>JASJOG010000180.1:70000-675759 GCA_030142905.1 Heliopora coerulea
CATAGCATGAATTGGTGAAGAATTCTAACAATTGCAATAATATCCCTCGCTCTCTCGCCAGATTTACAGCTTAACCAAAACGGCAAAGGTATCCTTTCAGGTTAAATGGAACACCTGGACAGAAAATTGTGCGATATGTTGTCTTAAAGCAGTTAAGTATCGACAACAGCACCTCACAGCGACGTCAAGATCGGCGCTTTTGAATAACCGTGATTTCCAAACCTTCACCACATGGGCCGAACTTCATATTAAAACACAAAACCATTTGGACATTTTATAAAAAAGTTTAGATGTTCCTAAAAGGGGAACTCGGCTCTTTCCTTCAATGTATTCAGTTTAAATCCACCAACGAACTCACCATAGGGACATCTCTTCAATGGAATCTTTCAAGGATTACCAAAATCCCGCGCAAGCACGCAAAGTGAAATTTCTCCCGAGTTGCGTTAAAATTCGCGCGTGTAACGCGTGCAGCAATTTAAAATTAATATCCAGATTAAACCGTGGTCCAAACGTGTTTTTAAAAACGATTCAAAATTGTTAACGTTCAAAGCTGTTGTGTGTTATTCAATAAAATGTTATCATGATTTCCCCAGCGTTTTTAACAGTACTGAAAACATAATCAACAAATGGAATGAAAATATAGATCTAATCAATCATCAATATCTACTCATAATTCGAAAATGTTTAAACATCGCTCAACATCATTCTTGCTTCTTCAAAATATTGGCAAGTGATCAACCACTTCACCACTTCCATTTTTCACAAGCCCACATTCACAGGCTTGTTTACAAATTTCGAGAGTTTTATTCCCCTCGTTCGCTCCTATTTCGATACTTCAACCTTTGTTCTTCCTACGTAATCTTTCATTCTGAAATAACCCCACTGAAATAATTTTTAAGAAAGAATGGCTATCCAGACAGATCCCCTGACAGCATCATTAGTTTATTCTTAGATAAAATCCTCTCATCCGCCCGTAAACCGTTCTTGATACCTAAACACATATTGTATTTTTCTCTGCCCTACACATGTCTCCATTGTTTACAAATCCAGGACTCAAGTTAAAAAACTTTTGTCCTCTGCTTTTTCCCAGATTAAAGTTCGCTTCGTTTTTCGCTCTACTTTCCGTCTAGTCAGCTTCTTTCCATTCAAAGACCGGGTTCCATTTCAGATCTGAGATCGCATGCCGTTTATTTATTTAAGTGTCAATGCTGTTACGCATTGTACACTGGCGGTCAAAGAGAATTGATCACACAAAAGCTAAAGATGGTGACGCCATAAACATTGTAACAAATCTTATCATGACAAGTAATTACACCGAAAACAAACAGAAAACAAATCTTAATATTTAGTGGCTCCTCCACGACCTTTGATCACTGCTTTACACCTTCGAGGCATGCTATTTATTAAAATAATTAGCTTATCTAATTTAAAGCCTTGACATGCAGCTGTTACAGCACTCCAAAGTTCTGTGACATTGATAGGGTTTTGCTCTTGGACCATTGTCTTAAATTGGTCCCATAGATTCTCAATAGGGTTGAGATCGGGTGACTGTGCTAGCCATTCCAGAAAAATTATGCCCTCTTCCTTAAACCATCCTTTGACAAGGAGGGAGGTGTAACAAGTTGCATTGTCATGCTGCAATATCCAACTATTTGGTATGGTCAGCATGTGTGTGGTTGGAATAAGCAAATTTTGTAGGAGATCAATGTATCGTTCTCCATTGAGCTTTCCATCTATCTTAGAAAGACAGCCAACACCTCTTGCACTGATGCAGCCCCATACCATGATGCCACCACCTCCATGTTTGACAGTTGTCTGAATGCAGCTTTCCTTTAGTTGTTCACCAACCATTCTTCAGACATACACACGCCCATCACTCCTATGAAGAAGAAACCTTGATTCATTGCTGAAGATAACTTGGGACCACTGTTCAGCCGTCCAATCTTTGTGTGCTTGTGCAAACTGTAATTGAGACTTCTTATGGCGAGCAGTAAGCCTAGGCTTCTTTCTGGGCTTGCAGCCCTTTAGAACCAGCCTCTCTAAGCCTTCTTTGGGTGGTGAAAACCGAGATATCGACACCATGTTCAATTAGCATCTCAGCTTTTGTTTGCGGGGCAGTCTTGCACCAAATTGACTTGCATTTCCTTACCGTGAGCCTGTCTTCTCTCTCAGATGTCTTTTGTTTCTGTCTAGGGATCTTGGCATCTTTCACACTACCAGTGAGTCTATTCTTCTTGAGGATTTCACTGACACTGACACTTTCAGTGCAACCCATACAAGAAGCAATTTCACGTTGCGTGTAGCCTTCCTCGGATAATGGCAGCACTTTTCCTCAATCTTCAAAACTGATTCTTCTCTTTGGACCCATTATTCCGATTTGGAATCGGAATTATTAATAATTTGTAATCGGATTATTAATAGTCCAATTTGTGACAGGCCAACAACCCTTTCTTGTAAGACTTGAAATTCATTTAGCGTATGCTATAAAATACTTTAAAAACAGAATATCTCTACAAATATTATGGGACACATCTCAATCTATCCAAAACATTCGTTACTATAACCCTGAAGGCTGTTGGTGTACGACGTGCTTCTTGTCTGCCTATATAAGCAGAAAGTAACATAAATCTTAACATGATCAATTCTTTTTAACCGCCAGTGTATGTTGGCCAAACGTGCCGACATTTACACACGCGCATCTCGGACCACACGGGAATATCAGCTTTGACTGGTAAGAAGTTGAGCAGACACTCACCCCCCGCCATTTCCCATCTCCATCGCGACACGAGTCATCCTGCAAGTCCTAACGATTTTCCCATCTTAACCTCTCCTTCAACTAGTTTTCAACTCCTCGTGAGAGAAAGCCTCTTCATTAACAAACTCAAACCCTTTCTTAACGCTGTCATAGCTTCCTGTCCACTTTCCTTGTTTTGAATTACTGGTTACGGTTATTTTAATTTCAAACCACTTGTAATTTTTTACGGGTAATTTAGCTATACGTTATATATATATCGCTTGTCATAAAAATTTTCCACGCTCTGATGATGTTGCAAGACGCAACGAAACGTTAGAATTAAACAAGTTTTAAAACACTTGAACTTATGGCTGTTATGCCCATACTCAGCTGGGCCTTAATTTTTATTATTAAGCTATCATTCTTGTTTGATGCAGCACATGAAGTTCAAAAATATGATGCCTGTAGAATGCCATGTGTGAACAACTTTTAACCAAATTTTGTTGCGACCACATGCTGCGCTGAAAATCTTCGTTGAAGATAATTCCCTGGCAAGCCCCAAAGGAGGCGGCCGCGACCATTCATAAAATCATACATCTCAATATTTTCAGGCGGATATACCCAGCACCCCCGTGGGAACTCAGCCCTTCTGCGTCTGTCGGGCACCCCTATGAATTAGTGGATACGGACATGCGCGTGACACCAAACTGCTGGACAAAATGTCGTGATGCTCATGGATTTCCCAATATGCATGAATAAATGAACTCATAGTTAGCAAGGACTGGTGCCTAACTTTACTTTGTCTGAATGGATCGTCGGGTACGTTTGTTTAAAGAAACATCGTGCATGTGGATCCTCCTGAAAATAAACTTTTGTTTTCGCAATTTATTGTAACTCTTTTTGGTTCGCATCTGATTCTTTAATTTTACTCGGCCTCAGGCTCGCACCAAATGATTTTGCTAAGCAAGGGAAGACGTCTTGGACCGTAAGAGGTCAATTAACTAGCTGCTTTGCGCTGATGTGAGATACATAAATCAATGTCTTTTATATCCGGCACGATTACCAATATTCTTAATGGGTGTGCATTAATACGTATGCAAAAGTCTATCACATCACTTCGTCTGGATTAAGAAAAGACGCTTGGAAAACATAGACGTTATGCTAAATCACTTAAGTCTAAACAAAGTGAAATTTTGCATATTTTTGATGCATTCGGAAGTGAATTACATAACAGATTGACGTTGTTCGTAAACAGAAAAAAAATCCGTAAAAAGACAAATATGGATGATTCATCGCAAATGCAATAGTTTAATGCGTGGCTTGCTTTTCTTCATTAAGGATATTGCCTGACGAGATATTCTATTTAGCATTAACTCATACAATAACTGAATCTGCTATTTACTTTGAAAATGTTGCACGTCGGTCGGCAACGAAATGTCAGTGAACTTTTATGAAACTTTATCGTTTTGTTCTCTGTCTCTCGACCATTAATTTATGAGTGCGAAGGTCATACCATTGCATCTTCGAATTTTGAGCTGGGCTCTCACCTTTATTTTGCGTCTAAGATTTCCGCTCGGTAAATCCTTAGGGAACATTTTAACTGAAGATATATAAAAATGCCTGAATACAGCTATATATAATTCATTTGACGGTTTTCATTAATGAATAAATTTCATCAAAACTTAGCAATATAACTAGCTACTGGATTGTTTTAAGTCTGTTTATTAATTTAACCCAGCACGAATGGTTGAATGCGTTTACAAACATTGGGTTTTGTGGTCAAAGATGACGGGTACAAATTACAGAGGGATTCTGCGGCAAGTAGCTATGGAGACATGCTACATTTTTTATCGACAAGAGTGAAACCTTTTGTCGCAATTGCGTCGTAACCATCCGCTGGCTTGGACGTTTTTCGATTGAATTCTACAACAGGCCCAAAATAGCGGTGGTATCGCATTATGACGCGACAAATATGCTAAAAAGACTTGGCTTAAACCAGATAAGCATTAAGAAGTGCCTCAAAGTCAGTTTTCCTCAAGAAGGTTTCAAAGATGAAACGTTCAGATAGCTTCATGCAGGAACAAGTTGGCCTTCAGGCATTCGACGCCATTCAACTTCACCACTTTACAAGGATTCGCTTGTTCTTGAAGAATGGTCTGAACGCAAATATGCGAGATTCTAAGAAGCGGACATTGCTTATGTGTTCTTGCAACCTTGCCAACCAACAAACAGCGTTGAAATTCGTCAATTTACTCCTAACTTACAGGGCTCGCATAGAACTGTCGGATACCAATGGCCTGAACGCCTTGCATCACGCTGTAGTTTGTGGACACGAAAGGATCGTTTCACGTTTACTTGAATTTGCTGGAAACTTTGACATCAATAGTCAAGATAATGAAGGCAACACGGCGCTAATGTTAGCCGTTTTAACTGGAAGTTTAGCTATATTACAGCAGATTGTAAAAACCTTGAGAAAATATGATTTATCCGTCGATATCTCAAACAACGAGGGAATTACGCCGTTAATTCAAGCAACCATTCTTGGAGAAAACGAAATGGCAAAATGCTTGGTTACTGTCGGAAGGGCATCGCCACAGATTCGGGATAAGCATTTCCGAAAGTCAGCTTCGGAGTGGGGACGAACGAACATGAAAAAAAGAACTCGATTACGTGATTGCCATCCTGCAAGAAACCGTGCCATCCACTCAAGTCCCCCACAAATTCTGTGCCTCGGGAACAATCGACCAAGAAATGTGAAGGGGGAGTCCAGGGGGAGCCAAAATTCTATTTCAAAGTGGCATTCCCCAAATCAGATCACTAGAGAGGACGATTCTAAAATAAAGTCACGTAATTGGTCTGATCTAAAACTCGTCTACGGCTTGTACCAGCAACAACTCAGCAACTCCTACAGGAGAAGTGCTCCTCCCGGGCGAAAAACTCCTCCCTCCTGTTCTGATTTGTCCGGCGGCGAAACATCGTTTTGGCGTACCGCAGCTCTTTCCATGCGATTGAAACAAAGACGCCACACAGTCGCCCTCAGCCGAAGTCTCCCGAGCAATTTGTCCACGAAATCATTCTTTTCTCGTCGTAGTTTCCAGAACGGACCCTCCGGCGGCAGATCGTTGAGTATCGGAACCACCGATCAGGTTGGCATTGATGGTTCAAAGAGGTCTTCGTTGAGTCAGAACTTTGCAGAAAGGAATACCATCCGTCGTCTATCTGATACGCATGCCCAGCTGCCCTCCACTGCCCCAGGGGGACTGGACTCTACTTTGTGTCGGAAAAGTAATGAAGTCATAAGACAAAGCTCACTATCTATCGAAAGCACGCCACGAGTCAGAAGAAAGAGTTCTGTTACGTTCCAGTCCGTCGAGTTCGAAGATCATGCCGGAAAGTCTACTGTTCTTCAGTCCCCACGGACAGCACAAAGCAGTGTCAAGTACAACGAAAGTGGTTTTCGAAAAGCTGGTGAAACTAGTCTTCCAATTTTTGAATATGAAGAAGACGTGGTGGGAAACGATCATAAAAGGACGTGAGAGAACTATAGCCAGACAAAGGTTCGTTTTTATTTACTCGTGTTCAGACAGCACGCTAACTAGCGCTTAATCGAAAAAGGTTTTTTGAATAGTTTTGTCGTAATTTATAACTTTACATGGATTAGTAGGAGTAATGTACAGGTAGAAAGCGAAACTTATGGATGGGAAGGAAATATTAGATTACTTATTCAGAAAAGAGCGTTTTCACCGGACGGTATGGTGACCACATTGGTGTAACTTAACCTTTTACTTGGCACCATTTCAGAATACCTTGAAACCATCCCCCTAAATAATCCACCTAAAAGCATCGGGTGTGAGCCAGTGTAATATGATAAAATTGAGCAATAGTAAATGGGTCAAATAAAGAGCGAATTAAAACTAATATTTAGTATCTACAATCACTATAAAAGATTCTTGATAATCGAGAAAAATTTCGAATGTTTATAGAAATACATGTTTTCCAAATTTGGTCCAGTGAGAAGGGCGTTAGTTCGCGAGATAATATCCACTCGAAATCTCTCTACAATCCACTCACGTGCCGGAGAAGTGAAAGGTAATTGACATGTTAGCATTTTCTGACATGTCTGTTGCCTTTCGCATCTCTGGGACTTGCCTGGAAACATTGCCTAAGTCGATTGCAAACAGTCCATTGAAATTGAGACGACAAAGATATCGATACTGCGGCCATGTTTGTGGTCATAGCCATTAGTTAAAGTACAAACAGTATGGCCACGATGACGTCCAGGGCAACCGACCAATAATGTTTTCCTTGTATAACAGAACTTTCATCGATTATTTGCGCGTACGTGCGTCACTCTTTTTGAATCAAGTGACGAGACGGACTGGTCTCAATAGGTTCTGGACGCACCAACCGTTTACAATCTCGTCTCCACAGCCTTCGTTAAGAAGGCTGAAGTTAAGAAACCGCTTTATTTCGTTAAGAAGCTTTACTTACAGTGTTTTTTTCATGAAGAAATTTCTTTTGTTGTAAAGCCGGGGGTGGTGAGAGATGGGGGCAGAGGAGTCTAAAGCCCCCCTGTCGGGAAAAAATTAACATTTCGTCAGAGAATTTTTATTGCTGATAACACAATTATAAAATGTACAAACTGCAAATATTTATTGATTCAGCTAAGAAAGATAATACTTTTTTCTTCATGCCAAATCTGAATGCAAACTGTTTCTAATCAGTTGTTGTGATTATTCTTGCGAAAAATTTTTCAACCTTCAAATAAGGAAATTATAAAAAGGTCGTGGTCCTGTCCCCCCTCGTTTAGCTCCCCATGTCGGGGACTTTAGCCCCTGCGTTGGAGAATTCCTGGAGCCACCCCTGCTTGACGGTTGTTGCAAACGCGGGGTTTTGGTTGTGCCGACGTATCCTTTCTGCTGTTGGCGTTGACACATAACAATTTGAACGATGAATGATTCATCGTCTTCATCCCTGCCGGATGAACTGAAATTACAGTATTTTGTTTCGTTAATTGAGACACAGGTCTCGATCGGCAAACTGAAGCAAAGTGATTTAATTTATTACATTTTTTGCGACGGCGCTTTAATGCTGGACATTTGCCATATTCGTGTTCACTTCCACAGTGTTAAATTAGTGGTTGTTAGCTCAGTAGAGCCACGCTTTAGGCGAGGTGCGGGATCTTTATTGGATCACAAGACAACGTACAATAACTAATGATTTATAAATGTCTAATAATTGTTCACTGCAGCGAGTAGTTCTTCTGAGTCTGAGTTCTCTTCTACTTGTTTTCCAGCTCTGCTTTGTCTGCTCATGTTGGCTCTCTTCGTTGGTTCTCTCTTTTCTGCTCTCTGCTGTTGGGAAAGAAGCATCTCTTTTTATGCTTTTGGTGGACAATGTTGGTTGACAGTGACTGACAGTAGAAGTTGACCAATCAGATACATTCTGACCAAGTCTTTCACTCTGCCAGGCAAAGGTGTTGTTTGGAATGTAACATAATTAACAAGGATGTTTGAAAAAGATTTTTCGGTACTAAATATATATAGTTCTTTGTAAAATTATAATAGTAAAATCAGAATGTACTAGTTCTTTATCTCAGTTATGTTATTTCACAGTTTCACATCGTATTTCGAGCTCAAATCTGATCTGAATAGGAATTACATCATATCTGGTGTTCAGCAAAGTATCCAATCAACATAGGCTGCTTTAATACAAATCAAAGCAAGGATTTAACAATACCAACTTGTACCTTGACCTTACATTCGATAACATAAACAAAAACCTTTTAAGCTAGATCGGTAATCATCATTCATGACATTTTCAAGAGGACCAATTATGATTTTAGAAATTTGAGAGCTTGGATATATGTTAACATAGATGAACGATTTTCAAGCTCTGTACTCAGAAAATGATTTCTGAGCTCCAGACGAGGATCGAACCCGCAACCTTCCGATAACCGGTGAGACGCTCTAACCATTGAGCTACCAAGACTCAGATGGTGAGCTAAGATGCAAGTTCGATAGATATGTGCGACCTAAGCGGAAGCCACTATATATTAATAATGATTAATACGGTAGCTCAATGGTTAGAGCGTCTGGGGCGCAGAAATCATTTTCTGAGTATCGAGCTTGAAGATCGTTCATCTACCTTAATATATCCAAGCTCTCATGTTTCGCAAACATTAAACCATATCAATCATTATTAATATATAGTGGCTTCTGCTTAGGTCGCACATATATATCGAACTTGCACCTTAGCTCACCATCTGAGTCTTGGTAGCTCAATGGTTAGAGCGTCTCACCGGTCATCAGAAGGTTGCGGGTTCGATCCCCGTCTGGGGCTCAGAAATCATTTTCTGAGTACAGAGCTTGAAGATCGTTCATCTATCTTAAGGACCAATTATGGTGCAAGTCACAAAAAATAAAATAACAACTTTATGTGGCTAAAACCTGACAAAACTCAAACAAACATTACAACCTTTGTGATACGATGATCCATCTATAATTTAGCAGCTATTTTCATAATAGACTACGTTGAGGTTTGATAAATTCCATTTAGTTCATAATGACATAAATTGCAGACCACCAAGTTCATGGAATGTGTGTTTCATAACAACAGTATTTACAATCTTTAACCATCTCTCTGCGATTTTGAATTCCTTTTCGTACTGACCCCGTTGAAGAACTACGTGTATTATGAGACGACGACTTTTTATTGACGAGATCATTGTTCGTTTCAAGTTCAAGCGATCCTTTCATTTCTTTGGTTTGTATTTTAATGTTCTCAGCAGCCCGACATACTTGAATAGCTCTATCAAGAGACAGTTCAGTCTCTCGTAATAGCGGTTCCTGCACTTTTTTGCTCGACATTTCAAGAACTATTTTATCTCTGATCAAACAGTAGTTAAGATCGCCAAACTCACAATGTTCCACTTCGAGACTTCAATTCAGCGACATATTCGTCAATCGGTTGTCCTTCATCTTTATTATATGCGAAGAACTTGTACTTCATGTAGGTGATGTTTTTCTTCGGAGACATGTACTCCTCAAATTTAATTTCTTCAGCACTACTTCTAGCTTTATCGAGTCCTCTTCATTGTCAAATGTAAAGGTGTAATATGCACCTCTTGCCTTTTCACCAACCGCTGATAAAAGACGTGAGGTTTTGACTTCATTTGATTTGTGATGAGCTTCGGTCGCAGTCACATATAAATTGAATTCTTTTTTCCATTTGTTCCAATTTTCGCTCAAATTGCCAGTAAAACTCATTTCCTTAGGAGGAGAAAATTTTCCAGCCATATCGGACATAAAAACTCTACTATTATCCTGATACTATGTTTCATGTACACACCTATAGATAACACAACATTCTTTATTTACTACATAGTTGTTGCCACATACAATCACTGCTTGCTTTTTCTCTGCACCGTGATGTTGCCAAGTGAATATATAGCGTGAACAGGGGGGATAAGGTTTGTAACACTATTTACACGCAGAACATCTTCGTACAGGAAATCATACTTAGTAAGAGCAAAGAGAATATGGAACGCAATGCCCAACCAAATACTTCTGTCAAACACTCTAAGAACCTTTAAAACTAAATTTAAAGATTATTACTACTCTGCTGTTCAGTCTCCTTCCAACCCCGATGACTCACGATCTTGAAAAATAGCGCGCATAAAATGTAACTCTGTCCGAAGTCTACGCATTTCTCCGACTTGTTTTTAGTTCTTTTCCGGTTTCTTACTACACTTAGATTGTTTGTAATGTATTTTCAAAATTGTCATTGTGCTATGTTGTATTTATGGTTCGCAGTAATTGGTTTTACCTGTTGCGGTATTCCAGACATTTTAACTTATCTAGAATACTTATTGTAAATAAGGCAAAGCTAAAATTAAATAATTAGGGTCCTACACACGTATTGCCACATTAGTGAACTAATCGAAACCAGAAATTTTGTCTTTCGCACAACATTACATAACCCAGGATGAATAATTGTATACGATAGTTGTATCGTGTAAATAGGCCCTTACGCAAACAATCAATTTTGACGTCAGACCAGAAAACGAATCTCATTGGTAGTTGTTCAACTAATAATAAAACCTACAGCAAAAAGATCAGAAGTACCGTGACATGCAAAGGGAAGACAAAGAAGAAGAGAAATACATTGGTATGTTTTTAAAATTTTCTTTCACTAAATTAGACACAATGCTGCTCTTGGAATTCCACCGAGTAGAAATCCTTAATAGATAGTCACGAGGTTAACGTTGTCGAAAGATCGTCTGTCTTTTCTCTTAAAGCATGTTTAAGGGACGATTTTGGCGGACGAAACAGCTTCCAGGTCGAGGAAGGTATCTGATGGTTAGATATCTAGCTAGGCCGAATGTTCTAGTTATTATTATTACTAACAATAATCCATGAGTTGTTTGTAATATCATCATCGCCTTTGAACTTGGAATGACCTGATTAATGGCGAAAATATAACCATGTCTGGTTGCGGAAAGCCTTGCTAGACTATCGAACCGATCAGTCGTTACAAGTGAAGAGGCCTGTCCATACTTAAAACTACCGAGCCATTTGGGTCCACTCCAATTTATTTTGCACGGCTATACTGATTTGTACAGGCTAGAGGAAACTAAAAAACGTTTAAACGCGCGTAGATCTACTTCACTCGAAATGATCAAAATCGCCCAAACAATGCCTTGATACTGGCATCCGACCCTCGCTCTTCGAAATTGCTTGTTTCGTCCTTGGTTTATATAATTCTGATTATCCAAAGAAATATTCCGTGTTTAGAAACCGAAAGCAAGCCTTCAATTTCTATAGATATATATCCAAACTATTGACATCGCTATTCCGTAGAAAGAAACAGAATTGTCGGTCGTAAATAGGTAAACTAGACAACTAGAGGTGGGATATTAGCTTTCTTGTTTCACTGTAAAACGCTGGCGTACATCAACGACAGGGAGCAGCTTAGTCATGGCCTAAGAATTCTGTCAATTAACACTCACGGAATTAGACTACACTTCGTCAGGTAACTCGTATTGACATTTCGCCGCTGAGATGACATATTTGTCATTACTCTCTTTCCCAGGTCTTTCTATTCAATACAAAATTAAATTGTTACCGGTGATCCACTTTTTTATTTCATGCATCAATTCATCACGGCAATAAATGACCGACATAGAAATTTAACATAATTCCTCACTGCAAACATTTTTTAACATCTAAAATGTTATTGAACTTGGCCCCATGCGATCACCAGTACTAAACATGACATATCTTCAAGGCCTATTTACACGTAGAACATCTACGTACAGGAAATCATACTTAGTAAAAGCAACTAGAATATGGAACGCACTGTCCAATCAAATACTTCTGTCAACCACTCAAAGAACCTTTAAAACTAAACTTGGGTCGACTTTTGGGTCGACTCTAATCTGTTTAGCACGGTTACTGATTTCTACAGCGAACTAAAAAAGTCACATATATCTACTTCACTCGAAATTATCAAAGTCGTTCAGACGGTGCCTTGATACTTCAATGCGGCCCGTTGCGGATAGAAATGTCTTATTTCGTGCTTGGTTTACATCATTCTGACTATCCAAAGAAATAATCCACGTGGTCAAGCCGAAAGCGGGCTTTTAATTTCTATAGATATGCCGTTGTCTATAGCAAGCTGATGTTATTGTTATTCTTTAGAAAGGGAAAAAATTATCTGTCGTTAATAGGTAAACTAAAATAGTGGCGGTGGGAAATTAGACTTGCTATTTGTTTCACTCTAAAACGTTGGCTTACATCAATAACAAGGAACAGCTTAGCGATGACTTAACAATATTCTGTCAATTAACACTCTTGGAATCAGATAACTATTCTTTTATTGACATAACTTATTTTGAGATTTTCGCCTGTGAGATGACTTATTTGTAATCATTCTCTTCGCCCTTTGCTTTTCCATGTTTAGAAATTGCGCGCGTCAGAACAAGAATAACATTGCAGTGCAACTAAAGGGCAAAATCTCCAATGTGTGGAACAATTAGGGCTTGGCGAAAATCTTGAATTCGTTTGTCTGTGCATGAATTTGATTTCCATGTAGCCTTTACAACTCCTTACGCAGAATGAGTAGACGGTAAATTGAAGGGTTTACATATCTTTACGGGGGACAGAAAGTAGCTTTGCCCTAAACAAAATAAGACCATCCATATCGTACTTGTTTGTTCTATGGTTAACATTATTCACTTGAGGGAAATTAGAATAATTCTCCCAGTTTCTTTCTAAGCATTTTTGTGTAATTTGAAACGATACTTAGACCATGTGAACTCTTGTATGGCACAACCGTAACGCAAAACTTTAGCCTTACAGAGCAAATCCTTTCAATAAAAAGGAAAGCAAAGGAAAGGAAAGAAAGGAAAAGAAAAGATAACAGAAGAAAGGAAAGCAAAGTAAATGAAAGAAAAGGAAAGGGATAAGAAATAAAAGAAAAATCTTCCCTTTTGGTACAAATCATACGCAAAACCTTAGCCTTTCAGACCAAATGTTTTTTAACAATGAAAAGTGAAAGTAAAGTAAAGAAAGGAAAGCAAAGTAAAGAAAATGAGAGAAATAGGAAGGAAGAGAGAAACAGTCTATATTTGCGGACCTGATTGTCTCCCATTTACTTTGCTAATAGAATCGCATTGATATAGCATGTTCTTGGAAGTCGCCACATCGTTGTTCTTCGTTTGGTTTGTATGGTATATCTTGACGACATACCAACAGAGAAGGCAAATGCCACCTGGACCTTTTCCGTTTCCTGTCATCGGTAACCTACTCCAACTTGGATCTGATCCAGTTGACCCTTTCAATAAACTTGTGCAGAAGTACGGAGACATCTTCACAGTCACGTTTCCCAACGGAGCCACAGTTGTGATAAATAGCGCAGAGCTTGCGCGGGAGGCGCGACTGGGGAGGAAAGACGATCTTACTGGTAAATACCGCGATAAATTTTACCCGCTTCATGTGATCTTTGGAGAAAGAGGGATTACCACTTCAAATAACGAACGTGAATTTTTTTTTCGCAAGAAGATTTTCAAATTAGGATTGCATGTTTTTGGAAACGGCATTGAGCAGGCTGAAGAACGAGTAGAACGCGCGGTTCAGAACTTGCTGAATGAGATTGAGGCAATGAAAGGCCAACCGTTCTCGCCCAAAACGTTCGTCGCTAGAGCTATAATAAGTCAGATGTGGGAGTGGATTACGTCGAAGAAATACCCACTCGACCATCCCACTGTGAGAACGATTTACGAATTAATCACCGACATTAAAGTTCTGTTTCGCAGGACTAGTCTACACCGACTAATCCCATGGCTGCCCTACCTCTCAATGACGTTGAATCGTAAATTGAAAGACGTGGTAAAGACGAGGGAGAAGGTCTTTGTCCCGGAACTACAAGCCCATCGGAATACCTACTCGTCAAGTGTTACTCGCGATCTAATCGACAGCTTCATCGGCGTCTACGAGAAAGAGAGAGCAAAGGAGACTAGTATAAAGGTTGGATCGATTGAAGATATTCAGTTTTTGATGCTAGAAATCCTGGATGGCGCCTCGCACACATCCTCTTCTATAACAACCTGGTTAATTCTATACGTGCTCTTAAACCAAGATATCCAACGTAAAATCCACGAAGAACTTGATCGAGTGGTGGGCAGAGACCACTTACCACGCTGGCAAAATTCGAAGAACTTGCCTTACCTTCAAGCCACCCTCTGCGAAGTGATACGTCACTCACGTCTGGTGCGCACGCTCGTTACAAACGCTATCCGCGACACAACCGTCGGTGGTTACCACATCCCAAAATACACAACAGTTTTTATCAACCTTTGTCACATCTATCGAGATGAAAAAGAATGGTCCGAAGCCGATACCTTTAAACCTGAACGTTTTCTCGATGACAATGGAATGTTTGTCGGATGGACAGCGTTGCCGGGTTTTATGCCCTTCGGGATAGGCGGCAGAGAGTGCCCTGGTCAGGCACTGGGGAAAATAATCTTATTTTCTTTTGCGTCAGCTTTGATGCATCGTTTCAAATTTGAATTTGCCGAAGGAGAACCGCAACCAAGTTTGGAACCAGATGAGTCTGAAATAGTACTGTCTCCGAAAGAGTACAAAGTTGTAGCGAAGAAGCGAATGTAACTGTACGCTATGAACGGAAGATTAAGATTTTGTATTGTTGTGTCGTGTTATATTTCGGAGTAATGTTTAAAAGTCATTTAGTCGAACAATATTTAAGATTGCTTCGGACTGACGGTGAGTTTCATAGTCGTCATGTTGTTGGTCTTCGAACAAATGAACCTCATCAAACATTATTGTATGGTACTATTGTAGGGTGGCTGTGTTTTTCATATTAAAAGGGGATTTAACTCTTTCCCGGTGGTATAAGACTTCCATCATTTTACTCTTGTTAACGCCAGACGATTTACACTTCAAGGGGAAAGCTCCCGCCTTGAAAGAGTTGAGCAGAGTACAGAGCATTGAGGAATTTTGCTTCATTTTAAGCATTTCACTTGAATAACATATTTCCGACTTTATAATGATTACATTACATTATAATGATTTACATTATGCGTCAGAGCTCTTCTCAGTTCTCCTCAATTGGTCGACATGGTACGAGGACATTTTAGCATTTGCACTCGATTAACAGTTACAAGATTATTGCATAACAGAGGGAAATTTGGAATGTCAGGGCATTTTTAAGACCCGACCGGGACTTGTAGCGAAAAATGCAACTTTGGGCCTTCCGCTTAAGAATCAAACCCGCGACTTCGGGAATCTAGCTAATGCGATGCTCTGCCAACTGAGGTATGGAGGCCGATGCGGAGAGCTTGGTCACCAATTCAGTTTATATATAGTGGTAATGTGGATGAGTAAAAGGGTATATCTTAAGGGAAACTAAGGCATTTGCACTCGATTAACAATTAACAGTTATTGATGGAGGAAAATTTAGAATGTGAGGACATTTTTAAATTCTTTAATACCTTCTAATCCGCAGTAGTTGTTTTTAGCTGTTGCGGTATTTCAGACCTTGTAAATTATCTAGAATACTTATTGTAACCAAGGCAAAGCTAAATAAAATAAAATAAAATAAAGACATGATTGTTTTATACAATTCTTGGTTCGAACGGATCTGATTAAATGTGTTAAATTAAGGTATTTTGTTAGCTCAGTAGAGTCACATTTTGGGGAGGTGCTGGATCTTTATTGGATCACAAGACAACGTACAATAACTAATAATTTATAAATATTCAATAACTGTTCACTCCAGTGAATGGTTCTTCTGAGTCTGAGTTCTCTTGCACTTGCTTTTCAGCTCTGCTTTGTCTCCTCTCTTTTGCCTGCTCGTGTTGGCTGTCTTCGTTGGTTCTCTCTTTTCTGCTCTCTGCTGTTGGGAAAGGAGCATCTCTTTTTATGCTTTTGGTGGGCAATTTTGGTTGACAGTGAGTGACAGTAGAAGGTTGACCAATCAGATACATTCTGACCAACTCTTTCACTCTGTCAGGCGAAGGTGTTGTTGGGAATGTAACATAATTAACAAGGATGTTTGAAAAGATTTTTCGGTACTAAATGTACAGTCGAACCTCCATTAAGCGGCCCTCCATTAAGCGGTCATCCTCTATTAAACGGCCGCATATCAAAGTCCCAAAACATTTGTAATACAATTTCCATAAAATATCCCTCTATTAAACGGCCACCTCCATTAAACGGCCGCGGCCACCTATGAGCAGTCCCAAATGATGTTTTATATAAATTATTACCTCTATTAAACGGCCAGCTTGCATGATTTACTTGGCGCACCTCTGTCAAGAGAACCGCACTAAAAGATGAGCTGATAATGCTTAATAATTTGCTTTATTTACTTAATAACACTTGAGAATAATGTTCAACACATGTCACTTGACACCTTCACTCAACTTTAAAGGTCATTAAATTCAAAGCATTGTCAGCAACATAAGTGTCCGTGTTTGCGTTGCATAGAAACGCTCTATTACTTCGCGTCAAATCCCTTCTTTTTAAGCTTTGCCTTTAGCCAACTGATTGAAAAGGCATCTCCTGTGAAATGAAATCCACAGGGAATTTCCAAACCATAACCGCCACCTCTATTCACACGTTTGCCCTTGATCACTGCTTTACCGGAGTTTGCCGCTCGTTTAAGAAACTTTGTGAGCCAGATTGCCATTAATTTTGGAACATGTCCAATGATTTCAAAATCCTCCCTCATTTCATTCGGATGCGAGTATTGTTTTTCGGTAGACATATCAAGACGTCGCATTGCACGTTGACCTGATCTAAGACTAAGATTTTCTTCCCTTTTGTGCAAGCTTTCTCGAACAACTGCCACAGCATTAGAGTCCTCTTTGTTACTTGGTTCTCGCCTAAGATCATGTTCATCTTCAACGCTTGGCACCCAGATGTCCATATATGCATGATAGCCTCTGATAAACGAAATTGCTTTAAATGTTTCCGTGGAGGACATTTCTCTGCTTTTGGCTTGCTAGCTGCAGAATAATTTTCGTTTGTAACCTGGTAATTTACGTGTCTGCTATATTTCTGATTTTTTGGCTAGCAGAAGACGTATATCTGTAAGCGGAAATGAGATTAGCAATACAGTTGATAGGTAGAGGCAGGTAGATTATATTTCAGTTTGTATTTATTACATTTCTACATACACCAAGAAAGCGCCAACCGAAGACAATCTTGAAGTTTGTTCTGGCTACATAGACAGTTCTGACCCGAACTGGAGGGAAGTTGTTCGCGAGGAATCGCTGGGAGACAATCTGAATGATTTATCCGCTTCGTCAGATACAGTGAACTCGGTAAGCGATGACGAATATGACCGAGATTTACAAGAACCTGAAATTAAGTCGTTGACGGAGGCAATTGGGCATGCTGAGGATCTGCGAAATTTTGCAATTTATAACGGATATGAGGAGCTAGCTTAATCAATATCTAAGACAAATGATTTGCTCAGTGCTTTGAAACTCAATGCACCGCGGCGACAAATACAGATTGCGGACTATTTTAAGCAAACATAGACTGCTAATAGTAAACGTATATGGTCGAACATATTGCACTTTGCGCTTTTCCAAATTTAAGTTGTTAGTCTTTTGTTACCGCTTTGTTTAGTTCTTGCACCAAGTTTGAAAACTCTTTTGTTAACAACTACTTGATCTTACTAAAATCTACTTATTACTGTAATCAGCGCTTTATGATTGAATAGACATCAGACCGCGCCCAAGGTCTACTTTTTGCGTACCTCTATTTAGCGGCCACCTCTATTAAGCGGCCACAAAGCCGACCCCAGAGGGTGGCCGCTTAATAGAGGTTCGACTCTATATAGTTCTTTGTAAAATTATAATGGTAAAATCAGAATGTACTAGTTCTTATTTCAGTTATGTTATTTCACAGTTTCACATCGTATTACGAGCTCAAATCTTATCTGAATAGGAATTACATGATATCTGGAGTTCAGCAAAGTATCCAATCAATATAGGCTGCTTTAATACAAACCAGAGCAAGGATTTAACAATACCAACTTGTACCTTGACCTTACATTTGATAACATAAACAAAAACTTTTTAAGCTGGATCGGTAATCATCATTCATGACATTTTCGAGAGAAACAATTATGGTGCTAGTCACAAAAAATAAGATAACAACCTTACATGTCTAAAACGAGTCTAGTAAAATCTTCATGTGTGATGATATCCAATACTTCCTTCAGTAACTCGGTCCTAACTCCTCTGTGCCCCGCTCTTTGGGCTTTCAAGCGGTCGATTTTATCCGAGGGCATTCTAATTTTCATTCGTCTACCCCACGTTGGGCGCCATGTAGTCATTTTAAAACGGTCTAATGTTCCAATTCAGTTTATTTACAAACTAAAAAAAAAGAAAAAAAAACGGCAAAACGAGGAGAAAAGGTTAAATACGTTCTGAACAAGATTCGGTCTCGTTTCGTTTCTTCTCACGACCAGTTCCGATTAATTCACTTGTCTTAGTAACGAACAAACTCAACATTTTCTACATGCGCATACACTCAATTTTGACATAAACGAGAAGAGGAATCTCATTGGCACTTGTTCAACTAATAATAAAACCTACGGCATAAAGAAAGATCAGAAGTACTGTGACTTGTGAAAGGAAGACAAACAAGAAGAGTAATACACAGGTATGTTTTTAAAATCTTTCACTAAGTTAGACACAATGCAGCTCGTGGAATTCCACCGAGTAGAAATCCTTAATAGATAGTCACAAGGTTAAAGTTGTCGAAAAGCCGTCTGTGTTTTCTCTTAAAACATATTTAAGGGACGATTTTGGCGGACGAAACACCTTCCAGGTCGACGAAGGTATCTGATGGTTAGATATCTAGCTAGGCCGAATGTTCTAGTTGTTATTATTACTAACAATAATCCATGAGTTGTTTGTAATATCATCAGCGTATTTGAACGTGGAATGACCTGATTAATGGCGAAGATGAAACCATGTCTGTTTATGCAAAGTCTTGATGGACTATCGAACAGATCAGTCCTCATAACTGTTATCAAACCCACATTCCTTCAACTTGGTGGTCTGCAATTTATGTCATTATGAACTAAATGGAATTTATCAAACTTCAACGTAGTCTATTGTGAAAATAGCAGCTAAACTATAGGTAGACGATCCTATCACGAAAGTTGTAATGTTTGTTGGAGTTTTGTTTGGTTTCAGAAAATAAAGTAGAAAACATACTCCGAAAAATAGTCCCATCTTGAACTCAAAATTTGAGAAAAACAAGCGGACACAGTGTTCAATAGTTGAACACCACTCTCAGAAGTAGGCGGAAAGTGAAAGAGGTGGTCAGGTTTCCAGACATTCTGAATAAAGCGCAATTTTTCTGCCGGAGAGAACCGGCCAATGGTCACGTAAACGAACCCAATATCAAAAAGAGAACAATCTTATTTGCGACACACGGATTGTCCACGCGCAGCCACATTGTAGCACTAATCGATGATGGGTTTGCGATGGGTTCACCCTAATTAATTCTAGGTGCTTGACCAATAAAATACAGTTTTGACGGGTTCACTTAATTGCCTGTGAGGTTTTAGCCAATAATATGAAGTTTTGATGGGTTTCCGTGGACTTCACGCAAGAAGCACTGGCTTCCGAGTTTCCGCGCGATGGCTCACGCCATACGCTAATCCTCTACGCTCATTCGGTTCGATTTTGCGGTGAATTCCGCCAAATTTGGCGCCCGGTGGTGCCAGTGGGGAGAAGCGATAATAAACACAATAAAAGCAAATACATTGTGCATGCTCATTTTTTAGGAAAATTTGATGGGTTTCCGGAAACCCAGTGAACCGGTCTGGATCCACCCCTGCGCTCAGTCGTCACAAGTGAACTGGCCTGTCTATACTTAAAACTACCGAGGTATTTGGTTCCACTCCAATCTGTTTAGCACGATTACTGATTTCTATAGCGAACTAAAAAAACCTCATATATCTACTTCACTCGAAATTATCAAAGTCGTTCAGACGGTGCCTTGATACTTCAATGCGGCCCGTTGCGGATAGAAATTCCTTATTTCGTGCTTGGTTTACTTCATTCTGACTATCCAAAGAAATATTTCGCGTGTTTAAGCCGAAAGCGGGCTTTTAATTTCTATAGATATGCCGTTGTCTATAGCAAGCTGTTGTTATTGTTATTCTTTAGAAAGGAATAGAATTATTGGTCGTAATCAACAACAATGAGGAGCTTAGTGATGACTTCACAATATTCTGTCAATCAACACTCTTGAAATCAGATGACCATTCTTTTATCGACATAACTTGTAGTGACATTTTCACCTGTGAGATGATTTATTTGTCATCATTCTCTTCTCCCTTGGCTTTTCCATTTTTAGAAATTGCGCACGTCAGAACAAGACTAACATCGCAGTGCAGTTGAAGGGCAAAATCTCCAATGTTCGGAACAATTGACACTTGGCCAAAACCTTGAATTCGTTTGTCTGTGATCGTAGTATGAAGATCAGAGCCCAGCTCAGAATTCTTAAGCGTATCGCCATAGTGAAATAGCTAAGTCGAAGAGTTTTAAAACATGTTTACTGACGTTTCGTTGCGGCGTGCAACATCTTCAGAGTGTAGGTTTACAAGGATGAGAAAAAACTATATACAGTCGAACCTCTACTTACGGACACCTCCCGGAAGCGGACACCTCTTGTAAGCGGACACTGTTTTTGGGTCCCGACCAAAACACTATAAAATTACTACATTTACAACCTCTCCTAGGCGGACACTTCCCGTAAGCGGACGCGGACACCAATTACACCTTCCCAAACAACATTATAACCTCTCGTAAGCGGACAGACTGGATTTATTTTCTGTTAAATTAATAATTATGCTGCTTAGATAACTATACAGTATTAGGATAGAAATATATGTGTTTGATACATTCATTAAGTTATTAACTGAGCTGATGACAGGTCGATGCGGAAACTATATATGTATGAATTAAATCCGTTATTGTAGCGTCGAATCATTAGCAGTCATTGTTAATTTAAATTTTCTTGTCCAACAACACATATCCAGTCTTGTGTATTTTGTTCCTCAACCAAGTCAAAGAAAATTGGTCACCCTGGAACGTATAAACGCACAGAATCTCAAGTCCGTAACCAGCCCCACGATTTATTCGTTTTCCCTTTACTGTGACACTTGCAGAATTGGACGAACGTTTCAAAAATTTGCTCACGTAGGGTGCCATACTTTTGCGTATATGACCCACAACGTCAACTGTTTCATTAACAGTATTGGCATGAGATGTGCCGCTGCTTTCTGTTCATCTCCGTGATGGTTTAACAATTGCCACAGCGTGTGAATCTTTTTTGTTTTCTGGTTCCCTTTTTAACTCGTATTTTTCGTCCACTTTTGGTTCCCAAATATCCATGTATTCATGGTAACCTCGTATGTATGATTCCACATTAATGAAAGTATCCATTGCTTTGCGCTTTTGCGGAAGGGCTTTGCTAAACTATACGCGCGCACGCGCAACACTTGTGGATATCATAACATCACACCTGCTCATGTTTCAGTAACAAACAAAAAGCAAAAGCTGAAGGAAAGGACCAACCAAAATCAACACTGCATAAATCAATTAAAAATAAGAAAAAGGAAAAGAACTAGGTTAAAGATATGAGCCTGTCCAAAGCTCGCACTTGTTTAAGCATTGATGATAAAGTTGAACTTATAAGATATGAAAGTCATCCACAGCTAGGTGTCAGAAAAATCGCAGAGAAATTTAGCTGTGGCCGAACTCAAGTTTCAACGATTATCAAGAATAAAGAATCCATTCTAGACGAGGCAAACCATATAGCAAATCGGGCTAGTCGGAAAAGACAAAATCCGCAAAAATTTTCTGAAATAAACGAATATTTGTGGATATGGTACAATCGCTGCAGAGAATCTAATATTCCTGTGAGTGAGCCCATGCTGCAAGAGGAAGCAAAACTCACTGCTCAAAGACTTGGTGATGATGAATTTCAAGGTTCGAACGGATGGCTAGAGAAATGGAAGAAAAGGTACAACATCAAAGAGATGAGGGTTGCTGGTGAGGACGGTGATGTCAACGAAGTAACGCTTGATAGCTGGCAGGAGCGCGTCAAGGAATTAACAAAAGATTATGCGCCTAAAAACGTTTGGAATATGGAAGAGACCGGTCAGTTTTGGAAAGCGCTTCCAGACAAAAGTCTTTGTGAAGCAGGAAAAAGATGCAGAGGCGGAAAAAAAGCGAAACAAAGGTGTACATGGACATTCTTCGTTAATGCCGCTGGTGGTAAGGAAGAGCCTGTCGTAATTGATAAGAGTAAAAAGCCACGTTGCTTTAAGCACTTAAAGGACAATAACAAACCGTACAAGTGCCGCTATTTCTCAAACTCCAAAGCGTGGATGAAAACTGAGATTATGATGAATGTGTTAACCAATTTGAACGGACGATTAAAACGTGAAGGCCGTACAATAATCCTGTTCCTTGACAACGCACCCTGTCATCCGCATGAACTTAAGGGTCAGTTTTCAAACATTACTTTGGCCTTTTTGCCGAAAAATACAACATCGAAGACTCAGCCTCTTGATGCCGGAATTATTCAATTGTGGAAAGTGAAGACTAGAAGGAAGCTGCTTCGCTTTGTATGTAGCAAAGTGGGTCAAGAAAACGCAAGTGAGATTGTGAAATCTGTTCATCTTCTTCAGGCTATTCAATGGGGCAAACAAGCATGAGATGAAATTGAGTCAGAGACCGTCCGAAAATGTTTTGTTAAGGTGGGAATGTATCCAGAAGAGTTAAGTGATGATAACGATGATGACCCTTTTGAAGGGGAAGAGATGATGAATTTGAATGAACTGTGCTCGAAACTTTGTAATGACTGCTCTGCCGAGCAGTACCTTGGTGCAGACGACTATGTCCCATTCTGCGATGACTTGATCAACATCGAAGATACAAACTGGCGAGAAGGATTAAGAAGAGAGCTGTTGAACGAAACAAGCGAAATTGACAAACGCCTAATGTTAGATGATGGCCTTGACATTGACGAAGACACTGATGGCGAACAAGAAGACGATGATTTCGACGTGCCTTTGAAGGAACCCGAAATTAAGACAGCTGCCAAAGCTGCAAATGTTGCGGAGAAGCTTTTAGATTTCGCATATTTCACGGGCAACGAAGAACTTTGTCGAACTGTATTAAATGTTAATGAGATTCTTACAGACATACGTTTAGCAGGGCAAAAGCAAGCGCACATAACAGATTATTTCAAACCATCTTAGCAGAACTATAGACACTATAACATCATATTTACAACGGCAATGTAGATGTTATGTTGGTAATGTAGAGACACAAAGGTTTTATAGTGGAGTTTTTAGAGAAATTTGTAATGATAGCTGTAGACAATAACATATTAAGACCACTATTGAAAGAATCATGTTTCAACAATCACTTATTTAAATATTAACCAACCTCTCATAAGCGGACACCTCCCGTAAGCGGACACCAGGTCGTGGTCCCGAGGGTGTCCGCTTACGGGAGGTTTGACTGTATATGAATTTATAATTACATATTGGAATAATTAGACGGCTAACCAAATAAATTCATATGTATAGTTTTTTCTCATCCTTGTAAACCTACACTTTGAAGATGTTGCACGCCGCAACGAAACGTCAGTAAACATGTTTTAAAACTTTTCGACTTGCCTCTTTCACTATGGCGATTCTCTTAAGAATTCTGAGCTGGGCTCTGATCTTCATATTACGATTACGCTTTCGGCCCGGAAAATCAATAGCCAAGATTATTACCGATCGTTTGTCTGGGCATGAATTTGATTTTCCTGTCACCTTTACAACTTATTGCGCAGAATTAGTAGATGGTAGATTGAAGGCTTTACATATCTTTACGGGGACAGAAACTAGCCTTGCCCTAAACAAAATAAGACCATCTATTTCTTACTTGTCATTTCTACGGTTAACATTATTCACTTGAGGGAAATTAGAATATTTCTCACAGTTTCTTTCCAAGCTTTTTTGTGTAAATTGGAACGATACTTAGACCATGTGAACTCCTGTATGACACAAACGTAACGCAAAACTTTAGCCTCACAGAGCAAACCCTTTCAATAAAAAGGAAAGGAAAGAAAGGAAAAGAAAAGATAACAGAAGAAAGGAAAGCAAAGTAAATGAAAGAAAAGGAAAGGAATAAAAAATAAAAGAAAAATCTTCCCTTTTGGTACAAATCATACGCAAAACCTTAGCCTTCCAGAGCAAATGTTTTTTAAAAATGAAAAGTGAAAGTAAAGTAAAGAAAGGAAAGCAAAGTAAAGAAAATGAGAGAAATAGGAATGAAGAGAGAAACAGTCTATATTTGTGGACCTGATTGTCTCCCATTTACTTTGCCAATAGAATCGCATTGACAGAGCATGTTCTTGGAAGTCGCCACATCGTTGTTCCTCGTTTGGTTTATATGGTATATCTTCACGACATACCAACAGAGAAGGCAAATGCCACCTGGACCTTGTCCGTTTCCTTATATAGGTAACCATCTCCAACTTGGATCTGATCCACTCGACCCTTTTAATAAACTTGTGCAAAAGTACGGAGACATCTTCACGGTCACGTTTCCCGTCGGTACCACAGTTGTGATAAATAGCGCAGAGCTTGCGCGGGAGGCGCGACTGCGAAGAAAAGATGATCTTGATGGTAGATGCCGCGAGACACTTTACCCGGTTCATGTGATCGTTGGAGAAAAAGGAATGTCCACTTCAAATTCACAACATGAATTTACTTTTCGTAAGAAGATTTTCAAATCAGGATTGCATGTTTTTGGAAGCGGCATTGAGCAGGCTGGAGAAAGAGTAGAACGCGCGGTTCAGAACTTGCTGAAGGACATTGAGGCAATAGAAGGTCAACCGTTCTCGCCTAAGAAGTTCGTCGCTAGCGCTATAATAAGTCAGATGTGGGAGTGGATTTCGTCGAAGAAATACCCACTCGACCATCCCACTGTGAAAATGCTTTACGAATTAATCACCGATATTGCAGTTCTGCTGGCCGGGGCCCCTCCTTACCGACTAATCCCATGGCTGTCCTACCTCCCAACGTCGTTCAATCGTAAATTGAAAGACATAGTAAAGACGAGGGAGAAGGTCTTTGTCCCGGAACTACAAGCCCATCGGAATACCTACACGTCAAGTGTTACTCGCGATCTAATTGACAGCTTCATCGGCGCCTACGAGAAGGAGACAGCAAAAGAGACTAGTATAAACGTTGGATCGATTGAAGATATTCAGTCTTCTATGCTAGAAATCCTGGATGGCGCCTCGCACACATCCTCCACTCTAACCAGCTGGTTTATTTTATACGTGCTCTTAAACCAAGATGTCCAACGTAAAATCCACGAAGAACTTGATCGAGTGGTGGGCAGAGACCGCTTACCACGCTGGCAAGATGCCAAGAACATGCCTTACCTTCAAGCCACCCTCTGCGAAGCACTCCGTCACTCACGTTTGGTGCCTGTGCTCACTACAAACGCTATCCGAGACACAACCATCGGTGGTTACCGCATCCCAAAACGCACAGCAGTTATTATCAACACTTGCCACATTTTTGATGTTTAGGATCAAACTGCTTCAATCATTATCAATATATAGTGGCTTCCGCTTAGGTCGCACATATATATATCGAATTTGCAACTTAGCTCGCCATCTGAGTCTCGGTAGCTCAATGGTTAGAGCGTCTAACCGGTCATCAGAAGGTTGCGGGTTCGATCCCCGTCTGGGGCTCAGATATCATTTTCTGAGTATCGAGCTTGAAGATCGTTCATCTACTTGCCACATTCATCGAGATGAAAAAGAATGGTCCGAAGCCGATAGCTTTAAACCTGAACGTTTTCTCGATGATAATGGGATGTTTGTCGGGTGGACAGCGTTGCCGGGTTTTATGCCCTTTGGGATTGGCCGCAGAGAGTGCCCTGGTCAGGCATTGGGTAAAATAATGTTATTTTCTTTTGCGTCAGCTTTAATGCATCGTTTCAAATTTGAATTTGCCGAAGGAGAACCCCAACCAAGTTTAGAACCATCTTGGCCTGAAATATTAATGTGTCCGAAAGATTACAAAGTTGTGGCGAAGAAGCGAATGTAACTGAACGCTATGAATCGAAGATCAAGACTTTGCATTGTTGTGTCGTGTTATATTTCGGAGTTATGTTTAAAAGTCATTTAGTCGAAAAATATTTAAGATTTCTTCCGATTGGCGGTGGGTTTCATAGTTGTCATGTTGGTGGTCTTCGAACAAATGAACCTCATCAGATTCTATTGTATGCTACTATTGTATGGTGGCTGTGTTTTTCATATCGACATGGGGTTTAACTCTTTCCCGGTGGCATAAGACTTCCATCATTTTACTCTGCTTAATGCCAGACGATTTATTTTATTTTAAGCATTTCACTTGAATAACATATCATTGACGTTATAATCAATCTTGTATGTACGTTGCCATGACGCGTCTGAGCTACTCTCCTCAGTTCTGCTCAATTGGTCGACGTGGTAAGAGGGCATTGTAACATTTGCATTCGATTAACAGTTACAAGATTATTGCATGATAGAGCGAAATTTTGAGTGTCAGGACATTTTTAAGACCCGACCGGGACTTATAGTGAAAAATGTCACTTTGGGCCTTCCGGTTGGGAATCAAACCCGCGACTTCGGGTATCTTGCTAATGTGATGCTTTGCCAACTGAGGTATGGTGGCCGATGCCGAGAGCTTGGTCACGAATTCAGTTTATACATAGTGGTAATGCGGATGAGCAGAAGGGTATATCTTTACGGACATTGTGGCATTTACACTCGATTAACAGTTAAGTTTACAACATTATTGATGGAGGAAAATTTAGAATGTGAGGACATTTTTAAATTTTTTAAAACCTTCTAGGTTCTGTTTCAACGTAGCCGGGACGCCTGGTAAATATAGACGATGGTGTAGAGGGTAGAAACAGGGGATATTAAAGTACTGTTGCAACTACAAATTAGTCATTTGTTTTGTTTTGAATGAAAAATTCTGATATAGAGACTATTAGCCATGGACTTTTCCATTGTGTTAATTTTAACTTCGTGATGTTAAAGAAGTGATTAGAGAAGAGCAGTAGTTTCAGTTTTCTTTAAATACATTTTAAACAAAGCGTCAGGTCGATAACTGAACTAGTACCACTCAACATTAACCCTCAATTACTTAGGGATAGTTGTTTTTTGTTGTTTTCATGATGGCATGGTGACGAAAGTTTCCAATCACGTTGCTTGTAACATGCATAAACCTTTAAATTTCTATCCCTTAAGATTCCTTGTTGCATGGGTTCTTGGTTTACACAATACTGACTATCCAAAGAAATATTCCGTGTGTTAAAGCCGAAAGCGGGCCTTTTATATCTATAGATATGCCGTTGTCGATAGCAAGCTGTTGTCATTGTTATTCTTTAGAGAGGAATAGAAATATCGGTCGGAAATGGGTAAACTAAACAACCGGGGGTTGGAAATTAGCCTTGTTATTTCTTTCACTGTAAAACATTGGCTTACATCAACAACAAGAAGCAGCTTATTGATGGCTTAAGAATATTCTGTCAATAAACACTCTTGGAATCAGATGACCATTCTTTTATCGGCATCACTGCTATTGACATTTTACCTCTGAGACGACTTATTTGTAATCATTCTCTTCTCGCTTGCTCCTTCGATTTTCGCAACTTACGCATGTAAGAACACGACTAACATCGCACTGAGTGCCACTGAGACTAAAGGGCAAAATCTCCTGTGTAGCGAACAATATGTGTAGCCTTGATCGTCTTTCCTACGGATCAGTAATCACAAGTCGACAGCCCTGTCTATACTTAGAACTACGGAGTAATTTGGGTACACTCCAATCTGTTTAGCACGTCTGCTCATTTGTACAGCAAACTGAAAACGCAAGGAATATCTACTTTTCCTGAAATGATCAAAATTGCCCCGACGGGGCCTTGATACTTCCTAAAAACCCTTGCTCATCAAAATTCCTTGTTGTGCTGTCACTTTATATTATATATTATTCTTACTATCCAAAGAAAATTTCCGTGTGTACAAGCTTAAAGAAAGCCTTCTATTTCTATAGATATGCCGTTGTTTATCAGGACCCGTTTTAAAAAAATTTCAATACTGCTCTCTCAAAGCTGAGTATCATGGTTACCAGGCATGTGTCCATTGGTATTCTCACATGATCTCATTTTTCGAGTGGAGCAAGTCTTAAGCACATATTATTAAATGCCGTCAGTGGCGTGACGAGGTGGGGGCAGGAAGGGGCAGTCGCCCCCGGGCACCAGGTTAAAGGGGGTGCCAAAATTCCAAATATATACCCGGAAATTTTTTTAAGAAAGTATTAGTCTATCTTTAAACTAAAATGCCCTCCATTTATTCGAGAAAATTGTTTAGGGGGAGGGGTGATGGTTTTTATATTTTTGTTAAATAGTAACGAAATTGGCAAGGGGGTGCCGAACGGTATCTTGCCCCCTCCTCCTAGGAGACATCGGCACGCCACTACTATGGTTGAAAATCATAAGAAAACATTCAATACTAAAATAACAAGCTTTACCAAATTGTCTTCTATGACTAAACTGAAACAGCCTATAAATTTTATACAGTTAATTTTGTTAGACGGCTGTCTAACGTTCAAACGAGCATCACTGACTCAACTCCTTGCCTGCTGTTCCTTCCTGTCTAACGTTCAAACGAGAATAAGTAGCTATCACACAGTCACTCAACTCCCTACCTGCTGTGAAAACCAAACATCACATTTTCAATTCTCTAAATTTCTAAAAAATCTTGGAATTAGAACTCTGTGCATCATTAAATTCAATATTCGATGTCTGTCGACAACTTTAATAAGTATAATACAAAACAAACTCCGAAAAGAAGCACCTTGATGCTCGAAATATGAGTAAAAGCACAAGACAAAATTGAGAGGTAATATTTCGACTATATTACCTTCTGAAGTTTGTTTTGTGCTTTTACCCATGATTTCGGTACAAAGATTTTTTTTTTGAGTTTATATTTATTAAATTTAGTATTGAATACTATACACTTGTCTTCTTTCACTAAAATAGGACATGTTGTCTATAGCAAGCTATCTTCACCGTTTTTCCTCAGAAAGGGACAGAATTATCGCTTGTAAATGGGTAAATTAACGACTGCCGGTGGGAAATTAGACCTGTTGTTTCACAGTAAAGTGTTGGTCTACATCAACAAGGGACAGCTTAGTGATGGATTAAGAATATTCTGTCAATTAACTCATTTCGAATCAGATGACCATTCTTTTATCGACATAACTCGTATTGACAGCTTCCCCTCTCTAATGACATATTTCCAATCATCTTTTTCTCCCTTGCGCACGTCAGAACAACACTAACATGAAAGTGCAATCAAAGGGCATCTTGTGTAACGCTCAGTAGGGGGCTCGGCTAAAATGTTGAATTTGCTTGACTATGAGTGCGGAATTAATGCCTGAATAGAATTTGATTTTTATGTCCCCCTTGCAAGTTATTGGGGGGAATAAGTAGATGGTAAATTAAAAGCTTTATTTATCTCAAGGTAAAGAGACAAGCGTAGCTCTAACCAAAAAGAAAAGGAAAGGAAAGAAAAAAAAAAAATAACCCAAAAAAACCTTACCTTATGTCAGTAACCTGAAGCTAAATTTTAACCTACACAGAAAATCCTTTTGAAAAAATGAAAAGAAAATTAAAGGGAAGAAAATGTAAGAAAGATAAAAGAAATGAAAGAAAAGAAAACCAATTTAAATTTACGGATTTGATTGTCTCTCATTTATTTTGCTAATAGAATTGTATTGAGAAAACATGTTCTTAGAAGTCACCATATCGTTGTTCCTCGTATGGTTTATATGGTTTTTCTTGACGACATACCAAGAGAGAAGGCAAATGCCACCTGGACCTTTTCCGTTTCCTGTCATTGGTAACTTGCCCCAGCTTGGATCAGATCCACTTGATCCTTTTGGTAAACTCATGAAAAAGGACGGAAATATCTTCACGGTTTTGTCTGGTCATAAATAACGCAAAGTTTATGCAGGAGATGCTGGTGAGTAGAAAAACCGATCTTGAGGGTAAATTGCCCAGTTCAATTTATCCAATTAATCTCATCTTCGGCAAAAGAGATGTTATGAGTTTCTCCATATGACTATGGAGAAACATATGAGTTTCGCAAGAAGGTTTTCAGATCAGCATTGCATGTTTTTGGAGCCGGCATTGAGCACGCAGAAGAGTGAATGGAACATGTAGTTCAGAACTTGCTGAAGGTGATTGAGGCAATGGAAGGTCGACCGTTCTCGCCTAAGAAGTTTGTCGCTTGCGTAATAATAAGTCAATTGTGGGAATGGATTTCTTCAAAAAAGTGCTTTCTCCACTATTCCACTGTGAAATCGGTTTTGGAATTCAACGTGAAAATTGGAAATCTGTGCGCGCAGGGAACTCTTTACCAACTTATCCCTTGGTTATCGTATCTACCAACAACATTCAACCGTAAATTGGAAGAAGTTATAACGACGAGAGACGAGCTTTTTGCCCCGGAACTTCAAGCACATCGAGAAACCTATGTGTCAGGCGTTATTCGTGATCTAACGGACAGTTTCCAGAGCGCCTACGAGAAAGAGAAGCCAAAGAAGACTGGTAAAGATATTGGATCAATTGAAGATGTTCAGTTTTTAATGCTGGATGTCCAGGCTGCAGCTTCGGACACGTCCTCTTCTACAATAGCTTCGTTTATTTTATACACACTTCTAAACCAAGATGTCGAACGGAAAATCCACGAAGAACTTGATCGAGTGGTGGGCAGGGGCCGTTTACCGTACAGGCAAGATTCCAAGAACATGCCTTACCCGCAAGCCACCCTCTGCGAAGTGATACGTCACTCACGTCCCAAAACGCACAGCAGTTTTTATCAACATTTACCACATCCATCGAGATGAAAAAGAATGGACTGAAGCCGATACCTTTAAATCTGAAAGTTTTCTCGATGACAATGGGATGTTTGTCGGGTGGATAGCGTATCCGGGTTTTATGCCCTTCGGGATTGGCGGCAGAGAGTGCCCTGGTCAGGCATTGGGTAAAATAATGATATTTTCTTTTGCGTCAGCTTTAATGCATCGTTTCAAATTTGAATTTGCCGAAGGAGAACCTACACCAAATTTGGAACCATCTGGCCCTCATGCGGTACTGTGTCCGAAAGATTACAAAGTTGTGGCGAAGAAGCGAATGTAACTTAACGCTATGAATGGAAGATCAAGACTTTGTATTGTTGTGTCGTGTTATATTTCGGAGTTATGTTTAAAAGTCATTTAATCGAACAATATTTAAGATTTCTTCCGACTGACGGTGGGTTTCATAGTTGTCATGTTATTGGTCTTCGAACAAACGAACCTCATCAAACATTATTGTATGGTACAATTGTATGGTGGCTGTGTTTTTCATATCGACATGGGGTTTAACTCTTTCCCGGTGGTATAAGACTTCCATCATTTTACTCTTGTTAACGCCAGACGACTTACACTTCAAGGGGAAAGCTCCCGCCTTGAAAGAGTTGAGCAGAGTACAGAGCATTTAGGAATTTTGCTTCATTCTAAGCATTTCACTTGAATAACATATTACCGACTTTATAATGATTACATTACATTATAATGATTTACACTATGTGTCAGAGCTCTTCTCAGTTCTCCTCAATTAGTCGACATGGTACGAGGACATTTTAGCATTTGCACTCGATTAACAGTTACAAGATTATTGCATAACAGAGGGAAATTTGGAGTGCCAGGGCATTTTTAAGACCCGACCTGGACTTGTAGCGAAAAATGAAACTTTGGGCCTTCCGCTTGGGAATCAAACCTGCGACTTCGGGAATCTAGCTAATGCGATGCTCTGCCAACTGAGGTATGGAGGCCGATGCGGAGAGTTTGGTCACCAATTCAGTTTATATATGGTGGTAATGTGGATGAGTAAAAGGTATATCTTAAGGGTAACTAAGGCATTTGCACTCGATTAACAGTTAAGTTTACAACATTATTGATGGAGGAAAATTTAGAATGTGAGAACATTTTTAAATTCTTTAATACCTTCTAATCCGCAGTATTTGTTTATAGCTGTTGCGAGACCTTGTAAATTATCTAGAATACTTATTGTAACCAAGGCAAGGTAAATAAAATAAAATAAAATAAAGACATGATTGTTTTATACAATTCTTGGTTCGAATGGATCCGATTAAATGTGTTAAATTAAGGTGTTTTGTTAGCTCAGTAGAGTCACATTTTGGGGAGGTGCTGGATCTTTATTGGATCACAAGACAACGTACAATAACTAATGATTTATAAATATTCAATAACTGTTCACTCCAGTGAGTAGTTCTTCTGAGTCTGAGTTCTCTTCTACTTGCTTTTAAGCTCTGCTTTGTCTGCTCTCTTTTGCCTGCTTGTGTTGGCTGTCTTCGTTGGTTCTCTCTTTTCTACTCTCTGCTGTTTGGAAAGGAGGATCTCTTTTTATGCTTTTGATGGGAAATTTTGGTTGACAGTGAGTGACAGTAGAAGTTGGCCAATCAGATACATTCTGACCAACTCTTTCACTCTGTCAGGCGAAGGCGTTGTTGGGAATGCTCATCTTCAACGCTTGGCACCCAGATGTCCATACATGCATGATAGCCTCTGATAAACGAAATTAGTTTAAATATTTCCGTGGAAGACATTTCTCTGCTTTTGGCTTTCTAGTTGCAGAATAATTTTCGTTTGTAACCTGGTAATTTACGTCTCCGCTATATTTCTGATCTTTTGGCTGGCAGAAGACGTATATGTGTAAACGGAAATGAGATTAGCAATACAGTTGATAGGTTGAGGCAGGTAGATTATATTTCAGTTTGTATTTATTACATTTCTACATACAGCGGAACCCCGTTAATACGGTCACCAACGGGCCATAAAAATCTGGCCGTATTAACGAGGTGACCGTATTAACGGGGTGAGATCAAATTTCACAGCCGACCTCTTACGTCATCAAAACCTTGTTGGAGACGTCATGAAAGCCCCGTTTAAACAAAGACTTAATTGAACTGAGCTATAGCACAATTTAATATGCTGCATCTACTAAGAAATAAACATTAATTTGTTAAGGTATTATAACTTTTCAAATAACAATGTTAGGATTTAGTAAAAGAGTCAGTGACTTTTGATTGGCTCTCCTTTCTCTCAAGTTGGTCACTCTGGGTCCGTGAAATGACTTTCGAAAGTTCGTTTGCCGTGATAATATTTCCCCTCGACTGTAAAAACTGCAAAACATCTTCAAGGTTTGCTGTTGCTTCCGAATAAGAAGTTACTTTCAAAGCCGCTACTGAAGCTCCTGCTTCTTCATCATTTGCGTCGTCGTCATCGTCGCTGTCATAGATGTGAACAGTTTCCTGGTTCGCTCCCAACTTGTTAAAAAAATTGGCTTGCCACTTGTTAATAACATTTGTATGTACGCCCACTATTAGTATCTCAAAATATATTTCCATTTGTCGACACTTTTTGAGTGACCGTATTAACGGGGTTATTTCTTAACTTTGGAACATTACAATGTGGCCGTTGGCCGTATTAACGAGGTGACCGTATTAACGAGGTATCTTTATTAGGAAATGTATTGACGTTTTGCCGGGACAAAAAAAAGTGACCGTAATATCGAGGTGGCCGTATTAACGAGGTGGCCGTAAGGTGGGGTTTCACTGTACATCAAGAAAGCGCCAACCGAAGACGATCTTGAAGTTTGTTCTGGCTACATAGACAGTTCTGGCCCGAACTGGAGGGAAGTTGTTCGCGAGGAATTGCTGGGAGACAATCTGAATGATTTATCCGCTTCGTCAGAAACAGTGAACTCAGTAAACGATGACGAATATGACAGAGATTTACAAGAACCTGAAATTAAGTCGTTGACGGAGGCAATTGGGCATGCTGAGGATCTGCGAAATTTTGCAACTTATAACGGATATGAGGAGCTAGCTCAATCAATATCTAAGACAAATGAGTTGCTATGTGCTTTGAAACTCAATGCACCGCGGCGACAAATGCAGATTGAGGACTATTTTAAGCCAACATAGACTGCTAAACGTATATGGTCGAACATATTGCACTTTGCACTTTTCCAAATTTAAGTTGTGAGTCTTTTGTTACCGCTTTGTTTAGTTCTTGCACCAAGTTTGAAAACTCTTTTGTTAACAACTACTTGATCTTTCTAAAATCTACTTATTACTGTAATCAATGCTTTATGATTGAATAAATAGACATTAGACCACGCCCAAAGTCTACTTTTTGCGTACCTCTATTAAGCGGACACAAAGCCGACCCCAGAGGGTGGCCGCTTAATAGAGGTTCGACTCTATATAGTTCTTTGCAAAATTATAATAGTAAAATCAGAATGTACTAGTTCTTATCTCAGTTATGTTATTTCACAGTTTCACATCATATTACGAGCTTAAATCTGATCTGAATGGGAATTCCATCATATCTGGAGTTCAGCAAAGTATCCAATCAATATAGGTTGCTTTAATACAAACCAGAGCAAGGATTTAACAATACCAACTTGTACCTTGACCTTACATTTGATAACATAAACAAAAACTTTTTAAGCTGGATCGGTAATCATCATTCACGATATTTTCGAGAAGAACAATTATGGTGCTAGTCACAAAAAATAAGATAACAACCTTACATGTCTAAAACGAGTCTAGTAAAATCTTCATGTGTGATGATATCCAATACTTCCTTCAGTAACTCGGTCTCAACACCCTTTGCCCCGTTCTTTGGGCTTTCAAGCGGTCGATTTTATCCGAGGGCATTCTAATTTTCGTTCGTCTACCCCACGTTGGGCGCCATGCAGTCATTTTAAAACGATTTAATGTTCCAATTCAGTTTATTTACAAACTAAAAAAAAAAAAATAAAAACCGGCAAAACGAGGAGAAAAGGTTAAAAACGTTCTAAAAAAGACTCGGTCTCGTTTCCTTTCTTCTCACGACCAGTGTTGCCCAAGAATCTGATTATACTACCACCTTGGTAATAACTGATCTTTCTTTCTCTGAATTCGCGCTACTCACTGAGGAGGATGTAAAGAATTTAGCACTAGCCTGTAAGAAATCTTGTGACTTTGATCCACCTCCATCTTCTATACTGTCTATACATCTGGACCATCTACTCCCTGTCATCACAAAGATGATTAATTTATCACTAAAGACTGGTCGGTTCACTGATGAGTGGAAAAATGCCTTGGTGCATCCATTGCTTAAGAAACCTGGAGTCGAACTGGTAAACAAGAACTTCCGCCCTATAAGCAACTTACAGTTTTCTTACAGTTTATTTCTAAGCTTACAGAGAAAGCGGTTGCTATCCAGTTACAGACCCACATGCTGACCAATGGCTTGTTCCCGGAAATGCAGAGTGCGTATCGTGAGCATCACTCCACTGAGACGGCGTTACTGAAAGTCAAGAATGATATTCTTATGAATATGGACATGGGTCATGTGACACTCCTGGTTCTTTTGGACCTCAGCGCGCCTTTGATACTGTGGACCATGACATTCTTATTCACAGACTTCAGTCACTGCTCGGCCTACGTGGGTCAGCTCTTCAATGGTTTCGATCCTGTCTGAGAGGTCGATCGCAACAAGTTACAATTAATGGTGCTCTTTCCAAAAAGTTTGGCCTAGAATGTGGGGTGCCTCAGGGTTCATGCCTTGGTCCCCTACTTTTTACTATCTATGCTAGCAAACTTTTCAATATTATTAAATCTCACCTGCCGTTTGCACACTCGTACGCTGATGATACTCAATTATACTTGTCATTTTGCCCATTAGAGAGTATGTGTGAAGCTGAGGTTCTAGATGCTATGGAGAAATGCATCGCTGATGTTCGTTCATGGATCATTAATGATAAGTTGATGTTGAACGATGATAAGACTGAGTTTCTGGTGATCGGCACGAGAAAGCAGCTATCTAAAGTGTCTGTTAGCAGTATTAGGGTTGGCGACGTTGACGTAATTCCCGTACTCTCGGCGAAAAATCTGGGCTCCTGCTTTGACTCGCACATGGATATGGCAACGCATATAACTAAGACCTGTGGTAGTGCATTCTTTTATCTGTATAATATCCGACATATACTGAAATACCTTACTAGAGAATGTACTGAGAAACTGATTCATGCATTTATAACCATTAGGTTAGACTATTGCAACAGTCTCCTTCATGGAGTTCCCGACCATCACATGCAAAAACTCCAACGTGTGATGAATGCCAGTGCGCGATTGATCTTCTGCGCACCTAAACACTGTCATATTACGCCGCTCCTTCAACAACTTCACAGGTGGCCTATCCACCTACGTATCGAGTTTAAAATCATTTTGATCACCTTAAAAGTACTCCAGGGCTCAGCTCCTAAATATCTCATTGATTTAATTTCTGTTTTACCGCCATCCCGTTACGATTTACGGCGAAATGACAAGGGAATTCTTCTGAGCACCCCAAAGCGTTTCACAAAAGTTACCATGGGGGATCGATCCTTTATGGCAGCGCCACGGCTTTGGAACAGTCTTCCCGTAGGCATTAGATCTGCTTGCACCAAAAGTGATCTTAAACAGAAACTTAAGACATTTTTATTCAGCAAGGCATTTTGTTACTACAATTAGTTTGTATAGTTTTTCTGCAAATTACTTTCCTTATAGCCATTTGTAAATAGTGTCTTTTCGTCTTTGATTCCATAGTGATTGTAAATAGGTTCTTATTTTTGTATTTATTGTAATGTTTGTTATGCGCATTTGATTATTTTTATAGAAAATGCGCAATATAAATATTAAATATTATTATTATTATTAATTCAGTTGTCTTAGTAACAAACAAACTCAACATTTTCTACATACACAAACACGCAGTTTTGACGTCAGACTAGAAGAGGAATCTCATTGGCACTTGTTCAAACTAATAAAACCCACGGCATAAAGAAAGATCAGAAGTACTGTGACATGTGAAGGGAAGACAAACAAGAAGAGTAATACATTGGTATGTTTTTAAGATCTTCTTTCACTAAGTTAGGCACAATGCAGCTCGAGGAATTCCACCGAGTAGAAATCCTTAATAGATAGTCACAAGGTTAAAGTTGTCGAAAAGCCGTCTGTGTGTTCTCTTAAAACATATTTAAGGGACGATTTTGGTGGAGGAAACAGCTTCCAGGTCGACGAAGGTATCTGATGGTTAGATATCTAGCTAGGCCGAATGTTCTAGTTGTTATTATTACTAACAATAATGCATGAGTTGTTTGTAATATCATTAGCGTATTTGAACGTGGAATGACCTGATTAATGGCGAAGATGAAACCATGTCTGTTTATGCAAAGTCTTGATGGACTATCGAACAGATCAGTCCTCATAACTGTTACCAAACCCACATTCCTTCAACTTGGTGGTCTGCAATTTATGTCATTATGAACTAAATGGAATTTATCAAACTTCAACGTAGTCTATTGTGAAAATAGCAGCTATATTACTGGTATACGATCCTATCACGAAAGTTGTAATGTTTGTCGGAGTTTTGTTTGGTTTTGCACATGTGACTAGCACCATAATTGGTCCTCTCGAAAATGTCATGAATAATTGGTTACCGATCTAGCTTTCAAGCTTTTTGTTTATGTTATCGAATGTAAGGTCAGGGTACAAGTTGGTATTGTTAAATCCTTGCTCTGGTTTGTGTTAGTCCAACTTATATCAACCTATATCGATTGGACGAAACAGCTTCCAGATCGAGGAAGGTATCTGATGGTTAGATATCTAGCTAGGGCGAATGTTCAAATTGTTATCATTACGAACAATAATCCACAAGTTGTTTGTAATATTATCAATGCATTTGAAACGTGGAATGACCTGATTAATGGTGAAAATGAAACCATTTATGTTTGCGCAAAGTCTTGATAGACTATCAAACCGATCAGTCGTCACGAGTGAACTTGGCCTATCTATACTTAAAACTACCGAGGTATTTGGTTCCACTCCAATCTGTTTAGCACGATTACTGATTTCTATAGCGAACTAAAAAAGCCTCATATATCTACTTCACTCGAAATTATCAAAGTCGTTCAGACGGTGCCTTGATACTTCAATGCGGCCCGTTGCGGATAGAAATTCCTTATTTCGTGTTTGGTTTACATCATTCTGACTATCCAAAGAAATATTCCGCGTATTTAAGCCGAAAGCGGGCTTTTAATTTCTATAGATATGCCGTTGTTTATAGCAAGCTGTTGTTATTGTTATTCTTTAGAAAGGAAGAGAATAATTGGTCGTAAATAAGTAAACTAAACAAGTGGCTGTGGGAAATTAGATTTTCTATTTGTTTCACTGTAAAACGTTCGTTTACATCAACAACGAGGAGCTTAGTGATGACTTTGCAATATTCTGTCAATCAACACTCTTGAAATCAGATGACCATTCTTTTATCGACATAACTTGTATTGACATTTTCGCCTGTGAGATGATTTATTTGTAATCATTCTCTTCTCCCTTGGCTTTTCCATTTTTAGAAATTGCGCACCTCAGAACAAGACTAACATCGCAGTGCAACTAAAGGGCAAAATTTCCAATGTTGGGAACAATTGGGACTTGGCGAAAATCTTGAATTCGTTTGTCTGTGCATGAATTTGATTTCCATGTACCCTTTACAACTTATTGCGCGGAATGAGTAGACGGTAAATTGAAGGGTTTACATATCTTTACGGGGGACAGAAACTAGATTTGCCCTAAACAAAATAAGACCATCCATATCGTACTTGTTTGTTCTATGGTTAACATTATTCACTTGGGGGAAATTAGAATATTTCTCCCAGTTTCTTTCCAAGCATTTTTGTGTAATTTGAAACGATACTTAGACCATGTGAACTTTTGTATGGCACAGCCGTAACGCAAAACTTTAGCCTTACAGAGCGAATCCTTTTAATAAAAAGGAAAGGAAAGAAAGGAAAAGACAAGATAACACCTGAAAGGAAAGCAAAATAAATGAAAAAAAAAGAAAAAGAAACGGAAAACCTTCCCTTTTGGTACAAATCATACGCAAAACCTTAGCCTTTCAGACCAAATGGTTTTTAAAAACAAAAAGTGAAAGTAAAGTAAAGAAAGGAAAGCCGAGTAAAGAAAACGAGAGAAATAGGAATGAAGAGAAAACCAGTCTAAATTTGTGGACTTGATTGTGGACTTGATTTACTTTGCTAATAGAATCGCATTGACAGAGCATGTTCTTGGAAATCACCACATCGTTGTTCCTCGTTTGGTTTATATGGTATATCTTGACCACATACCAACAGAGAAGTCAAATGCCACCTGGACCTTTTCCGTTTCCTTTCATCGGTAACCTACTCCAGCTTGGATCTGATCCAGTTGATCCCTTCAATAAACTTGTGCAAAAGTACGGTGACATCTTCACAGTCACACTTCCCAACGGAGCCACAGTTGTGATAAATAGCGCAGAGGTTACGCGGGAGGCGCGACTGGAAAGAAAAGACGATCTTGCTGGTAGATGCCGAGAGTTAATTTATCCGGCTGATGTAATCTCTGAAGAAAAAGCGATTTTCGCTTCAGATTACGGGCATGAATTTCTTTTTCGTAAGAAGATTTTCAAATCAGGATTGCATGTTTTTGGAAACGGCATTGAGCAGGCTGAAGAACGAGTAGAACGCGCGGTTCAGGACTTGCTGAAGGAGGTTGAGGCAATGAAAGGCCAACCGTTCTCACCCAAAACGTTCGTCGCTAGAGCTATAATAAGTCAGATGTGGGAGTGGATTACGTCGAAGAAATACCCACTCGACCATCCCACTATGAAAACGCTTGACGAACTAATCACCGAAATTAGAGTTATTGAGGCCAGGGCTACTCTTTACCAACTAATCCCATGGCTGTCGTACCTTCCAACAACGTTCAATCGTAAATTGAAAGACATAGTAAAGACGAGGGAGAAGGTCCTGGTCCCGGAACTACAAGCCCATTCGAATACCTACTCGTCAAGTGTTACTCGTGATCTAATCGACAGCTTCATCGGCGCCTACGAGAAAGAGAGAGCAAAGGAGACTGGTATAAACGTTGGATCGATTGAAGATATTCAGTTTTTGATGCTAGAAATCCTGGATAGCGCCTCGGACACATCATCTTCTATAACAACCTGGTTTATTTTGTACATGCTCTTAAACCAAGATGTCCAACGTAAAATCCACGAAGAACTTGATCGAGTGGTGGGAAGAGACCGCTCACCACGCTGGCAAGATTCCAAGAACTTGCCTTACCTTCAAGCCACCCTTTCCGAGGTGATACGTCACTCACGTCTGGTGCCCATGCTCGCTACAAACGCTATCCGCGACACAGCCGTCGGTGGTTACCACATCCCTAAACGCACATCAGTTTTTATCAACATTTGCCACATCCATCGAGATGAGAAAGAATGGCCCGAAGCCGATACCTTTAAACCTGAACGTTTTCTCGACGACAATGGGATGTTTGTCGGGTGGACAGCGTTGCCGGGTTTTATGCCCTTCGGGATTGGCCGCAGAGAGTGCCCTGGTCAGGCGTTGGGTAAAATAACGATATTTTCTTTTGCGTCAGCTTTAATGCATCGTTTCAAATTTGAACTTGCCGAAGGAGAACCCCAACCAAGTTTAGAACCATCTGGCCCTCATGCGGTACTGTGTCCGAAAGATTACAAAGTTGTGGCGAAGAAGCGAATGTAGCTGAACGCTATGAATGGAAGATGAAGACTTTGTATTGTTGTCTCGTGTTATATTTCAGAGTTATGTTTAAAAGTCATTCAGTCGCATAGTATTTTGAATTGTTTCCGATTGGCGGTGGGTTTCATAGTAGCAATGTCGTTAATCTTCGAATGAATGAACCTCATCAAATACTATTGTACTTTACATCTATCATGGTGGCCGTGTCGGATTAGAGCATTAGGCAGTGTTGCATCATTTTAAGCATTTCAGTTGAATAACCTATCATTGACGTTATAATGAACCGTGTATGTATGTTACCATTACGTTTCAGAACTTACCTTCGAAATTCTGCTCAGTTGGTTGATATTTGAAGAACGAAATACGTTATAGAACATTGTGACATTGATACTCGATTAATAATTAAGTTTACAACATTATTGATAGAGGAAAATTTTGAAGAAGTGATTAGAGAGCAGCAGTAGATCTTCTAATTTGTTTAAAACATATTTTCAACAGAACTTTAGGTTCATAACTAAATTATTAACACTTAAAAACTTTGGGATATTTTTTTCAGTGTTTTTTTCATGATGGCATGATGAGGAAAGTTTCAAGTCACGTTCCTTGTAATATGCATAAACCTTTTCCATCTCTTATGATAACAGCGCTTCTGATCGATGCGATGCGCGCTCCATTTTTCGATGGAGGACGAGAAGAAGCGCTGGAAAATAATTCAAGAGAAAAAATTGTGCTTTGTAACCTCAAGTTACTGAGCTGGCTTTGTGAATCACTGTAATCACTTGCCTCTTCAGTGATACGTGGTTAAATAAAGTATTGATTGATTGAGAAATAATCAAAGCCAGCGCACGAAAATATATTGATAAAAAAGAATTTCATGTTACTTCGAGTGACGGAACTCACTTTGTGAATAATTATTAAGGAGAAAAAAAACCCGAGGCTAAGAAAGTCACCCGATCTTTAAGCGACCAATCAAAAATGTTCCGAAATTTTGCCTAACGTATGGAGAAAGTATTTTTAATCAGTGAAATAAAGCTTGTTTTCCGTTATTTTGCGTCTTATTTTATTTTATAAAAGAAATGGTTGATGATTTGGTGTACTTCAATGAGTTATAGATGTAGAACTGCACTAGGCTGTCACCTCATGCCTTTTTTGTGCTCTCACGACTCTGGCTTTTTTTCGCGCTCTCAGTGTGCAGCCATAACTCATTTGAATACGCCAAATCACGAGCCATTTCTTAAATTGTAGCCATTGAACTACTTCGTTATTTCGTACATCAATTCATGTGGTAAACGTGACATATCTTCAAGGTCTATTTACACGCAGAACATCTACGTACAGGAAAGCAGTGGCGGACACTAGGGGAGGCGAAGGGGGGCGATCGCCCCCCCCAATAATTTCAGCTGAAGCTTATATTATGAAAAATGGAAGCACAAGGAGGTCTTCATTTTAAGAAAAGGAAGCACAATGACAACAACGAACAAGCAACATAACAGAACAAAATTGCATTACTTAAAAACAAACAAGAAACAGTATTCTAAATTTCTAATTTTCTGGGAGAGCATGTCCCCAGGCCTCCCTAGAATGCGCGTGCCTTCGGCACTCGCCCCCCCCCCCCAATATTTCCAGAAGTGTCCGCCACTGCAGGAAAGCATACTGAGTAAGAGCAACTAGAATATGGAACGCACTATTCAACAAAATACTTCTGTCAATTACTCAAAGAACCTTTAAAACTAAACTTAAACGTTATTACTACTCTGTTGTTCAGTCTACTTACTACGCCGATGACTCACGATCTTAGAAAACAGTTTGCATAAAATGTAACTCTGTCTGAAGTCTACGCGTTTCCCTGACTTGTTGTTTTTAGTTCAATTTCGAGTTTCTTCCTAGACTTAGACTGTTTGTAATGCTCTATCAAAATAATGATTGTGCTATGTTGTATTTATGGATCCGCAGTAATTTGTTTTAGCTGTTGCGGTATTCCAGACCTTGTAACTTATCAAGAATACTTATTGTAACCAAGGCAAAGCTAAATAAAAGAAAATAAAATAAAGATGTGATTGTCGTATACGATTCTTCGTTCTGATGGATCCGATTAAATTATTAGAGTCTTATGCAGGTATTGCGACATTAGTGAACGAATCGAAAGCAAGAATTGTGTCTTTCACACAACATTACATAACTCAGGATGAATAGTGGTATTCGACAATTGTATCGTGTAAATAGGCCCTTACGCAAACACTCCATTTTCACGTCAGACTAGAAGAGGAATCTCATTGACACTTGTTCAAGTAATAATAAAACCAACAGCATAAAGAAAGATCAGAAGTACTGTGACATGTGAAGGGAAGACAAACAAGAAGAGTAATACATTGGTATGTTTTTAAAATTTTTTTTCCACTAAAATACACACTGCAGCTCGTAGAATTCCACCGAGTAGAAATCCTTAATAGATGGTCACAAACAGCTTCCAGGTCGAGGAAGGTATCCGATGGTTAGATATCTAGCTGGGCCAAATGTTCTTGCTATTATTATTAATTACGATAATCCATGAGTTGTTTGTAATATCATCATCGCCTTTGAACTTGGAATGACCTGATTAATGGCGAAAATGAAATCATGTCTGTTTGCGCAAAGTCTTGATAGACTATCGAACCGTTCAGTCGTCACAAGTGAACAGGCCTGTCTATACTTAAAACTACCGAGGTATTTGGTTCGACTCCAATCCCTTCCGAGATAACTTCCGAGATAACAATCTCTTCCAGATAACTCTTCCGAGTTATCTGGATCGACTCCAATCTGTTTAGCACAGTTACTGATTTCTACAGCGAACTAGAAAAGTGACGTCTATCTACTTCGTTTGAAATGATCAAAGCCGTCCCGACGGTGCCTTAATAATACCATCCGGCCCGTTGCGCATAGAAATTCCTTATTGCGTCACTGAAGCGTTTTGATTGGTTAAATATAACCAAAAATAATTCATGATTTTTCTGCCAATTGTTGACATGAGAAACAAGTGCATGAAAAATCAGTCGTTCTCATGGTAAAATAATATCATCGGAAAAGCTTCAACTGGAAAAAGGTTTTTGTGCTTCCGGTGGTGGACCACCCGACAGCCTTTGTTTGCGTGCTACGGCGAGAGGTCTGGGAACGAGGTTAGTTTCGAAATTGCGTACATTACTTTCGCTGAGTGAGGAATCCGATGCTGCTGACACGCGGGTTTGTTGGCACTTTAAAATCCTTTTGAATGCGTTTCTGAGCTTTCGGTTCATCAGCGTGTAAATGATTGGATTGCAGCCACTGTTGCCGTAACCAAGAACTAAGGAGAGGCGTAATAAATCCGGGGGAATGTTTTCGTCCGCAATTACGCGACTAACCGACGTCAAAAAGTACGGCATCCACATCACAAAGAATACTCCAACAATTACGGATATTGTTTTAACGGCCTTTATTTCGCGTTGAATCCGCCCCATCGACACAATTCCCGCTTGAAGAACACTAATTCGGCGAACCTGATTGCGTGCGACGGAAAAAATTAACCCGTAGGAGACGATCATGATGGTCAGCGGTAATACAAAGAAACACACCACGAGAAGCGAAACGAGAATTTTGTCACGTTGTATAGTTTTCCAGTTAACTTCGCATTCCATGATTTGTGCGCTAAATTCAATATCACCCAGACCAAAGTGTGGGAATGTACCAATTAGAACTGCAATACACCAGAGAATTAGTATGACGACCAAAGCTTTGGTTGGGGTTGCTCGAACATTGTAGTAGAATGGATACCTTATGCATACCATCCTTTCGATGCTAATGCACATGAGATGCGCGATCGAGCATGCGCACAAGATGTAACTGCACGTGGCCGAGCCGTAGCACCAGGCCTCGCCAAAGGGCCATGCGCGCAAGAAGGCTGCTATGGTCACGTAGATTTCTCTCAGAATCGGTACCAGGGTGTCAGCGGTTGCCAGACTGACGATGAAGTAGTTAGGTATAGTGCGAAGACGTTTGAACTTGACAAACGCGAGGACAACCAATCCGTTGCCAAATAAGGTCATCAGTGAAAGGACAATCATGGTTAGTCCGTAGGCAATCGCTTTAAGGGTCGAGATGTCGCTCGACGTATGCGATGTGATATTACGATTCATGATGTTGGCATTATCTAGTCAAAAAGAAAAGACAATTCTGCTTCAGTTTTTCCACCAAGGCGGGCTTGGGCTATTGATAAGACTTCAGTCAATAAGAACAGTGAGCCTTATCAGGGTTACTTAGGTTCAGACATTGTAACTTGAAGTCATTGCTTGCTGTGCAAACTGTAATTGACCAAAGACCGAATCATAAAAACTCTAGGCAGAAGACGGGAGTCAAACAACCTATTTTCTGAATGCTAGTCAGACGCTATAATAATTGAGCTAGTGATTTGTTGGACGTCAAGACCATTAGATGTCAATTCGTCGAAAAGAATTGTTGAATCAGGTAATGTTGGACGAAAATCAAACTTCATTTAACATTTGATTGAGGAAACAACTCAGACAAGTTGGACTAAGGCTTTATGAATAAGGTTTAATTCTTTCGAGGTGGGAGCTCTCCGCTTGTCGAATAAAATACTCTGGCGTTAGTCAGAATGAAATAATAGAAGTGTTATGCGGCCGGGAAAGAGTTCAGGTTGATTTGTCCAAGTTATGGCTAATCAAAGGGCCCTTGAGAGCGAGTAACGGGACAGGTCTAACGAGTTTTAGTGTAGGGTACTTTTGATGTCAAACCATGACGTGTAACACATCATTTCTGAATGAAATGTGATAAAATTCGTTACGCAGTTAAAAACGCTCGTGACAACAGCAAATGAACTTGGTCATTTAAAAAATTTTAGTTTGGTGTGGCACTTGGCGCCACAGTGGCAGCAATTAACTGAAGTTTATAGAGTTGCTACTGAAAGGGCGTCTAGTAGTCATATGCAGCAACAGGAAACCATGCAAGATCAGCATTGCGCAAGATACACAATGCCAACAAAGCGACTCCAGATCAGTACTTAATAGGCATTCTTGCATGCGAGCATTATGCAATGGTTTCTCGTACGGATTTGTATAGGGAAAAATTTAGTATCAATATGATTGTAAAACCGGAGTAACCTGCACAGCAACTTAAGAAAACGAGGAAAAAGGCCTATAAAGAGTTTTTAGATAAAATCCTAAAGGTTTTCTTGTATCTACACACTGTGATGCTCAATATTATTATAAGACAACTAAGTGAAGTTGTGGAGCTGTCAGAAGGTATATTTGTAGAAGCAAAGCCTAGAAATTTTACCTGTGCAAACAAAACGAACATATAATGAAGCCAATACCACTAACCTGGTCGTTAAAATACTGCTCGGTTATTTCACGTTTGCTCAAACGGTAATTCAGTAGACGATATATGGTGAAATCGCATATTATTTCGACATTTCACTTGGTTGCAACAGTGACGCAAAAGCCCTCTTCCCATCTTTTGTCATCACACTCGTTTCGTATTATCGTCTAATCCGTCTGTTTGCCTTTTGCTCGGCTCAATTTGACTGGTTTAATTATTTCATGTCTGGTGATAGATTGCCGACGACAACTGACGTATGTGAATGAATGGGATTTAATTACACTTGATACCAAACGAAAGCGTACCTAAATACCTCGTGAGCAACGACAAACTTCGTGGCATTGTGAACCTTTTTGGAGTCCACTCTGTAAAATTGATGATTAATTGCTGAACAAACGATTCATCGACGAGCTCTAGATTTCGACACGTGGGTGATTAAAAATGAGATTAAATCGAGCATTTTCTTCGTCAATGGAGCAGGAATGACATCTAACCACATTACTTTATGTAACAATGAAATCAAACAATGTGTGTTCAAAAAGCACCAGGTCAAATTATGAAATTGGCCTCTGTAAACTTTTGGGAAACCTCTGTAAACTGGTTGGGAAATGGCCTCTGTAAACTTTTGATTTGCTTGTTATAGCAACATTTTCCATTACTTACACATATCAATCAACACACGTTAAGTTCCATTGGAACATTTCTTGATCAAAGTTACAGCAGATTAAATGAATAGTATACGACACTTTTAAGTGCTTGCTGCGCGTGCCCAATTTGCTGACGATCTGGTGTCACAGAAGTGTCAACTAACCAATCAGAAACGTCATGATATTTTGGACAGCGTAACGACTAAAATATTTCTAACTTGCTAGTTAAAATTCGCCAGCCGTTCGAGTCGTCTACTATGTTAAGACAAGAATGTTTTGTGCTTTTTGGTGCTCTGTCCAGCAATGAAAGGTCTAGCGAGGAACGCTAAAAAAGCTGGAATTCATCTTGGCTGTCATTTCAAGTAACTCGCTTCTTTCGTACTCTCCCAACTTTCCGAATGCACCGTAATTTGATTAAGCATGTTGAAGGATTTCTTAAAGACTAAATCAGTTTATTTGCATTGTATTACGTTGGAGTGATATTTATTCCTACGCTCAAACGACGTTTCAGAACAGAACATCTGGATTTAAAGAGGTCTTGGCTGAGCATTGTCAGAAATGCTTTTGATTCTGAGTAATGAATCTGACGAATAGCGGCTCACAAACAAATCCGGCAGCTTCATGAAATATCTCTGTGTGAAAAACGTTATCTGTTCGCCAAAATAGCTAAATGGCTGGCTGATTCTGAAGAGAAAAGATCTCGGAGTAAAAATAAAAGGAACAATCCTTCCCTTGTACGACTTAGTAGAACAACATCTGGAAGTAGGCACAAGCTTTTATCACGTCGCCCTACTAGCCGACCTTTTCTGCACGGTATGCAGTCGAAAAGTTCTTGCTTTCAGTTCTGTTGTAACTCCTTTCTGCACGTCCTGATATGTCTTACTTTGCTCTTGCAATCGCCAGATTATTTTACTCGAAAAAGGGAGACCTTTCAACCGGAAAGAGTCAGAACCTTGTTTACTCGTCGCCGCCAGTATTAATACGTGATCACTCGAGAGAGCACATGCTGAGTGAACTCGCACTTTTTAAAAACCACGTTTGTGTCCTTTAACTTTTCTGTATGTACGAATACCCATCCACGACTCTCTTTTATTGGCAAATAAAAAAATATTATTCGTGCGCTTGCAGTGGATCTCGGTCAGACTATTCGAAGCGAAATAAGAGAGAAACTAGTAGTCACTGGCTTCCCATACTTCACAGCGCCATCTTGCATTTTGTCTGCCTTCCAATATTTCATCTGCCTTCGGGATACATGGGCGAATGTTACAATTTCGATTTTGCTTTAAAATTTTCTAAGTGAAGACAATTTATCTTCGAGACCGCGACGACTTTTTCCATTGGTTTCGCGCAGTTTCTTTCGAGTAAGCTCTGGAGGATCTTTTTGGCGAACGTTTACTTCGATTACTTCTAAAGTGTCGGTGAAAATAGGAAAAAAATAGATGACATGAAATGATTTGAAAACGAAAGAACACGAAAAGGACTTGAAAGGAAGGGAAGGAATGATGAGGAATGACAAGAATAGGAGAGAAAAGGCGATGAAAGAAGAGGTAAGATGACCAAAGGCGAGGAAGGGCGAGGACAAGCGAGGATTGCGGGGGGAAAGAACATGCGAGGATAGGCGAGGCTAGGTCGACCTAGGCCCGCCAGGCTAGGCAAGGCTAGGCAAGGCAAGGCAAGAGCTAGTTCAAGGAGTGGAAAGAGAGGAAGTGATAAAAAGGTAAGAAAGAACAGCACAGCACGGAAGAATAATTAAAAAGTGAACAAAAATGAATCGAAAGGAATGAATCGAAAAAGGTAAGATCGACAACGGAGGATAAAGGAAAAGTAAAGGGAAAGACACGGAAGCAAAAAACAAAGTTAGGAAGTGATAAAAATAAGGGAAGAAATTGATAGAGTCTGGAGAGGAGAAAAATTAAACTTCTCACTTTTTTTCATGATATTCGTCAGATGATGATGAGGACGACGATAAACTTTCTACAAATGTAAAATCAAAAGAATATAATTTTATTCTTTAATGACTGTGTTTCTCTAGCAGAAAATATATAAAAGAATAAAACCAAGCTTTCAGACTTTACGAGCGTCACAAGTGCTAATGGTTAAAACAAGCTTAATCCTCTACTAAAATACCATTTCCTTCACGGAAATTATCTAACCTAAAACAAGACCTAACCTTTTAAAAACTATTTACAACCTGATATCATTTCAAATGAAAGTATCACATAATATTACGCTGCGACTTTTGGTTTCAGTCATGTAACCAAAAAAGTTCCCTCCAGTCTCCTCGCCTTTTTGGAGATACCAATCATTTACCTTCACTGCTGCTGGAGTCACTGCTTTCTTCCTCGCTGCTGCTCGAGTCACTGCTGTCCGAACTGTCTGAAGACTCAACTTCCTGCGGCTGAGACATGATAATCTTGGGTGCGTTTTTCAAATGTTCACGCAAATCGTCCCTGAAACGAAACAATTCCAAGATCTAAGCGAAGTTTCAGGTAAAGCCGCATGATATTATCAACGAAAAACATTTGTACATCTTAGTAAACTTCCAGCTTCTTTACGGGACTACATTCGATTTATTGTTTTGGTAAAGGAATAAGCTTCACGTGAACTATTAACTCAGTTGAAAACCGTGGTTCTTTCTCTACTTCAAGTTGTGTCTTGATTTTCGTATTTCGACTCATTTTTTTTGTTTAGGTAAGGTAAGCATAGTGTCAACTTCTTTGTAATAAAGTGCGTCAGCAAGGTATTGAAGTTAGCTTGGTTTAACTATGACTTCATGTTACACCGAAACATCGGCAGAGATTGTGTCTTCACTGGTATTTTAATTCAAAAGAAGATATTCTTGTGTTTGTAGCTGTCATTCTTTAATTGGAATTTCATTTCTTCTCTTTATGGAATATCATGCTCGACAAGTTGGACGTCGCAAGGAAAAGTACTAGACTTCACGTTACAAGCTAAAAGGTTCAGAAACTGCCCAATGTTTCGAGCAAATACTGTTGGTCAGGGAGAAAGGTAATATGATATAAAATCGCCACTACTTAATATACTCAGTAAGACTATAAAAGCGTTATAAAAACAAAAGGTGGACATACGTTAGGCCACCAAGACCAATTGCTGTGAAGAAGTTGATGGCAAATCGCGTGTTCCGTGGATTATCACGCGGGAAAAGGCCCTCGAAGTACATCTGAAGAGTCCTGGCACAAAAAGACGAATCAATATATTTTAGTAGTCACACGAACATTGTCACCAAAATCCCGTTTTTCACGAACTTTACCCAATATTTACTTCGGAAAGAATTTGTTGCATTAAAAAAATCATTTGCTTCTTATCATCCAGCGTTGTATTAAATTCTTGAGTTGTGTAACCGGCAAGGAAAGATGGTGCGAAGTCAAAATTCTACCCTCTTTTTTAAGTTGTTGACGGACGAAGGTTGTTGCCTAATTGAAATTTGATTATCCTTAATGTATAGTAGAATGGTGCTAATGGTCATCTGTTGGCGCTATGGAATGCCTTTTGATGCAAATGGTTGCGTATCTACGCTAATGAATGTCGACTAAATAAAATGACTGTATTTTTGCGTCAATGACTTCGAGGTTGGCGTTAATGATAGCATATTTTCTGGTAATGAACTGCAAAAGGTGTACTGCCCGCATTTAGCTAAATTCTAATCTCTCAGGATCTACAATAACCAATAAAATAGAAAATAATGGCAGGGAACGAGATAGACTCTTATAAAACAGAACGGAATGAACAAGAGTAGATAAGAACAGACTAACTACTGTTTAAGTACAAGCTTCTCTTCTCTCAAAACATATACAGGAGCATGGAACAGTAACTGCAACTTTAAGAATTACATGGGTAAGTATAATAATGTTAATTTTCCTGCTATTGAAATACTTACGGATCTTTAAGTCTTTCGTTGAGCTTTGGCAGCCCCATGTATTCGGCTAACTCCTGGAATAAAATCTTGATGAAGATGCGGCTGGCATAAATCAGAATTTTAAGAATATTACAATTAAGGACGACGATTACAATGAACTCCTTATAGTCGGGATGCCTATCTAGGCATCAAGTAGTCACCTATGAAACGCATAAGACTAATAGTGAGAAACGTATGGTCTTCTGACCAGTCAGAAGCTTTCGATAAAGTTCGAAATCTTATACAAGGTATATATAGGCACTGTAACGCCCAGTCTTTATTAAAGCTCTGGAATACTAATGGTCAGAAACTCTTATTGAAATTCGAAATGTCATAGACGGCGCACGCACGTACTGAAACCTTCGTTTACCATTCGGGCCACTGACGGTATGTGGTCAGTACATCTCATTGGACATCAAATGGTTATAGGAATACGTACACATACAACCACCTTTGATCATCATACAGCTCAACATTTCCAGTGTACTATCGATCATTAGAAGGCTACGGATTTTGGAAAAATTATGGATTCTTCTTACCCACTGAGCTGTCGTAGCCTAATGGTTCGAATGTCTGACAGATTATGAGAAGGAAACGGGTCGCATAAAGATGTAACCCTCGCTCCATCATCGAGCTTTCAACGAAATGACTGGCCTATCTAAACTGTAGAACTAGCTCCACTAATAATGGTTTGCTTTTTCTGGTCTTTTGAGTTTTGTTTGTAGTTTTTCTCTCGACTTTCTTTTAACTTACCTAGAGGACGTGGTTTCTTCCTCGTTGAGGTTTATGTCCGCTAAGACCTGAAGAAAAAACCCATCAACAAATAGTACATTATCTCTCCAATTTTAAATTATGAATCATTATGTCACGGGCACATTTAATAACATGAAATATTCTCTGCATGTTACCCTGACGATGATTCTGAAATAGTGTCAAAACACTGCACATTCTCTCGAATATCGATTGTTAATTTGTCGAGAGAATCTCTAGTGCACTTAAATTGGATTACACGAGCATACTATTCCCAGTTGACTCGACAGCTCAATTGGTAGAGCAGCGGTGCGGAAACCCGAAGATGCGATTTTGAATCCTGCTCTAGGCAACTTTTCTAGTTAACTTTAGCAGTGTAGCTTAATTCATAAAATATTCACACCAACTTACCGTCCAAGGAATGGCGTCTGTGTACAAGAGATGACCGAAAAACTTAGCGACATTTCTTAATTTATTTGTTTCCAACCGATGAATGGTGTCGTACTAGAAATAATTTAAAGAAAGTAATCTTAACCTCATAACCATTAAGCAGCTCCTATGGTTAGTTCCAAGTTCAGATTATTTGTCAGGCCAGAACTTAAATTTGGTATCCTTACGATGAAATGGCCGAAAACATTGTCAATCCACCTTAATGAAGCCTAGCATTTCCCAGATTATCTGTCAGGAGTGCAATTCAGCAGACCCCGACAAACCGCTGACCTTTAGGATTAGGGTTAGGATCTGGATTTGGGAGTCGGTAACGGTTGAGGGGTTAGGATCATAGAGAAAATACAGTAACAAGGGAGGGCATTCTGGCTAAGGTTTCCCCCCGCGGGGGGAAAACTTGATAAATTCGGGGGCAAAACAAAGACGCCCGGATGAAAAGTTCAAGTTCAGGGGTTAAAGGCGACTTTTATCTCTTTTTTCTTGTTTTTTTTGTTTTAAACAGAATGTACAACAATTAAGGCAATAAAGGAAATAAACACGAAACAGTTCTCTAAACTTCATTTGCTCGACCTCGAGGTTCTCGAACAGACGGAGAAGAGCCTGGAGAAGAGTAATTTGTATACACACCCCCAGTTTACTCAAAATGGCGCCGTTCAATCTCACCCCAATTTTCGCCCTCATGCCCCCTCTAGTTTTACTTGATCTCTATTGTTAGGATTAGGTATGATTGCCTAGTTAATTCAAGGGTTCGCTAAATTGCACTTGACCCTGTGATCCATCCGTTCCATCTGTGTAACACCGCTTTCCAAATTTCAGGAATTTTCGACAGGTGTCGTTCTGTCTGTGACGAGTGCTCCCTGTGATGGAGCAACAAGAAAACCTCTCGGGAATACGGTGAACACCGAAATACTTTTCATTCTACAGTCACAAAACTTACTTGATCTTTAAACAGACGAACGAATTCGTCGACAAATTCTTTCTTGAGTTGACAGAATCTCTGTAATTCAAAATATTAGCGTATAAGGGAAGAAAACAAGCAAAACAAAATAAATCCATTAAACAACAGAAAAGAAAAGAATGCGAGTTAAAATTTAAAGTTCAAATCAATCCTAAAATAATTATTCGCTGTCCCAGAAATTACTTTTTGACGATTTGAGCTTGACTAACGTTCGTATATCGTCTTCCAAAATTTACCGTTTTGTACATTTATGCACGTAAAATTATTTCACGTACACAAATAAAAATATTGTGAGAGTCTAACATCTGTCTTTATTTACCACGAAGACAGTTCGCGTAACTGTCTGAAAAGTCAAAAAAGAAAAAATTAAATAAAATCTCTCTTACCTGACCAAGAAGTCCAAAAAATTTCTCATACGATCTCTGTTGGGCACAACAGTCGATGACCATATTGCAAACTTCACCCTGATGTAAAAAATTCTCAAATAAGAAATAAAGTCGATACAAAAACGCACTGAGAGTCCAATACAAATGCCGCAAAGTATATGTCTCTGGGTAAAGAAAGAAGGTCTGCAAGATCTTGTCTTCTGCACATCAGATTGTAAATTTGGATTTTACTTGAAAGTTTATTTTAACAAGTGAACTCACCATTTGGTTTGGTTGTATTTGCATTTTCATCATTTTGTGAGCGCATTCTTGATAATCCAAACTGCACACAAGAAGAAATGGTTGAAGGACGTTACTAATGCTGGAATTGATGAGGAATTAAAAGCCTCGGGGGAAAGGAAGGAGAGGAGAGTAGGGGAGGGGAGGGAAGAGGAGAGAAAAGGACAAAGCATTTCTTTTCAAAGAGAAAGGAAACGAAAAGAAGAGATTTCAATTGCAAACATAAAGCAGCATCACCTGGACTGTATAGTGAGGTAAACTGTTCTGCGTAATGCAACTAAGTTGGTTTCAGTCTGGTCTAATATGTCCATTTTCTCGGTTTCTCCTGCAAGGAAAGAAATGGAAAATTTGGGCTGCAGCAAGTTGAAAAGATTTAGCGCAAAAGGTAAAAGATAAAGTACCTTTATTTATACTGGATAACTCTATCAGCTACATAAGCTGTTCTCATTAGAGGTCCAGTAACGGCCACCTCTCATGGGTCCAGAATGACAACAGGAGGAAACCGAAGTACCCGGAAAAAACCTGCGATGCTTGGCAGAGACAAACTGGACAACACTTTTGTCACATGTGACCAAGGTAACTTTAATCAGATAATCGCAGGGAGCCGGAATCGAACCCTGGTCACAGTGGTGAGGGACACGTGCACTACCATTGTGGCACCAGCACCCCACTTGACAAAGCACGCATTCCTTGACAAAGAACAAGATGTCTTGGACAGAAATATGTACATATAAACTTCTTATAGGGCAGTTTGAGGTTTTTGTTCGTTGGCACCAGCAGTAAAATTGTTTCTTCAATCAATGCCGCATACATGGAATACAAAATATGAGTAAAATGGTCTTAAAATTGAAGCCAAACTGAAAAATGTTCGGCAAGACACACACGTATGTTTGAGCCAACTTATGTTTTTGAAGGCTCCGAATACAGTGTCCATTACTACCTTCAATTTTTTCAACAAATTTTTTCACGTTTACCCGAGGAAACTGCAATCTCGAGTCAACAGTTGGTCCATGGAACATCTTCCTGACGTAACCTAGCTAGACAAATGCGGCAGTGGGTCGGTGAATATTTTGGGCTAGGATATTTGTTGGCCTGACACCCTTGATGAGCTTTTTGTGAAATGAAGGGAGATCTTGTACTCAGAACAAAAAAAGTTAAGAACCCCAAACAAACCACGAAACAAAAACTGATGTTGTACCTTCTTCACCTTCGTCGCTCTCATCTTCGTCCGAGTCTCCTTCCTCGTCATCGCTCGATCCTTCTGAATCACCTCCACCAAGGAGCTCTAATATTGAATAGAGAGGGAAGATTCACAATTACTAGACTATAAATACAATTTATTATATGGCTGAGCTCGCTACTCGGTCTGTACGCAAAATGACGCACGCTAATTGGCTGCCTAGCCGTCCAATAAGTTTTTCCTACAGACTGGCTAGTTTTGGCGGGAAAATTTGCGCGTTGATTTGAAGACAAACAAACCAGATTCAGGTATGTTTTGCAGACGATTTACAACAACAAGCTACCGGAAAAGTAGTTAAATCTCCTCAATGATAATTTTAAGTAGAGAACTAGATGAATTGATGAAAAACAACACGAAGTAATAGGTAAAAACAAGCAAGTAAATCTAAGCCGCACACTCACGAACCAAAAAGTTTGTTAAAAGCGATTTTAACGGATTTTTCCTCAGGCAAACCTCAGGCAAATACTTCCCTGTACAGACCTCACACTTTGTTAATAAGTAATCAATACGCAAAGGATATAAAGCATTTCTAAATTCTCCTACTTTATGTACACCAATGCGAGAGAAATTCGAAGAAAGAAATGACGAAGTCTTTTATTAACTGAATGGTCAAATCAGCTGTTTGCCAGTTTGACGCATGTTCTTCTTTTTCCCATTTCATAGACAATTCACCAGGAAAACACAAAAAAAGTCACTGTTGAGAGCCTGAGACGTTGGTTTGGAAGTTTGATCTTAAATACAGGGTCGTACACTATTGGTCCATCAAAATTCCATGACTTTTCCAAGACTTTTCATAACTTTATTTACAAAAACCCATGGTCTGGAAAAGCTAGAAACAGTGAAACGAGATGAACAGGGGCCCCGTCAAACCACAGGGGTAGCTGGGATCCAGTCTCTGAATTGAAGTGCACGGCCAAGCTATGATAAATTGAGGTTACGAGTATCGTAGATACAATTTTTGCGATATTTTTCACGTTCATTGACGGCTGCAAGAAACTTGAAAATGTGAGCGAAGAAAACTGAGATAGAATTATTCACGGATTCAGAAGAAATCTAATTCTCCATGACTTTCCATGACCAAGATTAATTTTCCAGGTTTTCCAGGCCTGGGATTTGAAATTTTGATTTTCCATGACTTTCCAGGTTTTCCATGACCCGTACGAACCTTGTAATTAGCATAAAAATTCGACATTCTTCAACTTGATTTTTTACCATAAATACGCACGAGGGCTGTTGGATCTGAAATTTGATCAGCTTAAAATTCGTGAAAATGTTTGGCTCAATCGATATTTTTCAATCAGATCGAAAAATCCTTCTCGTGGTGAAAATATCGAATCTTCCTGTGTTCTTATCACTGAACAAAAAATCATTCTCGACTATAGTCTATTACATCTTTTCAGGGGTGTAGTTTATGTGGGTGGGTGGGTGGGGAGTGTAACACTCCCCAAAGTTTGTCAGATAAAAGAAAATTCGAGCAAAATTTGGTTTGGTAAGGTAGGTCAAAATCTCCTTTGGTTACTGGTTTATATTTAATTTACGTATTATGCTGAAGAAGCGAGGCTACATCATATATGGCCTGAGTAAGTGTCAAATTAAATTCGAGGAATTTTTGAAAGAATACAATGATGGGGTAAATTAAGCTAGACACCCTTCATTCAAAACGGGATAACTACGCCTCTGCACCTTTTGGCGCTGGATAATGAATTACCTATGAGTTTATTAGATAAGGAAAAAATATGATAAGAAACTCATAAATCAACGGAAACGCCAATAAGTGAAAATATTTTTAGAATCGACGTTTCGATTACCTTGCAGTGATCATCATCAACGTGCATAATAAAAGTGTTTTCACTTTTCGGAGTTTCCTTGTTATTCTGTTAAAATATTCAGTGGATATCGAAACTTTTGGATAAGAAAACTCTTCGCCAACCTTTCTTAATCTGATTATACTTCTCTTCGTTTGCCAAGTAATCGGGATCAAACTTGAAAATGTCTAAAAGAAAACAAAAGAGTATCAAAGGTAATATGAACAAATGGAGTGGTCCATGTGCAGTTCTCAACGAAGTAGAGGAAGGGGATACTCTGCCAAACTCTCTCTTTCTTTTTGGCACAGTACTACCTTTACACGGAACAACTTTTCCAAAAACATCAACAGAAATTACGAAATTCAAAATCCTTGGGATTCCATGTTATTTCAATAGTCAAAGTTACCAATATGAAGGTGTCACTGTGTAAAGGACAAAGCCACATAATCTTTGTTTATTTGGTCTTACTCAGTATGTCTTCGCTTTTGCCCGCGTCGTCCAAGCGCAGAAGATGAGTGATTTGGTCTGATTCGTCGACAACGTCGAGTTCCGGAGTTACAGATGGATGGTCCTGGATTAAATTGTAAAAAATCCCCAAAAAAATTACTGGTCTGGGCCGCCTTGCGTAAAGATGATGTTACTCGGCGCACTTCTGGTCTTGCGATTGTCATCCTGAAGTGTGCAATAACCCCAGGACAGTCTAGGTAGCAGGGTTGTTGATGATGACTCGCTGAAGTTCCTCCGCGAGGATCTCCTGATTTTAATTCATACGTCAGGATGACAATCACGGTGCACAAGATCCCACGTCTAACAGCGCCTTGAATAATATACAAAGCGATTGTCGTCCTGACTTATGCGATTCAGTGTGTCAACAGTTTTCAGAACGCAGATTCCAGGTCGGGTCCTCGGGAGCTTTCGTGCTGTGTTCGTTATACAATATGTTCTGTAACGGTATGGCCACTTCTTTATGGGTGTAGTGCTGATGGAGCTCTTATTAGCGCTAATAGAAATCCAAGTGTTTTGGAATGGGAACTGTCAATCGGCTTAAGTGAAGGCTTACCTTAAATCCGTCCTTTCGTATGGCAAACATTACTTCTACCATATACTGAACTCGTTTCTCGATCTGGGAATTGTGGAGGATACTACGAAGTCTTTCAAATACGGCTAAACAAAATAAACAACAAGCTTCAACTTCGAAGACAAGGCTTTTAATTGTAAACAAGTTTCGGCAGGCTTCTTAAGTTATCTTCACAGGTAATATGGTAACTAATTCATAACCCATATATATATATATATATATATATATATTATATTACGACTCATCAAACATAGTTCTAATTTCACAAGCTACTTCGTGTATTACGTTTACTTGGGTAGTTGAGCAAGTTATTACCACTTATCCAATCCTGACGAAGCATTTACTCCACTAACTCAATCAACAAAAGCGCACAATTAGTGGTGCACTCCCTCGTTTAAAAAGCACAACCACAGCTTGTCCTTTATTCACTTAATGGGAAAACAACTCAGATGTACTTACCGTTTATTCCACGAGGAGAAACATCAGTCAACTTCATTCCACATTCTTTGAGAAACGCAATCTAACGAAGAGAAAACAGTTAGTGAGCCTGCGTTCACTCACACACCCACCGGCGGTATCAGTGGCAGACCCGCTGCATTCTGTCATAACCTGAAGGCTGATCAACTAACAATGAAGCCAAGCATGGCTTATTTTTTTTATGGCCTCGGTAATTTTCCGCACAAACCTGACTCCTTCGTCGCTTCGGTCTGTACGAAAACCTCAGGCAAATACTTTGCCGTACAGACCTCACACTCGGTTAATAAGTCATCATTATGTGTGTATATTTTTGGTGTTACTTTCACTTCAATACTTGAGCGCTGCAACACCGCATCTGCTCCAGAATTACTTTCAAAATATACTTACAGTTAGCTCTACGCTGTCATCCGTCGGTGTCTGAAGCAACAACGTAAGAATCTCCAAAGCTAAAATCTCGTGAGCCTAGAATTATGGGAAGAGCATAAGGTAATTACGTATCTTTATTAGACACCCAACCATACAGGGGAAGCTTGCAGGGACTTCTTTGGTAATCTGTGTACCAGAATTTGCCTATTACACCGAAAAAGGCGTAAGCTAAGAAAATTATACCATTAACAACGCAAATAAAAGAAAAAAATCTTCATAGTTAAAGCACGTTCAACCGACAGGAAAAAAAGAAAAATACAAGAAAACAAGAAGACGAAATGGAGAAACTACAATTATACGAGCATGCTTGGGGAAATTTTTTCGAATAATTTTCTAGAGCCGTGGATTTTCGCTATAACGCATCACGTTCATGATTCAATGGATGATTGCAAAAAGGTTCGCCAGTTGCAAGGTACTAGTGGTTACAAGGCAGTTATGGATTGGATTTTATACTGTAATTCCACTTACTACTTGTTGATTGACTAAGTGAGCAATAAATCGAGTTGCAGACAAACAAATAGCCTGAAATTGGAGAAATAGTTATGAATTTATGAAGAAAATGGTTTATGAGTTAACGAAATACGTCAATGATCCTAAGTTAAATAAACTTGTCTTGTTTTGCTCCTGGTGAACAGTTCGTTCGTAATGGTGAGATACAGAGTAGAAATGGAAGGAAGACATACGAAAAGAAGAGGATAAGGGGGAGGATAGAAGGAGAATTACAAAGAGGTGAAGGACAAGCAGAAAGGAGGAAAGAACAGGAGGGTAACGAGAAGAAGTTGGGAGAAGAGAGGTAGTTGGTGGAGGAGGAGAAAGAGAAGATGGTTCAAGAAAAGAAGAGTCGGAAGCTGGAGAAGTACAAGAAGGGAGAAAAGGAGAGGAAGGATGAGAAGAAGTTGAAGTGGGAGGAGGAGAAAAAGTAGATGGAGAGAAAGAGAAGGAGGGAGATAAAGGAAATGGAGATGGAGAAAGTGAACGAAATAGAGGGAGCTGAAGTAGGAAAAAAACGTTAGCTCGGCACCCTCTCATGGCACATACTTTGTTGTTTCTGCGGAAGGATCTTCTAAAAAGCAATATCAGTCTTCGAAGTATGAGTTCACCAATTTTGGGAAACTACGGAAGACAAACAAGAACCAATGATTACAAGTACAGAATTAAACAACATACGGGAACCCAGTGGCACACCGTCACTTCAAATATAGATGCAGAAGCAATATAACTTTTTAAATTTTACACCAGGCTGTAACTTTAGGACTACAAATCATCCTCCCGTTCACGTGATTCTTAGCATCCTTATCGCCTGTGAGTACCTAAATTCTAAAGTTTTAGTTTTTGTTTCTCTTTGATTTTCCTCAAGCTTGATGCGAATCTTGGACTTTTCATCGCCAAGAGAAGGTAGCAAGCAAGACGGAAACCTTAACTACGATGTCAGACTGGATACTTGTCTTTGACTGTGGACGGTCAGCGCTTCGCTGCAGCCATTTATGACAGACATACCAGTTATTTCATTATTTTTGAGTAGTTTTACGGAATGAACTTTAAGAGTTACTACATTGTTTCTCTCACGTTTTTATTTCGTACAGGTATTCTGAATCTTTCCTTTCGAGGCCTCTCCATTTGGCATTAAGTATCGTCCGGCGTTAGCCAGAGTAAAATAGTAAAGGTCCGATGTTAATGACACTTCAACTCTATCTCTACTCTGTGCAACGCATACTCTGTCCTTGTTCGATGTCAACCCAAAAATACCAGGTTTCGATTTTTCAGTAGATGTGACGAAGATATGTAATTATCCAGGCGACCACAAAGTACCGTACCTTGGTATTGACTACGGCGGTTAACGCGGCATAGACGTGAGTGAATGAAGGAGAGCTGGACTGAGCTTTGATGACAGCTTGGGCAAGAAGACCCCTAAAACACGAAGCAAGTCACAATCATAACGCAAAGGCCTCCATGAACGAGAACACACGTTTACTACTGGCGAAGAGCCATCTCTCAAGATGTCAGTGTACATTTCCCCTGTTTCGGTGTTGTGATAAGCTTTTAATATTGCCCCTTAAAACACACTTTAATTTCAAAGGAGCTCCTTCCTTGTAAGTAGCCACCCACCCCATAAAACCTCAAAAAACCAGAAGAATGTTGTTTCAATTTCCTAGCTAACATCGGAACTTTGCGAAGTAGTTCGAAATCATTCATACCTTCCACGAACAATGTTCTCTTGGAAAAGTTCCCGCACTATGTTACCCAGATTTGAGGTGTTCACCTGTATAATGAACAAAAGAAAAAGAACTTTACTTTCTTTTCAAGCATGGGATATATGATGGTTCATCCTGGGGTATGTTATCATGTCTCAAAGGTACAAATATTGCTTTCAATTTGCTCTTTAAAGAACAAACAATCGCAAATGACAATTGTATGGCGTAAATTTACCTTAATTGTGTGTAGAGCCTAATCTAAGGATTTATGAAATGTGAAATTGAATTTAGTATGTATAGCCACATGCACAGTGGCACATGGAATACTGAGATATCTGAGTGATAAAGTCTTGAACTCACAAGATGACAGGCACTTGTAAACTTTAACAAAATGAACTGAGGTAGCACTGTACCTTGTTAATAAGACCATTGATACTTTTCTTCAAAGCTTCCCAACTGATTCTCTGATATTCAGAACTACAAAACAGGTTTCAAATTTACTATATGTATTTGTTTTCGGAAATTGGAGTTTGAAACTATAGTAGGCTTTACTGGGTCCTAGAGGGTCAGTAATTAGAGCCTCTGACTAGCAGTCAGAATGATGTGGGTTTTCTAAGTATTCAAGGCTTCACACAACTTGAACAGATGAGGAACAATAATAGTTTTGAAGGTTTCCACGTTGTTTTATTTTGCTTTGCTTGGAAAAATTCAAGATTAACCTACACTGCTGAAGTCAACTTGGCTCAAATTTCCAGGGGTTGTGTTACAAAACATTTAGCATTTGAATCATTAGTTAAAATGGTATATAAATACATCCATACAATTTCAGAATCATCCTCAGGGTAACATGAATTAACCTACACTGCTAAAGTCAACTGGAACATACTTTAACTTTTAATTAACTTGTTAAGTTGTCATGAGAATTTCTCACGCACTCAAATTGGAGAAAATGAGCATACTGTTCCCAGTTCACTCAATAGCTCAACAGGTAGAGCAGTGGTCCAGTAACCTGAACATGCAAGCTTGAATCCTGCTCTAGTCCACTTTTCTAGTTCACTTTAGCAGTGTAGGTTAATTCATAAAATATTCTCTACATCCTTACAACATGCACCAAAACTCAGCCACAGAAAACTGGGTTAATAATGCTTATAAAACATTCTGTTAGTTATCTTTTTGTCGAGTATCCTGCCCAATATTTTCCATCCACTGTATCTGGCTCATCCAGTATCAAATTAGATAGTGAAAGTTACCTTAGGTTGCACACCCATACAATGAAGCACAGAATACTATACCTGCTTTTATCACTAATCTGTTCTTGCAGCATTCTTAACTTTGCTGGAGGAATGTAGGCTCCTCCTAAAACATCAAAGATGCACCATGCTAGTCCAATGCTTTACAAATTGAGGTAAAAAAAATATTCCCACTACAATTTTTGAAGCACTTAATGACTATATATGTAATAGTACACCTATAATAATTGAATGCACAGACATAAACAACAAAAGTACAACAGGGATGACACAAGAAGGAGCTATAGCCCCCCTGTCAAGGAACATTAGTCCCCCTGTCAGAAAACCCCTCCTGATAATTTGTTGGGGAATTGCAACTAATAATAACACATAATATACATTATGCACACTATGAGTGTTTGTTATTGATTTAGCTCACAAAAATAATAGACTCTTCTTTTCATAACAAATCTTAAAATAAACTGTTTCTAGTCTACGATCATTCTTGTGAAAAGTAATAAGTTTTTGACCTTCAAATAAGGAAATTATTGAGAGGGCATGGTCTCAGCTCATTCTGGTTTAGCCCAAATGTTGGGGACACTAGCCTCTGCATCAGAGAATTCCTGGCACCACCCTTGAACTACAGTATTAAGCCTACTAGAGTTGAGTCTGATATCCAATGTCCTCATGAAGTAAGCAACAAGTTGGACAATTCATGGAACATACCAGCTCTTGTTAATAATGGTTCTTTTCTTTTAGGTTCTTTTTCTGCTTCCTTGCCATCTTTGTTTTGATCTTTGTCCTTCTCCCCAGAGCTTTCTTTGGCCTTTTTCATATCTTCTTCAACATCTGCCTTTTCTAGGTCATACCTAGGTCTACTTCTATTATCCCTACGTTCTTCATGGTCCCTATCTCTTCTCCTGTCACCTGAAAAGTCCCTGTGCTTTCTCCGTTTGTGGTCATCTTTGTCTCTCTGTTCTCGAGCATCTTGTTTTTCATACTCTCTTCTGTTCTCCTTTTCCTCATAATGATGTTTTCTCTGCCAAATTAACATAAATGTTGAAATCAATTGGAGTAATCAGCAATGATCTCAGTATTGTAATAATAACATACAGGCTATGTACCAGAAGTCAGTTGCCAGAAGAAGCCAGTTGTCTCTGTATGCCAGTCAAATGAAGGACAACAAACAAACAGCACAATCCATTGTTTTTACCAATTGTTAATGCCAAGCATTAACAAAAACAAGAATAGTAATGATAATAATATCATTTTTTTAACCATGATAAATATAATTATATAACTACAGCCAAAGCTGATGGGGTTATGAATTTAAATCAACATCTAAGAATACACAACAATATTAAAAATGCTATCCCAACAATTACTTACTATAATAAAAACACATGATATTAAGAATAAATGAAATCTTGGTCATTGAATTTTGACTTTGGCTTGATTGGAGTGTGCTCTAATTGGTCCTTCATGAGCTTACAAATTGTAAATGTCAAAAACTACTTCAAATTTGATTTATTTCTTTACCCATTGATACCCATAAATTTAGCATGAGTTAAATACCTTTGACGAATGTCTTTCATCGATATCTTCCCTTCTTTGGCGTTCTCGCTTCGCTCGCCTCTCTTCTTGATCGCTAAATTGGACGGAAAATAAGTTGATCAAGCATGTTAACCAAATTTAAGAGTACGTGTAAATAAAAAATCGTTTAAAATGTGAGGTGAATTACCTGGTTGGCATTTCTTAACTCGATTTATTCCCAAGATTTACGTCTTTCCAATTTAAATCACTGTTTACAGTAAAGTAACTAGGCCGCCATGTTGAATTCAAGCACGGTTATATCCTGGAAACTAGTACCCGACCTAGGGCATGGACATACGGGGTCCGGCCCCCCTCCTGGTAAGTTAAAAATGCCGGTGTTGATTATATATTTAACAATTAGATTATGAGCTCGAGGTTTCTAAGAGGGCGAAGCCCGAGTCAACTATCGCCTCATAGAAATCGAGAGCAAATAATCTAATTGTTTTAGTAGAAACAGACTTTGCAAAGAACATTTTTCGTCTTCTCTGGGATTGCACTTTCAAGTAAGCATTCTATTTCGTCTTCAGAAACTTCACAAAAACGAGAGGCGGAAGCCATTTTCGCTACTCGCTATCTATCGACGAATGGATAGCAAGTACCGTAGCCAATCAGAATGCAACATTTGCAATAGTACTCGACTAAGTTTCTACTAAATATCTATATTTTTTTTTTTTTTTAATTCGGCCAAAAGTTGAACATATCTTTTCGCAGATTGCATCGATCTTACTTTGAGATTTTAACACTCGTCTTGGGAACTTCTACACTTGTCTTAAAACATCTTGTTTTTTCAGCATTTCTTAAATTTTTCAGACGCCGCCAACCCCTTAATATTTTACTTTGGCTAACGGCAGACGACTTTACTCTATCATCTACCGTCAGGAAAAATTTAATCATCGCCAGTGCACCTCCTAATTCAATCTTACAGCATTTGAAACAATAAATTGTTCAAATGCAGACCTCTTATACGTTTTATTGGTAATGAATTTCAATAACTAGAGTTCGTAACATCCAGGATAAACCGTTTCAGAAAACCTAAGGAACTTCGCCGGTAAGAACAGTTCATCTTCCCTCTAACCAAGTAAAAATCTCACAAGTTGTAAAAGTGCAATTTACACTGCAATCTCGTTCCCAGGCTACGATGTGTTAACATAGTAATTAAGGTTCAACAACTGCGCTGACATGATACAATGAGCGCAAAATTGCTCAAATATTGTAATAACAGTGAGCAAGATGTGCAGTTTTGCGCAAGAGGCGAACCCGATGTATTGGCCACGATTAGAAGCTAAATTCACCTTTTTCGTGTTGAAAGAAAAAAACTTTAAATTCTCATACAACTGTTACAAACTTATTTACCATCTGTCGGTCTAGTGTCTTTTTATCGTATCGTCTGTTTTTTCTTCACATCTTTTTCTTTTTAACTCTCTTCTAATTTTATTTGTTTTCGCTTCATATTTTTTTTCTCATAAATTTCACGCCATTTTTCTTCATTTTTGTCAATTGTCTTTAGTTCTTCTCTCATTTCATTCCTTCCCTTTTCTTTTCTTTCATGGAATTTTATTTTCCAAAACAACATTCCAGAAGTCGAAGTAACGATTCTTTCCCCATAAAACAACATTCCAGCAGTCAAAGTAACGATTCTTTCCCCATTTCTTTCCCAATACCTACTCTCTTCATCTCTTCCTCTCGCATTGCCTTCTCTCCAATTCCACGTCACATCTTAACCCTGTTTCTTCCTTTCAAGTAAATGCCCAAAGAATCCCACATTCCATCACACGTAACTGCATCGAACGTAACAACTAACGGGATCCGACAATAAAAAACTCTCTTTTAATACTCCCTTCATAAAATATAATCTATACTTAAAGACAAATCCACAAATGGATGATAACATTGAAATGGCAAGAGCGTTTCACATGATTGCTCAATACGTATTTATGCCCAGCATAACGTTTGCCATGAATGGTAAAATAGCTCTCTCTATTTACAAAGCTTAATTCAAACATCTGGCGGCAATCTTCATTCCTCCGTCACCTAGCTTTGTCCGAAACTCTCCGATTTCTTGTAGAGGACGATCGAACGCTGGGATTTACCGGTGCAGACGAGCTTTGAGTAGGTTGCATGTAGCTAGGTAATGAACGGTCAGTTTTGATCTTTCCGCTGTTATTGTTGTCACGAATGGACGAACCACTTCCACCTGAAGACTGGATGTAAGATGAGGAGTTGGATTTTGTCAAGGATTTTACTGCTCGGGTGGTATGGGGCTAAATAGGGAAAGAAACGGAAAATCGGGGTTACATTCGTGAAATCAATATGATGAATAATGGGCATTGAATAGCCGATTTCCCTTATTACGTCAGCTGAATACAAAAACCAGAATACCTTGAGATTTGTTTTCACTTTCATGCAACATTGCATTCCCAAAGCGAATGGAAAGACAATCGCTCCGATTAGCATTACAAACAAGATTTCGAAAGGCATTCTGGTTGTTGTATTCCGCAGGTGTATAAAGGAACGGGCCATTATTAGTCAGACTGCGCGGTCGAATCGCTGCCAGTAATCCCGAGGGGTCAACTACGGAAATCACCACGTGGCCTCAAAAATCCACCTTTTGTGCAAAAGAAACATTCTCCTCGATTATTTATACAATTGCCCCCCCCCCAAAAAAAAAAACAATAAAAAACGTTCCTTCACACTCTGCAGATACTTCGGTTTTCTTATTTGGACGATTCTGTAACGTATCATCCCCCCTGTTAGCAACAAAACGTTCATCAGCAGAAGCATTTCCGTGAATTACTCTATCTGCTTTGTGACCCTATGCTGTTTACAAACAGGTTGATTGAGTATTACGTAAAAAGGTTCTTCTCCTTATCTCAGTATAAATCTTAAGGACTTTTTAAGGACTTTATGTGGTACAGTTACGTCATTTTTAAGGAGCCATGGTATATGGCATACGTTTTCCAAAAAGCCTAGAAAACATACATTACATTAATATATAGCCATAACTATGCCAAGTGTCACGATAATGACTAGGCTATCTCTGACTTCATTTGAATAACGACGAGTGATTACAAATAGACGGTACAAAATAACCCGTGGCTATTTCAAATTAATACCAGCCTCATTGAAAGGCAATAGGACAAATATAATCTAAGGACTTTTCATGAACTTGGGTGGGTTTTCAGAAACGTTAAGGACTTTTGATAACTCGGTTTTGAAACAAGAAAATTTAAGGACTTTATGGGTTCTTGAGGACCCGTATGACAAAAACTTTAATAGCAGTACTCTGACAAACAACGAGAGCGCCTTTTTCACCGAGAACTACCTTTAAATTCTTTCCATGTCAACATGTTTTTTTGGAACTGCCTACGCATCCAGCCCACGAGTTTTGATAGTACTAAGAATTACTTACCCCAGTTGACTTCTTTGGCTCTCCTGACTCTTTTTTCAAGCTAGTTTTGGACGGGGACGTACCAGGTTTCTTGACTTCCTGTTTAGATATGGTGGAAGATTTATTTATCAGTAAGACATCGTGAATCCAAAAATTCCTGAACGTCATTCACGTTTTCTTTTCATTCGATCGGATACCAAAGCATCCTTTTCTCTTTCCTTTTCTCTTCCTGTTTTTCTAGAAAACCTATGATCTTATTCAAACCCACTACACAGTACCTGACCGCATCTCATCCATGTAATACTCAACAATCATTCGCCAAAGGCGAAATAAATATTATTCACTAAAGATTATTCAACAACATTCATGGAGCCTGAGGCAAATAATTGTTTTAGTATAATTACAAAGATGACATTTATGAAGTAACATTTATGAAGGTAACCGTCATTTTGCGTAAATGCCTTCACACTTATATTCACCAGTAGTGATTATCGACAAATATGACTTTTTTTGGCCAATCACCACGCAGGATTTTGATAATCACCTATATAATTATATCACGAACAAAAAAATCAACATGTTTTTTTCCCCTGATGTATAATCCTGGTCACGCTTCTTCCATTTTTTCGTATCTAACTATAATATATTAAAACCTCGGATCTTCATCTCTCTTTGCTCTTTAATTTCCCCCCTACTACCAAACAGATACCCATACATACATTATTCTGGTCATTCTGTTCTTCTGAACTGGCATTGGACTCGACCTCTTCGCAGTTCGATTCAGTAGTTCGATTATCATGATTAGAATTGTTCATCTACAAAGAGAAATGGCAACCGATTAATGACTACGGATGCGTTCTTTTGGGAAAGTTCCGTAATACATGAATACACGTAATGAACGGGTTTTTGTGTTCATTTGGAACCGATTGAGGTTTAGGAATAGAATAGAATAGAATAGAATAGAATAGAATAGAATAGAATAGAATAGAATAGAATAGGATAGGATAGGATAAAATAGAACAAGACAGGACAGCATAGGATAGTGGCTATTCCGCTCACGGTATCAAAATGGATGGAATGATGCTCACCGATAGATGTACTATTTCATATTGGCGGAATCGACTTTAAACGGTCGAGGGCTGTGGAACTCCATTCGAGTACAATACCCAAATATCTTATTCGTATGCGAATTTTTTGAACGACAATAACGCAACTGACTGATTATAGATCAATTTGATGCTGGTGAAAATCCCGTTTGGCCGTGACAGTGCAAGTCAGACAAAGCGATGACCAGCTTCGCGCCTTCTTTCTTTTTATTTTGCATCGTCTTCTCTTTGAGCCAGGGAATTGTAAAGCAAGGACAGAGTTTCATAAGGGCTCGAATAAATTATACGATTTTCGTATACGATTGATCATCCTGTGGTATGTAATTTTGTCTCGAAGGTACGATTCCTGTTTTCGATTCGCTTACTACAATAACAATACGTCCGGAATACTCCAGAGAGTTGATCGGATACATCAGAATGAACAATTGTATACGACCTTCGGCCTTAATTTTTTCGATGGGTTCGGCAATTAAGATTCTTAAACTCATTAATAATTCATAAAGCAGAAAGAAAAGAAATACATAATGAATCAGTATTTAGAAATCGGAGTAAGATTACAGCTGAATTTTGCCAACTTTCGGCTGGATCTTCGCCTGAAATACTGGATCGTTTAAGAAGTAATATTTCAAACACGAGTTGGTGTTCTTCCTACGATTTCGAAATACCTCGAGACTCGTTAAAAAAGCTCGGCTTCGCCTCTTTTTTAAACTCGTTTCTCTGTATTTAGAAATCGGAGAAAAGACGCCAACTCGCGTTTGAAATATTACTTCAAGTACTGTATAAATGTACTTCTTTATTGCGTACCTTCTTCTGTTCCAAATTATACTCTCTCATCATTTGAATAACATTACGGCGAGCGGATGACTCACTGTCACCCTAAGGTATAAAAAAACCCAGCAAAGCATAATTCATAATCAGGACAACGGATGAACTGAAGCCTACGAAACATTTGACCAGGCGGGTCATGCTTTATGCCTTTGGGAGTCATCTCAGTCTCGTCCCCGGGGACTTTACTTGGAACTCGTCAACTCGTAAGCGAGTGTCGAGTGAAGATCCTGAGTTTACGAGGCTGGGGTTATCTAAGGTATTTAAAAAGAGTTCTCTAGTGTATAAATAGCTATCTTTCATTAGTCCTGCATCTGACGAAGAACACAGTCTAGTGGCCGAAAGCTCGTCATAATAAAAAATTTTCTGGTCAGAGAACGTCTCTTCATTCAAAATAAAAAGAGTTCATTTATATATTGGATATACAGTAAAGAGGTAATAGAAAACGAGCCATTGTGAACATCTGAACAACATTAGAAACTTAGCATTACCAAACAACCCAGATTTTTGCAACAGATGTGACTGAATTAGTTGTGTCACTGCAAGTACATATAAAAAGCCACTAAGTGACAAAGCACTGGACTAACTCCAAGGTGTCCCTGTTTTTAAGGCAATACGCCACTACTCTCAACCCCTCCCATATTGTTCTCCCGATTCTTATGAACATAGCTCACATCATTCACAACCAACAATCACGTCGCTATTGTTTATCTGGATTAAGGCCACGATGTATCCATCATGGACGAAAGAGAAGAAGCCTAAAACTCTGAACGCGCCAGTCGGTTACCAGTCCCGTATATACCAGTCCTCTCGGCTTAAGGCAGCAATAAAACCATCTACTTACGCTAACCCACGGGTGATCCTGGATCTCTTTCGCCGTAGACCTATGAGCTGGATCAACTTCTAGCATTCCTTCTATAAGATTCTTGGCTGTTGCAAAAAGATTGTCAGTCAGATGTAATTAAGATTTAGCATCATTAAAACAAGCAACCAGTTTAGCCTTCTGGGTTTTGTTCGAAAGAAACAATCCAAAAAACGACTTTAAAATAATCAGTCAAAAGCAAACCAGAACAATATAATAACAGCACCTAGACTACAGTTTACTGAGGGCAAATAACGCCATCACAAAATCTTGCACGCCATCAAAATAAGGTAGACGAGTTTGGAACTAAGCATAGCGTTTTATTTGGTAAATAAATCATTTTAGCCGACTTTTAGGGTTAGGGTTAGGGTTTTGAGTTAGAAATATCCGTAAAAGTGTTTTAAAAATTGGTTACCCACGGCAGTTTAGCGGTTTTTTAGAGGTCACAATCCGCGCCATAGTAAAATTGTACAAGGCATCAAAAAACAAAATATAGACGAATTTAGGATTAGGATTTAGGTTTTGGGTGAGGATTGGAATCAATACCATCGCTTTGACAAACGTTTAAGATTAGGTTTAGGTAAAGGTTGGAGTCTGAATTAAAACAACTGTTGATAAAACTGTTTTAAATATGGTAATTCATTGTCACTCTGACGCAGCCGAATTAAGCTCTTCCTAGCAACTGAGTGAAGGCGTCATTTGTACCCACCAAATTGCAATCATCCCAAAATAGCTTATTACCTTAGTTCACAAATACCAACCTGAATCATTGACAATCTGCCAGCAAGGATGAGTAAAATCTAACTCTCCTTGTTTAATTAATTGGTAGAGTTTCTCCTCAGTGGAAGCTTGGAATGGTGGCGAACCAGTGAGACTACGGTAGCACAAGAGAAGTGAAATAAAGCAAAGGAAATATAGTGGAAAGCAAGTAAGATGAGGTGTGATGAGGTTAGGTAAAAATGGGAAGGGGCGAGTTGAGTCAAGGTGAAGTGAGATGAAGTGAGATAAAGTGAAGTGAGATGAGACACGGTAAGGTGAGGTGAAATGAGGTATAGTGATGTGAGGTATAGTGAATTGAGCTGAGGTAAGGTGAAATAAGATGAGGTATAATGAGGTGAGGTGAGGTAAGGTGAAGTGAGATGAAGTATAGTGAGGTGAGGTAAGGATAAAAGATAAAAGAAGTAATATGAAGAGCAACATGGCGTGAAGAGCGACATGGCGTGAAGAGAAGTGAAGTATTCGAAGAGAGGCACAGTAATTTGAAGCAAGATTGAGTACGTAGTAAACAGATAAAGAGTTGGGTAGGGTAAAGTAAATTAAGACATACAAAAATATCAAAAAAGTAAAACAAATCAGGTTTAGGCAATATAGAAGAGTGCAGCGCCCCGATACGAGTTAACAACTGACTTAAGATTAAAACCGTTCATAGGACCTCTATTTCACGGCACTTCCTACATCAAATTTACTTACAGCGTGTATAAAATAACTCCTATGCTCCATATATCACACTGTCGACTATATTCATGCTCATCGATGACTTCAGGAGCTGAAACAGTAAATTTTGTAGATCAAAATTTAAAAGGACTCTCAAGTATTAAGCGATTAACGATTTTTATTTTATCAGTCTCACTAGTAAACATAGCTCAGTTTCCGAAGCGAAATGGAGTTTATCCAAATTTGCCCAAGCGAGATTTCAAATAATGGCAATTGCTCTTTGCAAGACTCTAACATGTTTTGCAATAGCATTAACAGCAAGCCAACCATCGGAACTACAATGATTTTGCTGCTAGATCAATTCCTCACGCAAAGGACGTATAGTAGAATGTTAACAGCGAGGCAAACTATTTAGGTTAAACTCATTAGAGTAGATATACTTCATAGCCTTACCCATGTACATTGGAGTACCACAAACGCTTTGCATCATGGCTTCTCCGCTACCTTTCACGTAGGATAGACCAAAATCGCTTATCTGTTGCAAATATAACATTTTTTTTCAATAGCAGAAGGAAGGGGAAGAAGGAAAGAAGGTCTACAATGGAAGGAAGGAAGGAAGGAAGGAAGGAAGGAAGGGAGGGAGAGAGGGAGGGATGGAGGAGGGAGGGATGGAGGAAGGAAGGATGGAATGAAGGAACGAATGAACGAAGGGAAGGGAAGAGAAGGAAAGGGAAGAGAGGGGAGGAAGGAAAGAAGGAAGCGGAAAAAAAACCATGAAGTCATTCGTCAACCGATAAGACTAAAGTGTATCTTACTTTAATATTTAGTGGTTCTTCGTCTACTGGTTGACATAACAAAATATTCTCTAACTTCAAATCTCTATGAACAATATCTGTAAAGTATAAACCAATGAAAACGCTTGTAATGACTGTGCGTTTCTCAGCAAAGACAGTATGTCTCCGTAAAACAAGGAAGGTATCATTACCAAGGTCGTGCAAATATGCAATGGCGTCCGCTAATTGTCTTATGACCGTCAACGCCTCCTAAAAGAAGATATGAATAAACTGGTTTAAAAAGACTCGTTAATGTTTTTTTCCAGAATTGTTTGGATACCAGGTGATGGAATTTGATTTTAGGGCTCAACGTCGCGCTAGGCAAGCCAGATAGGTAGCACATAAAATGGTGGTACAATTTCCTTGTCACAGAAGATATGCGAATTTTGGTTGCACTCGAACAAACTTCGATGGACTTCCGATAGAATCGGAACCAGGTTGTTCGATTAGTATGGAGATATCGAGTTATGTCGACACTTTTATACGGGCATCAAGTAAAGATTTGATTTGAAGCGACTTAGTCGCCATGAATTGGACCCTTAAACCTGATGTACATCTCTAAGCCTCAGGAATGTCTTGAAAATAAAAAACAATCGATTAAAAATTCGCATTACCTTAGATTTCGCCTTAAAAATTGACAGGTTTAATTCACACACAACGCCTCACAATCCTGGCGCCGGTTGTACAAAAGGATTAACTTTTACTTTTGTGAGTACTTAGTTTTGGCCACTAAGGGTCAGTGTGAAAAATTTTAGTGACGTTTAATCACACGAATATTGATTTAAACGTTATTATAATTTCTTTATATTATTTATTATATACTATATGTTATTATTATGATGATTATCTATTACTATTATATATTATTGGCAGGCATCATTATCACTTACATTCTCTTTTAAAGTTTTTCTCGTCCGTAGAAGATTACATAATTCTCCTTGATCGCATAGTTCCATTACGAGATACATTTTCTGAAATTAAAGATAAGCTGACATTAAATTCCGCTGTGCGGATGAAGACAGCGCGGTAAGCTGAAACAGAAACTACTAAAGTAGTTCTTCAAAGTGTCCATCAAGTTAAAAAAAGAGAAACTCCATTCCTTGAAAGAACTTCAGAAATTACACAGATCTGCCTTTACACTTCTCTCGTACCTTACAAAAATTTCGAGTGATATACTTTAAGGATCTGAGAGAAAACCAAGATTTTTCAGTAACGCATCATGCACTCATGCTAGCACTCGTTATGTGAAGCACTCATTATGAAAGGTGTTATTCACACCAAAAATCAAACAAGTCTTAATATTCCATTCAACAACAAAGCGAGGAATGAAAGAACTGCGAAGGCCGACCTTTATAATTTAAATTGCTCTTCAAAGAAGGGAGTTTCTTTGCAACTTATTTTTTCATTTTGTAGTCGCAATAACTGGAACGGTAAATGCTGATGTCATGATGAAACCAGTATTAAATCTTTCGCGCCTAAAGAAGCTCATTCGAATTTTATTCACCCAGATGGCTCGTGATTTTATTCAGTAGAGAAGACGTTTAGGAGGAAAGGAATTAAAATCTATTTGGATTAACTCTTCCCTTCCCAAAGGAGCCCTTTTAAATTCTATTCTGGCTAAAGCTATACAAGTTTATTCAATGTACGATCTACAGTCTTCTTTCATTTAACGCAAATTTGACTTCAATGCCATTATAATTACATTTCGTTCCAGAGACAGCAGATGCAAAGTATGCAAGTTTATAAACTTTTGGTACACATACCGTTGGAGTTTCATAGACTTCGCTTAAGCATATAACATGTTCATGATCGATCATCTTCATGATATTCACTTCCCTCTCCAACAACTTTACCGCGTAACTACCAGCCTACATGAAAGTTTAAGATAACGTAAGTCCAATAATTTCTAAGTTCAGCCTAGCTCTTATAAGTCAGCCAAACAACGCCATTTTCATTTAGGACTACCATATACTGTCAACAGATGGGCTTGACTTTACGAATACGCTTTCAAAGTACACAAACGACCCACAAAAGGTGTTAAATAGATTTCTGGTATTGAGTAGTGGCGCAACTACAGGATGGGAAGGGTTGATAAAGGCCACGGGCCCCAATCAAAAGGAATTAATTAAAGGTCTTGAGGATTTTGTGACGTCATTATTATTTCCATGCCATGACGGCATAAATTTGCACGAATAAAGTTTCAAAAAATTTTCAGTTCGCAGCAAGATCGAATTGTTACATTAAGGCAAAAATTTGATCCGCCGCCTCTTTAATAACCTATTTGTTAATGTGTGAAAGATTTAACAAAGAATGTAAAATGAACCAGGCTGAGAATTTGCCATATGTGATCAAACACTCGATACCACCAACCACAGCAGGATTCCAACTCTTGACCTCAATAGTGGGAGGCTGTTCTAATGACGACTAAGCAACGAAAGCCCCCCAGTTTGTGGCGTCTGAGCCCCCAGCTACGCAGGTTCGCGATGGATTAGTTCAAATAATATTACCTTTTCCTTGTTCACAGCTTTGATTGCCCATTTCGTTCCAGTCTTTCGGCACAGTGCCTCGAAAACACGCCCAAAGCTTCCTCGACCCAGCTCCTTCTTGAACTCGTAAATCTGCTCGATCTCCTTTTCGTCTTCGAGCCTCGTATGGGGAACATTTCTGGACGAGCCTCCCGGTGAGCCTTTTCTCGACGTCGAATTCTTAAACATTACCCCCTAGAAATGTTCTCGTTGACTGCCGATCAACTTGACATGGAAATGCTAAGAGGAGAGACGTCAGGAAAAGAAGTGATGAGAGATGTCAAGATTCGCGTTGAGGGCATATCGATAACGTCAGATTTTCTCCGGCGTATCACAGTTTCGCCAAGTTATGTTCTAAATGGGTAATACATTTAAATGAAATTTTATGACTAATTTACAATGTTTAATAACTGCGGTATGTTATTTCTGGCAGCTATATTGTGTTTCCGCTTGGTGTAAAATGATTCAAGCCTGTACAAAACTAAGTGTCAAAATGTAAAATGACAAATTTGACACTCCACTGCAAGTCAAGATGCATACAGGCGACTACGTGAAATGATCTATTTTGAAGGTTTATCTTAGTTTTGCACAACTTAAGATGAACCTTTGAGCATTTGTCCTTTTGAAGGAAAAAAATCATTTTTAGTCATGCAATGTCATCAAAGAAATATTAAGATTAAGTGGGATTAACTTCGGTCTTGACTTAAATCCAGCTTACCAACATAGAGTGATAGTAAATTAAAGGTAGCTTCCTCTTCCGGGCTCAAGAAAGAAAGCTAAATACTCTTAATCCTTTTGCGAATGCTTCTTACTACCTTACATAAGGCTTAACATCGGATGTTTACACGAGCCTTAAAACGAAAAACAAAAAAATATTAAAGCGACCCAGCTACACTTGATAGCAAATGTATCCACATCGCTTCAAGTGAAAACTCGAAATTATAGCTTCTAAGTAACGTATGGAAACTCTACGCTCAAAGATACAAATATTACAAAATACTTTTACCCTTTCAATTGAGAAACTCATAAGGTATATAATCTGGTGTATATATAACATCATGAACAATTCATTAACGGTGGATCAATATTTGAGAATCGTCTACCATATATTCGCTTGACTGATATTGCAATATTGCATCAATGTATCTGCAGCGAAGAAATTCAAATTAATCCACATATTTCACAAGAATAAGCGTCTTGCCACTGGACCTTTACTGCGAATGGAAGTTAAAAATATTCCGGACTTTTACACAGCGAGAATGGTTAAGTCTGCTAATGGTACAAATCGCCTGAGTGATGTCGTGCGGTATTTGTGAATGTCATAGTCACCCTCTAACATAATTGTAACTGTAGCTGTAAAGAGATGTTTACTATTATTGTTAATGATTATTGCGACCTTCAAGGCCACTGAATAAACGACTTCTATGTCATTGTTAAAACCAAAAGCATCACCATTCAGAGTAGAAACGCTCAGCATACAGTTTCCATACGACCACTGAAATCACCAGGCTCGCAGTTTCTGTTGACTCACTTAGTATTCAGTTTCCTTATGATCCTTCTGACCTCAAAGTTCGGTCACCATACCGTCTCCATGCGATTCTCACAATCTCCCAGTTCACAAAGCAGGTGGTTTCCACATTACTTTTCCAGTTTCTTTCATCGCTGAGCATACAATTTCCACATGGTTTTCACTATTAAACGGCATCCACGTGATCGTGGAAATCATTACAGTAATATATCTCACCATACGGTTTCCATGCAATCCTTGTGATCAACAGGATCAGTGATCATACGATTTCAATACGATCCCCGACGCATGTCACTTTCCATCTGATCATTGGTGTCATTGGAATCACTCGATAAACGTTTCCACATGACTATGGAATTAACTCGAGTGGCTCACCATGGACGTCTTCCGTATGTTCCTTAAGTTAGGATCGCTAAATATACGGTTTCTCTCACAACTGAAGGGATCACCGGGATGACTACCGACACGACTTCGACATGAACGTTGTGATCTTTACGATTCCTGGACATACGTTTTATTTTACACTCGTTGCGATAGCTTGAGACTTTTAGCAAACGGTTTCCAATTGAGTTCTACGATGAGACAGATATTCCTTTTTATTTTTGCATCCTTTGTAACCTGTTTCCGATCCCAATTTATAACAAATTGGTTTCTTGCGCATTTCTAACCACATTTACTTTAGCGACCTAGGATCTCCCGAAGGCCCTGGTTACAGCTAGGCAGAACTACCTCGTTTCATTCGTTTTATTACTTTTTATTTTCAATTGCTCTTCTGCTTCCAAGAACGTGAAGAGGGAGGGGCTTCCTGATATCGAATGACAAGGTGTCATAGAAAGGCGTATAGTGTACACCATACGCTCGAAAAATACAGAAATGAAATTTCGGTTCACATTTCCACGGCAGCTAACGACACTTGCTAGAATATGTGGCCCTTTCGTTCCAGCATTAGAAAAGTTGGTTTGAAGTCCAGTTCGCAAAAATAGGCAGCAGCGTGACACGTCTAGTATTATGACCGCAAGGTTGATCTGGAACAGATGTTTCTTTATGCGGATTATACTCACTTCTCAAACTCATTAATAATTCATGATCTAATTAACCAACCAGACGAACATGTTTGGTCATGTGCATGTGTTTTGAAACCCGGTAAAGGTCGCGTAAACTGAATTCATAATTAAGAAATCAGATAATAAACGGCTCTTACTTAGAACCGTTTATTACCACATTTCTTAATTATAAATTCAAAATAGACGATTGAGAAGCTATTTCATGAACTCGTGTCTCGTGTTTTACCAGGGGTTACAAAGACTCGAGAACAATAAAAAGCACTCGGCCCACCGCCTCGTGATTTTCAATGTTTTCTCGTGTTTGTAAAACATTCGAGAACAACAAAAATCACTCGGTTCACGGCCTCGTGATTTTCATTGTTCTCTCGTGTTTGTATCCCCTGGTAAAACACTCGCACTCGTTTATGAAATATTACTTCTCAAACACATCAATAATTCACGGTAATGATACAAAGGAAGATCATTGAGAGGCGCTTTGATACTTCGATAAAACGCTTCATAAATTAACCGTACTACGAGGTGTTTAATCGAAGGGTCTACCACACTCACGACTATTTGGTATATTTTGATAGGGAGCGAATATTTTTTGTAGAAAATGGCAAATTTTAAAAAAACTAAAAAAATCAAACTGTACCAAATAGTCGAGAGAGTGTTGGATCCTTCGATCAAACACCTCATGGTATGTTTAATCCTTCGCTTCCCTACGGCAATTTAAAGCTAGTTCTTCTAGAAAGGGTTTAGTGGACATGCATATCCAACTGTGGTAAAGAAAGGGTAAAAAAACTCGACATGACCTTGTTTTTGAAAGGCTCTTCTCGGTTTTCGATTTCTGGGTTAAACACTTTCCTTTGAGTTTGATAAATTATATCAAGATGTTTCAGGGAATGCAGTGTTCGCAGTATCGGTGAAAACATGGGAATTACTATCGTTTATTCGAGTGGACGAAAACATTTTAAACATGGCAGAAAATATTTCAGGTATGTGCAATGAAATTAGATTCGGGAACTAGGTTTGTGTAGTCAGGTCGAGGTGAAATGGGCTGAGCCTTATAAGAACTTCGTTTTCTGGATCTCATCAAGGGTGCCAGAAATGTGGATCTTGAAAATTCTAATGTTGGCATAATTTATCCACGAATTGCATGTAATGGCTGTTAGGGGATTCACGAGGAAGGCCTGTGATTGTAATATTTTACTGATTTAAAGATATTAATTAGCAGCCTTTCGAGTGCGCAAAAGGACATTTAGATTGAATAATAACTGGCCAAGTACATTTCTGGTAAAGCACTATTGTGAACTGCCTACATTAACAGCAGTTCAGAGTAGTATTTTGCCAGAAATGTGCTTGGTCAGTTATTCAATCTAAATGTCCTTCTGCACACTCAAAAAGCCGCTAATTAATATCTTTAAATCAGTAAAATATCACAAACACAGGCCTTCCTTGTGAATCCACTTGCGCGCCCGGGTAAACGTCTTCGCTACCAAAGAGCAATTTTTCGTATGCCTTGATTCATGAGTTTGGCGTCAAATGCTAAGGGGATGACATGGGTGCATACTGCAGATAGTTTTGAATCCATGTAAAGCTAGTACTCTGTCAAAAAATAAGAGGACAGGGTACTAACGTTTTGAACAGAAGCATTTCATCGGAGTCAAATGCCTTACCTGACAAAAATGTTGTATTGATTATTTTGTAACTAAATAGATGCTTTTGAAAGATGCGTTTCTACGATATACGACCCAGGTACTTGTTATAAACATCAGCTATACGAGATGATGCAATCTTTTCCAACTTTTTTTACCGTGTTAATAAGTACTTCTGAGCTTCATCCATAATTACACTGTACGTCAGCACAACTTGTTTGATCGACCAATGCTATGCAATACTGTACTCTAAAGAAATTTCTTTTGCTTTTCATCTCCGCGGTATATTAACACAAACAATGAAACGGAAGCCACTGATGGCAAAGTTTACACACCATGTTCTATGTTTTGACATGACAAATTTTCGTCTCAATCACGAATGCGCGTGTTTCTCCAGCCAAAAGCTCAAGAAGGTTTTCAGAACCCCACGCGAGGATCGAACCCTCAGTCCCTATGTTCCGCAGAAAACTTTTCAGAAGAGCTTATGACTTGGAAGAGAGCGCTATCACATGCAATGCATCTGCGAATCATAGTTTCGTCAAGTTATGTTCTAAATGGGTAATACCTTTAAATGAAACTTTATGGCTAATTTAGTGTTTAATTACAGAACTGTGGTATGTTATTTCTGGCAGCTATGTTGTTTCCGCTTGGCGTAAAATGATTTAAGCCTGTACAAAACTATCACAAGGTAAAGTGACAAATTTGACACACTCCGTTGCATGTCACGATACATGCAGCACGACAAGTGAGTTTCATTATACTTCTATGATTTTCGCCCTCTTACAGCAATCACAACCCAAAGAAATGTGTTTACCTAGGGTATTAAAACTGGCAGAAGAGCCATTGCAAACACAACAGTACTGAATACCACCAGACGGAAAAAAGCACTACAGTGTTAAACAATGTTCTTTCTGAAATTGTCAAATTCTTAAAAATGGTCAAAATCAGGGTCCATAATTCGTACAAGCGAACTGGCATAATGCGAGACGATTTACGATTAGCTTATAGAAAATAAATAAACTGGTATTTTTTTGCGAGTGGACTTTGTTCCCTTCTGACTCTTGGATGATAATTCTCTGTCATCAAAAAGTTTACTCCCCCCAAAATAATCATTCAATAAGGTATTGTACTCCATAAAATTTGACGAAATCACGATAGAAACAAACATCAGACGGATGCAATCTTGACAATTACGGCTGAAAAAATTACATTGTATGGCTGTGGAAGGATTGGAGACAAGTGTTCACCTAGGAATGCCTTGCACTGTTTGCTCTCTAGTTGCCATGCCAGGCTTGATAAGTTCACTAGCCTCTTGTAAATGAACACGCAGACTTACAAAAAATGTTTCAGTTGTTTAGCTTGTTGATGCAATTTTTTTCTTCATAACTCATTAAGGAGCAAAGCTCATGCCTTTGATGAATAAATTCGTCTGTGGTTAGCCAGAGTAAAATTCTAATGTGAACCCTTGCCCCTCAATGGGTTAACTTTCAAGATGAATTTCAAAGCCAGAAAGTTGACAATTACAACTGAAAATTTGTAAAACCTGTCATGAATTTTCAGCAAGCAATTTCTAGCTATTCAAGCATAATTCCTTGAGTTGAAAAATCAACTACCAGCTTTTGACAAACTGAAAACATTTTACAGATGAGGACAAGCTGAAAAGCATAATAAAATTTTCAAACAAGTAATCTTTCTGAAGAACACCAATCAATAGTTAGAAGTTTGGCTCTTGTTTGTTTGCAAATTGAAATTGTAAACTCTTCAGTACCTAGGTAATAAACATGTCATCTAGAAACAATAAATGCTGCAGGACATTGATCAGCCCCACAAAGAAAGGTTTTGAAAAGAATGGATGACAACTGTTCAGTAATGCAACTCATTTAGGTTACTGTAATGAATGGATGCACAAAAAATACTCCCGCAAAAACAACTGTGACAGTGGTCCTATGACTTGTGTTCCAGCAAGATGTTGCCTTGTGTAAGCTGTTTCCAAAGTTTAACAGTGGCTTAAAGACAATTGCAACAGCCAAATTAGTCAGAATCATTTGTTTAGTGCACTCAACCAAACTTTAAAGAACTTCCGTGGTAACAATTCATTTAATATGAAAGCAACAAGTAATACTTAATCCCAGTACAATAACTGATCAGAATTAATAGTTCTTTATTCCTGATTTGACTTTCTGTGTTCAAACATTTTTAGAAATTTGTTGACATTAAGAAATAATTGACAGCTTAATTAAACTTGGAAATTTTTACAGTAATTACTATTTATATTGTAGAAATACTGTAGTGTCACAAGTTACTAAAGAATTGTATGGTCTTGCACCTGAACATGAGGACTAAATGACATAAATCAGGAGATGATCACAAAACCTGAAATTCTGAGACAATGTTAACAAGTCCCACATGAGAATTCTGTTGTTGGTAATTTTCAGGTAGAGAGAGAAATGCCCAAATTATTGAGCTACAGTTTGCATTGTCTTAACTCATGATCACTGCTGGCTATGTCAACACAGCATAAAAAAAATTAAACTTGGCTCTTTTTCTGGGGTCTAACAAGTTGACAACAGTTCAATAATGTAGCATTTTCACACTTAAATTCTAAAAATTTAGCACAGTCACTCAGATAAAGAGCAAAGGTAATAAATGAGTGTTCATTCAAACATGTGCCTTCTCTGATGCAATATCAAAATGATGATTCTGATCCAACATTCAAAATGTCAACAAAAAGGAGAAGCTAAGTAAGCCTAACTAAGCATGCCAACACTTTCCTGAACCATTATTCTAAAAATGGCCAGCACTGTTAAACCTCCTCCAAGCAACTCTGTACCATTCCGCTGTAACCTTTTTCTGATGTTTACGAGGGTTAGTTGCACGAGTGCACCAACACATGGTTTTGCCACCGATGCAATGCAATATGAATGTGTACCTTGACCTATAAAATTAAATTCTGGAGAAAATGGAAAGCAGCAGAATTCCCTTGAAATTCTTGCAAATGTTGAAGCAACTTGAAAGGACATGCACAGCAAGCCCATATCCCAGCCAATGTAACAATAAATGATAAATCATTGCCAGATAATTTGCCAAGTATACCCCACCCAGTGCATTCATCAACAAATGGTAAGTTACTTTATGATTTTTCTCTAACTTGGTAATGCTTGGAAATACTTCAACCTTCATGCGAAATCATCTGTTGTCAACGTAAAATTTTGGTTCTAAGGCAGAATTACTTCATACATATGGAAGAACCACAGTGATTTTGATACCAAAGTAATGGTCGTTATTCCAAACGTTTGTCACCAACATCCTTCTTAAATCATATTGATATTTCTTCGGATTAACATACCTTCGCAGGTTTTTCAACCACGTCAACGTCAAATTATCACTGTAAACTTAAATCCAAACACCTCAAACTGACACCATAAAGCTTATCATGCTGAAAATATAATTATTTACTGATTCAAGAAGTGATTTGGTTCTGATGTCAAGTCTTAGCAGTTAAAACAGTGAGGTATTAACTAATCCCCTTGTTTTTTCAAGTCGAAGTATTTCGGCTCCTGTGAGAAACTCGGATAATCCCACTTGGGAACGCCAGATAATACCAACGTGTGACCAATACTAAGCCTTGAAACTTTGGAATTAAGTTGGGCAATATGTTCAACGAAAGCTCTTCAGTGAGTCATGTTACTTTCGTTTCTGCAAGATCCTGAAATGCCACCAATTCAAATAGTACAAGCCCTTGAAAGCACCGAAAACTTCGACCGAATGATACCTCCTTGACTTCATCACGAATCTTCAAGTGGGACAAGACGAGAAGACCCCTGAAGTCAAGGTTTTGCGAGAACTTCTGTGGCCATCTTACCAACGAGGAAAAGTAATGACTAGCCAACGATATGGAGTGTTGATTCAGTGCAGAAAAAAGGGAGAATTTAAGATTAGACAAGAAAAACTAAACTTATTGCTAAGTACACACCGAGCCAATTCAGCCTAGGTTGGCACCTACCTGTACGAAGCTATGGAAAGCATTTCCTTGTATCCTAGGCTGAGACACGAAATAAATCCATCCAACACATCTAAAAGCTTCTTCGAGTTACTCTACTTGTATAGACGTCGAGGTTGTATCCATTATTTTTGGCCCTTTACAGCCACTAAGAAATTCGCTCCTTGGCCAAACACAGTCAAGCGCCAAGCAACGGGAGCATCGACGATAATTCGACAAATTTGGCGGAGATTTCTTGCGTAATTGTGAAAGTGGATGTTTTGACGATACTCGTTTCAGTACCCCAGCCGCGAGATCACTTTCTGGGCCGCTCCCAAACGGACAACAAACGAGCAGATTCTCAGAACCAAATGAGTCATGTTGTTTTCCAGCTCTATTGTAAAATCGATACTTTGAATCAGAAAAATTAACTGAGTAGGTCTGTTCCTCATTCTGAGACGAATTATCTTTAAAATGATGGATTTTTAATGCACGAGAAGACCTTTCTTAATGGAAGGAGAATGCCCGGTCATCAGAAGGTCGCGGGTTCAATCCCCGTCCGGAGCTCAGAAATCGTTTTTCTGAGGATAGAGCTTGACGAAAGTTTATATATCGTTCAAGATATCTCCAAGCCAAAATATATATCTCATTAATAACATCATTAACATATAGTGGCTTCCGCTTAGGTCAAACATATGTCGAACTTGCACCTTAGCTCACCATCTCATTCTTCGTAGCTCAATGGTTAGAGCGTCTCACTGGTCATCAGAAGGTCGCGGGTTCAATCTCCGTCCAGAGCTCAGAAATCGTTTATCTAAGGATAGAGCTTGACGAACGTTCATATATCATTCAAAACAACATATTGTTTGTTATCTGTTACTGTTATTAACCCCCTTTGATAATTTTATGCCCCATCTACATGTCAGCTGAGTCGATATCAATATCCGAGCGAAATCAGTCGAACTTATTTAGCTGAATTTAGTTTATAGCCCTAAATCTTGGACGTTAGATCTGGGTATTAGGATTATCCTGAACAGCCCTGACATATATCTTACAGAAGTTCTTGATCGTTAAGTGATCAAACGTACAGTTATACTACATATGTTACACCATTCCAACACTTCTAAAGCGTACCGCTTCTTGCTCGTCCTCCAAAGCTAAATAGTCTAGCTGCTTTTTTCTTTGCCGATAGCTTTTGCGGTCGCTTTTCGTTCGTTCTTGACTTCCTCACTTGAAGTAAAAGGTCTTTGAAAACGTTGTGAACGTTAAAGAAGTCCTCAGCTGCTGAAACTTCGTAGAACTCGCAACCGAGGCTTGACGCGGTAAGCCTGGCTTCCTCGAATGTCACTTTTCGCGCGCAAACCAAGTCCCGCTTGTTACCTAGCAACAAAATGATGACGTCACTCGGGTCCCGAAACTCCTGGATGGTTTGAACGTAGTTCACTGCTTGGTTTAAACTGTTTGAATCGGTGACGGAATATACGATGACACAGCAGTCAGCCGACGAGATGTAGGAGTCGCTGAAGTCTTGGAACTATGATGAAAATTAGAAAAAGATTAGACCCTCTGGATGATGAAAATAACTGTAACGGGAAACAAACTGTCTCTTGAGACTGTCTCAGGCCATTGATTGGTGATTTACGTACTAGGGAATGAAGAGGTTGAACTCAGTCCCCACAGTTGAACCATTTCACCACCGGACGTGTTCCCTTGGCAAGTAAAATGGTCCGGTGTTGGCCAGAGTAAAGTAGAAAACTGATCCTACCGGGGAAAACGTTAAGGGAGAAGTGCCCTGGCATAAGGTGGAAACCGTGTGACAAAATTTTCCAATACCGTATTCCTCCAAATCAACGCCTTGGGCGCATATTAAATTTTCGCACTTTTGGAGAGGCATTTATTTCGGAGAGGCGTTTATTCTCCAAAAACAGGAAAGTTCTGACAAATAAAATTCTACTATTACTTTCATTGACAAAATATGACACATCACCGCGTACTCTATAGTGCATTGCTAACACATAAGATAAACTTCACAACAACATACATGTAGGATTATGTACTTGGGCAAGGAACAAGGATATGTATTAGTGCTACTCCAAATAAACGAACCCATACAGGACAAGTAGAGATAAACTCTACTCTAGCATAGGTGGGATTTGAACCCGCGTCCTTCGGTTTACTTGTCCGACGCTCTTTCAACTGAGCTACAACGCCAAACCCGAAGCAGGTCACAGGATGATGGTGTATGTGTTTGATATTTCGAAATCAGTCTCCTCCATTTCAGCACTGACTGTGTCTGCATGCTTAAAGTTAAGTAATTAACAGTCTGAGCTGATATGGCCTGGGCCTTGTAGCTTAGTTGGCAGAGCGTCGGACTAGTAAACCAAAGGTCACGGATTCGAATGCCAGCCGTAGTCAAGTAGAGTTTTCATCTACTTATCCGGTATGGATTCGTTCACCTGGAGTAGCGCTAATATATAACATACAACATTACCATCGGACAGCTTATGTCTGATTCGAATCGAGTCCTCATCCTCCTTAAATTGCTTTCCTTTGTACTTGTTTTGGGAGGCGTCTATTTGTGGGGGGTGCGAGAAGCGTTTACTAAAGATTCACAAGTTTAGGGAGGTGTCTGCTTGAGCGGAAGCGTTTACTCAGAAAAATACGGCATATTTGAAAAATTCTACTTGCAATAAGACAATCGACGGCTGGACTACATGAGTTAATTAAATTTTTATCTGACGATAAAACAGATAATAATTTTTGAAGTATTGTCGTGGATCATATTTAACCAAATCAAAGATCTATTAGTTCGAAGACCTTCTACTTCCAAATATTCTGGAAAGTTTCTGATTCAAAGACCTTTTCGTTCTAAATATCCTGAAAAAATTCGTCACGTGGTCTCCAGCTCTTGCCAGGGTGTTTCTCCTCGCCGTCAAGTTCTAAGAACGCCCTGGGTACGAAGTTGGCGCCCATTGTCCAATGTTTTCACGTGTGCGCGTATACACGTGTTCCCCATGTTAGGGTATGTACGTGAGCATGCGTTCATGTGCGCCAGTGTTCGCCTCAGTTAATCTGCATATGCGCACGCATCCGTGCGTCCTTGTGTTAAACGTTTCTTCAAAGAATGCTGAAGTAAAAAACTATAAAGTTATAACTGCGACAACTTACATTTCCTGGGTGGTCAAGAATTGAAAATTTCAGTGATTCTCCATCGTGCTTCATTTCACCTCGGTATTTTGAAACTAAATGAAAGGCAAGCGGCTTTTATAACAACGACTAAGACTATTGTAATAACATTGCAGTCCTCGAGGAGGTCACTCAAGACGATATCAAGGAACATAAGAACAAGGGACCAGAGGGAAAAAACAGGACTAAGAGGAAGAAGGAAAAGTACTGTAAGATGAAGATGAATAAAAAGGAGAAGAAGAAGAAGAAGAAGAAGAAGAAGAAGAAGAAGAAGAAGAAGAAGAAGAAAAATTCCAGATGAAGAATGAGGGGGAAAGGAAGAAAAGCAAGAAGATAAAGAAGATGAAGAAGACGAATATACAACAACAACAAGAATGAGCCAAGTCTCGTCCAATTGGCCTTGACCCGTGGTGAACACCCCAGTACGACAAAAGGTTTCATCACTCCTTTGTTTCCACTTGTGTAATAACTCCAAGGCCCTATATGATGACTTAGTGAGATCAACTAGTAAGTTTAGTCATAAACATACGCCCAGAAGTAAGTTTAGTCATAAACATGCTTTGCCTCAAAAAACATTGATATCCTGAAACTCGATGTTTTAGTGCACAACAAGATTGCCTAATAGTAATATTTCCACTTTATATCAAATTTGTCTAAAGGTAGTTTGAAATGAACTCGATATGTCACAATCTTTCAATCGTCTCATGTTGTTGTTTACTCAAATCTTGAGTTTTGGGGAATATAATATGTTTTATACTTTTTAAAGTTGCCGACTTATTGCGGTTTTTGCTTTGTCTCGCTACTCCGTATTCTGGCAATCTGGCTTTGCTGGCCATTCGGCTACCTGAAGCAGGATAACCAGTGGTTTGTTCTGCTCCTAAAAGAATTACAATTACAACCGTTCATAGTATGACACCGCGCAGTCTTATTCCGGAATGGTCACGCATGAACTAGCCCCGAAATTCCCTACTGCCTTTCTAAGCTAGATGGATAACTCAACGAAAATGCATGTCGATGGAATTTAATAAGGCGGAATTTTAACCTGGCTCCGAATTTCCGTCGGATTTCATCCGGGTTTTACGTCGTTCGGAGCAGGCTTTGTTCCAAAGCATTATCGATCTGGTCACCTTCAGATAGGAGTATAACCCCATCGCAGCATTGGACATACTGTAATTCCCTTTTTGTGGCCAGACTCGCACAGTCTGGCCACGAGCCAGCTACCATAATCTGCTCCTATTAACGGGATAGCTGAATTATTATTGGATATTGTACTTCTTTGAGAGAAGTGTTTACAGTATCCTTCGCTTTCTCCATTCATTTGTTCTTTATCAATCATTCACTAACTTCTCTCAAAGAAGTACAATATCCAATAATAATACAGCTATCCCGTTAATAGGAGCAGATTATGGTAGCTGGCTCGTGGCCAGACTGTGCGAGTTCCACTGTCTTCTGTCCATAAAATGAGATGAATACGCCGACGAATTGTTCCAGTTTATGCAAGTACTATGGCTACGTCTACAGCAATATGTTCGTACAACATAATTTTCCTTTCAAAACAAAAGAAATTAATACTTTATCGTTCCAAGAATATTTTTAGGTTGTCTTAATCCATCCTGAAAGCTATCGGAAGGATTTCCACATTTTCATGGCTACGTTGGTACATTGAATGTTGAACGTTTTTAGCTGTTTAAATATAAACGAACTAACCAGATTTGGTTAGAAGAGTTCCAGAGGTTTAAGAACAACATCCATAGCTTACAAGAACGTCAATGATATGTCCTTCAATTTAAAAACTGAGACTTCAGCCACTTCGATTAAATTCCGGCTGTTTAGTAGGTTTCTTAAACTCCCCTATAAAGGAGTTTAATATAATCCACTAACTTAGTGGATTTAAATACTTAGTTATTCCATACTTAGCTTACTGCAATAAGGCTTTTCTCGAAGAACATTAAACCACTCCCTAAAGCGGTTTCACTAGTGTAAACAATTCATTAAGCCAAGTTCCAGACAGAATTAGATGAGGTACTTCTTAAAAACTTTTGGCACGTGGCATTATCCCAAGAAATTTCGGGCACACGTGTTCAGAACACGTTCCTTTCTCTGACGCAGGGCCTTTTCTCGAAACGTTGGAATTCTTTGAGATCAGTCACGGCAGTTACCAACCTTTTAACTTTTTATCTTATTTATCATTTTCTTCGCGGTATTCTACAGTATTCTCATATCATCTCCAGAATTATATGGCAAAGGACAGTCGAGAAATTCTCGCTGGATTACGTTCAATATGCGACGGTTTTTTCGAATCAAATTAGTTGTACATCCGTACCATAAATCATTGCGCGTCGAACAGACCTGGTCGAAGTTTCGACTGAACAAGAGATCTTAATTGGGGTAAAACTTAGTTGACTAAATAGCACGTGACTGGGAACGAAGTACGAAAAACACTTACGGTTTCAAACATTTTTTGATGTTTGAAATAACCAGTTGAGCTATACGTAAGCCATGTCTAACACAAGACGCGGCTCAGTTCATATTCAGGGGTGCTGGTGGCACAGTGGTAGTACACGTGTCTCTTACCACTGATGCGGCTTTCTTCTCGTATACATGGACCAATTCACGGCTTATGCAAACCATGTTTTTTAAATGACTTGGTTTTGTACTCGTATAAATGAGAGTTAGTTTGTTGATCACCTGAGTTGGGATTCGAGATAGGATCAGAGTAAGGATTCGAGTCAGGATTTGAGTCAGGATTCGAGTCAGGATTCGAGTTAGGACTCGAGTTAGGATTCGAGTTAGGATTCGAGTCAAGAATCAAGTTAGGACTCTCAACAACAAAGTAGCACACTTTTTATTTAAAAATGTATGTGATCGCTTCGTACCCGCATCTGGAGCTAACCCTAATCCTAACCCGAACCCGAACCCTAACTCTAACTCTAACCCTAATCCTAAACGCAGCTTGAATCCGAATTCGAAAAGGAATGCTTATCCCACCTCGATTCCAACCTCGATTCCCAACTCGAATCCCAACTCGAATCCTTAACTAGGGTTCTTGCTGTCCTCGTATAAATGGAACAACTCGACTGTTGTGTAAGGTGCTTCTTGTTTCTTGCGTATAAATGATCCCAACATTGTGCCAGAGTCCGTGTAAAATCTTGGGCTTCATCCAGTAGCAACCATGCGGTGAACGATGTTGTTCACCTATGGAAACAATGTTTTTACCGCGCTGTTGAGCTGTCAATGGTGTCACAGGCTAACAAGAGCAAACAACTGCCAACCTGGCTGTTATCTATAGACAGATGGACAGTTTAATTACAAAAACATCGATGACGTCAGGCTGAAATAACGCGTACATAAATTCGGCTCAGAGTGCTATTAAACTCATGCTTTCAGTGAATTAAAAATATTCCAAGAGTCGTTAATAATTCGTGAGGACTGAACAAAGGGTAATCATAACCTTGTCGTAAGTTTATACGTGTTGAAAACACGCTTACTTTTTTCGTCAAATTTTCACGGCTCAGAAAACATTAAATGCGAAACTTACTTCCTTAATTCGCAAAGAAAGGGGTTTGTTGTTCAAGTCATTTAAAAATACTCACAGTTCCTGCTTTATCGGATCGAAAACACTCGGCTGTTGCCTGGTGTTTTAAATCCGATTAAGCACCCCTGCTCGTCTTTTAAACATTACTTAAAATATTTTTCAATAATTCACGAAAAAAAACATTCACCAAAAAAAATTGCTGTCTACTTAGGACGATCTAAATCGGGTGCAAAATCGTCCTGAAACTTCAAAATAGCCGGTAAATATAGACATTTAGATGTACTTGAATTTTAAGAACGATACAAAGATACTTGTGTCCGGATTCCATGGGATTTAGTGCGGCGAGCCTTGTAAATCCTATACAGTTGTGCCGCTTATATTGTATCCATTACTTCTAGATTTTTCATGGTGTAAATGAAGTGACTGCAAATTGTTGCTACATCGTCGTGAATACTAAAATACTAGTTTAGCCGCATTAACTAATCAACAGTTCTGGTAATGAAGCCGTATATTTGATAACGATTATTGGCCGAAGATAGTTAGTATGCGTGGACAATTCTAGGGCAAAATGGTTTGTATTTCCAACATGTAGAGAAAGATAAGCATTCATCTCGCTTTTCCAAACAGTTCTTATCCGCAACATGCCACCAAGAGTTTCGTTTTCATCTCCTATCGTTTAAAGATTGTCTAGTCAAAGTGACGCTTTTTCTCACATTTTCGGTTCGACACCTTGCACATCCCATAGCTATTTTGAACATTTTTGTGATGTTTGCAACTCGCGCAACAATCGTGTGCCCGCATGTTTGTCATCAGATAAGAACGTAGGTTGTTTTTTTATGTCTCAATAAATCGATTACATCATTTATTTGCGTCTCCCAAAAAGATTACGTTACTTGTCAATTCAATTTCGCTTGAAGTGTAAAGAGCTAGGATTTTGTGCAAGCGGTACAATCAAATGACTGCACATACAAGAGCTCGGAAAATGAAAGCCAATAAATGTTCTGTTTAAGAACGGAAAAATACGTGAACGAACGTTTCACGGAATCATGGACATGAGTGAACTCCTACCCAAGGAGAAAATTATGATTCAAAACAGCTGCTAACCATGACGGTTCTCGAAATAGCAGGTCAAAAGTTTTGTTAAGAAATACAACAAATTCGATTGTTTTTAATTGAAATATCATGGTTATTACATCAAATACATTCAGTTTTCATAACTAGAACGAGTATGCAGTGAACGGTCAACATCGAACTCATTTGCTTACCGACGCAAACTGGTTTAGCAATCATTTAAACTCGGATAATAATAATTTAGAAAATTAGATTCTGTCAAATAATTAAAATGATGCAGATGAGAACCAAATACCACGGTTACCTTGGCCCTTGTTAAGGAACAAGATTAGTTGGGAATCAGCTGTAATGGCCGCTCTGTAACTCATTCATTCCTTGTTATTTTTCAGTGTACATTCTTTAGTGTAGTTCCTGATCAGAATATGCAAACTTAACGGGTGATCCCTGCTGCATATTACCTACTTTAGATAAGGTATGGACTGGATACTGCATGTCTTGTCGGTGGTTTCATTTTTTGCTTTTTTGTTTTTTGGAATGCAGTATAACGAGATCAAATAATTGTCATTAGCTCACTCGAAAACTAGGCATTACTTTGTCTCCGTAGTTTAAGGCACGAATAATCACAATATCCGTAAAAGTCTACACCAATCGCTAAGGACCAGAGCTTCGGCTAGGCTAGACTATATTTAGACCAAAATAACTTGAGGGGAACTTCTGAGGTGATTGAACTGTCGCTCAGTTCAGTTTTCTTGCCTCGATTGCAACTAAGATCCAAAACTCTTTGACGTCTAGTAATAGAAGTCATGAAGACAGTTCATTGTACAAAGTGCTCCAACTCTTAAGACTTTTAACTGAAGAGAACCGTGAATAAAATCCGTTCAAGAACTCAAACATTTAAATCCCATGCTGACAGTTGTTAACATAAGGGATGAGGTTATGTTGTGATATCGGCCTCAGAGATGTATAGTACTGAAGGCAGATCCTTGGAAACAACGGATTTTTCTTCACTGAGAGGACCTCAGTAGTAACGTTTCTCTTTTGGGCTCTCACGTAATGCTAGATTTAACTGGTTAGCAAACGACAGCTTGCCGACGAGATCTATCAAACCAGTCTATCACCACGTCAATGATTGCACGTTCTCACGTTGTGAAAAGCACGTCTAGCACTCCAGCTGACATAACTAAGGGCAGATGCTATTAATTTAGGAGCCTTTTTATAGACCCAGGCCGTGCGTTATTGTAAACATGCCGAACTGTGTAATAATTTGTGGCTTGAGCGAGAGCACGTCTCTACCAGGGAAACAACACTCTACATGACTTCTTCATCGCATTCAAACACAGCTAAGAATTAAACACCGAGAGAATCTATGCTTACCTGTCGAACTGTCATACTCGCCAATGAATCGCTTTGTTAAAAGGCGAACCGTAAGAGCTGTAAGAGTAACATAAAAACTGTCGTAATAACAATGGCTTAACAAAGCCAAAGCATTTATATCATGTAAACCTTAGACGAACGGAAACATGGTAGGCGTGGTGTATCTAGCAAATATATCACAGTAACACTTTCAACCGAAGGCAAACGTAGCATTAACATGACAAGGAAATGAAAAGAACCTACATTTCAAACGGCAGCACTCAGTATCAAACTACATTCGTTGTAATCTCACAAACTGCGGCCGAAGCGAGAGCAAATTAGAAAACGGTGGAAAGTTTTTTTTTTATCCAGAAGATAAAATTACTTACCGGATTTCCCGACTTTCGGGGCCCCTAAAATAGCCAGAGTTACTTCACCAGTTGTTGAATCGTTTGCCATTTCTCGCTGAGTTACACGCTTATTTCATATTTGTCGTTGTTTATGAGGGAACAGAGCCACAATTATGCATTTATCAGATTGTGAAAAACCTTCTTGACAATGTTGTCCTTGTGAACTCGTGCACGCGGTATGAGAAAAGCTCAAAAAAAACGACTTTGGCTTTTTTTGTGACTGTGCTCTTAATTCAAAATTTGCGTCACAAAGTGATCAATTTTCGCAGCATGGAAGCCTCCTGTAATATTTACCCCCGATGTACGTGCTGCAAGCTTTTAAACGAGAAGAAATCCGAAGGGTCAATGGGTCAAACGCGTCATAAATCGCTTGGTCGATTCATCGGTAATTTGAATCGTTGTATTGACAACATTGCGACAAAACAAATTGCGATGCTATTATCTGATACCACACTCGAAATTGATTTCGAAAGTTGCTAAACAGATAGCTCAGCAAAAGCTCAACCTGTGAAATCCTTCGAAGATGTGAGATTTCGCCAGTTGCTGGCAAGTTAATATAAGAGCTTGACACTTCGTTAAATATACAGTTCACCTAATAATTTACCATAAAATGTATGCTTCGTCGGAGGAAGTGACACTGCTTATCCATAGTTTAAATTATTCATTGCAGATTGATAACATATGCCTGGTAATTGGATTTCGAGTTTTGAATGCGAACTGTGGTTGATTTTCCTTAGTTTACACCACAGTTGATTTAATGCAGTCGAATCACCCAATCGCACAGCACATCATCAAAATCTCATATCTGAATCCCAAAACCGCTGCAGAACTAATCTTGGAAAGTGTAATTAGTTACTTGGAGCAGATGTCTTTCTGCGCTCAATCATACAAACAAAAAGTAGGCGGTACTTATAATTCCAGAATCTTGCAGTTCAGACAGTGTAGTGTAGCAAGCAATGATGGTAACCATCAGCGAGCGAGACGGCCGGGATTAACACCTTTTGTAATGACATCGTTATTGCAAATATCAAAATTAAGCTGGAGGCTTGTGTGGCGTGCAGGTGACTTCTTGCAGGAATCTGGAGGCCAGTTTTTAAAAAAAGTTTTAAAAAGTTTGGACTGATCAAAATTTTATACTATACGTGGCCTATCATCACGGGCTTGAAGGAACACGTGGAGCAAAAAATGCGGACGATTTTATTGAGATAAACATTAGGTAATTTCTTACTTTTTTCAAACGTGAGTCTTATGTATGTACATAAACAAGTGTGTGTGGCATATATATATATATATATATATATATATATATATATATATATATATATGTATGTACATGTATATGCATATGTATGTGTATGTGTATTTGTATATGTATATGTATATGTATATATGTATATGTGTGTATGTGTGTATGTGTATATGTATATGTACATGTTTACGTATATTTACACGTATATGTACATGTATATGCACATGTATATGTACATGCACATGCATAAGTTCATGTATTTATGTACACAAACACAGGACACATGTTTAGACAGACAGATAGATAGACAGACAGACAGACAGATACATACATACATACGTACGTACATACGTACGTACAATATATATATACATACATACATACATACATACATACATACATACATACATACATACAGTACATATATACATGTATGTATTGTATGTATATTATATGTCAGTGTGTGTATATAAAAACAAAATGTTTGTGACACGTTGTGCAATCTAAGAATGTCGCTTCAAAGTCGTTGATTGTCATTACTTCAGTTCCTAACCTTATATTTTAATACCCAACCGACACAACTGACAGTCGAAAATATCCTTCATCAAATATAAATTCCATTTCATGTGACTGATGAAATTACAGTGACCCACCACCAAATATACGTCAAACTGTGAGAGAATGTGTTCACACAATTTACGCCCGATGATTTTTGTCATCATTTTCAGTTTAAATGATTAAAAAATTATAACAAATTTCAGAGTCTCCTCAACGGCCAGCCTTCCCGGCGCAATTCGGCATGTGGTTCTACGAAGCGGTATAGAGGCTCCAGGATTTGAGCGGGAGGAGGCGTCCACAATAAGGTGGCAAAAATAAGTCAATATCTAATGGTCACAAATGTGTCGCCTTTTTAGCGTGTCCGAAGACATGTTTCTCCGGGAAATTTTCGAACTTTTGGAGCTCTGAAAGACATTTTAGCGTTCCCCAAAAGATATCGGTACAGGAATTCGCTCTACTTTTTGTGAGGAGCGCATTTTGCTAAGAAGATATTCAAGCTTTGAACATCTGTTTCGCGACGTTTTCGCGCCATTTCATTGCAATATCTGCGTCACTATTCCTTGATAAAATCCTGGTATTGAAGCCAAAAGTTCCCTATCAACCTTTACTAAAATTTAACACCTCAGTGATGTAACATTCGCGCGCAAAATCCCAAGTACAAAGCGATTATACTGAAAAGAAAGACTGTGATTGACCAGTTCTTGAATCGCTTGAGATTATTCTTGACTCGAATTTGTTCATATGTTTTCAGTGGTTTAAGTTTGCCCGCTGGGATACGCTACTAAATAGACGGGTGCGTGTGAGGTTGGTCTTCGGATGCGAAACAGTTACGTAAGAGTTCAGCAATCTGTGTTACTGGGAACCTGCTAAATGAATAGGGTAGCAAACTCTCATCAAAGAATTATGGATTGAAAATACCGCTAAAGACTCTGAGAGGTAAGCAAACAACTTAAACAAGAGTTTGGGATAATCACAAGGGGGAAAAATAGGAGGTTAGAAAGCTAGGTAGTCAAACGCTTTGGAGTAAGAGATCAGAATAAATCACACAGTCATTTAATCGGTTCAGTGATTTCAAAGAGTACAGGCAAGTCAGTCTAACTCCATAGTGTGGTGAAACATTATAACCATTTTTGTAAACAAAATGGAGCCTTTGATTTGCAATTAACTACAGCAATGTATAGTTTTTAAGCTATTCCAACATTAACTAATTCAAAACCGTAGTTTGTGGAGGACGTGAGCCGTCAACTTATGTCGTCAGTGTTGATGAGTAATTTGCGGGTTTTGATAAACATGGCGAACAACTTTAAACAAGTATACTTTGCTTTAGAGAAACGTATAAAACCTAATTTTGATTCACTTTAAACTCTTTACAGCTCGTTTTATGACCTTTATTACCTCATGGGGACTGTAGCATTAAATGTATCACATTCTTAGCTAATATACTTTTTAGCTTCACACAAATTGTCGTCGGAACAATGTCAATAACCGATCTCATGTTGTCAGTAGTATCAGGAAAATAAATGGTTGATGTAAACACTGCGTTGAGGTCTTCAGTGCGTGAAGAAAGATATATCGAATACCACCTTTTGTAATGGTCTAGTTTATACTCAATTTAAGAAAAAACAAAGTGAGGAAAGATAAAGTTTGTATCTTGCACAAGGTCAAAGAATCAAAGATCGTGTTTGAAAAGTCATGGTGATAAAGCATTCATTAACAACAACATGTGCTTTAGACATCTTACGATACAGCTTTTGTGAAACACTTGAAATTTTAAGCCACCTTGTTTGGGCATTCCAACTATAAGCTCTGAACTTTTCCTCAATTCTAATACTTTACATATAATACTGAGATATCTGCTAATCTGTTAAGGATGTAATATGTTTTCACGCTTCAATTGACACTCAACGAATCATGTTTCAAAATTCAAGTTCGCTACACCTAAACCTCTAGTCCATTATCAACAAAACGCTTACATTCTGTGCACGTCATTTTGCCCGACATACGTATTTGTAAGAGTCTTATTTCCCCCGATTTGTATTCCTTTCTGTGTCTTTCATGAAGAAATCACACAGTACATGAACGTGGGTCGACTTCGAGAGCAAATGATTTGCAACATTTATATCTTTCACTGCAACGAAATTTGTTTGCAAAAGTATGTTATGAAGAACAAAGATGTCCAAACATTATTATATAAAAGTAAAATGCTAAAATAGTTCTTTTGTTTACTGTTGCAGTAAAAAACACTTCATTAAAATGAACCGGAAAATCCTTATCAACATCTTTACGACAATGTTTATTCTACCATCATTTGCAGCAGCAGACGGTAAGTACGTTTTCTAGTCAAAACTGTAAAGATTCAAGAACCAGATAGAAAGCAAAGTCGATTTATAAACGTAGTATCGAGGTAAATAAGCCTGAACACAGCCACATTCAAGACAGACCTTTTTCAAAAATTGTGATAATCGTTTCGTTACTTAACTACCGTTACACGGTACGTGTGAGTAAATATTTACAAAAGTTAATTGACTTAAATTGATGAAATGTTACTATAACAAAAGTTGTAAGCGTTACAAAGGATGGTTGATGAATTGTTACGAAACACGAACAAATTCTACGCATATTTGGGAAGCAAAGATGTCTGATGAGTGAAAGTCAAAATCGCGATATTTCTACCATCATCTTGTTCAGTTATTGCACGGAGAGGTTCACTTTACTTTACTTTACATTACTTTAGTTTGCTTTGCTTTACTTCACTTTACTTTACTTCACTTTACTTTACTTTACTTCACTTTACTTCACTTCACTTTACTTCACTTTACTTTACTTTACTTTACTTCACTTTACTTTACTTCACTTTACTTTACTTTACTTCACTTTACTTTACTTCACTTTACTTTACTTTACTTCACTTTACTTTACTTCACTTTACTTTACTTTACTTCACTTCGCTTCACTTTACTTTACTTTACTTTACTTCACTTTACTTTACTTCACTTCACTTTACTTTACTTTACTTCACTTTACTTTACTTCACTTTACTTTACTTCACTTCACTTTACTTTACTTTACTTCACTTCACTTCACTTTACTTCACTTCACTTCACTTCACTTTACTTTCACGAACTAAGACAACTTGTTCCCAGAAAAAACCAAACGCTTACAGTATATCGTAAAATATCGGTCGAGAAGAGTGTAGAAACACGTGTTTGGACTTACTAGAAACAATCGTAATTGTCTGAGACCTAAAGATAAATTAGTTCACACCAATACTTCACATCCCCGTCGGCCGTAGAGATAGACTTCTGGTTAAGTGAGAAAGCACCGTCTTTTATTTATGCTATTTTTACTTCAGCGAAATGGCCAAGTGGGACATATGGGCTTCCTAAGCCACTCACCGGTTGCCCGGATGATGATGAACTTACATGGAAGACTGGTTTCACTTACCATGACACGGAGGACAACAATCCTGAAAATCAGCGGTCAGCAATCTATCACATGGCTGGTAACTTCTCCCAGCACGGCATTCAGCAAATATTTTGTATTAAAGATAACGCGGCCGGAGGAAGCGAGTTTTGGCCTGAAGGGAAGTATTGTATCTACAAGAAAGGTAAGAGAGCAGGCAGAATCTTAAAGTTAGGATATGGCTACTCAAAGAAAGATTATCGCTTTGGTTTGGTCATAAGAATGTGTGCATACCTTATTACACTAATCATCATCCTAATCATAATCAATTGTAAAAAGAAAACAATATCATCAGCATAATGTTAATCATAATTTTGTGTGATCAGAAATGATCAAGTATAATTCAACAGATGGCTGAAAACGAAAACGAGAACAAGAACGAAAACGAAAGCAAAAACGAGAACGTAAACAAAAACTAAAATTACGACGGTGGTGTGTCGCTGCTGATGAGGACGAGAATGATGACGATGACGATAACGATAACGATAACGATAACGATACCGATACCGATGACGATGACGATCACAAAAACGATAAAGATAGCGATACTGAAAACGACAAAGATAACGATGAAAATGGTGAGATGAATAACGATAACTGTAACGATAACGGTAACGATAACAAAGACGATAAAGATAACGATACCAAAAACGACAAAGATAACGATACCAAAAACGACAAAGATAACGAACCAAAAACGACAAAGATAACGATGAAAATGGTGAAAGCAATAACGATAACGGCAACGGTAACGATAACGATAACGGTGACAATAACGGTGACGATAACGGTAACGATAACGAAGACGATAAAGATAACGATACAAAAACCGACAAAGATAACGATGAAAATGATGATAGCAATAACGATAACGGTAACGATAATGGTAACGACAATGGTAACGACAATGAAGACGATAAAGATGAGAACAACAATAGCAATAGCAATAGCAATGACTTTATGATAACGGTAACGAGAAGAACAACGATAACGAAAAGGGTAACGATAACAATAACCATTACAATGACTATTGCGAAAGTGATAAAGATAACGACAGCTACTACGATAAACTTAACGGTAATGATAAACATAATGGTAATGATAAACATAACGGTAATGATAAACATAACGGTAATGATAAACATAACGGTAATGATAAACATAACGGTAATGATAAACATAACGGTAATGATAAACATAACGGTAATGATAAACATAACGGTAATGATAAACATAACGGTAATGATAAACATAACGGTAATGATAAACATAAAGGTAATGATAAACATAACGGTAATGATAAACATAACGGTAATGATAAACATAACGGTAATGATAAACATAACGGTAATGATAAACATAACGGTAATGATAAACATAACGGTAATGATAAACATAACGGTAATGATAAACATAACGGTAATGATAAACATAACGGTAATGATAAACATAACGGTAATGATAAACATAACGGTAATGATAAACATAACGGTAATGATAAACATAACGGTAATGATAAACATAACGGTAATGATAAAGATAATAGTAATGACAAAGATAACGGTGACGAAAACCATAGCAATAACAGTAACGATAACAATAACGACAAAAAAAATGGTAACGGTAGCGAGAAAGATAACGATAACGCTAACTGTAACTATGACGAGGATGTTGACGACAAAGACGATAGCAGTATTGAAAAAGACGAAAAAGACGAGAGCGATAATCAACCACAATAACAATAAGGAATGACAACGATAGCAATAACGATTATAATAACGATAAGGATGAATCCCTTTAGGTGTATGTCCAATTGGCCTCAAAGAAGGCTTCGTTCGTTGGGACGACGAGCAGTCAGGGATTGACCAGAACAACCAACACGAAGGCAACCTGCCTGATGGTATTTACGAGAAAACCAACACGACAATTAAGTACTGCTGTAGCACGAAGGGTAACATCAACAACCCCATCAAGTTGCCCAACGTGAAGCCTTTCTACCTCCTCACCTACGACTCAGCGCAGTGTCAAAAAGTGCGAGGAATGAAGGTGACTAGTGAGTTTGTGAAGTTCGACGACGACGATCAAGCTAACACTGACGGCAACGGGGGTGCTTACCCGTACGGACCTAGTGAAGACCCGTTCAATTTAAAGATATATTATTGCTATTATGAGCCAGGTAAGAGACTTATTCACGTTTGTCATCGTCTCTAAGGCAGCGTAGACTAGACTAAGATGAACTTAAGCGTAAACTGAACGTAGATTGACCTAGTGAAGATTCGTTCAATTTAAAGTTCAATCTAAAGTATATTATTGCTATTAAGAGCTAGGTAGGAAACTTATGCACATTTATTATCGTCTCCAAGCCAGCGTAGTGTGTATTAGACTGGATTTAAGCGTAGAGTAAACATACATTGACCAAGTGAAGATCCGTTCAATTTAAAAACATATTATTGCTATTTTAATAATGCTTATTCACAGGTAACTAGATAATATTTTTTAATATAAAACCAAACGTTTTCGTCTACACAGACATCATCAGGGTTAAAAACAACCCACATCATCGCAATTGTTTTTTTAACCCTGGTGATGTCTATATAGACGAAAACGAGACGTTTATTAATGACAATTTTTACAAATAAAAATTAGAGTTACTGAACGATACCTTATACGCTAGCTTAGGACACTCTTGTATTCAATGGCATCACAAACTGGCTCTCTGTCCATAGCTTTGAACTGGCGATTGTTTAAACAATGCTGAGTTCTAACATAGATAGCCATTGATAACTACCTCAAACCCCTAGGCTTCCGTGCTGTCTGTCGTTCATTATCCTTCCTTCATTGTCTATTGACCTTTCATGCAGAACAATAAACCCTAGTTAGAACTACTCAACCTTAAGCCAACTAAATACATTTACTCAATCATTCTTACCGAAGATTTCAAACAGTAAGGGTTGCTTAAAACACCGACACACCTCCCCAAGTAGCAGAGCTTCTTCTGCTCGGTCTAGTATACTGTTGTAAGAATCTAGATACTACCACAGATATGGACCAATAACTCGGCCAGCACAAGATGAACTTGGTTACTAAGCAAGTCATCTGTGTAACCAGATATGGATGGACACTTCCAACAAGTTACAACTTTGAACGTATGTTGAGAAGATCATATATGCAGGAATAACTTATACTTTCAATTTTGTCTTTTTCTTGTAACTATTGTCACTTGTTCCATAAAATCATTAACGAAGTGCTGGTGGCAGTTGCTCCAGTATGAGGTCACAATTATCCCATAGACCTCCAATTATCAACAGAATCTAACTAACTTGCTTTAGAACCCAATATTATTATTGCAAATTCCTCAAAGGTATAATTCTCTATCCTGCATAGGAGTGCTTCCCCTGAGCAGATCAGGACCCAGCTCTATGAGTGTCTGTCCTGATCACATATTGCAGTTTTTTGTTTGAGAAACGTGAGAACTTGGATATATCTTAAGAGAGATGAATGATCGTCAAGCCCTGTACTCAGAAAACGATTCTGTGCCCCAGACGGGGATCGAACCCGCAACCTTCTGATGACCGGTGAGACGCTCTAACCATTCAGCTACCAAGACTCAGATGGTGAGCTAAGGTGCAAGTTCGATATATATGTGCGACCTAAGCGGAAGCCACTATATATTAGTAATGATTGATGCAGTTTTTTGTTTGAGAAACGTGAGAGCTTGGATATATCTTAAGAGAGATGAATGATCGTCAAGCCCTGTACTCAGAAAACGATTCTCAGAAAACGAACTAAGCTCCAATAGGAGTGTTTGTCCTGACAAAATTCTCAGAGCCCAGCTCCAAAGACTGCATGGGAGTATTTCCCCCTGACAGACCTTCAGGGACCAGCTCCCAATTCAAAAACATAAACTTCCAAATGGAGCAGTTGTCCCACACTTCCATAACCCCACAAGACGGTTGTTGAGTGTCATTCATTAATACAAAAGTTCAATCATAATTGGTAGAGGACACTAATCGTTTCTAAGCCAGCGTAGACTTAACAAAACATGGTTTTAGGCCCTTAACGGTCATCAAATCATGGTACTTAATGGAGATCAAACCAGCCACTTCTCCTATAGTCGTTGAGCCACTCTAGAGATAGGCTGGTTAGCTAGAGTTAAGGTTAAACATGTGTACAACTCCTAATCTTCTGACGACCACTGAAACGCAGACGCCAAATAAAAGCTTAAGTTCGGACGATCGCAGCCGTATGAGTGTTCAGTATGATTCCCAGTTAACAACAGGTTTTTCAGGCGAGTCACTTTTGACGAATTTAAATGCATTCTCCCGCTTATTAGCTCCGTCCCACAACGCCTGTGAGTGAACCCTATAACAAACTACTTTGTCCCACATATAGGTCAAGAAAGCACGGACGATCTGGGGATTGGAAAGCAGGAGAAGGTAACTAGTTCATAATATTGATGACTATGTCTAAGATATAGGCCATGTCAAATAATAGCCGCCAATTTAATATTTTTATGTGGACTTAAATTTTCTTTACTGGTTTCCTTCTTGCGAGAAATTGGCTACCGGTTACGATAACTCCGTGGACCCTGTGATACTGAATGTGTACTTCTTTTTCACATTTCACGAGTTTAGTTCCCTTTGAAGTTGACTTCCTTTTTAAAAAATAAAGAAAATTTAAATCCAACTACGTGGACGTTTCCATCTTAAACGATTCAAGTTTATCACTAATCGCTAATCGATTTTTGATTTCGTCATTTATGAAGTTGAATTTGGAAACGTGTGATTTACTTTTTAGGATGGAGGATCAAAGGCAATGTCTCCGGGAGTAGCTGTGGCTATTGGTTGCGGAGTGGCAGGTGCAATCGTTGGAACTGCCTTGATTGCGTTCGTAATCAAACGAATATTGGCAAAACGGAGAAAATCCTACGATCCCATACCTGAATCCCCATGACTATATCCCTCATAAAGCGACCAGATGACTGTCTAAGGAAGATGAACAACTTGGAGAGACCCATGATAGCACCTCCGATGAACGCCACAATTCACAAAGATACTTTGTATTTTAAGAGGTTTTGAATTTTACAACAAGGTGCTGTGTTGTTTGAATTTTACAAGATCTTGGGTCACTCGTGTGAGACTTTACCAGATTTTGTACCGGGCGGAAAACTGGCACCAATGAATAATTCCGAGCGGAATTGGTTCTTGCCATTGTCATCCTGATGGATGAATTAAACTTAACAGAGCTTCGAGGATGAACTGGAGCGAATCATTCGCAGAAATCATGATGTATAGACTGTCCCTGGGTTATTAGTATACACAAGGTTGACAATCACAAGACAAGAAGACCGCTCCTACAACACCACCTTAAGATACGAGTTCTGTGTCCCAATGTACTTCGACATAAAGGATGTCCTTAGTTTTCTTTGCTTGCTTTTTTGCCACTTTTTCACCATAGGCTTTTCACCACTCAACCTCATGAGAACACAACTAATAAAAACAGTATGACTACACATGTTGATACACTTAAGATAAACACACGGTCTTGTTATCAAGAAATAGTCATTCTCCTCTTTCATTTAACACGATGGCGCTCTGCAGGCCGACACAGCCCTCCCTGGGGAAGAACAAGAAGTTCTTTTCGTCCGGAAGAGAACTCGGGAAGAGTCAAGAAAATTAAAAGAGCCCGCGGTAATTAACAGGAGAATTAAAAATTCACTGAGCGATGGTTTTCAAAATGCAAGTACGTGGGCTGCTCTTTTCAAAAAAGGTCATTGGTATCTCAGCACAGAGTTTGACCAATCTCACCACATCAACTGTATATGCAAGGGTTGATTTTCAACCCAGAGCAATTTTTCATTATTACGAAATTGCGTTGTTGGAGAGGGACAAACTCCAGGATGGGTTTGATTGGGAGTATAAAAGATAAGAACCGCTGATTGAACTCATTTCGCGTTTTCTGTAGCTGATATTCTTGCAAAAATTCCACATGATTTTACACTTGTGATTCCATGTGATCACAAGTAGCCATACGTGAATAGATCATGTTTTGAATTTTGCATGTGGAAATTTTTTCAAAAGTAGTTTTATCACATTTTTTTGTTTTACACATGTTCAAGTTTCAAATGTAATTTATCTTTACACCTTTTCAACACGTTGTTAGCATGTGATCCACAAGTAGTTCACATGTGTGCTCACATGAAGCAGTTTCCCATGTTCCAATTTCACAAGGGAAATCTGGCATGTGGAACTATGTTAATTGTGATTCCGCTCCAGTAAGTATTCCTAAATGTTATCTTCCAAACAGACAGCCATCCGCATCCTTTTTAACGTACTAAGAAGGGTCTGGTAACCAGCAAGAGATTGCCTCAATTTCATGCACTTATTGTTGACTTTTTGTTTTGTCAGGATTTCACCTCTACAAAATGTGGCGTTTTCCTGGCCGTATTGATAAATGCGCCGGAAAAAAGAGAAAATCTTTATTTCTTTCAAGTCAACAGGTATACCTGTCCACTACGTTCTGCTCCACAGAATTTCTCCCGCAGATTGTCGATAAAGATTTGTCTGACATCGGGTGAAACATTGAGAAAGTCTTGCTATAATTTGCGAAACATTAGGTTAGAAACGTCTCGATTGTCAACGTTTGGTTTATCGAGGAATATTTGCTGCAGTATTACAAACGAAAACAGAAAGAGGAATCCCGTAGGTTGTAAGTTTAAATTCCTTCATGTGGACTCTCTCTTTACTTGATGCTAGCTTATATGTGTTTGATCATTAAAAAGATTTCTCTTCATATTCGATTAAAGTCAGCAAGCCAAATGAGATGATGAAGTTGTGTCTAACACTTTTTAAACACAGCCCCAAACATCGATCCTGTTGTGTCTTGGCCACGCTTCCGCTTTGACTAGAGTTTTATTACGCTTGACTGTCTCGCCTACTTATCGTTTTTGCTTGACGTCCAGTTAGCAATTTTCAATTAGAATAAACAGCGGCACGTCCAGATAGGCAAGGAACTGTATTTCATGAATATTTTTCGTTGGAAATTTACAATAAACGCGCAAACCATTTGTTTTGATATTCGAGTTTGAGGTTTTCCCGCGGAAACCTGCCGACCAAGATATAAAAAAAGGGACTGACAAAACAACCAGTTAACGTGACATTTCTTGCTAGTTGGCGAACGAAACGAACCAAATTCATAGTTAAGGAACATTCCCACATTAAGATTTATTAAACTGATTTATAAACACCGAATGTTCTTTAATGTTCTTTCACAAACAATGTTCCTTAAATGCGCAAGAAAAAGTTTGAGAAACTCGTAAGTTTGCTGCTCGCGTTTTAAACTGTATTTAAAAAAACCCCAAAACAAAACAAAAAAACAAACGCGGGTGGCTGAGGAAAGTTTAGTTACTCAATAATGGACTCAGTACCAAAAATAGAATTTCAGAAAATAACTAAACCAAGCTTCGAAGACAATAACAAGGAAGTAAGTTTGTAGGTGAAGCAATTTCTTTTGTTTTCATAATTAGGAGGAAAGAGATTAATCAATTAGACAATCCGCAAAAGCGTAAATTCTCATATCGCGATAATCGCCTCGGACTGCTTGAGTAAGTTTCTTCAATGGCGAGTCAATTTGATGTCTAAAGTTTACTGGTTAATTCAAGATATCACTGACTTAAATGCACAGGTTAGAACGAAAAAATTATACGTATTAATTGTGATAGTGATGTCGGGTAACCACAACAAAAACAATCTTGTTTGTAAAATGTTTTACAAAAGCAAGAACCTTCATGGCTACGAGTGACTTCCTCCTTATGCTCTGGCCATTGATGCCCTGAGTAAAGACAGAAATCGAACTGAAAATTAATTATTCTCCCAAAAATTAATTTGGTCGGCTTTGCTAGTATTTGCATTCTTATTTCCAACTCATTTTTAAAAAAATCCTCGTCATTGTTTCTTGTTATGATTCTTTTTTAATTCAGCTTCTTTGCTTTTCTTCTTCATTTTCTCCTTTCCTTCCTCCCTCTCTTGGGATCTCTCGCCGGTTGTCATACTCTTCCTCCTTCATGTTTGCTTACCTACTTTCTTCTCCCTCGCCCTCCATTGCTCCCTCTATCCCCCTCCTTCCTTGCTTTCCCTTGCCTTCCCTCCTTCCTTCCTTCTTTTCTTGCAGTTCTACTCTTTCCCACAGAGAAGTGACGTGTTCGTCATCTATCTGAATCCAATCAAATATACCTTCTTTCACAAAGGTGAACGAAACAAGATGGCGTAGGTTTGTTGAATGAAGAGGAATGAAGCAGCAATGCGAAACATAGGAACATTTTCATGCAAAGTCTAGTCTCGGCAACGAGTTTCTTACTCATGCTTCTGAAGGCATTTCAAGTCTCCCCAGTACCTCGTCTGAATGGCAACAACTTCTCAACGTCGTCACAAGGTAAAGGTGAATAAAGTTTTCAAAAATGTTCTTGACGATAAAAGCTTAGGACCCAAAGGTTTAAAAACATTGTCTTAAGCTTGGATAACTTCTTACCTGGTGAACATCTTTCTCTGGTAAAGAAACCAATCCAGTGAATAAGTTGATAAAAACTCGCAAGTTAAATTCTTAAGCTCATATTAAGAGCAAAAGCCCTTTTTAAGACCCAAATGAGACCTCGTGCGAATAAACGCTACATCATGGAGTCAGTATCATCTTATGGTCGCGTATTGTCGTATCTGTAGGGTGGAGACGACAGAGACGTTGGTGGATTCCGGTAAGTTTTGGGCTTGAGAACAACATTTTGATCAGTAAAACCGCCGTAATACTCAGTGTTCAATCACTAGGACTCCGAACGAGACGAACGTATAACAAACGATGAAAAGTACTGCGATACATACTAGTGGCACAAATGCCGAGGGGCTGGGACACCAAGACCAGCCGAAAAACGCCCTTGGGCCACCCCAATTGGAAGTCTCTTCTTACAGATCCCATTACTCATCTAAGAAGAGTAATGTAATCTCTAGGCTCTATTCCACAGTGGTCGGTGTACAAGTTGACACGCTAGTGCCACAGGCGTTCCTTTAAACCTGTACTTAATGTTGCCTTCTAGTTTACTGAAGCCACATCGGGTCCTCCCACCACAAATTTCCTAGTTACGTGACAGTATGGCATGCCACTTATTTTCTGTAAACTAGTTTGATATGACGATAGTTCTGAACTGCCGTGTGATATTTTAAGGTGTGTGGTCCACCGAATTAACCAAACGTCTCAAGGCCCATTCCTGCGAGCCTGGTGCCATCTATGAAAATACCACCTTACTACACGGACTCAGAGCTGGTACCTTCACAGAACTTGGCAGAGCAAAGGATGTCGAGGTGTGTGTGTTGCAATGCTGCGAGACACACCACTGTGAACTTGCATTATTCATGAACCATTATTGTCACGGTATAACTTGCTACAGCCAGCAACATTGCACGATGGTTCCAGCACTTGGAAATAATGGTGGAATGGTTGCAGTTTTCTTGCATAAACCTCCAAAGGCAAATGCGACTTCACGAATGGGTAAGTTTAGTGTAAAATATCGGGAATATAGCAAATTGGAAAAGAGAATGACAGTTTAAAATAGTCCTCATGACGCGTTATCTCCAGAAACGGTTTACGATCTGCCAGTTCTTTAAACCGGAGCAAGCCATGTTTTAGTCTAGCTCAGTGTAGCTAGTAATACAGCCGACCACATGGCCTGGTAACTAGAAAACATCGGAACTCCATTGCTGTTATGTAACCAGTAAGACGCAAATTGCTCGTACATGAAAGCTTGTTTCTTTGTCCAGCCCGTCCGTCAATGGGCTGAAATTAGTTTTCCAATCCACTTTATCAGTTTTAATCACTTCAGCACACCAACTGACCTTCAAGCCTGTCCAACCCACAGTTCTTGGTACTCTAGTCCAGCACTCATTCAACTTATCTACCTTTTTTCAAGACCTTTGATACTTTGATTCAGAAATCTACCGATCGTACTGCAAGATCAGCTCACTCTTAACCTTTTGTATTACGCTCTTGCACTCCAACAGCTGATGTACGAGGTTACCAAAACCATAACTTTTGGTACATTACACCAAGGCTAATTTGAATGAATCCTACTGGTATGAACATTCAACCAACAAGCGTTGGTATTGTAGTCCAGCACTCTGTAAACTGACTTAGGCCCTCCCCCAAACGACAACCGGTGGTAATACAGCCAGTAATCTAGCAATTGACCAACAAGGTCATCTAATCAATATCATTAGATACTGCAGTCCAAAAGCCCAACAACTGAACTACTACGCCACTCAACACTCAAACTTTGATGTTCATGCTTAACGTTTTAAATCAATTTGACTACAAAGGCGTGTAACCTGTATAATTGAAGTATCAAGCCATTAATGATCAATTCCACAACTGTTTTGTGGTGTTCAGCACTGTACCAAGATAGGAATAAGACCATACATCCCTCAACTTTCATTCGTTTGGTTCAACCCTCAACTAAATGACCTAAAAGTCAATCCATGAAGATTGTATAATTGAGCAATATGTACAGGATTTCCATCCAACTAGTGCTGCTCCCATCGGTTCATATCCGTAATCGATTAATCGCTGTCAGCAACCGTTTAATATCGATTAATCGTATTGAATAAATTAAATTATGACACGTCCACAGTGGTTTGTCCCTTCAAAGAAAGGAGTGTGTGTTTTAATGTTTTTAAAGTTTCGAGGTTTTCCAGTAGAAAAACTAAAAAATAAACCGTATATAATATAATAATATAAACACAGAGAAATAGGCTAAATAAAGAAATATGCACTTTGACTGTCTACATATTGTTTCTGTTTAAAAATAACAGTGCATCAACAACGGCTGGCTTAAGTGCTGCACGCTTCGTCTTTGACCACAATTGACTGCAATGAGAGCGCGAGAATGCTATCTCTTCGTATTTTTTTTAATTCCAGAAAGAAAGTTCAGGTGAATACCATGCTGTGCGTGGTTGTTGAAGATGATTCGATTATTTTTGAGAATAATCGATCGCAAAAAAAAATAATCAATTAATCGGGAGCAGCATTCCACCCAACAGGCTTTAATACTACAGTTTAATACTTTTCTTGTGTCCTTCTACCAGCTAAGATGTATGGTTATCTAACCTTCAAACTTAGAAATGTTTGTGCACAAGCAAATCTAAGTACTTGTATGTGAGCTGCTACCTTCAGTACTCAATTCTAATGCAATATTCATATCCATATCCATACCCATATCCATATCCATATCCATATCCATACCCATATCCATACCCACATCCATACTCGTATCCATATCCATATCCATACCCATATCCATACTCGTATCCATATCCATATCCATACCCATATCCATACTCATATCTATATCCATATCCATATCTATATCCATACCCACACCTATATCCATACCCACACCTATCTACAGACCCATACCCATACTCATGTCCACATCTATATACATATACACTATAATCTCAATACTTTCATTAATAATATGCATAACTTGACAATCTACCTTACCATCTCTAAAACATTCAATATATAATAATATAATTAAAATATTCAGTATACGATTACCCTCCTTTATTGGCCAAACTGACTAAAGTAAAGAAACAAGAACTAGCCAAAGATCTGCGCTCAAAATTTTCCTTCCATTAAATCATTGACAAACAGGTACTGATACATCTTTTTGCAGTAACAACAGCAGATTTGACCTTAAACACACTAAAAATCAACAAAAACAAAACATCACTACTCACACATGTAACTGAGCGAGGATTTCCGTGCATCATTTCCAGTTGATATACGTATCTTGATTTGCAAAGGTCAGTTTTATGGTGGATATTGACACTCCTTTATACATGTTTACGTTAACGAGTCAATCAAACGTAGAACACCAATGTTGTCCATTCTTGTCTAATGAATAATTTAAATTTAGAAAAGATTAATGGCGTAATACTTTCTGCCTTAAAAAAATCCCCAGTAACCCAATATCACTCAGCAAATGAAGGTCAAAACCACATAGCCTCGTCCATCCTTCCCACTAGAGTTACGAGCGGCCATATTGGATTTTAGTTCGATTCCAGTCCTTCAGCGGTCAGAATACAGTACTGCAATATATTTCCAAGAATTTTGAACGTGTTTCAAGCCATGCAAAGTTTACTACCTGCCAAAACTATGTCTTCGACATTCTTGGCAGAACCTTAGATATGGATGAAACATTTAGAGAGTATTTCAGAGGAGCAAGATTTTTATGTAGACAAAACAATTTTGGGGGAAGGGACTGAAGTAGTTGGCATCTCCCCGAGGTTATTTGTTTTCTGGTTATAAATAGACACAGTGACACACCAACATAATGCAGAAATTGAATTCAAGTATTTTGGTGGATTAAGGCCTATACTGAACAGCTGCAATTAATTTTTTTTTTAATACATGCAAATCGTAAAACATCTTCGTCAATGCCAGATGACTGCCATTCATGTCAACACTTTTGTTTCCACCTGAAGAGTCCGGTTATAATCTGCTTTCTCCGATTTTAACATTTCCGTCCAGTTTCCTAAGGTTTTCCGATTGTTTAGAATCTAAAATATTTCTCTGGCTTTTAGTAAGGAAACTTAAAATGTAAGGAATGTTTTTACTTTATTCAAACTTTGCTTGAAGTAACCTTCAACCTGTGAAACTGTGTTATTTAGATCAGGAAGTCAACCAATCCAAAACAGGAAAACCTTTCAAGAAAAGTGCCTCAAAGTTCGTATTTTACCCTGTGGACACAGCTGATTCAGAGGACCTGGCGTTTTCAGTCAATCTCCGAAAAATAGCGAGCCACTACACTGACAACGAGAAAATCAAAAGAATATTGACAGAGAAGGCGGACGAACACTTGAAAACAAGCAAAGATAAAGAGCGAAAATCTCCAGAAAGTCGAAATTTAGAGAAAACGGACAGCAGAAGTGAGGAAGAGAGAAATAAAAGTTCTGCACTGGATCAGTTCTTTTCAAGAGATAAAGTCAGCTCCATGAGGAAAAACCAACCAGTTTCCCATGGGGACACGTTCCGGAGAAAGGTTAGTATTACTCTTCCGAATAAAATAAAGGAAGCCACTTTCCTAACGAATTTTAAGAATCTTGTTCAAATCCATAGCTTATAGTTTACTTTAGGCTCATGAAAAATCATGTTTATTTATTAGCATTATATATGTATTTAGATAAGTATTATTAGGATGTTAGTATTAGATTAACAGCATAACGGATATTTTAGACAATTTAGTTAAATAAGTATTTACTGTACTTGGATTTTATTATATGCAGGGCCCTTATAGGTACCGGCCATATTACTGAATGGGCTACCCTGAGAAAATAAAGTTATCCATCGATCCATTATGTCAAAAACAAATTGTGGGAGGAGAGACAGACAGACAGAAAGACAAACAGATAGACAGACTTAAAGACAGACAGAATAATTTTGGAAAACATCTCAATTTAACTATGTTAAGGCTGGGCATTTTGGAGTCCCTGGGACCCGGTGATGACGCACCACCGCCATTCTTAGGAACGGTTTACCATCCCTCTACTACCACCACCAACTTTTCACAAAATATTCAACCTTCTAGTTGTAATTTGCAAGCATCGAATTGTTCCATGGCAACAAAAGGTGATGTGATTATGACGCCATTGTTTTGAGATGTAGAGTTATACAACAAACCTAAAATTTCATTTTCTAAAGTTAAATATGCCGGGGTTTTTTGTTGAATGAAGTCAATCTTATTATACTTCAATTCAAACTTTATTCAAAAACATAGTTATTTTCTAGCAGAACATTTTGCGTTCCAATTTTTCGTACAGCAAGCGTTATCCGTCTTCTAAAAGCCCTCCAGCCCAATTTTTCCCCCAAGCAAAACCTAATCTGACGCTGTTAAGCATTTCACTACTTGCTTTGTGTCATTCATTTCTTCAACTTAAGTTCATATTAAACTAAAGAGGTTTTTTCCGGATTTTTTTTTTCCAGAATAAAGACGATGTAAACGGTACACAATGGAATTCCAAACTCCTCAAGGGAACATTATCCAGTTCGTCGGTGGCATTGCTCATTGTGATTTTAATTCTACTGGCCATGAGTACGAAAAGGACCAAGAGGTCACAATAGTCAAATGACTAAAAAATGTTGTAATAAAAGTTGATAAAATACATATTGACTTTGTTGCTTGCTTTACTATATTCTTTCATTAAAGATGAAAATGAAAAGGTCCTGGAAACTTACAATATAGATGGCCTAAAGTATTGAAACGGAATTATCTTCCCTTATTGTTTGATTCTTTTGTACACGAGTCTCTCTCTCCATACAATTTGGAGGTTAAGATGTCATTGAAAAAACTTATTAACTCACTTTAGGCAATTTGCTTGAAAGCAAACAGTAACTCGATCAATAACAGTAGACAGATGACCAACCTTCTCTTCATTTATATTCATATCTTTTAATTTTTACTTGTTTACTTTTTCTTTTCTTCACGAGCGTACTTCAAGTAGTGTTTCAAGAACAAAAAATGCGGAGATGGACGAGGAAAATGAAGCTAGTTAATGATGCTCACACTCTTTGACATTCATGAATAAATGTTAAAACACCTGCATATATCGTTAGCCAAACAAATCCTTCTTTGCATTGTAAATGTTTTATAACAAACACTTAAGTTTTGAAACAAGCTGTGTATGGTAATTTTGTCGAAGTAACATTGAATTTCCGAAGGCAATATTCTAATTCCGACAGAAGCAAGCCATCAATGTAAATTACTTTTAGTAACACGTACTAAATCCTCATTTTTATCAAAGATTTCCTTGTTCACCTGCGAACTAGGCCTTTCATGAGACACATGCAAACTGCTTTATTGTTAATTTAAAATCTCTCTTTAGCTGTGAGTGACGTGTCACTAGAAACTTTAAACGATCTCTTGCTGTTAATGTGTGGGCACATTTTTGACATAAAACGTTCACGAAATTGCATGTGTATATGAGGTGTGGTGTGTTTGTTGTTGTGACCTATCGTTCGACCGCATTTGCAACCACCTGTATCAAGAGAGTTGTCGTTATTGGCCAATGTAAAACCCGCGTTCCGTAACAACCAAAAGTCACCATGGCTATGAGTTATTTTAATAAACAAATCCTCAGGTTACTAATAAAAGATACTGTTAACTAACTTTTCTGAAGCGTCGAAGTGATTTAAGTTTCAGAGGATCTCACTCTACGTAGATTGAAGAGAAAGTCAGTTGCTCAAAATGTCAGAAACAAACGGAAGAGGTGCGAGTTTGGTTCGTAAGAAGAAGAAGAGACCCCAAAGGTCAAGAATGGGAAAACTAAAACTGAAAGAGGTAAAACTGAAACGGGAATTGAAAACTACAATGAACGAACTTAAGAAGAATACACAAGAACAGAGGAAAAGACAATCGTTGGGGACTGTTAAACGTCAGGAACTCGCCAATCGCTCGACTATTATTCGCTCAAAAATCCTCCGCTTAAAGGATGAGATTGACACGAGGAACTTCGTGAAAGATGACCAAGAGAATAAGCGAATTCAAGCAAAGATTGGAAACAGTTATGCGAGTGCTGCTCGAAGGCATAATAGATTGCTCAGGATGACAGCAGAGCTGGAAAGGCTGAAAGAAGACGAAGAGGTGATACGAGCCATAGCAAACAAGGACTTAGGAAGGGAAACTAGGAGAGAGAACGAAGCTGAGAGAATAGACCACATCTTGTTGGAACATAGAAAGACCATGGCTGGAAAAAGTAGGATTTCAGCGACGAGATTCTGTCACTTGACGAAAGAGCTCGAAGATGAAGCTGAAAGAAGGGAAGAACACTTGGAGGATGTACGTGATTCACTATCAAAACTCGGGGTAGAAACACCACAAGAAAAGCTGGAAAAAGCTGATGGATTAGCGCACAAATATGACATGATGAGCGAATTAAGGAATCTTGCACACGGGCAAATGATATCTCGACAACACAAGAATTCCTACTGGCGAATAAACCCACCATATGGACGAAAGCCAAAGAAAATGGTCCACGTGAGGAGAGGGTACGCGCGGGAATTTTACGAGCAAAAGGTTGACATGGTTAAAGCAAGGGATATGAATGAGGTGAAGTCAACGAAAACAGGGGAAGAGAAAACGAACGAGGATGAAGAAATGAATCGGTTTAAGATGTCCTCAGGCCGTACAATCTCTGTAAAGAAGATGAAAGATTATATTCCACCAGGCATGAGTCTCACTCCGGTTGAATGTTGAGGTTTTACAAGTCACCAAACAATTTTAACCGAACAATTTAGGATATAAAATATTGCTAATTCAACGCTATCTACTTAAAAAGTCCAAAATCCCGATAGTAATTAAATCTTATGCATGTTCGCTTTTGCCTGAATAGCCAGTCAAAGGGCATGAACTGGAAAGTATTTTTTCAATCATTTTTTTTCCAGCTATTTTGCATTATCACCTCTATCGGCACTGTTGGCAATAATCAAGCAATCCAACCGTGCCGTGTTAACGTTCGTTGCCAAGAAAACAAAAACTTTATGTAAGGTGAAGGCTTTTCCAACACAAGTCGCAGCTTTATTATCTTTCTTTGTCAGTCAGAATGAATTGCCGAGTTTCCAGACCATGTTTTGGTTGACTACGCTCTTCTACAATGTAATAATCTCTCTTCCGTCACAAGGTCTGTACAAAAAGCTCAGTCAAATATTTTCCCGTACAAACCTCATACTCGGTTAATAAGTAATTGTTGAGAACATTTCTCTACATTTTCCGTAGTTTGTTGTTGTAACTCTTTCGTAAAATGTACCTGATCTGGTTTGTTTGTCTTCACATCAACTCGGAAATCTTCCCGCGAAAACTTGCTGGTCGGTACTAAAAAACTAGTCAATTTATATTTGTATGTATATAAAATCAATTTTCATTCTCACAGAGCCCATTTTTACATGTAATTTTTTCTTTTAATTTATGGCCATATGTTGTGGTTTTCTTGGGAAAACAATCCTGCAATGGTCTGTCATGCCAACTCAACAAAAATTATGCTATCTACACACAAACGCAAAATTGTGTCGCAAGAATTATGTATTATAGGATTTTTGGTCTGCTTCTCTTTCGTTTTTGACGCTTGCCTATTCTTTACCAAAACAAACAAATTAAAAGCTAGATAAAAAACTTTATTGTCGATCTTTCTAAAAACACAGTTCTTCATTTGGTAATCTGCAATCAATGATACAGAAGTTATAGAGTTACCCTCACACGTGGAAAAAGGCTGAATTTCTTCTTGCTGTTTGACAACCAACCATATTCATTGAACATCCTCCAAATTCAATTCCAATATCATGTGTCGTCAATGGGACACTTCACAAAGTCGAGTGAAAGGTCTTCCATTAAATGAAAATTTAATGGAAGACTTTTCACTCGACTTTGTGAAAGGCCATTAAATCCAGGGAACAGAACCTCTGTCATCCACAGAGGTTCGTCAGTATTTCCACTCGTGACCAGCTATTCATATATGAAGCAATCAGATTATCTGAGGACTTTTGACATCCACAGTGGTTCGTAGGCTTTTGTCGTCATAACCCTGGCATGCAGCCACTATGATTTAGGAAATGTTTGACATCCACAGAGGTTTGTAAGCTTTTCCAGTTGTGATCAACTTTTCATATGTGAAACAATCAGGTTTTTTTTCCATTCTTAATCACGACTAAAATCCTTTTCCAATTCTTCGTTGTAACCCAACCAATCACAACGATTCAGGAAACTTTAAGATGTCCTTTCGCGAGCTTTCCAGTCACGCCATTCTGGAAGTTCTGTCATGTGAAAAAGTTCCAGTAGAATGTGTATCCATTCAACGATACTTTAAGAACGCTGATTGACCACCGATAGATATCAGAAAATCGTGAAGGTAGAAGGAACAAATTTTTCACACCATGATGCTCACAAGCGAGACTCACTGGGTATTTTTAAACCGATTTTCTTCTTCTCGTTTTGAAAAAAACATGTTATGATTTTTTGTGCTGTTGTTTTGATGGGTTTTTTGTTATCTTTCTTTTAATTCTTTTTTTTTATTTTTTAGACTGGATTCTTCAAATCTAATCCTTGAGGTGACGATGAAGAGGCTCATTGATCCATCTCCTCAAAGAAACGATCGATTTCGATCAAATCGTTGACAGTGAATTTTGCGTTTGTAATAGCAGAACTTTCTGATTCGGCTCCAAGTCGTCGTTTGCGGTTGTATACGATGTCATGCTAAAAGTAGGAAAAACAAACAAAATTCTAACTGAAGGAACGCAAGACTTAACGCGACATATGTTGTGAATGCAGGAGGTCGGAGATATTTAAAATGATCGATGAACGTTTGACAAGTCCTAACCTTAATATAAATAGCAATGCCCAACAAATTGTGCAAAGTTTCGCCATATTAACCGTCAACAATTGAATAAACAAAGAGGGCCAGAAGAATTTAATAAATAAGCTTTAAATTCTTCTGATCTTCTTTGTTTATTCAATTGCTATTGGTTATATACGGCGATACTTCGCACAATCTGTGAGGCATTGCCATTTGTATTAAATCCCTAACCTTCTGATAACCGGTGAGACGCTCAAACCATTGAACTACTGTCATCGGGACTCAGATGGAGAGCTCGGGTGCAAGTTCGACATAAGTGTTGCTTAAGCGGCAGCCAAGATATGTCGATAATGATATTAATGTGATATATGTTGGAAATTTGGGAGCTTGGAGATATCTGACGTGATCGAAGAAAATTCGTCAAGCCCTAACCTCAGGAAACCGATTTGTAACTCAACACCGACCAAAAATGAACACCTTCTAAACTCAATTTCTGAGGCTAAACAAGCCAATTCAGGTAAATTGAATTTCAGTTGGATATGGTTTACGTAACTAATGAAATTAAAGTCTCAGTACAGTAAATTATTATATGGCTGAGTTCACTATCCGGTCTGTACGCAAAATAACGCCCGCTGATTGGTTGTCGTACAGACCTGGTAGTTTTGACGGGAATATTTTGTTTTTACGAAAACCTCAGGCAAATACTTTCCTGTACGGACCTCACACTCAGTTAATAAGTAATCATTATATAACTAAATACCTGTTGTTGGACATGTTGATTGTGTTCCGCCTTCTTTGCTACAATATCCTCTAACTGTTTCTGCCTGTTCTCCTTATGCTTATTCATCTTCTTTTCCACTTTATCCATCAACTGTTGTGCTTTAACTTGCTCGACTTCCTTTCGAGACTTGTCCCGGCGATGGTGGTGCCTCTTGCCCAAACCACGAGCCCGGCTTCTCATGGTTTCTTCCCGGCGCTTCTGTGCGTTCGCCAGACGGAGGGCGAGTTCCCCGGCATTTACCCTCGGCGTCTTCGGTCGCATTTGGCGCCGGGTGTTGGGGCGAGAGGTGGGAGGACGAACTTTAGTTTCCCCGAACGGTATCACGAAAGTGACGGACCTGGACTTTCGTGGGTCTGAAGTACTGGGGCTTAATGAATAGATAAGAGTGGAAGACTGGGACTGGGATTCAGTGAGTGGAATAGTTTGAGGTTCAGGATGAGACTCGGCTTGGTGTTCATCGCGAGGCTCAGACGAATTGGACGCAAAATCACGTTCAGCATGAAATGGAGTCTTTGGACGTTTCTCCAGTTTGGCTCGTCTCTTTTTGGCGTAACGACGAAGGTTTTCAGGAGAGAAGGTGAAGTCTGAATCAAAAAAATGGCAGGATAGAGTTTATAGATGGAAAGTGAAGTCAAATGAAGCGAAGAGAAACGAAGTGAAATAAAGAGAAGGGACAGGAAGGGTGAGGTAGGGAGGGAGGGGGAATGAATTGTAAGTCAGGTAAAGTGAAATTAAAGTGAAAGAGAAGTATAGTGAAGTAGATATGAATGTGAAAGTAAAAAAAGTGAAGTAAAGTAGAATTGTAAGTAAAGGCGAAAGTAAAGGTGAAATTGATAGTGAAAAAGAAAGTAAAAGTGAAAGTGATGGAGAAAGGGGAAAGTGAAACTGATCGTGAAAAAGAAAATGGAAGTGAAAGTGGTAGTGAAAGTAAAAGTAAAAATGAAGTTGATAATATAAAAGAAAGCAAAAGTGAAAGTAAAAGTGTAAATAATGGTGAAAGTGATAGAGAAAATCAAGGTGAAATTGATTGTGAAAAAGAAAGTGAAAGTAAAAGTAAAAGTGTAAGTGATAGTGAAAGTGATGGTAAAAGTGAAAGAGAAACTTAAAATGAAAATGAAAGTAAAAGTGAAGTGAAGGAAAACGTGAGGCTGGGAGTTGAATTAAGGTGAGATAAGTGAAAACCAAATGAAGTTTGGTTACATCAAATCAGGTGAGGGTAATAAGATGTAAAAGTAAAGTTAAGCAATATTATCAACCACGTACGGGATTCCTCTCCACTGCTTTCAGTTGGTGGTGACGGTGGATCAAAGGAAAGCTTCTTCTCCGTAAAAACAGGCTCTGCATGACGACGCTCAAATAACGTTTGTCGTTTGTAAGCCTTGATGGAAAAAACATCAAGAAAATTTTTAATCCTTGTATCACAAGCATTTCTTTTCAAATGAACTAATCAATTAGCTTTGTAAGTAGAGGTTATGTGCCGTGGCTGAGGCTTTTAAGCGATATATCAGCCAAAGTCAAGGTACGTAACCCACTTATGTCACTATTGGTGAGGTTTTCTAAAGTTGATTTCGCAAAGTTTGGCTGATCTCAGTTGACTTTCGCTCCAGATATTCCTATTTTGTTGGATAAGACCGATAAATGTTTTTGATATGTTTATGGAGAATGTTGAAAGTGTCTATTCCAAAAGACATATTGATTGCGATAGGGCTTAGTAACGAAATAAACACTCCCAGTTTGTTTGCTTGTGTTCATGGATCATATGTGTTTACGTTTTAATGGCCCGTTCCGCTTATACATCTGCTGAATACAACTACCAGAATGCCTTTCACAATCATGTTTGTAATGTTAATCGGAGCAATTGTCTCTCCATTTGCTTTGGCAATTCAATGTTTGCATGAAAATGAAAATACGGCAAAGAGTTCTGGTAGTTGTATTCAGTTGATGTAATTAGGGGATCCAGCCATTCGTTTTTCATATTTGCAAGGAAGTTCCAGGTTCAGCGACCTATTCGATTTACAGGTTAATAACTAGATAAAAATCTCATGAATAAGTTTATGAGGCTGATAAGTTATTGGTCAACTTCCCTAAGACAAACGAAATTGAGCCAGTGGTGATATAATAATTCCTTATGAACCGAGTGTGAGGTCTGTACTGGAAAATATTCGCCTGAAAATATTCGTTTTTGTAGAGACCGAGCGCCGAAGTAGCGAGATCTAGGCGGAAAAAAACCGAGCATGCCTCGAGTGACTATGAGCTATATTACGTATTTTACAAGTCTATCGTTATTTTCACTTACAAATCGTCTGGGCTTTCCCGTTTCGGTAGTTTTGTGCGCAGATTCCACTGCCTTGTTGTCATCCTTCCCAGCGAAGGTCTCCATGGTTTTACGAGCATAACGCTGATTGGCCTTCGGAGCAGCTTTCATGGTTCGACTGTAACCACATAAGTTGAATCGACCACTGATGGGAAGGACAGGAGTTGGTGTACTCGGCAGAGAGGTTTCCTTAAGTGAGAGAAACGTCAGATGGAAAAAGGAAGTATAGAAATTGGTGATAAAATAGCTAAGGATGGATAGATGGAGGGACAGATGGATGGATGGATGGATGCAAGGATGCAAGGACGGATGGATGGAAGGATTAATAGATGGTTAGGAGAATGGAAGGATGGAGGAGTGGATGGAATAATGGACGGACAGATAATTGAATGATTGCATGGGTGAATGGATGAAAAAGTGCATGGATGGATAAATGAATGGAGGAATGGATAAATAGACGGATGCATGAATGGACTAATAGATGGATGGAGGGATGGTGCAAGAAAGAATGACTCGAGTATTAAAAGTAATGATTTAGACCTACCCCACCCCAAGCCACTTTGGACTTGTGAGCTCCAAAAGTCGCTGTCTGAACGTCTGATTTTGACTGACCGCCATCTTTGTCAAATTGTTGGCGACGTTTTATATATTTTGGCCAAGTTATCAAAGTGCCATCGAGGACTTTTCCTACTGTGGCTTGAGCCTTCTGAGACGGGTTGAGCAAGCGTGCGGCAAACTCTAAAAACAGCACAATAGAATGAATCATTCGTGATACAAATTCAAAGAGTTTTGGCTGCGAAGATTGCCTTGGCTGAAACTTTCCAGGAATCACCTCCACAAATGTGTGGAAATGTCATGATCAACACCGACCTGACATGTGGCAAAAATGTGGCAAGTTATCTTTGAACCAAAAGGGAACCCCGGGTAATCAAAAATATTTTGGTTGTGACAAGATGTACTATGAAATTATCATTAAATGAACGAGCTTGTCTTACAATCCATTGTCACTATTTTATATACAAAATTATTATGGTGATGTTTAATCAGCAAACTCCATCACTGAAGCCTTTTTCATGGAAGTGCTGTAGAAAAGAAAAAATCCTCCCCAAAACAAAAATGTTTCTTAAAATTGGGCAAGTCTTTAGAATTGCGTACTCCTTTATTCAGACTATTGAAGTCAGATGATGCTCCATATATAAATAGAAATAGCGCGCGAAATTTTTTGTGAGGTTATTTGTCACCCGAAATAGGGTAAGCACCCTGATTTATCATAATTATGAAAATATTGTGTGCTTTTCATTCAACATGCAATGGCAAGCTTCTTTTGTAAGAATGTGGAAGCCTACCTTCATAATCCTCTGCATTACGCTGACTCTTCCTACTGACAGGCTCAGGAGGTGTGTAGCAGAAGATATTCTCGGGGTGTTGAGGTTGTGGGATACACCGAGCTTGGGTGTAAGAATAAGTCTTCACAGGACGCTGGAAATCAAAAGGAAAACTCGAGAAAGGCTCAAGATTTTTCGATATTTATATCAAATCGAAGAAATTGAAACAACGTATATTTTGCAATGGAATAACTACTGTCAATAACGTTGAACTAAGGTCCTGATTAGATAAGGACTACGTAAGGACTGTCAATTCTTTATACTAGAAGTGGAGTTGTAGAGAACGTGCCTCCGGAGCCCCTTAGAAGAGGAACAATTAACATCCTAGCAATTTCTTACAAAATTTCGGGGTGCACCGTTTTATTCAAGAGTCGTTTTCAAGGTTTTTTAAAGTAAATGGTTTGAACCTGGGAGAATCTTAACATGTTTGTGGAAGTTGATCGTCCAGGTTAGTGCAGTCTTCAGAAAGACTGTTGGTAGAAGTGACTGAAGTTTCAACAGCCTTGGCGGCGGTCATCTTCAGACTTTGACTCTGAAGATGACCATCGCCACGGCTGTCGAAACGTCAGTCACTTCCACCAACAGTCTTTCTCAAGACTACACTGACCTGGACGATCAACTTCCACAAAGATGTCAAGGTTTTTTGTTGTGACCGTTTTGAGAGTTCCTTGAAGTTTGTACCAATATCAATGATGACAAACATTCAAACCTTAGCTCTTCTAAATTCTTTATGAAACGTCCAGCTACAACCACGATAAGTTTTCAGTACAAACCTTCTTCTTTGCCTTCTTGTGCTTGCTGATGGGCATTCCTTCACTTCTTGATGACGAGGCCTTAAGAGGCTTCTGGGTTGGGTCAGTAGCATGCTGTGCATGGACTGGGGCGAAATTGGTGACGTCATCTGAGTCAGATAAAGATTCCTAGTAATTTGGGTAAACAATGTTATGAATGAATTATATAAAAATGGCTTTGAGAGCCACCAACCAAGTTCGATCAAAAGGTGGAACACTTTATTCAATGTGTTTTGGTTTGCCAGAGAGATTTACTTAAAACTTACGGATGTCGTCTCTTCCGCAAATTTCGATGAGTTCTTCAAAAGGTCGCCTTTGCCGTCATCCTTATTCAAAGGCAGCATCTCGGAATGCTTGGGAACCATTTGCTCTTTGTCAGTCTTCAAAGGCACGAAGGGTCCTATGTTGCCAGCTGGCGCTTGAGGAACTACTTCAATCTTGATAATTTGATCAGGTGTTTTTGGACGGACGTTAATAACCTTCACTTTTGGTCCGTCTGTTGCTGGGATGTGGACGTTCCCGTGGCCAACTGGAACTTCAGGACAAACAGGATCGCAAATACACCGAAAACATAACGAACAATGTTAGACATTTAAACTGTTTCAATCTCCGTTAGTTGATTGGTACCTGTGCCTGTCCAGTGTCTCGGTCCTTGTCTGTTGTATATATATACATACATACAGTACATACATACATACATAAATACAGTACATACATACATACATACATACATACATACATACACATACACGTAAACATACACATACACTGATACATGTATATGTATATGCATATGTATATGTATATGTATATGTATATATATATATATGTGTGTGTGTGTGTGTACATGTATATGTGTACGTATAGGTAACGTTTACCTATATATATATATATATATATATATATATATATATATATATAGGTAAAAGTTGTGTTGACAACAAAAAGTTATCAGTATGAATGAAAATCATAAAACCACTCAGTTTTGTCTAAATGACTTTTTATTTCACACAAACGTTTTCGCTATTGAATATATATGCACGTATGGGTATGTATGTATATGTATGTATGTATATGTATGTATGTATATGTATGTATGTATATGTATGTATGTATATGTATGTATGTATATGTATGTATGTTTATGTATGTATGTATATGTATGCATGTATATGTATGTATGTATATGTATGTATCTATGTATGTATGTATGTATGTATGTATAAGTATGTATGTATATGTATGTATGTATACGTATGTATGTATATGTATATGTATGTATGTATATGTATGTATGCATAAGTATGTATGTATGTATAAGTATGTATGTATATGTATGTATGTATATGTATGTATGTATGTGTATGTATGTATATGTATGTATGTATGTATGTATGTATAAGTATGTATGTATATGTATGTATGTATAAGTATGTGTGTTTATTTATATATATATATATATATATATATATATATATATATATATAATATATATATGTCGACCGCTAGCTGTTAAGTTGATGATTTTTGAAGGAGGAAAATCTCGACTGTCTATGCATATGTATACATTTGTTCATACTTGGGTAGCAATATATTAACGAAATGAAAGAATGACTGTTTTACGTGTTTTATGTAGAAGGTTAATCTTAATTTTAAGACTACGCATCCCGTAAGGTTTTTAATATATTGAAGTTACCGTAATTTAAATTGACGCAAAATACCTTTGTTTTTGTTTTCGAATCTTTCCTTCTTTCTTCCCCTCAAATTCGTTCCCTTTCACCCTGTTTTTTTTCTCTATTTCATTTTGGTCTGTTTGTCTGTCATCATCTCTTTTTTATCATCATTCTCTCACCTAAACAATTGTTATCTTACCATTTGTTTCCTTGGTCAGTTCATCGTCCGCTTCTTTACTTATGCTCTCAAAAGCAGCCACTTCTCGACAATGCTTGTCGTTCAAACGCTTCTGGTGGGCAGTCATTGGACGAGATAAAACTTCAGCGTCCTCCTCAATCACATCTTTAGAAACCACACTCGTCAAGGAGTTCTGTTGTGGAATTTCTCTTTCATCTTCTGACACAACATCCACCAGCTCAAGACGATGGTTTTCAACGTTCTTTCCACTCAGAACTACAATGATATAAATGATCGATTCGAATTGCCATAGTTAGATAATTACGTGGCTAATCTAAATCCTGGAAAAATTTGGAGAAATTCGTAGACATTAGCAATTTGCCATACTTACTCTTAAGGGTTCGGACATTGGCGTTAATGGTTTGCTCTAAGCTTGATGGTTGGCTGGGACCACAAGCTGATTCAACCTAGACCAATTAACGAAAGGCGTTATAAATCAAACTGATTTAGTTAAATCCTTTCCTCCACACTTTCCCAGGTCCTTCCCCTCTTCTCCTTCCTCCCTCCCTCTCCCTCACTCTTTCCTCATTCCCTCTTTACCTTCTTCCAATCCTCCCTTCTTCCCTTCCTTTCTTCTTTCCATCACAGTCAACGAGGAAACTAACCAACCAACCAGCCAACAAATTAACCAACCGACTAATCGACCAACCAATTAACCTACCAACCAATCAACAAACCAGTCAACTAATCAACTAACTGTCTTACCAACCAACAACCTAACCTACCAACCAATCAACCAATTAACTAACCAACCAATCAAACAATCAACCAATCAATCAATCAACCAATCAATCAATCAATCAACCAACCAACCTACCAGCCAATCAACAAACCTGTCAACTAATCAACCAACCAACTTACCAACCAACAACCTAACCTACCAACCAATCAACCAACCTACCAACTAATCAACCAACCTACTAAGCAATCAACCAGCCAATCAAACAATCAATCAACTAACCAACCAATCAAACAATCAACTAACCAACCAATCAACCAACCAACCTTCCAACCAATCAACCAACCTACCAACCAGTCAACAAACCAATCAATCAATCAATTAACCTACGAACCAATCAATCAACCAACCAACCAATCAACCAACCAACCAATCAACCAACCAACCAATCAACCAACCAACCAATCAACCAACCAACCAATCAACCAACCAACCAATCAACCAACCAACCAATCAACCAACCAATCAACCAATCAACCAACCAACCAATCAATAAACCAACCAACGGTGCATACATCTGTTCGTTCGTCCGTCGTGAAACAACCGTCTATCCGTGATCCATTCCTACATCCATCCATCCATCCATGCAACCATCCGTCCCTCCATCACACAACTGTTTGTCCGTCCGTCTGTCCATCCATCCGTCCATCGTTCAACCGTCCGTCTGTTTTTCATGTCCGTACATCCATCTACCCAACTATTTATCCAAACCAACAACCAACCGAAAAACCAACAAACCAACCAACGAACCAGCTGGCAAACAAGACATCATTGAGCTTGTGACAAAATAATTGTAATGAAATTTATAAAAGTATACTTCTGCAAGTATAAATATATGTGGAAGAAATGCACTGGCAATAGTGAATCAAACGTTCTTTGCGATTAACTTTTTTTTTTAATTTATAATTAGAACCATGATTAATTGCCATGTGCACAAACGTATTGTCGACGTCATATAATTGCTAAATTACCTTTCGCATGGCTTAGCAAGCTTGCGCGTGCGCATGTGAGGTCTTTAAGCGATCGTACTCTTAAGGACCAAAAAATCAAAATATTTAACTTTCCATAAAGGAAGAAAGTCAGTGAGCTAACCAGTTTCAGCAAAAAAGTCAGCGAGAAAAAGACAATGAACTAACCAGTTTTCTTAAAGTTCAAAGTGTTTTTTCAGGAGGCACGAAACGTTGGAAAATAAAGTTACTGCTGAAGTGATATATAAATAAGAAACTAACCGTTACGCCGTCAGGGATCTTTTTCCCTTTTTTCTGTTCCTCCCTCAGTGCAGAATGATCATTAGTGCTAAAGCTCTTTGCGGCCTGACTTGTCTTATCTGCGATATACTGCAAGGCCACTACTGGATCGCCATCGTCATGCATCGGAGAAACCACAACACGCGGTCTGCTCCGACAATTACTTCGTCTTCTCTTCCTGTTGTCGGCATCGCAACCGTTGTCGCTCCTTTGCCTGACACTTTTGTTCAGCTTCTTGTAAAAGAGCATTGTTGGTGGCTCGGAATCTGGAACGTGAGAAGCCTTCGGACGAGGCAAACCATCGGCTCTGCTGGGTTGAGCATCGTCATCGGAGGTCGTCGCAGCTCGAGGCGACAACTCGATGACCTTTGTCTTTTTATCTTTTCGAGGCCAGCATTTACTGATACAGCCTCCCATTACTAACGTTTCTATTTACGAAATGAACAATTCTTGCAAAAGTTCTTCCCAAAGTACGTCACTTTTAAGAACGTGTTCGCGCGCAACTCAAATCTTCCAACTGATCTGTCGAGACTTGACTTGCTAATGAAGTCAAATTAGGCAGATGATTGGTTTAATAACCACTGCGTGTCAACCGTAAGCGTAAGTGATTCATTACGTGTATAATTACTCGTGAAGATTTCTTACGTATAGCGCTGATCCACCAATGGAAACGAGCCTTGTTTCGTGACGTTTGACAAACGACGAGAAAAACGAAGAAAGTTAGACAATAAAAGAAGGGGAATGGGAGACCGCTGAAAAAATTATTTGGGACACTTGAGAGCCCAGCCAAGTACATTTTGATGTTCTCATGTCGAAAAATTGGGCGAAGCAGCAAAGAACATTAGTGTTACCATTATAAAAGTGTAATTTCCGTGAAAATATTTTGAAAATTACCTAAGCATATAATTGTAAACACATTTTACAGCTTACTCTTACTTCACATTCTCAAGAGATTTTTGAATTTCCAACGTAGATCTAACAAATAATTTTTTGATAAGAGCATTAACTTATGAGCACCAAGGCCTCAAATGATAAGTAACGTTGACGAATACTTGTACCCCATAACTTTTTCAAAATCAAAGAGATGAACTGAGGATTCAGCTTAATTTAGATGTTGAGCGAATCTAACGTGTACAACCAATAAACCTCTGGCGATGTGCCTCGGTATCAAGTGGGAAGGATCGGTTGACCTCCCTTATCCCAAAAGCTACGGCCTGAATCCTTCCAGGGGTGGCAGAAGTATTTTATTTGGTTGATGCGTTTTCTTCACGCGCTGAGAGAAGCTTTGGAGGAGCGAGAGATATTAAGTTTGTTCCATGGGATATTGCATATTCTCTCAATGTTTTAGTTTTATTGGTATTACTTTCCTGAAAAACTTCTAAAGTTTAGTTTAATATATAAAGATTATGACATTGGTCAGGTTGCAGATTACTTTTGGACATTAGGGAAATTATTGGTGGGACCAGCGTCTTACTAGTCGCACCTGTTCTGCCGTCTATGCAATTATGTCAAGAAGAAAGTCAGAAAAAATAGCTCTTGCTATGTATTAATCCTGTAAGAGTCAGCGTTCTGAATGCAGGGCATCAAGAACAAAAGAACAAATGGGAAAACAAAGCGAAAACAATGAAAGAACAGTGAAAAGGTAAAATGAATTCTTTGTTCATTAGTACTACAATTAACATTAGTACTACCCTATGACAATATAAACCACCACAATGATTACAACTATTGTATCATATTTAACATGCACTTGAATAAAAAAGACATTTGATTGTATCAATCTTTGGAAGACTAGATCTAACAACATATAAAATCAATTTATCCATTATGGTAGGCTTTAATTTGCTGTAAAGCAGGAAACATCCTGCGTCTTGATCATAAAATGAACAGCTCAAGATGGTCGGGGATTTTCACCTGCCAAACAAAGAAAAATTGATTTCATGAATATATTATCCAAAAATCGGAAGTTAACTATTTGTAGACTTTGTATCATTGAAATTTGGAACTAAATAAAAACTTTCCAAACCATTTCTGTTTCGTCTGGTCAATACCGATATCATTAAGTGCGTTTCAACGATTTTATTCTTATGAAGTGTTCACATAACTACAGCCTGGCTTCTCACTATTTTTAACAAAACAGTTCTTTCTACAGGCACGTGAACACACTCGTCACGTGGGATCTTCGACATGAATAGCTATTCAGTTCATTGGCTATTATATATATATTGTCACAATTCTTTATTGTGAACGTTTTTCAGAGAGTAGATCACCATGCTAAGGTACAAATAAATCAGTAAGTTGATACTTCTTGTTCTGTGAGATTAATCATACCTGACGGCCTTAGCCCGATTACGCATTAAAATGTAATAACGAGGCCTCACCATCGTTTAAATAGGATAGCCAGACTCTCAGTTTGACCAACCATCTCCTTGTTCCATATATACCACCACAAACGACTGTCAAAATGTGACCTCTTCCAGAAAGTGTATACATGGCTCCCAACCAGAAACCATTTGGAAGATGAATTTGAAGTGTGATTTGGAAGCGAGTGTTACTCCACCTGGGTCAAAAGAAAGATTAAAGAATATTGGAAGATAAACGTATTGTAATTGATGAATTTTAACAATGCAAAGCCAAAAGCACCGACTATAATGGAATAAATTGTTAAAAACAACAAAAGTAACAACTACAATAACAATAATTACAATAATAATAATAATCACAGGTAACTTGGCAAATAACAAAGTAAAACGTGATCCGTTACGGCCACGGGTCAAGTACATCTCTTGACTTTGGTCCTATATTTACCATGATTCCCTGGTTGGGCCGAATTCTTTGATTCACATTTATGCATTCTAGTGGCTTTGACCAAAATTGTTTCTTGCACTGGTGTGACAAGTGTTTCGTTTCCATACCGAAAAATATTAACTGAAAGATCAAATTACAAGTGGAAGACTCGTGGCTTAAAGTGGTTTCCCGAAACACTCAGTAATGAAATTATTCAGCCGAATTATCGTGTTTGAATCTGTGTTTGGTCGATAGGACCTGTTGACGACGGCACACTTTCCAGTTAGTTTTGAGCAATCAAACTGATAGCAGGTAACATAAACTTTTATAAAAACACATTGCTAAGGCAAGGAACAATCGTAAGCAATAATCGTACGAAGTACACCAGCCTCAGGACGGCAGCTTGAAGTAAATGTTAAATTAAGGAATCAAGTTTTAATGCGAATTTGCAGTAATTCCAAAGACGTCATGGTGGCAACGTCAAAGCTTCGCTACCGGCAGAATCGAACAGGGGCAAAAATATTTTTTAACTATGGCAAATTCCATTGACAAATGTGCTAAATTTGTGCCGAAAGATAAAAATTATTAGAATAGAATATTCATCTTCCATAATTCCGATAAAATATTATACCAAGTGCGAGTTCCTTCTTGATGTGAGAAATGTTTTTCACGTAAGCGTTTCAGGTAAGAAATACAAATCTTGCCCATTCGTTTCCACTTGGGAAGATGCGAAATTGGAGGGAGATTAATTTTATTTGAGTTGCCAATGGCAACCCAACCCTTTCCTAAACATAATCAACGACGACATAATTTCTTTTACCAATGAGCTAATTTATGCAAACGTACGCAAATTCCGAGAACTAACTCGGTTCCCACAATTTGAGCAAATTGTTATGTCGCGTAAAATTTTAGTTGTCAGAAACAGCTTGGCAACTCAATCGAGCTTCGTTCTAACGTACTTAACAGCTGGGGATTATGTGAGGCGAGCTGGTCCGGGTGGCCGAGATGGCTTTATCTCGGCTTCAGTTGAATTGCCTTTAAAATTTAAGTTGCGCTTATATGAAATGAGCCAGCCTGGTTTGACTGTCATGTACCGAGCCAGCCTGATAAGGGGAGTTAGCTCGTCTCATGTCAACACTCTCAACCGAGCTGATCCGGTTAACCGTGTTAAAGTGAGGAAAATACCCCAGTGAATTAACGTTGTCTTCCTCCTTTATTTATAATTTTTTTTACAATGTTCAGGGATAAAGAGGAGGTTCTTGAAATATTGATTCTGTATGAACTTTTGTTCCGTGTCTCATCCTCATTTAATGCCTAAAGGCCTGTTCCTATGATCCCGGTAACCGGGCTGGCCCGCTTACCGAGGATCTCGTCTCACAGTTATCGTCCTATTAAAATTTCCGTTGCGTTCATGCAAATATATAAATAAGTATAAATCACGGATGTCATATAAAGGTATAGATTTTGACAGAGATAAGCCTATCCAATACAAAGAGTTGCGATCGTTAATGGCGAATATTTACGAGCAAGATGTTTCTCTGTTTGGCCCTATTAGTATTGTTCCATTACCCGATGATTTCGATGAACTGCCCAAAGATAAGCAAACAAAAGACCGCGTTAAGGAATCCAAAGAATTGATAGTCAAAGGCACGAAGAGAGTGATGGAAGGTCATTCAGGGGCCATCCCGGTAGGCGGGACGAAAATTACCATATGAACACATGAAATATTACGTCTCGCCTACCGGGCCATTCCGGCTACCGAGTTAATATGGACAGGACCTAAGAATTCATGAAAGCTCATGTGCAATCACATTAAAGCAGACGCCTTCTGATTGGCTAATATTCTCACGGATCACTTCGAATCGGTTACACAGTTTCTAAATAATTCCAAAGAAAGTTTTAGCTCTCTAGGCTTCACTCAGGTCAGTGTAAGTAATATGTTTGCTTGGATTTTACGGACGTCTGTAAAATTGATAAATAGTAAGCCCGCGAGAACGCGGTGATTCACTAAAAGAGGATTAGGGTTTCCATACGGACTGTGAGGGTCAACTACAAAATAAAAAGCATGTCTTTGAAGTTCGATTACATATCAGTTATTTAATTTTTTTGCTGTAGTAAATGGCAAAATCCTGCTAAAAAGTAACTCGTTAAGTTTAACGTCCTGTTACATGTTAGTAAGTCTAAGACAATTACCTACATTGAATTACCTACATCGATTTCATCGGATACTCCATGGCATTAGATTAACAAAATATCAAGCCAAAATATTTTCAAATATAACGTTTTATATATGTTTAGCGAAACTGTGCTGAGTACAATGTTCACATAAAGCAAGTGAATTACCTGCGCTCTTCGCTAAGCTTGTAAACAAAGCGCTAGCTCAGCCACGGAGAATTTCTAATACAGTCTGCACTATTGATAGCAAATAATCCAGCTGCAGGATTTCGCCTGCACTCTTTAAAGATAAACGGCTCTTACCTAGTAGTCGTCATCAATGTTGCCATGATTTTGTATTGACGAGTTGGCAGGCCGTCAAAGTAGAAATGTTTATGATCTTTCCTTCGGAAGAAACTGTGAATGACAGCATAGGTTTGAAACAGATTCTTTTATCAGTAATCGGCAATGACGCGAAATCCCATTCGTTGTTATTCCCGCGCGCACATTCCTCGGCAGAATGAACTTGACGTTTTATTGGCTGTTACCTGACTGCTACTCGGCTTGTTTATGAGCTTGGAATATTGATGGTGACTAACAAGGAATCATATTTAGCGTAATACAATTTTTTGAAATGGAAATCGGTAGCATACGATCGAAAGGCTAGCCGATAGTTAAAATCATCCATGAATGTCCTTCAATTTTGATCGCCGGTCTTGACGACAAGATATTTGATTTCCAGGACCATCTAAGATTATTAATCGGTGAATATTTATCCCGACCGTGAGCTTGAATAGAATTTGCTGCTGGCGCTGGTTAGATTCAATCAATCAATGTGCCACAAAATTTCGACGAATCGTATAGTTTATGAGGACATTTCTTGCGGTATTTTTAACAAATGTACATGGCATTACGACTCCCAGTGCAAAGGCAAATGTGAGGTCAACTTTATTTCAGGGACTCAATTTATCTCAGGAGAATATTATGGTATGCTGAATCTGGCTAATCCCATACTAACACTAAAATGCAAACTCTTAGCTTACAATACATCACAATTTTGTATCGTCAAAATGGGACATTCAGATAAAATTTACGAACTGGAAGTTGAAGACATTGCATAGGCGGTCTTTTGTGATTTATAACTTAAAAACCTGTCGGTATTCTCGGTAGTAACAGATGAAAACGCAAAAATGTACGACATTCTGAAGCAGTGTTAAAATACGATCCTTTACCTTGCACTTACTGAAAATCCTTCCATGAGATTTAATTCTCTCTTTACTGCTGCTGTTATGATTCCAATCGACAGTATAGATAAGAAGTTGTTCAAGTGTAAGCGGTTTATAATATAACCTGCTCAATCATGATTGGTTATTATTCACTCGCTAGTGAGGAAGTGGAATTGTATCTATGGGAACTCCGTCATGTCATACCCACACCTTGTTCAGGGTCAATGAAACGCGTCAATCTTCGGGGAGGGTAATAAAATCCCCCCAAATTTTGACCGAATGCGTATCCCAATAGAACTAACCTATAATTTTTCGTCCTGTGAGCTCGCACGATTGTCGTCAAATTTTTGTTATTCCTATACATGACATTCCTTCATACGGTAAAAAAAAAGCAATAACCTTTCAGCGATCAATTAATTTGACGAAATATTGGATTTGTTAGAGCCTTGAAAAGAATAGCGAACCTATTTGAGCAGTATTTATTACATCGACCATTTGCTGACATATCAATTAAACATTTTAAAAAAGAGATGGGAAAGCAAATGTCGCGGAAACGATTGCGGAAATCTAAAGCATTGCCAAGTGGATATCAGACAAATAAGGCAAAAAGTTATTCATAACTGTAAACACAGTACTCTATTCTTATATCACAAATAAGCCTTACCAGCAATAGCAAATTTAGGACTTTATCCTTCTAATTATACTAAGTATGATTCACCAGTACACATATGATTTGAGATAGAACTGTTCAAAACGACTAAGGCTTCAAGGAACGTCGAAATTTTCAGTAAAACAAAACCGAAATGTTCAGAGAATTTTTATTCAATTCTCGACCGCACTACAATGTGATTTCACTGTCGCTGAGCAGATGTTTGAGAAAACAGAACTGTCGTGCTTTGCTAAAGAGCCGATATTGACGTGAGTTAACAATCTACAATAAATGAAAGAGTTAAAAGCGACACTAAATATATTATATTTTGCAATAATTACAAATGTTTGCATTTCATAGTCCACTATAGGTCGTAAAGACGTCGCCGTATAGTTACGACATGTGACTTTCATGAACACAATGAACCTTACAGATATGGTAAACGTTGCACTTAATAGCCAATCAGCGTTAAGGATCAGGCTATTTTCGTAGCTGGGAATTAATTCTTCCGTCAAGACAGTTTGGGTACGAAGTACCAAAGTGTTCGATGAGCTGATACGACCAAATCTGCATTTGACACTGAAACGAAGACGTTTATCACCATGTTAGTGTTCATCAACAGATGGTTCAGGAAGCACCGTGATGTCTTGATACACCAACAAATTTACGTCTTTTGGTAAGTCAGAATAGTTGCAACTATGAAAACGAGTTTCAGTCAATTTGTTGAAGTGATTTCATCAAACTAACAAATTCGTATGATATATCCCTTATTAAATAGAACGTTTTCTTGGAGCCGCAATTCCTTGTCGAATCTGGGCGAACATTTTCGCAAAGAATTGGAGAATATGGCCTGAATGATTTCGTGGCTCATAAGATAAACTCACTGTAGTCTAATTTCCCACCTACTAACGGGAAGTAGCCATGAGCATATTGATATACGATGCTCAGAAATTGTTCGTAAGGTTTTAAGTATATGTCTGAACAGAGATCCATAGTCTGCAATCAAATTGTACTTTTTGCTTGGAACATAATGCCACGATTCACAATTATGATAACAGATATATATATGTATATATATATATATATATATATATATATATATATATATACACTTTGTCTTTCGTATCAAGCTCGAACTTTTCTTTGAATTTGCTTAGCATGATACGACACACGCAAGCGTGGCTGCCAGCAGTCTATTATCCCAACAAAACGCGGCGATACGTGGCTAGTATGGTATTATCAGTTGAAGTTACTTGGGAATATTAATCTTCGCTTTGAAGCCTGAAACGCGGTCGGGGAATCCTTGTGAAGGTTTTGATTTCAACAAAGTACAAACGTCGAACAAAGGCTTATAATACGGATCTCGAATTTCAGTGAACTTGGAAGTGAAACCAAAACGTGTCCTCAGCACTCTTTAGGAAAAGCAGTTTCTGGAATGGGAGGGTACAATCAGCGAACTACTGTTGATAAACGTATAATCCTTGGATGAAGTAGTTTCAAACTCGCTTTCGTTTTCTGATATTTGCATATATAGACATATATAGCTCCATATGCATATATAGACAAAAGAGTGGCGTTACAAAGTAACCAAATTTCAAGAGACGTTTTCAAGAGCGTTCAGAAACGAACGGCTTTAATTAAAGATTAATAAAAACTATATTATATTTTGATTTGTGCCGCTGAAAGATAAAGATTTGACGACAGGTTGAGGAAAAGTTAATGCATACCATATTGACGTCCGTATATCGACTGTTGTGTTCCGAATAGAAATGCATTTCGTTGGGTTCTATATATACTCGGAACCTAGCGGGCCAAGTAACTATAGTTAACCTTTCGCCTTTACTCAAACTACAGTCTAATCCTTCATTACAAGTAACCGTTTACGAGACAAAGGAGGCTTTATCTACAGTGTAGTTCAGTTTAAAATAAATCCTTTGCGATACAGTCGTATATATGTAAGAAAACGTCTTTACTCGAGGTGGTAAATTCTGCAATTATGTTCAGCATTAAGTTCAGGATTAGGCTTAGAATTAGGATTGGAGTTAGGCTTAAGATTAGGGTAAGGATTAAGGTTAGGTTTAGGCTTAGGATTAGGGTTAGGATTAGGGTTAGGATTAGGGTTAGGGTCAAGGTTAGGTTTACTTGATCCTAACCCTAAAGCCTGGTTCACACTAGCGGTATAAGCATAAGGACAAGATGAATACAAAAACAAAGAATGAAACCTCCTCTCAGACTTGCAAAGATAAAAACTAAGAATTTTTCTTTGTCTCTTCTTTTGTTCGGTTCTTCGCTTATGATTAGACTATGATCTTATGCTTATGCTTATGTTGATCCTCATGTCGCAGGCTTGACTTAATTACTTTCTTTCGCCTTTTGTTTTAACCTTATGCTTATGCTTATGTTCAATTGTGTGAACCAGGCTTTATTCTAAACCTAATCCTAACCCTAACCCTAACCTTAATCCTAAAGTTAATCCTAAGCCCAACAATATTCATCATTTTAGAAAGATGCGCAGTTGAAGCCAAAATAAACAGGCGTAAAGTCGACGTTGAAAAGAGGATAACCATCAAAATAAGAAGCATGTGCAATTGATGATTATCGTCAAATTGAGGTAGAGAACAAACTGGAAATTTTGCGTAAGGGGGGAAGCGCCCCAGTGGCCCCCAGGTGGGTACGGCACTGATTATACCAGATAATTTATAATATAATTATTTATACTGCGTGATCCGGAAACGGTCGAAGCACAAAACTCAAAATCGAACAGAAAAACCGGAGCTACAGTTGAATAACTTTTACAAAGCATTGAGGGTGAAAATCGTAAGGAAAAAAATCATCGACCTCACGCAACATGTGAGAAGAGTGTTGTCCAGTTTGACTCTACCAAGCATCGCAGGTTTTATCCGGGTACTTCGGTTTCCTCTGGTAGTAACACTGGACCCATGAGGGGTGGACCTTACTGGACCTCAAGGGAGAAAAACTCAGGTAGCTGATAGGGTTATCCAGTATAAATAAAGACACTTTATGCTAAAATTCGTACGAAATGTGCCTTTCTTGCTCGCCGAGAAGAAAACTGAGTTATCAATGTCGATATGCAAATCTATTTACATCCGAGAATATAAATAGTCTTATATATAGACATTAATAATTTGTAATTTTATACTCTGAAGATCTGTCACGTTGCAAAGAAACGTTAGGAACTTTATTTAAATATATTTCAAACCGTCTTCATGGCTATTCGTTTAACTATTTTCAGGTGGACTCCTTTCTTTATCTTTCGTTTACCTTTTCCGCCCAGAGTATCCATTGCAGCGATTATCTCAAACTTATCATATTCACTTCTGTCCGGATAATTCTGGCCCGACTTACGAGATAGTCAAATCTGGCCGAATATTTTTGTTTTGTGGTGTGGCCATGAGCAAAAAGTACCTGGTCCGTCAAATGATCAGTCTAAAGTTCTGGTTATTCCATTAAAGTTATCAGACTGGCCAGCCAAATCGTGTAAATGGCAAGCACCCGCTGGATACTTTGGGAAAAGAAGTTGCAAACTTTTCACGTATTTCAGTGGCGTAGGAACTAGGGGGGGGGGGGCACGAGGGCCGCGCCTTCAATATGTTATTTAGATAAGCCGCAATATTGTTTAGCCCCCTTAAAAACAGACATGGTAACAATATGCAAAATGTTCTTTTTAATTTTTACCATAGCACGTACTTGCAGTTCAAGATCAAAGTAGACAATATTTACAAGTCTAATCTACTGTGCATAGCATTAACGATAGTTGATACTTTCTTATACTCAAAAGTTGCCACAGATGACATTAAAACTCTGATAAACGCATGATCACGTTTAGCATCGTTGAAATTAAAGGTTGAAAAAGCGTTTTATAATGGTATTTAGTCTTGTAATGAATAAATTAGCAATTCACTATAATATTCCTTACCACAATTGTAAAACTATAAGTATTGAGTCAACATTTTCAACAATAAAGTCAACGTAAACATTTACCGAAAAAGCTCACCTTGAACTTAAATTTTGGTCCCGGTTCCCGTAACTTCGATTTACTTCCTACGCCCCTGACGTATTTGTTGAGTTACACACAAAGTGTTCGACAGAAGTCGGTTAGTTCTACACTACATATATATACACTGGGGGTCAAAAAGAACTGTTCACTTGTGGTGCAGATAGTAACTTGGTTTCCAGCCGTTGGGACCAGCCTCTTTCAGTCTTCGTCGGGTAGTGGAAGTAAAGAGACTGTCACCATGCTCAATCAGCATTTCTGCTTAATTTTTCGGTGGAGTCTTTGAGCGATTTGGCTTGCTTTTCTCACCTTGATTCTGTCCTTTCTCTTCGTAGTTTTCCTTTTTTCGTCCAGGGATCTTTATATCTCTAACACTTCCAGTAAGTCTTGACTTCAACATATTGCTGACACTTCTCTGGCTACAGTCCACTCGATCAGCAGTCTCCCGTTGTGAGTAACTTTCCATCCATTTTCAAGGCTGATCCTTGATCTTAGACACATGACTTTGCATGTTGCTTCAAATTCTTGTTTTATCAACCATTAAAAGTGATCTCCTGAGGAACCAGGAATACATCTTCACTTCCCCATAAAAAATTGATTAAAATGCCTGGAGCTCTATCACAAATTGTGGGAGGAACGTTAAAATTATTTGAAATTGACTGTTTTGCCATAGGATTGAGCAAAAGCCATTGCTGCAACCCTTTATTTCCCAAGAAATGGAGCTTGAGCAGTTCTTTTTGACCGCCAGTGTATATAACATGCAAAATATATGAGGTGAGACCTTACCAACTTGTCCGTCTCACTTTACAATTCCTTCATTTGCTAAAAGTAAAATCACACTGACAACGGTCATTTTCTTTTTACTCTTGAAAATAGTTAAGAAAGATATTCCTACTGTGCAAGTTATGTGAACTAAATGCTGAGTAGAAATAATTGATTGAAGAAATGGCCAACTATATCGAGTCCAATGTAGTAGTAAGACCACACCGACAGTCTAAAAGACGTGGAAAGCAACCCGACAAGCTCTGCGTGAGGCTGTTTTTACTTGATCCGCAAGACGATGAAACGAGTGTCAAAGATACCTACTCTAGGAAGGAAGCCGAAAAATTGAGAGAAAAGGGCTATGGCCCTCCACCAACTGGTAAAGCCTGTCTTTTGTGAAAGAGAGTGCAAAGAGAGAAAAAAAGAGGGAGCGAGAGGAAGGGAGTTGAAAGAGACTGTAAGAGATATAGATTGCCTGACTGATGGTATGATACACAAAGAAGAAGAGACAAAGAAAGAAACTTTCGTGTTTCAGAATCTTATTCAGGAACCATCTGTGTCGAGTTGTGAAAAATGCAATTCTTGGAGCTCCAGCTGAGAGTCGAACCCGCGATCTTGAGAATCTAGTTTATAAATGCAAAATAGTAACTGAAAATACCCGTCACTTCACCAGGCTGCAATTCATGTAGCCATCAACGGAGATCTCTGGCGTAGAGTTAGGCAACTTGTTGGAGTAACTTCGTATAATTGTTTTGCGCGGCAAATTTATGTTGTCCCTAAAGATAAAGAAAGGGCAATATCCCATTAAAGATGGTCACTATGGCGTTCATTGCAAGGAACACAAAAGTGGGCAGCGAAACTGAGTTCTTTCATTATCAGCTAACGAGTCAGACTTGGTTGCTTGGCGTCCTGAAGTTCATAAATACATTTTTTTTTGAGAGGGTGGAGTAAATCAAGTTATTGGCGTGCACAGAACGACACCCGGCGTATCTCCGGCGTGAGGTTCACTTCGAACGCACCCTGGTCACTTCATCTGCTTTAGCACCATTATTAAATGACGAGGTTACTCATGACGATGTTCTATCTAACAGCCTTCGTAGCCCAGTTGGCAGTGCAATGCGCTAGTTTCGTAGAGTAAGAAGTTCGTTTCCCAGCAGGAGGTCGAAGTGTTTCATCTTTTTTTGCAGCTGGTCCAGATTGAGTCTTAAAATACCTCATTTGTAATAAAATCGATATCAAGATCAGCATCTTGTTTCAATCCATATCTTGGATTTCTCAAGATGCTGATCTTCGGATTATGTTTTGTTTTATATTTTTTCAAATTGTCGGCTGGTATTGGTTTTTTTATACCTCATTCTGATACTCGAAAATTTCGTTCACCAACGACAGTTAAGCTGACAGCCTGAAACACATTCACCAGACACCCAGGTATTAAAATTCACTATGTGGAAAAACTTGAGCAAGTTTAGGTTTCCATGCAGACGCAATAGAAGTTGCGCTTCCTTAAAATGCATAAAGAAATCGCTGGTAACGTTGTATGTTGAATCACTCACTGGCTTATCATATTTCATACGTCTGTCTGTCTGTCTGACAAAGTAAAAATTAAATTATTGAAGATCTTAGATGGCGAGAAATGGCTCGAAATAGCCTCTCTTGCAAAGCGATTCTTTAGTATTTTTTTACGCTCAATGCGGCGATTAAAGCTTGAGATTAACCGATTAATTCTTTGATATTCTTAGAATTTCTCAAGAAGGACAACAAGGTTGAATTTTCCATTTCAATGACAACCGAAGAGTTTAAGAACAAACTTGTGGAAGTTTACCCAAAGCTTAAGGATAAAAAATTTCTGTTGATGAAAGCAAATGAAAGAAACTCTTTAGAGCGTTTGAACCTCGCACCTTCCCACTACAATGCAGAAGACATTTATCACAGCAACCTCGGGCGAGGGAGACTCTACATTCGATGTGTGAATGAGTTGGAGGTGATGATTTCTACACTTTTTTTTTAACATAAGGTTAAAATTTTGTGATTGGATGGTCATTTGTTTCATTCACTCCAAAATCAATCCAGATCAATTACTTAGAGGCCACAGTGGTCTTAGGTTTTGAGTGCATTCATTTTTCCGACGTATGTTGGTAATGTGAGAACTTGGAAATATCTTACATGATTGGTTGACGCTCGTTAAGCTCTAACCTCAGAAAAACGATTACTGAGCCCAGACGAAGAACGAACCCACAGCCTTCTGATAACCGCTCAATGGGTAAAGCGTCTCACCGGTCATCAGAACGTTGCGGGTTCGATCCCTGTCTGGGGCTAAGAAATCGTTCTTCTGAGGATAAAACTTGACAAACGTTCATCTATCATCCATGATTCTTTTTTGTAATTAAAGGAATTTGAAGTCCTAAAAAAATAAGCTTTAATGTGCTCTCTATTACAACAATCTCCTGGAAATGTTTTTTCTTTTTTTTCCTGAAACTAACCGCTCAATTTCAAAACATTAAAGGCTAAAAACATACTCGACAAAAAATCTTTTTCTCACAGAATTTTCAAACTGCAAATGGAGCTTCTCCACCGAAGAGAATACGAACTACGGTCACACCAGAAGATCCATCAAGTGTCAGCACTGCGCCAGTCTATCGAGGTATTCTACCAAAACCTGATTCACAATTAATCACTGGAGGTCATTCTGTTCCCCTTGCTGTACTAGGAAACTCAGCAACATCAGTCGGTAGTCCCATGGCTGCGAACAGCCATCTGCAAGAGCAAAGACCTACACTTAATGAAACAGAATTTCCTAGTCCTCCCATAGCATCTCTGTCGACTGGAACACCACAGTATACTCTAGGAATGCAGCGTTTGTTTCAAAACTACCCAAGTAGCAGCCATACAACAACACCATCACTTCCGAATTGTAAATCACAGAATACCAATTTGACCGAGGCTTCATTAACAAACTGCTTTGATCCACAACAACTAACAATTCAACAAAGAAGTGAGCAGCCAGCGTCCAGTATTACAAATTACCAGTTATCATCCACACCTGTAGCACCATACCTAAGTGAACCAACGACCTCTTTCAAACCATCAGTGAATGGTATTTCACAAATTGTGCTTTCAATGCCAAGTTCAACTGTAGACACACAGTGTACTGGAAGTATTGACTTGGAAAACGTTAGCGGTGTGCGAAATGCGACTTTTACTCCATTTACAATAGAACAGTCAGTTAACTCACAGCAGCAAAGTATTGGACTGTTAAGTTCCGCAATTCCTGGATCATCAGCTCGTCGATATGAACTGCCCAGTAACACCACTTCGTCGTCACCTTCTACAGTACATAACGCTCTACTTCAAACCAATGTGAACAGTGGTTCGCTGTTAAATACCTTAGCCGAAGCCACGGTGGAACGAGGTCCAATTAGTCAAGAAGAACAATCGGCAAGTGATGGCTTTGATCTAGACGAGCCTGATTCAAATTTACAGGTAAGCAAGAGGCATCCAGACAGAGAACCTTTGAGAACCCTGAAAACCAAATTTTTCAATATTTTAGAGGACAAATAGATATTGCTATCAAAGATATTCAACTGGTAACCTCAGCCATTCCCTTAACATTTAATAGAAACAAAAACTCATTTCGCCGTGTTTAGAAATCTAAAATGCTTCGGAAACAAGATTGCAAATTCAATCTGTCTTTGATACATTACTTTTGTCAAATGCAGTGGAGGTTTCAGATAAATTGGTATGCTGAAAATGAGATAAGAAGATAACAGGATTAATGCGACGACAATCAGGAAATGTAATATGTAAGGAAGTCAATTTGTCTTTTTCCGCGCGAAATTGTTGACAATGATCTGGTTTATCACGCGTAAATTTTCATGAAGAATTTTAATGGTTGCATTGATTACGTTAGAAAATTTTATCCTGGGCTGAAATTGACGTTGAATGACCTGGATCTAGTTACCTTATTCCCTGGTTCCTCAAACTTTATCGCTATATTTACAACGCCGTTTTTAAGGAATTTTCGCTGGGAGGCTAACGGAAAATTTTCGTGAAATATAGTAAACTAATTTTAGAATCATCCTCAGAGGTATACATGAAAAGAAATTTTTCATGACAAGCTGACGAACTTAACTGAAAAAAAGTTGACTCGAGCGGGAGAATGTCAGATTATCATGGGAAATTCTTGTTCATGTATATCTCTGAGGATAATTCTGAAATAGAACCGAAAAATTGCACATCCCCTCATGGATAAGGGTTAAGTTGTCGCGAGAATATCTCGTGCACTTAAGTTGGATAAAAACTCGTCTCCATTCCCTGTGGACTCGATAGCTCAACAGGTAGAGCAGTGGACTGGTATGCCGAAGGTGGGAGTTCAAATCCCGCTCGAGTCAACATTTTTCACTTGACTTCGGGAGTGTCAGATTATCATAAAAAAAATTCTGTTCATAGTAAACCAATATTGAAGCCTGCAGCAGTGAGTCAACCGAAGTGTTTTAGGAACAAGTCTAGGAATGGTGCACGAGCGTAAAAACGTTTGATTTTCAGATTCTCTGAGATAGATTCTGGCGTATTTTCAACTTAAAATTTGCTGGAAAAATTCTCGTTAAAAACACTTTTATTACTGAAAAATCTAATCATTTTCACACCGTTAAATCAAGACAAAACTTTTTTTTTGTAAGTATCGGCAGGTAACCTTGACAATCGTCTCTCTTTGTTTTTAAAAAATAATAAAATGGCTAGGCTATGGTCATATCAAGCAGTTGACATCCCATTCCAAGCTATGATCAATCAATCACTTGTTATAGTATCAGCTATGGATTGACCAGGCGGAAAACGTAATCTCAAAAGGAATATCAAAGCCCAGCAAAATATCTTTACGAAAGCCATCGAGTCGGACACAGAAGTAAATAGTAATATTTAATAAAGTTCTAACGTTTCGTTGTATTAATCACAACATCATCAGAGAATAATTTACATACTGCCTAAAGCCTAAGTATATATAGTTACAAGGTGTAATAATATTCAAGCATTAACCAATCAGAGGACGTACTAAAAATAAAAGTTACAGGTATAAGAACACAAACAACATGGAATAGTAAAGAAAAAATTATAAAAGGAAAAATTATAAAAGGAAAAGTGGTGCTGAGCCAATATTGGCATTTAGAGAGGGTTTAAGATTTCGAATGAGTAGACTTTCTCGTAAGAGAAGTTCGGACTCAAAAGGGCAGGAAGAAAGGATTTTAAAGTCATCAAAGGAGACTGGGTGACCCGTGTCACGGTGGTGTGAAAGAATACTTGTGAGGGGAGGGTTAGTGCGCTTTTTACCTGTGAGAGGTGAGATTCCCATATGGTCAGATACGTGTGTATGGAGGTGCCGGATGGTTTCTCCGACATACGAGGCTCCGCAGCTTCGACACGTAAAATTATAAACTACATGCGATCTTAAGCGTAGAGGAATCTTATCTTTAAAAGAGAAGAAATGTAAAAGTCTAAGCGACGGGTGAGCAACACACTTGATGTTGATCTGAGGAAAAGCAGATGAGAAAAGTTTTTTAATCTGAGTTCGGATATGAGAGAAATGTTGCCCAGTAAATGGTAAAGAGAGGTAAACAACACGTTTGGGAGCCGTAAGCATTTTAGTAGATTTGGAGAAGACTTTGTCTAGAAAGGAGGCGATACATCTGTCAAGAAGTTTTACCGGATAACCATATACTTAGGTTACTTACATATACTTAGGCTTTAGGCAGTATGTAAATTATTCTCTGATGATGTTGTGATTAATACAACGAAACTTGTTATAGTACATCAATTTACTGCTTTTTTTCTCTTGTAAATATGGAAAAAGGTAAAGGCAAATTTTTTTCGGGGACAGTAATATGGTGACTGGGGGAAATTTGCTCCCCCCCGGAAGATATACTTTTCAAAATAGATTCTATATATTTATCAATATCTTGTGCTCCCTTACCAACTGTTATTTCTGAAATCGCACTGTACAGAGTTGTGAACCTAACAAAAGTAAACTGTATAAGACCTACCAACTTCTTTTTCAGGAAAACTTGGGCACCACATGTAGAAGACCAGATGACTGTAAGTAGAAATTCTTGGAAGCCTTACGTCATACACACTACCTCATATAATATCTGAGTAAAAAGTTTGTGTGGAAAAACTGGAAACATTTCTTGAGTTCTCGTAATTGTTGCTACAAGATATCTTTCATTTGTTTTGTCTCTAGTTGATCTCGATGCATTCGTTGAGGATTGCAGAAAGTCTGGACGCTTGGAGATATCTCCAAATGTTTTAAAAAATAGCAGCCTCTTGCAACATTTTCAAGTGTCCAACATTACATTTTATTCGATCACGGTTCACAGGCTCTGTAAGATGGATGATGTACTTAAACGATTTCCTCCTCCCTCGACGTTAAAGGTCTTAAATATCAAAGAAAACTGCCTAGACGATAATGACATAAGAAGCATGGTTGATCATGTTTTTTTAAAGTTGAATAACTTAGAAGAACTAGATTTATCCAACACTTCATTCCTAAGCAGTAAACGTTTTATGTTTATTCCTGCGTTAGTCAACTGTAGAGGCCTTAAACGCTTGTGTTTGTGTAATAATTATTTAGGGAAGCAAGATGCAGCGTTTTTACATGCAGTATTACCATCAATCACTAGTCTTGAAATCTTAAACTTGTCTGAAAATTACCTCTCGGACGAAGACGTGAGAAAGATACTTTCTTCTCTAGTTCAGTTAGAGCACCTGAAAGTCTTAGACCTATCAAGCAACGCTTTGTGTGAAACTAACGCAGCAATTAATAGCCTGAAGTTCCTTAAGTCGATAGAGAAACTTGACCTTTCGTTCAATTATACAGGCAACGCTTCACTTGATGTACAGAACATTGACCAATTAACGTTTCTTTCGAACTTGAAGGTTCTTTCTTTGTCATCAAATACCATGATTCAGGAAAACTTCAGCTGTTTCGGTGTACTTTTTTCCCTATGCACATCTCTTGAAGAACTAACACTTGACTCTAATCACATTGGTAACTCCATATGGGCGTTATGTTCATTAGCTAGGGCAGCTAACAGTTTAAAGAAACTTAGCTTAGCTAACACTGGAATTGATGAAGCAGCAACTGAAGGCTTGTGTTGTTTGTTGAAGAAGTTAGGGCGACTTGAAGTGCTGAATTTAAGCTCCAACAATTTATTGAGCAAAGATTTACAACATTTAAAGCCTTCTTTATCAAATTTAACTCATTTAAAAGTGCTTGACGTTAGTGATAATCGAAGATGTTTGTTAATTTCATCTGTACTAGAACATGTTTTACCTTTCCTGAAGTCATTAGAAGAGTTAAATTTGAGGAATACTGGCTTAGATGATGATGGACTGAGGACAGCCTCTCCAGCAATTGCTTCGTTATTATGTCTAAAACGGCTGGACTTAAGTAACAACATGATTGGTTGCAAAGGTGCCGACGCACTTGCTGAAGCGCTTTCAAAGCTCTTGTACCTGGAAAAACTGGATATGAGTAGAACTGGCATACGTGAAGACGCAATGAGCACTGTGGTTCACGCAGTTAATTCATCAAAGTTTTTAAAGTCACTTAGTTTACGTAGCAATAAGATAGGATCTATCGGTGTAACAGCTTTGGAAAATACCGTGATCTCACTGCAATTATTAGAGGAGCTGAATTTAAGAGGGTCTGGCCTTGATGACAGTGCGACGAAAACACTCTTTCGTAGATGCAGTTCGTTAAAGAATTTAAAGAAACTGACCCTTGGTAAAAATAAAATGGACACGAGCGGAGCATCGGCCCTTGCTCGCACCCTTCAATCAACGCGTTTGTTGGAAGAACTGGATTTGAAGAGTTGTTTTCTAAACAATGAATGTCTTGAAGTCGTTTTTCGTTCTTTCTTGTCTCTAAGTTGCTTGAAAAAGCTTAACCTTAGCCATATTAAGATAATTCCTCCTGGTGCAGCGTATTTAGCTAGCGTGTTACCATCACTACAGTCACTGGAAGATCTACGCCTTTGCAACACACGTATTGACTCAGATACTTTTCAAACACTGTGTTCTGGAGTGGGCTCATTAAAGTATTTAAAGAAACTTAATCTTGGTCGCAATAAGATAGGTTCAGCTGGCGCTGCAGCTTTAGCTAACGTATTACCATCACTCCAGTTGTTGGAAAAACTAGGATTGTACGGCAATGATCTTGATGAAGATAGTGCTCAAACACTGTGCACTGCAATGGGCTCATTAAAGTATTTGAAGAAACTTGATCTTGGTGTCAATAAAATAGGTCCAACTGGAGCCGGAGCCTTAGCTAGCGTATTACCATCACTTCAGTTTTTGGAAGAACTAAAATTGTGGATGGCCTATCTTGATGAAGATAGTGCTCAAACACTGTGCGCTGCAATGGGTTCATTAAAGAATTTAAAGAAACTTAATCTTGGTCGCAATATGATAGGTTCAACTGGCGCTGCAGCTTTAGCTAACGTATTACCATCACTTCAGTTGTTGGAAGAAATAGAATTGGCGGAGAGCGTTTTAGATGAAGATAATCCTCAAACACTGTGTGCTGCAATGGGCTCATTAAAGTATTTAAAGAAACTTGATCTTAGTGACAATGAGATAGGTTCAACTGGAACTGCAGCTTTAGCTAGCGTACTACCATTACTTCAGTTTTTGGAAGAACTAAATTTGTCATGCACCCGTCTAGATGAAGATAGTGCTCAAACACTGTGTGCTGCATTAGGCTCATTAAAGTATTTAAAGAAACTTGATCTTGGTGGCAATGAAATAAGTTCAACTGGCGCTGCAGCTTTAGCTAGAGTATTACCATCACTTCAGTTGTTGGAAGAACTACAATTGGAAGAGATTGATCTTGGTGAAGATAGTGCTCAAACACTGTGTGCTGCAATAGGTTCATTAAAGTATTTTAAGAAACTTGATCTTAGTGGCAATAAGATAGGTCCAACTGGAGCTGCAGCTTTAGCTGGCGTATTACCATCACTTCAGTTGTTGGAAGAACTACGATTGGAAGAGATTGATCTTGATGAAGATAGTGCTCAAACACTATGTGCTGCAATGGGTTCATTAAAGTATTTAAAGAAACTTGATCTCAGTTACAATAAAATAGGTCCAACTGGAGCTGCAGCCTTAGCTAGCGTATTACCATCACTTCAGTTGTTAGAAAATCTATGTTTGTGCGACACTAGTCTTGATGAAGATAGTGCTCAAACACTGTATGCTGCAATGGGTTCGTTAAAGTATTTAAAGAAACTGTATCTTAGTATGAATAAGATAGGTTCAACTGGCGCTGCAGCTTTGGCTAACGTATTACCATCACTTCAGTTGTTAAAAAATCTATATTTGCGCGGCATTGGTTTTGATGAAGATAGTGCTCAAACACTGTGTGCTGCATTGGGCTCATTAAAGTATTTAAAGAAAGTTCATCTTAGTAACAATAAGATAGGTTCAACTGGCGCTGCAGCTTTAGCTAGCGTACTACCATTACTTCAGTTTTTGGAAGAACTAAATTTGTCATGCACCCGTCTAGATGAAGATAGTGCTCAAACACTGTGTGCTGCAATGGGCTCATTAAAGTATTTAAAGAAACTTGATCTTGATGACAATGAGATAGGTTCAACTGGCGCTGCAGCTTTAGCTAGCGTATTACCATCACTACGGATGTTGGGATGGTTAGATTTACGGGATTGTGGTCTAAACCCAACCGACAAAGAAAGTCTTAATTCAAAAGTCGACTCCATGATCACGTCCATTTCGTTTTGACATTTACGACTGGAAGATGCGCTGGCTTGTTATTGGAAGAGATCGAGCGATTGTTACGCCGCTTTATACAACGGCATTCCTTCGACTTAGCGCCTCCTACGAATGCCCTCATCGAGAACCCAAACTATCATCGGCGCTGGACTAACGTACAGCACATGCATCTGCTAACATCTTGTCTACTGAGTAAATAATCAACCAGAGGTCCAACTCACGATAAAATTTGTCCCCAATTTTTTATGCGCATACGCTGGTCGCCATGTTCCTGGCAAGTTCCCCAGGCACTTTTGACCCTTATTGCGACTTTTTCGGGTCAGATGCAAACACGGCAAAATTTAATTCATAACATCGTAAAAATACAAAAAATGACTTAATCTTATTTACCCTGCGACGAAGGAAGTACGGGCTGGTCTAGGATTTTGTGCCTGTTTGTTCAAACAACAAAAAAGAATTTTTTTCGTTTACCGAAGGACGAGACTTGGTAGCCTCTGTTCACTGACGTCGTCAGCAGAACAAATATAGTGTGAAATATCTAATTAAAAAATAACAACGCTAGTTTGTTGACTAAATTCTCGATTTCATTTAAATCATCGTCAGACTGTAATTATGTATTATTTTATCATTAATTATCTTATTATTTGGTCCATCAGTTCTTTTAACGCAGAGATGTGGAAGCGAAGTTGGTGTGAACGATCGATGAAGTTAGCTCCATCAGGTTAGACGTTGTTGCAGTTGTTTCACTCCTTGGCTTTTATCTCGAGAAAGAGCTCCAGTTTGTTTTTTTGTTTTTGGTTTTTTCTTCTTTTTTTACTTATTCTTTAGAGGGCATAATCATGCGATTGTTTTCAAATAATGTATTGAAATCGGCTGTTTCGATCTACTAATGCAAACTTGCTTTGTAAGCTGAAAAGAAAAAAAATTTACTCCACAATTTACTAAAAACTCCCACGAGGAAGTTTAAGTCTATTCATTGGATTTGACTACACTAAAATCCTTCTAATCTTCGCACGATTAAAATAAAAAAGTGAAAACTTGAGTAGATATCAATTCTGATAGAAAACACTTTCCAGATATTTTTTCTGGCCACCTCCTTCGCCTCCGCAACCTTAATTTGATAATACAAAGACTATAAAGCACTCTGACGGTGAAATTATTGAGGCTTCGGTTCAGCTAAAAACATGCCTGTGGATGCTCTCCAGAATACGCTAGCCCGCAACATGGCGGTGTTAGAATTAATGAGATGCGCGAGGCAACATTTGCGAGAACATAAACATGAGAGTTGCCGACTGCGAGTCGGACTTCTGGCTGATTATTTACTCTGCGATATTCTCTAACGTGATATTGCTGGCGAGATTCCAGACTGACATACAAAAAACGAATAAGTTAACTAGCATAACATATATATTTTTTATATTTCTCTGACCATTTTGTTAAACGTTTATGCTCAAGTTAACTTGAAAAAATCAACTCCTTTGAAATAAACATCCTTATTCAAATTACCGTCCTTTCCGATTTACCACTTCGTTAAAAACAGGGGCACTGAACGTCTGGGGTGCTAATTCGGAGGAATAACGTACCGGGTTTGAGCACCTATAGTGCCCGATATATTTCATCGTGATTAATTGCACAAATCGCCACGTCCGGAATCTTTCCACGGCCAGGTTGTTCAAAAGGCAGTTAGCTTAATCCAAGATTGGCGAAAATTTTATGGACAAATTCTGATCATGCTGCTGAGGAAAATTGGAATTTTCTTTTGCTGATTTCTGGTGTCTGCAAAACGGTTTTAAGCTGTTAAATCTGAACTAGATTTTTCTACCTAAATAGACGAAACCAAAACTACACATTAACTGGTAATCCTGGATTGGCGTTAATCGTGCTACGAACAACCGGTCGCAGATGTGCAGGGACCTGGGAACCACGGGAGGTCCGCAGACGGGCGAAACCTTTAAATTAAATACAGGCGTTGATATGATTAACTATAACAGTTAAAATTGATTAGTTGAAATAGATTATTAAACTAAAATGCTTAAAGGATAACTGGAGCTCCCCGTATCTAGAACTTTTTCTCCACTAATGTGATTAACACGTAAGATTTGTGTAGCAGTCTAAGAGAATTGTTCAGCAGTTTATGGTATTTACATGTATGTAGCGTTAAAAATTATTAGATGAAGGGATTAAAAATAGAAAAAATAAAACAGCTATTTGAAACTGATGGTATCATTAATTTCAAAGGTTCAAGAAATCGGAAATATCTTTTAAGTAAACTTGGCACGACATTCTCTAGTTTTTCAAACTACAAAGCTGTTACTAACATATTTTCGTTTCTGTTCTATAGGAACGTGTAACACTGTATTATCTCATGACATACCCACAATTTATTATTTCAACAGAAGCGTTAAATCCTTTAGTCCACTTATTAGTATTCAGGAGTGTGATAACCACTTATCACACTGCTTTTCTTTCAAATCACTGTGATAAACACCTATCGCATAGTAAGGCCTAGTTCAGGCGTCGAAGTTCCGTTGCATTTAATTCGTCGCATTTAATGCGACGAAAATTCGACGGAAGTGACAAGTTTCAGTTCAGACGTCGAATTTAACGCATCGCATTTAATTTGAAGCATAAAATATGATACCAAACGGCGCTGTTGTTGATTGTTACCAAGCGGAAAGAGGTTATCCAGACCAAAGTTTACAAAATAATAAGTGAAATGCAGCTTAGATGACTTCGAATATTGCACTGTTAAGACGTTTGTGAACTTGTTTAATTCATCAAGTTCGTCTGCTTTAAGAGATCTTGCCCAGGTCTAATATTTCACTCCCTGCAACAGACGACTCTTTTAATAGACTCTCAGCCACGCGTATCGTCAGTTTTCTCTACCACAGAGCAGTCAGGACCGCTCTATACTGACACAACACAGAGAAAACAGTCTTGTTTTTTTTCCTCGTTTCCACAATTTGGACAAGTGTTCTGCTCCTACACCATGTTGAAAATAATATTCGTGGGGTCCACGAAGCTTCAAACTTTGTATCATTGGATAAGAAAGCAAATTTTACTAATTTATGCATTTTATCCGACTGTCTTTTATGCTGCCTCTGAATCAGCGTCGCGTTTCCGTCAAATTATGCGGCTGAGCTCGACAAGTCGAATAAAATCAGTCCAGACGTCGCATTCCCGCCGTTGCATTAAATGCGACGGAACTTCGACGTATGAACTAGGCCAAATAACTGACTACCTTAATTTCTAACGACCAACTTCTCTTCGAGCCTAAACTTAAAAAAATTATCCAAAAAGAAAACTCTTTCACTGTGGGTGAGTCATGAGATTAAGTGGTTAATCAACGTTCACTCGTATGATAAACGATTTAACATCACTCGTGAAGCTTGCGATGTTAAATCCTTTATCATATTTATGACTATTGATTAACCCTTACTTATAAAACAATTGTTTAATTCGACTTACGCAGTTACGCATTATGTCATTCCAAATTTACCCCAAGTACATGCCGTATCTGTTGACATTGCGGCAGGCATTGGTTATCACATATTATCATATCCCTCGCAGGTGAGTGGTGCTTTTTGCGCAATCTGATTGGTTCCCCTATCTCGGAATATCCTGCACTCTTCACCTCCGAGCGAAACAAGATGGCGTCCAGTTTTGTCTCAGTTACGGAAGAACTTATTTAAGTAAACGAAGTCGCCATACGGTGCAATACCAAAAAAGCAAAGAAATTTTGCAACAAAGTATTCAAAGACATGTATTTCTTTTACTTTAGTGATAAGTACACTCGGGATGTGCTCATAATGTTTTGTTTACAAATGATAAGTGGGCGACAAGCCGACTGAGTTCGGTAAAATTGTTTTAAAAATTTGAAAAATAAATATGTGAAAAGAATTTTCCGAGGTATATGCTAAAACAACTATTTCACCTCAGTGTCGGTAAACAATGTAGATATTTATATCCACCACTATTCACCTCCACTTCGGTGAATAACTGTTAATTAACATCATCCAAAATGACACAAACTCAACAACGCCGCATTATCAGCCAAACTACGCTTTGTCTCAGAATTAGGATTGAGTTGCGGTAATGGTCTGTGGCCAGGATAAGTATGAGTTAAAAACTGTTTGTGGTATCGTGGTGCTTTGAGCTAGGGCTGAGGTTACCGTTTCAACTTTGTGTTAAGGCTATGTGCACGTTAAAGCTGTTCATTCCTGTGCTGTTACTGTCGGCTAATTAGTGCTTACCTCCGTACTTCCTAAGTCTACAGTGGTTACATTTTTATTCTCCTTATCCACCAGTGGCGTTGCCAGGGTTGATTTATTAGGGAGGGGCAAAATTGGAGCGTACCCTGAATTTTGCCACAATGGTATACCTGGTTATGCTTGGCATACTCAGATGGTCAGGGGACTCGGTGTTCACCACTAAGTAACATTGCTGGGGACCACTGAGTAAATGGCGAGTGTTTGTTCAATATCGCACCAAGAAAACCTTGGTTGTAGTAACGAATGTTGCCGAGATCTTGAACACAAGGCAATAATTTAATTGTTCCACGGGTTTAATATACAAGTATGAAAAGGGGGATCCAGCCCCCCCTAAATTTATGTTTGGGGGCATCCCACTACCCCCTGTCGCGACACCTATATTATCCACCACAACTATATCTGTTCTCTATATTCATGGTCAAATTCGATATTGAAGCCCTACTTCATTTTATGTTTGGCATTTTCCAGCAGACTTGGTGTTTATGTTCATACCATCTATTAGTTCGATCAACACCCTACTTTCTACACAATTCTAAATTAATTTTTCCTTTGCTAAAGCTAATACACCAAAGTCTGCGACACTTCCTCCTTTCTCCACACACAATCTACATAGTGTTGTATCCACTGTTGCGCGGATGTGGATTTTAGCGCAATCGGCTCGAAGGGCTTGTCCTTGTTAAGCCAAGGTCAACGCTTGTATATATAACTTCGGTGCTGATTTTATGTAATGCCATGACAATTTTGATACGACAGTGATTATGATCACTATTACCATCATCTTTTGTCTAATCAAATATATATATAATTCATATCAAGTTAAAGTTTACCCACAGCGTTACCAGTTGCTAGAATTTCGACCTCGAGGTATTTTGAGGGAAATGCATTATTTGAACGCTGTCAGTGTCGAGGTCATGGGGGAAGGACGTCCAAAGCCACCGCTGTTCAGAAGTATCGTCAACTAGATTCCTCAAATATGAATAGAATAGGTCCATGTGGGGGGACTGCATTTTTCCTTGAAACGGAAGAGTCCTACCACCGTCTGGCAGTGACTATAAAGCTCTCGGAAAAAATTTTAGAGGGAAATCAAAGTGTAAGACTCAGATATTTTCTACACCACGCAATATCTGCGTGTTTTTGACCAATCTGGACCCCACCCCTCCCCACTTGTTTTACGTTGACCACATCATTGAACGCGGTTTCACTGCCGCTGAGCAGCTGCTTCACAAAACAGAACTGTCGTCCTTTCCCAAAGCCTGGTTCACACGAGCAAAGCAAGCGCAAGCACAAGGACGAAACAAAAGACAAGACAAAGGAAGTATTCCCAAGGGGCAACGCAAGAATAAGCACAAGCACACGAAATAAATGCAAGCACAAGCGCAAGCATGAATAGCTAGACGAAAGAGAAAACAAAGGTTCTTTTATCTCGTGCTTACGCTTGTGTTTGATTTGACCCCCGGTTCACACTCCAATTTTGTTAGTGCTGGCGCTTGCACTTGCATGTGACTTCATGAACACAATGAACCTTACAAATATGGTAACCATTGCACATAACCGTCAATCAGCGTTAAGGATCAGGCTATTTTCGTAGCTGGGAATTAATTTTTCCGACAAGACAGTTCGGGTACGAAGTATCGAAGTGTTCGATGAACTGATACGACTAAATCTGCATTTGACACTGAAATGAAGACGTTTATCACCATGTTAGTGTTCATCAACAGATGATTCCGGAAGCACCTTGATGTCTTGATACACCAACAAATTTACGTCCTCGGTAAGTCAGAACAGTTGCAACTACGAAAGCGAGTTCTAGTCAATTTGTAGAAGCGATTTCATCAAACTAACGCGTGCTTATGATATATCCCTTATTAAATAGAACGTTTTCTTGGAGCCGCAATTCCTTGTTGAATCTGGGTGAACATTTTCACAAAGAATTGGAGAATATGGCCTGAATGATTTCGTGGCACATAAGATAAACTCACTGTAGTCTAATTTCCCACCTACTAACGGGAAGTAGCCATGAGCATATTGATATACGATGCCCAGAAATTGTTCGTAAGGTTTTAAGCATATGTCTGAACAGAGATCCATAGTCTGCAATCAAACTGCACTTTTTGCTTGGAACATAATGCCACGCTTCACAATTATAATAACAGATACTTTTTCCTTCTTATTAAGCTCGAACTTTTCTTTAAATTTGCTTAGGGTGATACGACACACGCGCAAGCGTGGCTGCCAGCAGTCTATTATCCTAACAAAACGGGGCAATAAGTGGCTAGTATTGCATTATCAGTTGAAATTACTTGGGAATATTAATCTTCCCTTTCAATCCTGAAACGCGGTCGGGAGATTCTTGTCAAGGTTTTGATTTCAACAAAATTTAAACGTCGAACAAAGGCTTATAACACGGATCTCAAATTTCAATCAACTTGGAAGTGAAACCAAATCGTGTCCTCAGCACTCTTTAGGAAAAGTACTTTCTGGAATGGGAGGGTACAATCAGCTGACTATTGTTGATAAACGTATAATCCTTGGATAAAGTGGTTTCAGACTAGTTTTCCTTTTCTGATATTTAACATTTTCTTTGATTTAAACTACGTAAATGAGATTGTTTTCTTGTTTGCATAATCAGTCAGGCGTTTAACATATGAAATAAGTGCTGTGAAATCAACAATAGACTCTGCGCTTTCACTTTTTCACCTTCGAACTTGAAGGACCTAGCTTCATATGCATGTATAGACAAAAGAGTGGCATCACAAAGTAACCAAATTTCAAGAGACGTTTTCAAGAGCGTTCAGAAACGAACGGCTATAATCAAAAATTAATAGAAACCATATTATGTTTTGGTTTGTGCCGCTGAAGAATAAAGATTTGACGGCAGGTTGAGGAAAAGTTAATGCGTACCGTGATGATGTCGGTATATCGACTGCTGTGTTCCGAATAGAAATCCATTTCGTTGGACTCCATATATACTCGGTACCTATCGGGCTAAGTAACTTTTAAGATAGATGAACGATCTACAAGCTCTGTACTCAGAAAATGATTTCTGAGCCCAGACGGAGATCGAACCCGCAACCTTCTGATTACCGGTGAGACGCTCTAACCATTGAGCTACCGGGACTCAGATGGTGAGCTAAGATGCAAGTTTGACATATATGTGCGACCTAAGCGGAAGCCACAAAAATTAATAATGATTAAGGCAGTTTATGATTTTAGAAATATGAGAGCTTGGATATATCTTAAGATAGATGATCGTTCATCTATATTAAGATATATCCAAGCTGTTACATTTCTAAAATCATAAACTGCCAAGTAACTTTTGTTAACCTTTTGTCTTTACCCAAATTACTGTCTAATCCTTCGTTACAAGTAACCGTTTACGAGACAATGGAGGTTTTATTGACATCGGTGTTCAGTTAGTTTAAAATAAATCCTTTGCGATACAAACTGTCGTATATATGTAAGAAAACGCCTTTACTTGAGGTGGTAAATTCTGCAATTAAGTTCAGGATTAAGTTCAGGATTAGTCTTAGAATTAGGATTAGGGTTAAGGTAAGGATTAGGATTAGGGCTAGGATTAAGGTTAGGATTAGGATTACGGTTAGGATTAAAATTAGAATTAGGATTAGGGTTAGGGTCATATTTAGGTTTAGCTGACCCTAACCCTAAAGCCTGGTTCACACTAGCGGCATACGCATAAGGACATGATGAATACAAAAACAAAGCATGGAATCTCCTCTGAGACTTGTGAAGACAAAAACTAAGAATTTTTCTTTGTCTCGCCTTTTGTTCGGTTCTTGGCTTGTGATTGGACTATGATCTTATGCTTATGCTTATGTCGCAGGCTTGACTTAATTCCTTTCTTTCGCCTTTTGTTTTAACCTTATGCTTATGCTTATGTTCAAGCGTAAACCAGGCTTTATTCTAAACCTAATCCTAACCTAACCTTAATCCTGAACTTAATCGTAAACTTAACGATAATCATCTTTGATGAAAAATGAGCAGTTCAAGCCAAAATAAACACGGGTAAAGTCGACGTTAAAAAGAGGATAATCATAAAAATAAGAAGCATATGCAATTGATGGTCATCGTCATATTAAGGTAGAGAACAACCTGGAAATTTTACGCAAGAGGGAAAGCGCCCCAGTGGCCCCCTGGTGGGTGCGGCACTGATTACACGAGATACTCTGTAAAATATTTATACTGCATGACCCGGTCGAAGTACAGAACTTAAAATCGGACAGAAAAACCGGAGTTAGAGTTGAATAACTTTTACAAAGCAATGAGGGTGAAAATCGTGAGAAAGAAAAAAATCATCGACATCACGCAGCATGTGAGAAGAGTGTTGTCCTGTTTGACTCTACCAAGCATCGCAAGTTTTCTCCGGGTACTCCGGTTTCCTTCTATAGTAATGGTAAAGTTAAACTTAGGGCTATCAGACTGGTCAACCAAACCGTGCAAATGGCAAGCGCTTCCCGGATACTTTGGGAAAACAAGTTGCAAATTCTTCACGTATTTCAGTGGTGTAGGAAGTAGGAGGAACACGAGGGCCGCGCCCCCAACATTTTATTTAGGGGAGCCGCAATATTGTTCAGCCCCCTTAAAAACAGATATGGTAACAATATGCAAAATGTTTTTTTTTAATTTTTACCATCGCACGCACTTGCATTTCAAGATTAAAGTAGACAATATTTACAAGTCTAATCTACTGTGCATAGCATTAACGATAGTTGATACTTTATTATACTCAACAGTTGCCACATATTCCATTAAAACTCTGCTAAACGCTTGATCACGTTTAGCATTGTTGAAATTAAAGGTTAAAAAAAGTGTTTTATAATGATATTTAGTTTTGCAATGAATAAATTAGTAATCCTCTATAATATTCCTTACCACAGTTGTAAAACTATAAGTATTGAGTCAGCATTGTCAACAATAAAGTCAACGTAAACATTTCCCGAAAAATGCCCATCTTAAACTTAAATTTTGCTCCCGGTTCACCTATCTTCGACTTACTTCCTACACCTCTGACGTATTTGTTGAGTTACGTGCGAAGTGCTCGACAAGATTCGGTTAGTTCTGCACTACCTATATGTACACTGGCGGTCAAAAAGAACTGCTCACTTGTGGTGCAGATAGTAACATGGTTTGCGGCCGTTGGGACCAGCCTCTTTCAGTCTTCGTCGGGTAGTGGAAGTAAAGACACTGTCACCATGTTCAATCAGCATTTCTGCTTAATTTTATGGTGAAGTCTTAGAGCGATTTGACTTGCTTTTCTCACCATGATTCTGTCCTCTCTCTTCGTAGTTTTCCTTTTTTCGTCCAGGGATCTTCAAATCTCTAACACTTCTAATAAGTCTTGACTTCTTCAACATACTGCTGACAGTTCTCTGGGTACAGCCCAGTCGATCAGCAGGTTCCCGTTGTGAGAAACTTTCCCTCCACTTTCAAGGCTGATCCTTGGCCTTAGACCCATAATTTGGCATGTTGCTTGAAATTCTTGTTTTACCAACCATTAAAAGTAATCTCTAAAGGAACCACGAATACATTTTCACTTCCCCATAAAAAATTTCTTAAATTGCCTGGAGCTCGATCAAAAATTGTGGGAGGAACGTTAAAATTATCTGAAATTGACTGTTTTGGCATAGGATTGAGCAAAAGCCATTGCTGCAACCCTTTAATTCCTACGAAATGGAGCTTTAACAGTTCTTTTTGACAGCCAGTGTATATAACATGCAAAATATATGAGGTGAGATCTGACCAACTTGCCCGTCTCACTTTACAATTCCTTCATTTGCTAATAGTAAAATCATACTGAAGACGGTCATTTTCTTTTTACTCTTGAAAATAGTTAAGAAAGATATTCCTACTGTGCAAGTTATGTGAACTAAATGCTGAGTGGAAATAATCGATTGAAGAAATGGCCAACTATATCGAGTCAAATGTAGTAAAGAGTAAATGTGGAAAGCAACCAGACAAGCTTTGCGTGAGGCTGTTTTTACTCGATCCACAAGACGATGCAACGAGTGTCAAAGATACCTACTCTGGGAAGGAAGCCGAAAGATTGAGAGAAAATGGCTATGGCCCTCCTCCAACTGGTAAAGCCTGTCTTTTGTGAAAGAGAGTGCAAAGAGAGAAAAAAAGAGGGAGCGAGAGGAAGGGAGTTGAAAGAGACTGTAAGAGATATAGATTGCCTCACAGATGAAATGATACACAAAGAAGAGACAAAGAAAGAAACTTTCGTGTTTCACAATCTTATAATTCAAGAACCATCAGTGTCGAGTTGTGAAAAATGTAATTCTTGGAGCTCCAGCTGAGAGTCGAACCCGCGATCTTGAGAGTCTAGTTTATAAATGCAAAATAGTAACTGAATATACCCGTCACTTCACCAGGCTGCAATTCATGTAGCCATCAACGGAGATCTCTGGCGTAGAGTTAGGCAACTTGTTGGAGTAACTTTGTATGATTGTTTGGCGCGGCGAATTTATGTTGCCCCTAAAGATAAAGAAAGGGCAATATCCCAACAAAGATGGTCACTATGGCGTTCATTGGAAGGAACACAAAAGTGGACAGCGAAACTGAGTTCTTTCATTATCAGCTAACGAGTCAGGCTTGATTGCTTTGCGTACTAAAGTTCATAAAAACAGGGGATTTTTTTGGGTTTTTTTGGAAAGGGTGGGGTAAATCATGTTATTGGCGTGCACAGAGCGACTCCCGACGTATCTCCGGCGTGAGGTTCACATGGAATGCACCCTGGCCACTTCATCTGCTTTAGCACCATTATAAATGCAGAACTCATTACGGGGTTCTCGCTAACGGCCTTCGTAGCTCAGTTGGCAATGCAGTGCGCTAGTTTCGTAGGATAGGAAATTCGTTTCCCAGCACGAGGTCGAAGTGTTGCATGTTTCCTACAGCTGGTCCAGATTGGGTCTTAAAATACCTCATTCTGACACTCGAAAATTTCCTTCACCAACGACAGTTGAGGTGACAGCCTGAAACACATGCATCAGATAGAGGCATTAAAAATCACAGATAATATGGAAAAACTTTGAGCAAGTTCAGGTTTCCATGCAGACGCAATAGAGGCTGCGTTTGCTTAAAATGGATAAAGAAATCGCTGGTAACGTTTCATGCTGAATCCCTAGCTTATCTTATTTCAAACGTCTGTATCTCGGTCTGTCTGACAAATTAAAATTTAAACTATTGAAGATCTTAGATGGTGAAGAACGGCTCGAAATAGCCTCTCTTGTAAAGCGATTCTTTAGTATTTTTTTACGCTCAAGGCGGCGATTAAAGCTGAAGATGAACCGATTAACTCTTTGATATTTTTAGAATTTCTCAAGAAAGACAACAAGGTTGAATTTCCCATTTTAATGACAACCGAAGAGTTTAAGAACAGACTTGTGGAAATTTACCCGAAGCTTAAGGATAGACAATTTCTGTTGATGAAAGCAAATGAAAGTAACTCTTTAGAGCGTTTGAACCTCGCACCTTCCCACTACAGTGCAGAAGACATTTATCACAGCAACCTCGGACAAGGGAGACTCTACATTAAATGTGTCAAGGAATTGGAGGTGATGATTTCTACACTTTTTTTAACGTAACGTTAACATTTTTGTGATTGGATAGTTATGTTTCATTCACTCCAAAATCAATCCAGATCAATTCCTTAGATCCATAGTGGTCGGAGGGTTTGGATGGATTCTTTTTCAAGATATATGTTGGAAATGTGGGAGCTTGGAGATATCTTAGATGATCGGTGAACGACCGTTAAGCTCTAATCTCAGAAAAACGATTTCTGAGCCCCAGATGGGGGACCAACCCACAACCTTCTGATAACCGCTCAATGAGTAGGGCGTCTCACCGGTCATCAGAACGTTGCGCGGGTTCGATCCCCGTCTGGGGCTCAGAAATCGTTCTTCTGAGGATAGAGCTTGACAAACGTTTTTCTATCATCCAGGATTCTTTTTTAGAATTAAATTAATTAAAAGAATTTGAAGTTTTAAAAATAGTAAATTTTAATGTGCTCTCTCTTATAATATCCTTTGAATATTTTTCTTTTTTTTTCTGTAACTAACCCCTCAATTTCAAAACGTTAAAGGCTAAAAACTTACTCGACAAAAAATCTCTCTCTCACAGAATTTTCAAACTGCAAATGGAGCTTCTCCACCGAAGAGAGTACGAACTACAGTCACACCAGAAGATCCATCAAGTGTCAGTACTGCGCCAGTCTATCGAGGTATTCTACCAAATACAGCTTCACAATTAATCACAGAGGGTCATTCAGTTTCCCTTGCTGCAGTAGGAAACTCAGCAACATCAGTCGTTAGTTCCAGCGGTCTAGGAAATGTGACTGTTACTCCATTTACAAAAGAACAGTCAGTTAACTCACAGCAGCAAAATATTGGACAGTTAAGCTTAGCAATTCCTGGATCATCATTTCTTCAACATGAACTGCCCAGAAACACCACTTTGTCGTTACCATCTTCATCACCTAACACTGTACGTCAAACCAATGTGAATAGTGTTTCTCTCTTAAATACTTTAGCCGAAGCCACGGTGGAACGAGGTCCAATTAGTCAAGAAGAACAATCGGCAAGTGATGGCTTTGATCTAGACGAGCCTGATTCAAATTTACAGGTAAGTAAGAGGCATCCAGACAGAGAAACTTTGAGAACCTTGAAAACCAAATATTTGAACATTTTAGAGGATAAATAGATATTGCCATCAAAAGAATTCAACTGGTAACCTCAGCGATTCCCTTAACGTTTAATACAAACAAAAACTCATTTCGCCGTGTTTAGGAATCTAAAATGCTTCAGAAACAAGGTCGCAAGTTCAATCTGTCTTTGATACATTACTTTTGCCATAAGTAGTGGAGGTTTCAGATAAAATGGTATGCTGAAAATGAGATAAGGCGGTAAGATGATTAATGCGATGATAATCAGGAACTGTAATATGTAAGGAAGTCGATTTGTCTTATTCCGCGCGGAATTGTTGACAATGATCTGGTTTATCACGAGTAAATTTGCATGAAGAATTTTAAAGGCTGCATGATTACATGGGAAAATTTTATTCCGGGCTAAAATTCATGGCGAATGACCGGGATTTAGTTATCTGATTCCCTGGTTTCTCAAATTTATCGCTATATTTACAGTGCCGTTTTTAGGGAATTTTCGCTGGGAGGCTAACGGAAAAATTTTAGTGAAATATAGTAAACCAATTTCAGAATCATCCTCAGAGGTATACATGAAAAGAAATTTTTCATGATAATCTGATAATGCCGAAGTTAACTGAAAAATGTTGACTCGAACGGTATTATGTCAGATTATCATGGGAAATTTCTGTTCATGTATATCTCTGAGGATGATTCTGAAATAGAATTGAAACGCTGTACATCCTCTCATGGATAAGCGTTAAGTATTGGCGAGAATATCTCGTGCACTTAAGTTGGATAAGAACTCGCCTCCATTCCCTATGGACTCGATAGCTCAACACGTAAGACGGCGGACCGGTATCCCGAAGGTGCGAGTTCAAATCCTGCTCGAGTCAACCATGTTCACTTGACTTCAGCAGTGTAAGATTATCATGAAAACAATTCTGTTCATGGTAAACCAATATTGAAGCCTATAGCAGTGAGTCCACCCAAGTGTCTTAGGAACAAGTATGGGGATGGTGCACGAGGGTAAAAACGTTTGATTTTTGTATTCTCTGAGATAGATCTTGGTGCATTTTCTAGTTAAAATTTGCTGGAAAAAGTCTCGTCAAAAACACCTTTATTCCCGAAAAATTTAATTATTTTCACCCCGTTAAATCAAGACAAAATCTCTTTTTTGTAAGTATTGACAGGTGGCCTTGACAATCGTCTTTCTTTGTTTTTAAAAAATAATACAATGACTAGCCAAAGGCCATATCAAGCCGTTGACATCCCATTCCTAGCTATGATCAATCAATCACTTGTTGTATTTCATCAATTTACCGCTTTTTTCTCTTGTAAGTATGGAAAAAAGTAAAGGCAAATTGTTTTCGATGACAGTAATATGGTGACTGGAGGAAATTTCCCCCTCCCCCAAGATATACTTTTAAAAAAGATTCTGTATATTTATCCATATCTTATCCTCCCTTACCAGCTGTTATTTCTGAAATCGCATTGTACATAGTAGTTAACCTAACAAAAGTAAACTGTATAACACCTACCAACGTCTTTTTCAGGAAAACCTTGGCACCACATGTAGAAGACTAGGTGACTGTAAGTAAAAATTCTTGGAACCCTTACGTCATACACACTACCTCATATAATATCTGAGTAAAAAGTTGTCTGGATAAATAGGAGAGTCTTCTTGAGTTCTCGTAAATGTTGCTACAAGATATCTTTCATTTGTTTTGTCTCTAGTTGATCTCGATGCATTCGTTGAGGATTGCAGAAAATATGGACACTTGCAGATATCTCCAAAGGTTTTAAAAAATAGCAGCCTCTTGCAACATCTTCAAATGCCCAACATTACATTTTATTCGATCACGGTTCACAGGCTCTGTAAGATCGATGATGTACTCAAACGTTTTCCTCTTCCCTCGACCTTAAAGGTGTTAAATATTAAAGAAAACTGCCTAGACGATACTGACATAAGAAGCATGGTTGATCATGTTTTTTTAAAGTTGAATAACTTAGAAGAACTAGATTTATCCAACACTTCGTTCTTAAGCAGTAATCTTTATATGTTTATTCCTGCGTTAGTCAAGTGTACAGGCCTTAAACGCTTGTGTTTGTGTAATAATTATTTAGGGCAACAAGATGCAGCGTTTTTACATGCAGTATTGCCATCACTCGCAAGTCTTGAAATCTTAAACTTGTCTGAAAATTACTTCTCCGACGAGGACGTGAGAAACATACTTTCTTCTATAGTTCAGTTAGAGCACCTGAAAGTCTTAGACCTATCAAGCAACTCTTTGTGTGAAATTAACGCAGCAATTAATAGCCTGAAGTTCTTTAAGTCGATAGAGAAACTTGACCTTTCGTTCAATCATACAGGCAACGCTTCACTTGATGTACAGAACATTGACCAATTCACGTTTCTTCCGAACTTGAAGGTTCTTTCTTTGTCATCAAATAGTATGATTCAGAAAGACTTTAGCTGTTTCGGTGTACTTTTTTCCCTATGCACATCTCTTCAAGAACTAACACTTGACTCTACTCACATTGGTAACTCTATATGGGCATTATGTTCACTAGCTAGGGCAGCTAACAGTTTAAAGAAACTTAGCTTAGCTAACACTGGAATTGATGAAGCAGCAACTGAAGGCTTGTGTTGTTTGTTGAAGAACTTAGGGCAACTTGAAGTGCTGGATTTAAGCTCCAACAATTTATTGAGCAAAGATTTACAACATTTAAAGCCTTCTTTATCAAACTTAACTCATTTAAAAGTGCTTGACGTTAGTGGTAATCGAAGATGTTTATCAATTTCATCTGTACTAGACCATGTTTTACCTTTCCTGAAGTCATTAGAAGAGTTAAATTTGAGGAACACTGGCTTAGATGACGATGGAGTGAGGACAGCCTCTCCAGCAATTGCTTCGTTACTATGTCTAAAACGGCTGGACTTAAGTAACAACATGATTGGTTGCAAAGGTGCCGACGCACTTGCTGAAGCGCTTTCAAAGCTCTTGTACCTGGAAAAACTGGATCTGAGTAGAACTGGCATACGTGAAGACGCAATGAGCACTGTGGTTCACGCAGTTAATTCATCAAAGTTTTTAAAGTCACTTAGTTTACGGAGCAATAAAATAGGATCGATCGGTGTAACAGCTTTGGAAAATACCGTGATCTCCCTGCAATTATTAGAGGAGCTGGATTTAAGAGGGTCTGGCCTTGATGACAGTGCGACGAAAACACTCTTTCGTAGATGCAGTTCGTTAAAGAATTTAAAGAAACTGACCCTTGGTAAAAATAAAATGGACACGAGCGGAGCATCGGCCCTTGCTCGCACCCTTCAATCAACGCGTTTGTTGGAAGAGCTGGATTTGAAGAGTTGTTTTCTAAACAATGAATGTCTTGAAGTCGTTTGTCGTTCTTTTTTGTCTCTAAGTTGCTTGAAAAAGCTTAACCTTAGCCATATTAAGATAATTCCTCCTGGTGCAGCGGCTTTAGCTAGCGTGTTACCATCACTACAGTCACTGGAAGATCTACGCCTTTGTGACACACGTATTGACTCAGGTTGTTTTCAAACGCTGTGTGCTACAATGGGCTCATTAAAGTATTTAAAGAAACTTAATCTTGGTCGCAATAAGATAGGTTCAGCTGGCGCTGCAGCTTTAGCTAACGTATTACCATCACTCCAGTTGTTGGAAAAACTAGGACTGTACGGCAATGATCTTGATGAAGATAGTGCTCAAACACTGTGCACTGCAATGGGTTCATTAAAGTATTTGAAGAAACTTGATCTTGGTTTCAATAAAATAGGTCCAACTGGCGCTGCAGCTTTAGCTAACGTATTACCATCACTTCAGTTTTTGGAAGAACTAAAATTGTGGATGGCCTATCTTGATGAAGATAGTGCTCAAACACTGTGTGCTGCAATGGGCTCATTAAAGAATTTAAAGAAACTTAATCTTGGTCGCAATATGATAGGTTCAACTGGCGCTGCAGCTTTAGCTAACGTATTACCATCACTTCAGTTGTTGGAAGAAATAGAATTGCAGGAGAGCGTTTTAGATGAAGATAATCCTCAAACACTGTGTGCTGCAATGGGCTCATTAAAGTATTTAAAGAAATTTGATCTTAGTTTCACTGAGATAGGTTCAACTGGAACTGCAGCTTTAGCTAGCGTACTACCATTACTTCAGTTTTTGGAAGAACTAAATTTGTCATGCACCCGTCTAGATGAAGATAGTGCTCAAACACTGTGTGCTGCATTAGGCTCATTAAAGTATTTAAAGAAACTTGATCTTGTTGGCAATAAAATAGGTTCAACTGGCGCTGCAGCTTTATCTAGCGTATTACCATCACTTCAGTTGTTGAAAGAACTACAATTGGAAGAGATTGATCTTGATGAAGATAGTGCTCAAACACTGTGTGCTGCAATAGGTTCATTAAAGTATTTTAAGAAACTTGATCTTAGTTTCAATAAGATAGGTCCAACTGGAGCTGCAGCTTTAGCTGGCGTATTACCATCACTTCAGTTGTTGGAAGAACTACGATTGCTAGACATTGATCTTGATGAAGATAGTGCTCAAACACTATGTGCTGCAATGGGTTCATTAAAGTATTTAAAGAAACTTGATCTTGGTTACAATAAAATAGGTCCAACTGGAGCTGCAGCCTTAGCTAGCGTATTACCATCACTTCAGTTGTTAGAAAATCTATGTTTGTGCGACACTAGTCTTGATGAAGATAGTGCTCAAACACTGTATGCTGCAATGGGTTCGTTAAAGTATTTAAAGAAACTGAATCTTAGTAAGAATAAGATAGGTTCAACTGGCGCTGCAGCTTTAGCTAACGTATTACCATCACTTCAGCTGTTACAAAAACTATATTTGTGCGACATTGGTCTTGATGAAGATAGTGCTCAAACACTATGTGCTGCAATGGGCTCATTAAAATATTTAAAGGAAATTAATCTTAGTAACAATAAGATAGGTTCAACTGGAGCTGCAGCTTTAGCTAGCGTATTACCATCACTATCGATGTTGGGAAGGTTAGGTTTACCGGATTGCGGTCTAAACCCATCCGACAAAGAAAGTCTTAATTCGAAAGTCGACTTTATGATCACGTACAATTGGTTTTGACATTTACGACTGGAAGATGCACTGGCTTCTTATTGGAAGAGATCAAGCGATTGTTGCGCCGCTTTTTACAACGGCATTCCTTCGAGTTAGCGCCCCTTACGAATGCCCTCATTGGGAACCCAAATTATCAACGCCGCTGGACTAACGCACAGCACATTCATCTGCTAACATCTTGTCCACTGAGTAAATAATCAACCAGAGGTCCAACTCGAAATAAAATTTGTCCCCAGTTTTTTATGCGCATACGCTGGTCGCCATGTTCCTGGCAAGTTCCCCAGGCACTTTTGACCCTTATCGCGACTTTTTCGGGTCAGATGCAAACACGGCAAAATTTAATTCATAACATCGTAAAAATACAAAAAATGACTTTATCTTATTTACCCTATCGACGAAGGAAGTTCCGGGTGGTCTAGGATTTTGTTCCCGGTTGTTCAAACAACAAAAAAGAATTTTTTTCGTTTACCGAAAGACGAAACTCGGTAACCTCTGTTCACTGACGTCGTCAACAGAACAAATATAGTGTGAAATATCTAATTAGAAAAATAACAACGCTAGTTTGTTGACTAAATTCTCGATTTCTTTTAAATCAACGTCAGACTGCAATTCTTATATATTAATTTATCATTAATTATCTTATTATTTGGTCCATCAGTTCTTTTAACACAGAGATGTGGAAGCGAAGTTGGTGTGAACGATCGATGAAGTTAGCTTCATCAGGTTAGACGTTTTTGCAGTTGTTTCACTCCTTGGCTTTTATCTTGAGAAAGTGCTCGATTTTGGTTTTTTATTGATGTTGTTTTTTTTCTTGTTTTTTCACTCTCTCTTTAGTGGATATAATCATGCGATTGTTTTCAGATGATGTACTGAAATCGGGTGTTTCGATCTACTAATGCAAACTTGCTTGGGAAGCTGAAAAAAAAAAAATTTACTCCACAATTTACTGAAAACTCCCACGATGAAGTTTAAGTCTATTCATTGGATTTGACTACACTAAAATCCTTCTAATCTTCGCACGATTAAAATAAAAAAGTGAAAATTTGAGTAGATATCAATTCTGATAGAAAATACTTACCAGATATTTTTTCTGGCCACCTCCTTCGCCTCTGCAACCTCAATGTGATAATACAAAGACTACAAAGCACTCTGATGGTGAAAGTATTGAGGTTTCGGTTCAGCTAAAAACATTCCTGTGGATGTTCTCCAGAAGACGCTAGCCAGCAACATGGCGGCGTTAGAATTAATGAGATACACGAGGCAAAATGCGCGAGAACATAAACATGATAGTTACCGACTGCGAGTTGGACTTCTGGCTGATTATTTACTCCGCGATCTTCTCTAACGTGATATTGCTGGCGAGGTTCTTGGCTGACATATAGAAAACGAATATGTTAAGTAGCATAACATATATATTTTTTATATTTCTCTGACCATTTTATTAAACGTTTATGCTCAAGTTAACTTGAAAAAATCAACTCCTTTGAAATAAACATCCTTATTCAAATTACCGTCCTTTCCGATTTACCACTTCGTTAATAACAGGGGCACTGAACGTCTGGGGTGCTAATTCGGAGGAATAACGTATTGGGTTTGAGCACCTATGCCCCCCGATATATTTCATCGGGATTAATTGCACAAATCGCCACGTCCGGAATCTTTCCACGGCCAGGTTGTTCAAAAGGCGATTAGCTTAATCCAAGATTGGCGAAAATTTTATGGACAAATTCTGATCATGAAGCTGAGGAAAATTGGAATTTTCTTTAGCTGATTTCTGGTGTCTGCAAAACGGTTTTAAGCTGTTAAATCTGAACGAGATTTTTCTACCAAAATGGACGAAACCAAAACTACACATTAACTGGTAATCCTGGATTGGCGTTAATCGTGCTACGAACAACTGGCCCAAGATGTGCAGGGACCTGGGAACCACGTGAGGTCCGCGGGCTCGCGAAGATTTTAAATTAAACACACGCGTTGATATGATTAAATATAACAGATAAAATTGATTAGTTAAAATTGATTATTAAACTAAAATTCGTAAAGGATAAATGGAGATCATCGTACCCAGAACTTTTTCCCCACTGATGTGAATAACACGTAAAATTTCTATAGCCGTCATAGAGAATTGTTTAGTAGTTTATGGTGTTCATGTAACTTTAAAATTAGATGGAGATATTAAAAATAAAAAAAAACCCTATTTGTAACTGATGGTGTCATTGATTGAAAAGTTCAAGAAATCAGAAACATCTGATAATTAAACTTGACCCGTCATTTTCTAGTTCTTAAAATTACAAAGCTGTTACTAAGATATTTTCTTTTCTGTTCTATAGAAATGTGTAGCACTGTATTATCTCATGACACACCCACAATTCATCGTTTCGACAGAAGCCTTAAATCCTCTTTAGTTCCCTCGTTAGTATTAATGAGCGTAATAACCACTTATCACACTGCTTTCCTTTCAAATCACAGAGATAAACACTTATCGTATAGTAATAAGTGACTATCTTAATATCTAACAACCAACTTCTCTTCGACCTTAAACTGAAAACAACAAAATAAAACAAAAACAAAATTATTTATCTGTTTGTGAGTCATGAGATAAGGTGGTTGATCAAGTCAAATTAGGCAGATGATTGGTTTAATAAGCGCTAGGAGCCAACCGTAAGCCTGCGTGATCCATTACGTGGATGATTACTCGCGAAGATTTCTTATGTACAGTGCTGATCCACTAATGGAAACCAACCTTGTTTTGTGAAGTTTGAGAAACGATCGGGAAAGAGAAGAAAATTAGACAACAAAGAAGAGGATTGGGAGACCGCTGAAAAAATGATTTGGGACAATCGAGTCCCCAGCCAACTATATTTTCATGTTTTCATTGCGCAAAATGACGCAAAGAAACAAAATGTGTATTGTGTGTAAATGTTTTGAAAATTACCTACGTATATAAAGGGGAAGATTTTTTACAGTTTACTCCCACTTCACATTCTTAAAAGATTTTTAAAGTCCCAACGTTGGTCCAACCAATAATTTTCTAATGACAAAAAGCCTTAACTTGTGCACATCAAGGCCTCAAATGATGAGTTAAGATTATTACATTTTACAGCCTTTTCATAATAAGCGAGATTCTCTAAGCATTCACCATTATTTAGATGTTAAATGAAGCTGACATGTACAAGCCATAAACCTCAAATGATACGCCTCGATACCCAACGGAAAGATCGGTTGACCTCCCAGTAGCTGTGGGACTGAACTCCCAGTAGCTGACAGTCAAGTAGCCAATCAGAAAAGTAGTTCTTGCAATTCATTAAGCCAATAGTGCTACTCTTTGACATTATACACCACGACAGTAATTACAGTTATTTTTCATATTAAATATGCACTTAAATAACAAAGACATTTGGTTATACAGGTCTTTGAAAGACTAAATGTAACTACATATAAAATCAATTTAAAACCATCATTATTCGTTTTAAATTCTGATAAAGAAGGACATAGTTTGCATCTTGACCATAAATGGAAGAGCTCAAGATACCCAGCTATTTTTATCTGGAAAACAAAGAAAAATGCATTTCTTAAATATGTTATCCCAAAATCGGGAATTAAGTGCTGATAGAGTAACTAAACTTTGTATTCCCTTAAAAAACGCCACAAAGTGGTTTATTTCCTCATTAAAATGAAAGATTTAATAAAACTTTACAAACCGATCCTAACTGTGAACTCTTTCTCTCATGAACTGTTTTCTAGTGTAATAGTAATCCCTAATGATTTTATTATCTTATCCTGTATTATAATAATTTCTAACACTTTTGTAATAATTTATAATACTCTTGTAGTAGCTTATAATGTTCATGTGCACGTCCATCGTGCAAATCAGTTTCATACTGACGATGTTAGCGTGGGTCAATAAAGTTCTATCTATCTATCTATCTATCTATCTATCTATCTATCTATCTATCTATCTATCTATCTATCTATCTATCTATCCATCTTTCTATTTGTCTATCTGTCTGTCTGTCTATCTGTCTATCTGTCTGTCTGTCTATCTGTCTATCTATCTATCTATCTATCTATCTATCTATCTATCTGTCTGTCTGTCTGTCTGTCCATCTATCTATCTATCTATCTATCTATCTGTCTGTCTGTCTATCTGTCTGTCTGTCTATCTATCTATCTATCTATCTGTCTGTCTATCTATCTGTCTGTCTATCTATCTATCTGTCTATCTGTCTGTCTGTCTGTCTATCTATCTATCTATCTTTATCTATCTATCTATCTATCTATCTATCTATCTATCTATCTATCTTTCTATTTGTCTATCTGTCTGTCTGTCTATCTGTCTATCTATCTATCTATCTATCTATCTATCTGTCTGTCTGTCTATCTATCTATCTATCTATCTATCTATCTATCTATCTGTCTGTCTGTCTATCTGTCTGTCTGTCTATCTATCTATCTATCTATCTATCTGTCTGTCTATCTATCTGTCTGTCTATCTATCTATCTGTCTATCTATCTGTCTGTCTGTCTGTCTATCTATCTATCTATCTTTATCTATCTATCTATCTATCTATCTATCTATCTATCTATCTATCTATCATGCCCAGGTATAAATGAGCAAATATGGTTGTTCTAGTTCGTTGAGCTTTTTCATACTGGTCAGTCTTAGCTATTACGCATTGAAATATGAAAATGTGGCCTTACTATTCTTTCAATGGGATAGCCAGACTCTCAGTTCGGCCGACCATCCACTTGAACCATTTACACGACCAAAAACCACTGAAAAAATACGATCTCTTTCTAAAAGGGAAATCATGGCTGCCAACCGGAAACCACTTGGAAATCGAATTTGAAACTCCATTTGTAAACAACTGTTATCCCATCTGAGACAAAAGAAAGATAAAAAAGGTTGGAATAATAAAATATTGTAGTTAATAAATGTTTAGCAATATAAAGTCAAGAAGATCGACTAAAGTGCTTGTAAGAATAACAGTAGTAACGATAACTTCAATAACAGTAATAATATCAACCATGACAACAATAACAACAATAAAAGTAATAACTGCATGCAATGACAGCAATCACAAGAATCACAACCAGAACAAGAACAGTTACAATAGTCACAACAGTAACAACGGTGACAGCGGTGACAATGGTGATTACTGTGACAACAGTGACAATGGTGATCACTGTGACAACGGTGACAATAGTGATTACTGTGACAACAGTGACAATGGTGATCACTGTGACAACGGTGACAATAGTGATTACTGTGACAACGGTTACCACGGTGACAGCAGTGATAATGATGATAACAGTGATAATAGTTACATCAGTGGAAACAGTAATAGCAGTAATAACACTAATGACGTAGAAAAATATATCGTCATTATAATAATAACAATAAGTAGCGACTGTTAATAATAAATGTTGGGCTTCGTAATTCTGTGGAAGCAATCTGTTAATCGCTCAACAGGAAGAGTGGCGGACAGGTATCCCGAAAAAGCGAGTTCAAATCTCGCTCGAGTCAACATTTTCCAGTTGACTCCGGCAAAGTCAGATTATCAAGAAAACATTTCTATTCATGTATTTCTGAGGATGATCCAGAAATACAGTCTGAAATATCTAAAAGGAAGAGGAAGGGATCATCATAATCCGTGCGGGAGATAGGAAGAAAAAATTTCCCTTTTAGCAACATTGTTCAGGGAGAATGAACACCAGAGACTACAGTGATCAGTTGGACTAAACCACTGAAGATCACGATGGACATGACAAAAAATATTGTCCGGACAGTGATGCGTTACGGCCATGGGGGTCAAGTACGTCTTTTGTTTTGATTCTGTTTACCATGATTCCCTAGCTGGACTGAATTCTTTCATTCTCTCTATCAGCATTCTAGTGGCTTCGACCGAAACTGTTTCTCACAGTGGTGTGACAAATGTTTGGTTTCTTCAACAAAAAATATTGACTGCAAGATGAAATGATAAACGATCAACTTATGGCTTTAAGTGGATATCCTGAACGCTCTGCAATGAAAGAACTCAAGCAACCAAATTGGCTAGTTGGTTTTCGAACAATCAAAGCAATTGCAGGTAACAGAAGCTTTCATAAAAATATGCTGCTAAAGCAAAGCTTTAATTCGAGGAGACATAAATCTCCATTCACTCGAAACGATTGTCGCATGCCATTTGCCACTTTGGCGTATGTGACTATTTCTTAAGAGTGCAATTCCCACTTGCTATTCGCTTGAGAATGTTGCCATACATCTTGACGATTCTCTTCGGCCTAAATCATATACATCACAAGAATCAATCGTACCCGATAGTTTTACAAAAGACATCGGCCTTTAAGAAGTCACTCAAACTGTTATACCCATGAGTCGAGTGAAAGTCGAGTGAGCGTTATTTGGACGACAATTAAAGCAAGCAACCGCCACGAACTATAACCGTTTCGGACTTGGATACTCGACTGTAAAATGATCGTCACTTAGGCCGTCGAAACATCAGTCATGACAACGAACACCACAAGCAGTCTTGGCGAAACTTACGAAATGGTATTGATGTTTTCAGCGAAGGCCTTTCGAAACGTCAGTATGTCTCTCCTAAGTTTGCCAGTTCTGTCAGCCTTTTTGCTTTTCAAAAACGTTGTTAATCACTGCCGACGCAGCACTTTACACTTTTATCATTGAGTCGAACTAAATCACTTTGTTTTTAAGGGGACACATAGTTACATGCGACTTCCTTCTCTCGCGCCCAATCTTACTTAATCGATGGAAATCGACATTCGACAATATGGTAACATTGCACCTCTTGCTTCGCCTGCTTTGTCCTCACATTGCACTATTCGGGCATAAAAAAATGGTAAAGCAAAAACAGTATGGTAACTTCATAAGAGGCCACAAAGAGGAACAACGCTCACTAATTGGCTAATATTATAACGCATCTTCTCCGTGTTTTTGTCTTCGACGTATGATTACTGTAAGGGGTTTCAAAATAATTCCAGAGCGGGTGTTATCTTTTCTACCTCCTAATTCATCCTTAGTGAACGGCTAAACGTTTGTTGGATAAGGCTTTCCTTGTGAACTGAAGGTCAAATACCAAATAAAACAAAGCAACATCTCGTTGGGGTTCATTCACATATCAGGTATTAAATCTTCAATTCTGTAGTTAACGCCACAATCCAGTTAAAAATGACAATTTCCAATCACTTCTTTATTAGGTTCATGTCGTGGGTACAGGTGATGTTGGCGCAAGTGATTTACATTTCACCCCAGGGAATATCATCTCGATTCTTACTCCAACACCACATTCATAATAAGTGGTTCATTTTGCATCAGCAACTTATTTCCTATCTGTTACACCAGAAATATGTTGAGAAAAACTCAAATTAAAAAATTCTATTTTCAATGAATAGAACCACCTTAAGCTTAACGTCGTGTTATAGGTCAGTAGGTCGTCAACACACTTGATTTTATAATGTATATGCCATAGAATTGCATGACCCGTCAATTTTATAAGATATTCTACAGCTTGAGTTAACAAAATATCAAGTCAAAATATTTTCAAAATATAACATTTTACATCGACTTAGCCACTTAATGATGTTTTGACGAATAAAACTTTCACATCAAGTAATTGAATTACCTGCGCTCTTCGCCGAGCTTGTCAATAAAGCGCTAGCTTAGCCATGGAGACTTTCTAATCGTGTCCATACTATTGATAGTATATGATCCAGGATTTCGCTTGGTCTTTAATAACTAAGCAGCTCTTACTTTGTAGTCATCATCAATTTTGCCATGATTTTGTATACCAGAGTTACCAGGCCGCCAAAACAGGAATGTTTGTAATGTTTTGTTTGGAAGAAACTGAGAGTGAGTGTAGTTGCATGACGACGAAAAAGATTTTATCGTCCACATTTACGCACATTTCATTCGTTGTTATTCCCGCGCCGGTCCAATGTGAGCTGAAATCTTATTGGCTGTTACTTGCCTGTTCGCCGGCTTATTCATGTGAATTAATGATGGATTCTGCTGGGTAAACGGCGTGATACCAGAAGAAAAATATTTAGCATTGAGGATAATATTTTGAATCGGAAATCGGTAGCATACGATCTCAAGGCCTGTAGCTAGTAAAAATCGTCAATGTAGATCCTTCAATTTTAATCGCTCTCGACGACTAAATGTTTTATTTCAAGGACGATTAAGGATTAACAATCAGTGAATATTTATCCCGACCGTGAGCTTCACTTGAACTTCCCATTGACGAACACTTGCATCGAAGGACATAGAGTCACACTTGAGCCACAAATTCCGACTTATCATCTATATTCAGTTGAAATTTCCTTCTGTATTTTGAACAACTAATATATATGGCATTACGATCCTCAGTACTCATGCAGCTGTAAGTTCAGATTTGTTTCAGAGTACCTCAATCTCAGAATCATCCTATGTGAAGTTATCGTACCACAATCTATCTTAGAAGTATTTAATGGCAGGCTGAATCTGGGTGATACAATTTCAGTAGTAAATTCGGAACTCTCAGCCTATAAGTCACAAATTTGTGTTGTCAAAAGAGGACATTTAAAAATGATAAAATAACGAGATATAATTTACTAACTTGACGTTTAAGACATTGCATAGTCTGACTTTGGTGATTTATAACTATTAAGTGGTCTTGATAGTAACGCATGCAAGTACAAAAATGTACAGCATTTCTAAACAGTATTAAGATAAAATCATTTACCTCGCTCTTATTGAAAATCTTTCCATGATATCTGGTTTCTTCTTTCTTTGTACTTTCACAACTCAAGCACTCGTACAAATAAATAGTGGTTCAAGTCTGGGGGTTTTATAATATAACCTACGGCATCATGATTGGCTATTATTTACACGTTAGTGTGGAGGAAGTCAAAATCTGAAATTTGTGATGTCATATCAGTACTTCTATTAAATGGGCATGCTGGCCAGTCTAAGGCGGGATGTAATACATTGCCCGCACAACCAGGTAATTGGATATTTAAGAGAGCGCGTTATGTTACATTTACAGCAAATGGTTTTAAAAGTCCTAGGATTGTCAGAGTCATAAGTTGCTTCAAGCGAAGCGTGATAATAGCTTTTAAGAACAGATTTAAAAGAGTTCAGGTTGTTCCCGCTGAAGTCGTTCTCACAAGCCAATGCATTCCACGTTCTAATGGCACGAACAAAATATGATCTTTGATACGTTGATGTCTTACATTTGGGTACATTATACATGATTGCAGAATTAGCAAAGGATTTAGTGTACCTACCAGGTCTACGAACACTAGGTATAAGGCTAGGTTTTACCTCTACAAGGCCACGAGTAATCTTAAACAATAGAACAAGATCTAAAAATTCGTGCCAATAACAAATTGGAATTAGTGACAATGATTTTAGTCTAGACGCATAACTGACCGTGGTAGAGAAGGGCAAATTAAGAATAAATTTTGTTGCACTCCTCTGGACTAGTTCCAATCGCTGCATAAGGTCAACGGTTTGTGGAGACCATATCTGGGTAGCGTATCCCAGATGAGGGCGCACCAGTGTTAAATATATGGTCCGTCTAATAGAGTCACTTCGGATATATCGATATATCGATACAGTTCTTTCACCCTGTGAGATGGCTGCGTTGTATTTCCATTGCATACATTGATTAAAAGTCTTTCAATTTCCAACAGTAGCTTCAAACTTTCTTGGTGAAAGGTAGTCACGGTTAGTCAGCTACACTGACTACCCGTTCATCAGTGAAATCTTCAAAATCTCGTAACCGTAGGTCGAGTGTCAGTCCATAAACATGGCTGAACTTTCCATGAGCTGCTTTCAAACGAGTGAAGATAAGAAGCTACTTTCGTAACGCTTGGCATACACAGTATGATTCACCAATGCACATGTGATTTCAGATAGCGCTGTTCCAGGTTCTGTTATCTACATATAGGCTCGTTAAATTTAAGAATGGCATCGTAGTCGCGCCAAGCAATGTGATCACAAATCGAAACTCCTGAAACTCCTACGACATATCGGGAACACAATGAACCTTACAGGTGTGGTAAACATTGCGACTAACAGCCAATCAGCGTTAAGAAGGTTTAGGCTATTTTGGTGGTTGGGGATTAGTTTTCCCGTTAAGGCAGTTTGAGTACGAAGTACTAAGGTTGTGTAGCATTATTTTAATGAGCTGATACGACCAAATTCGCACTTGACATTGATACGAAAACGTTTATCACGATGTTAGTGTTTATCAACTGATGCTTAATCAAACACCAGGATATCCTGATTCATCAACAAATTAACATCCCTTAGTAAGTCAAAATGATGATGCGATTTCATCAAACCTACTTGTACACATAATATACTCTCATACTAAATAGAATGTTTTCGATGTGCCACAATCCACTGTCGTATCTGAGAAAATGGTGAAATTTTTCTCTAGAATTTAGAGTATATGGCCTGAAAGAGTGCGGGGCTCATAAGATATATATATATATATACCATGGTTTAATATCCCAGCTGCTTGTGGGGAGTAGCCGTGATATAAGATACTCCAAAAATTGTTCCTGATGTTTCAAGTATATGTGTGAAGAAAGATCCATAGTCTGCGCTCAAACTGCAGTTTTTGCTTGGAACAGAAGGCGACACATCAAAACTATAAAAACAGATGCTTTGTCTTTCGTATCAAATATATTCCAGTCCCAGGAACTTTTTATTGCATTTGCTTAGCGTGATATGAGACACGCAGGTGTGACTGCCAGCGGTCCATTATCCCAATAAAACACAGCGATAAGTGGCTAGTATTTTACGATAATTTGATATACTTAGACATTTTAACTCTCTCTCTGTTCTGAAAAATGCGAGGATGAAACATCGTTGGGAAATTTCCGTGAGGGTTTGGTTGTTAAGGCAGTGAATGGAAGAAAAGTTTAGACTTCGTAAAACAAAGGAACATGGAACGAATTTAAAAATTTGCATAAATTTCAAAGTGAAACCGAAGGAAAAGCACTTTTTGAAATGGGAAGGTATAAAAGGCCAGCCACTTTCTACAGACGTGTGATAAAATGGCTTAGACTGGCTTTCTTTTTTGATATTGGATATTTTCTTTGATTTGAAACACGTAAGTGAGATTGTTTACTAGTTTGCATAACCAGTCAGTCGTTTAACGTATGAAAAAGTGTTGTGAAAGCAACAATGACTGCCTCTGTATGAGCTTTCATTTTCTCAGCTTGAAACCTGAAGGACTGTCTTCATCTTGCCTGTATGAACAAAAGAGTGGTTAAGTAACCAAAGTTTACACAAAGTTTTCTAGAGCATACAGATACGAACACTTACTTCAAAAGGAAAATATGGTAAGCTTGAAAACAGCTTTAATAAAAATTTCATAGAAAACACTTTGCGTTTTAATTTGTACTATAGAATCAAGGGAAAAAGATTTGAAGACTTGTTGAAGGAAAGTTAATACGTATGATACGTGGTCGGCAAATTCACTTCTGTATTCCTTATTCAATCTATTTGGCAGTTTGATGTTTAGGAAACATGAGAGCTTGGATATATTGAAGTAGATGAACGATCTTCAAGCTCGATACTCAGAAAATGATATCTGAGCCCCAGACGGGGATCGAACCCGCAACCTTCTGATATCAGAAGGTTGCAATCAGAAGGTTGCGGGTTCGATCCCCGTCTGGGGCTCAGATATCATTTTCTGAGTATCGAGCTTGAAGATCGTTCATCTACTTCAATCTATTTGGTTGGGTTCTACATATGCCTGAAATATAGAGGCCTAAATAAGCAGAGTTACTTTTCTCCTTTTATTCAAGATCAAATACTTCGTTACAAGTTACCGCTTACGTAACAATGAAGGGGTTTGTTCTTGTTTGTGCGCTTTAACGAGAGTGAAGTTTAGTTGGTTTAAAATAAAACCTTTGCAATATAAACAGTCATATATATGTATGTTGACGCCTTTACATCAATTACATGATACCGTAGCATCTGTGAGTGTTCACTTTTCAACAATGTCTCTGACAATCGATCTACTCCGTGGCGACGGCATCATCCGTCAATGGTATTTCTTTGTATACAATTTACATATGAGTCTAGAGTTCGTTTAGAGTCACATTTATCGAGTTCGCTAACATACTTGAAGCTTAAAAGTGTAGAAAGAATCAGGAGCCACAAGACCTTAGGTTTGCCTCAAAGACCCAACAAAAACGATGGAGTACATTACGTTTATTTTTCTGTACTAGCTTAGTCTAACAAACGGTTTCGAGTCCAATTAAACTAACGTTGGACAAGAACAATGAATGAGAATTCAGAAAGCTCTCGAATAAGAAGGGTAACAGTTCTATCAGGTTTTAGCTGATGGTACATGTGTATTCACAGAAAATGAAGATTTGTGTTTTATTTTGTCATTTATAGAAAAAATTATTTATTTTACATCATGCAGCAGTGCTTGAATCACAGGACTTAAAATCGGACAGAAAAACTGGAGATACAGTTAAAGGTCATGATGTAATTACGATTGTTTCGTGTGAAATTATCTACTTGACACAGCTTCTTAAAATTAAAAAGAGCTTGTCCTTCGTCGGCAAAGATGAATGTTGCGATGTTTGCATTAAGGTAGATGATGTATTGTATACTTGACATTTTCATGGCTGAGATCAAAGCCCACGAACGCGACAAGTGTTTTAGACAAGGCATCTCTAATTTTAACACGATGGCCAAGGATTTTGGCCTGCTATTTTACGATTACACAGCAAACTTTGAGAGAGCGGACGAGTATTTTATCCATTTTGAATCAAGTATCGTGGCGGAACGTATTAGTCCACGGACCGAAGTTTAAAAGCGGCGTACAAAAAATTATTGTCGTTCACACCGAGCTCATGCTTTTGAAGCAAAACAGCCAATTGCATCTTCAAATTTTGGGAAAGTTTTGTGCCTTAAGTCAAATGTTACCGTGCGAGTCATCTTCCAGTCACGAAGCCTTCCCCGAAAAGACTCCGAAGCTTTTATGACCGAGTGCGAGATGCGGAGTTGGTGACCTTGTCCATCTGACTCGATCTCCAGTGTATCATAGACCTTCGATCAGGAGAACGGAAAAACTAATCTGTTGAGTTCTTTCCTACAAATCGCTGATAATCGGTGATTTTAGGGTCAGTTGACCATTAGCATCATTTTCGATGAAATCGACTAACATTTTCCACACTACGAAAACTTAAGGTAAATACTTTTCCTAACGGACTGAGCAAACGAGGTTAATAAGAATTTGATCTGGAACGTCGGTCTGGTCAGTCAAATCTTACAAGTGGTAATTAAGACACTGGATAACCTGGGAAAAAGAATTTCCGGAGTCTTCATGTATTTGATAAGTTACACGGAAGATGTTCGACAGATGTCGGTTAGATCTACACTATCCATATGTAAGACATGTGAGATATGTGAGATGAGATCTGACCAAATTGTTCATCAGAATTTAAAACTTCCGAAATTCGCTAATATTATAATCCAACTGTGAACAATCACCTCCTTTTTACTTTTGAATTTAGTCAAGAAATATGTTCGTGCTGCGCAAGTTGTGTCAGCTACATCCAGAGTTGAAATAATCCATTGAAGAAATGGCCAACTATATCGAGTCAAACGTAGTAGCAAGACCACACCGACGGTCTAAAAGACGTGGAAAGCAACCCGACAAGCTCTCCGTGAGGCTGTTTTTACTCGATCCGCAAGACGATGCAACGAATGTCAACTCTAGGAAAGAAGCTGAAAGGCTGAGAAAAAACGGCTATGGCCCTCCACCAACTGGTAAAGCCTGTCTTTTGTAAAAGAGAATGAAAAGAGAGAAAAAAGAAGGGAAGGGAAAGAAAGGGAGTTGGAAGAGATTGGGAGAGATATAGGCTGCCTGACAGATGGAATGATACATAAAGACAAAGAGACAAAGAGACAAACAAAGAAACTTTCGTGTTTCAGAATCTTATAATTCAAGAACCATCCGTGACCAATTGCGAAAAATGCAATTCTTGGAGCTACAGCGGGGAATAGAACCAGCGATTTTGAGAATCTAGTGCATAAATGACAAATAGTCATTGAATATACACGTGACTTCACTAGGCTGCATTTCATGTAGCCAAAAACAAAGATCTCTGGCGTGGAGTTAGGCAACGTGTTGGAGTAACTTCGTCTGATTATTTTGCTTGGCAAATTTATGTTGGCCGTAATGAAAAAGAAGCGGCAATATCTCAGCAAAGATGAGCTTTATGGCGTTTATTGTAAGTTACACAAAAGTGGGCAGCGAAACTGAGTTCTTTCATTATCAGCTAACGAGTCAGGCTTGGCTGCTTAGTGTCCTAAAGTTTATAAAAAAAATTTTTTTTAGGGTGGGGTAAATCATGTTACTGGCGTGCATAGAGCGACATCCCACGTATCTCCGGCTTGAGGTTCACATGAAATGCACCCTGGTCACTTCATCTGCTTTAGCACAACTTATAACGAGGCTCTTGCCAACGGCCTTCGTGGTTCACTTGGATCTGCAATGCGCTAGTTTCGTACGGTAGGAAATTCGTTTCGCAGCAGGAAGTCGAAGTCTTGCATTTTTTTGCAACTGATCCAGATTGGGTCTTAAAATTCATCATTCTGACCCTTGCAAATTTCTCTCACCTACGACAGTAAGGCTGACAAGCTGAACGACATGCATCAGACAGACAGACAGTAAAAATGACAGATGTGGAAAAACGTGAGCAAGTTCAGGTTTCCGTGCAGACGCCAGAGGTTGCACTTGCTTAAAATAGATAAAGAAATTGCCGGTAACGTTGTATGTTGAATCACTGGTTGATCTTGCTTCAAACGTCTGTCTGTCTGTCTGTCTGTCTGACAAAGTAAAAACTAACCATACTGAAGATCTTGAATGGCGAAAAATAGCTCGAAAAAACCTCTCTTCCAAAACGATTCTTTATCATTTTCTAACGCTCAAGGCGGCGATTAAAGCTGAAGATTAACCGATTAAATCTTTATCTTAGAACAAATATTAATGCCCAGTGAAGTACACGCAATAACCCCATGATAGGTAAAAAGCTTCTTAGCCCATCACCTTTCAGTGTCTTAACTCATCTTACTGAAACTGGCCACATTGGATCACTCAACAACTTCAAAATCCTATCCTCCTGTTCTTCTGCCTCTGAACTTTTGGTAAGAGAAAGTCTTATTGTTTCCTTGAATGCCAATCTAAACTCTGTTCCTCTCTGTCTCTTTTTTAACCACTGTATATATTTCCTTATCTAATACATCTAGTAACATAACACCAAACTTTATATTTTTAACCTTGTAAATACGTCACTTGTTTAATTTATTCATAAATCTAATGATGTTGCGAGACGCAACGAAACATTAATTCTGTTAATAAACTTATTTCTTTCATAAATCATGACCTTATTGCGTGTACTTTGGTGGGCATTAATATTTCTTCTAAGATTGAGATTCCCGCCTGGTTTCTCGCTCGCGACGATTAATTCTTTGATATTTTTAGGATTTCTCAAGAAAGATAACAAGGTTGAATTTCCCATTTCAATGACAACGGAAGAGTTTAAGAACAAACTTGTGGAAATTTACCCAAAGCTTAAGGACAGACAATTTCTGCTGATGAAAGCAAATGAAAGTAACTCTTTAGAGCGTTTGAACCTTGCACCTTCCCACTACAATGCAGAAGACATTTATCACAGCAACCTCGGGCGAGGGAGACTCTACATTCAAAGTGTCAATGAGTTGGAGGTGATGATTTCTAAATTTTTTTTTAACATAAGGTTAATATTTTGTGATTGGAAGGTTATTTGTTTCATTCACTCCAAAATCATACCAGATTAATTCCTTAGAGGCCACAGTGGTCTTAGGTTTTGAGTGCATTCATTCTTCCGACGTATGTTGGAAATGTGGGAACTTGGAAATATCTTACATGATCGGTGAACGTCCGTTAAGCTCTAACCTCAGGAAAACGATTTCTGAGCCCCAGACGAGGAACGAACCCCGAACCTTCTGATAACCGCTCAATGGGTAAAGTGTCTCACCAGTCATCAGAACGTTGTGGGTTCGATCCCCGTCCAGGGACTAAGAAATCGTTCTTCTGAGAATAGAGCTTGACAAACGTTCATCTGTCATCCATGATTCTGTTTTGTAATTAAAGGAATTTGAAGTCCTAAAAAATAAGCTTTAATGTGTTGTCTATTGCAACAACATCCTGGAAATGTTTTTTTTCTTTTTTTCTTTCTGAAACTAACCGCTCAATTTCAAAACATTAAAGGCTAAAAACTTACTCAACAAAAAATCTTTTTCTACCAGAATTTTCAAACAGCAAATGGAGCTTCTCCACCGAAGAGAATACGAACTACAGTCACACCAGAAGATCCATCAAGTGTCAGTAGTGCGCCAGTTTATCGAGGTATTCTACCAAAACCTGATTCACAATTAATCACAGGGGGTCGTTCAGTTTCCCTAGCTGTAGTAGGAAATTCAGCAACATCAGTCGTTAGTCCCATGGCTGCGAACAGCCATCTGCAAGAGCAAAGACCTACACGTAATGAAACAGAATTTTCTGGTACTCCCATAGCATCTCTGTCAACTGGAACACCACAGTATACTTCAGGAATGTAGCGCTTGTTTCAAAACTACCCAAGTAGCAGCCACACAACAACACCATCACTTCTGAATAGTAACTCACAGAATACCAATTTGACTGAGGCTTCGTTAACTAACTGCTTTGATCCACAACAACTAACAATTCAACAAAGACGTGAGCAGCCGGCGTCCAATATTCCAAATTGTCGGTCATCACCCACACTTTTAGAAGCATCCCTCAGTAGAATAACGACCTCTTCCAGATCATCACTGAATGGTACTTCACAAATTGTGCTTTCAATGCCAAGTTCAATCGTCAACACACAGTGTACCGGAAGTATTGACTTGGCAAACACCAGCGGTCTGCGAAATGTGACTGTTCCACATGTAGCACCATACCTCAGTGAACCAACGACCTCCTTCACACCATCAGGGAGTAGTATTTCAATGCCAAGTTCAATCGTCAACACAAGGTATACTGGAAGTATTGACTTGGCAAACGCCAGCGCTCTACGAAATGTGACTGTTCCTCCATTTACAATAGAACGGTCAGTTAACTCACAGCAGCAAAGTATTGGACTCTTAAGTTCTGCAAGTCCTGGATCATCATCACTTCAATACGAACTGCCCAGAAACACCACTTCGTCATTACCTTCTTCAGCACCTAACGCTCTACATCAAACAAATGTGAATGGTGGTTCGCCCTTAAATGCCTTAGCCGAAGCCACAGTGGAACGAGGTCCAATTAGCCAAGAAGAACAATCGGCAAGTGATGCCTTTGATGTAGACGAGGCTGATTCAAATTTACAGGTAAGCAAGAGGTATCCAGAGAGAGAAACTTTGAGAAGCCTGAAAACCAAATTTTTCAATATTTCAGAGGACAAATAGATATTGCTATCAAAGGAATTTAACTGGTAACTTCAGCGATTCCCTTAACGTTTAATGTAAACAAAAACTTATTTTGCCGTATTTAGTAATCTAAAATGCTTCGGAAACAAGGTCACCAGTTCAATCTGTCTTTGATACACTACTTTTGCCAAATGCAGTGGACGTTTCAAATAAATTGGTATGCTGAAAATGAGATAAGGCGATAACAGGATTAATGCGTCGACAATCAGGAAATGTAATACCTAAGGAAGTCCATTTGTCTTTTTCCGCGCGGAATTGTTGACAATGATCTGGTGTATCACTAGTAAATTTGCATGAAGAATTTTAATGGTGTCATGATTACATGGGAAAATTTTATTCCGGGCTGAAATTCATGCCGAATGACCGGGATTTAGTTACCTGATTCCCTGCTTTCTCAAACTTTATCGCCATATTTACAGTGTCGTTTTTAAAGGATTTTCACTGGGAGGCTAACGGAAAAATTTTAGTCAAATGTAGTAAACCAGTTTTAGAATCATCCTCAGAGGTATACATGAAAACAAATTTTTCATGATAATCTGACAATGCCGAAGTTAACTGAAAAATGTAAACTCGAGCGGTATTATGTCAGATTATTATGGGAAATTTCTGTTCATGTATATCTCTGAGAATGTTTCTGAAATGGAATCGAGACGGTGCACATCCTCTCATGGATAAGTGTTAAGTTGTTGCGAGAATATCTCGTGCACTTAAATTGGATAAAAACTCGCCTCCAATCACCATGGACTCGATAGCTCATCAGGTAGAGCGGCGGACCGGTATCGCGAAGGTGCGAGTTCAAATCCAACTCGAGTCAACATTTTTCACTTGACTTCGGTAGTGTCAGATTATCATAAAAAAATTCTGTTCATAGTAACCCGATATTGAAGCCTATAGCAGTAAGTCAACCGAAGTGTCTTAGGAACAAGTGTGGGAATGGTGGACGAGCGTAAAAACTTTTGATTTTCATATTCTCTGAGATAAAAAAGTCTCGTCAAAAACACCTTTATTACGAAAAAATGTCATTATTTTCACACCATTAAATCAAGATAAAATCTTTTTGTTTGTAAGTATTGGCAGGTGGCTTTGACAATCGTCTTTCTTTGTTTTTAAAAAATAATACAATGGCGAGCCTGGGGTCATACCAAGCAGTTGACCATCCCATTCCAAGCTATGATCAATCATTCACTTATAATATTTCATCAATTTACCGCTTTTTTTCCTTGTAAATATGGAAAAAGGTAAAGGAAAATTGTTTTTCGGGGACAGTAATATGGTGACTGGACGAGATTTACCTCCCCAAAGATATACTTTTAAAAAAAAGCTTTGTATATTTATCAATATCTTGTCCTCCCTTACCAAGTGTTATTTCTGAGATCGCACTGTACAGAGTAGTGGACCTAACAAAAGTAAACTTTATGAGACCTGCCAACGTCTTTTTCAGGAAAAATTGAACACCACATGTAGAAGACCAGATGACTGTAAGTAAAAATTCTTGGAATCGTTACGTAATACACACTACCTCACATAATATCTGAGTAAAAATTTGGTGTGGTAAAATAGGAATCTTTTCTTGAGTTCTCGTAATTGTTGCTACAAGATATCTTTCATTTGTTTTGTCTCTAGTTGATCTCGATGCATTCGTTGACGATTGCAGAAAATCTGGACACTTGCAGATATCTCCAAAGGTTTTAAAAAATAGCAGCCTCTTGCAACATCTTCAAGTGCCCAACAGTACATTTTATTCGATCACGGTTCACAGGCTCTGTAAGATCGATGATGTACTTAAACGATTTCCTCTTCCCTCGACGTTAAAGGTCTTAAATATCAAAGAAAACTGCCTAGACGATAATGACATAAGAAGCATGGTTGATCATGTTTTTTTAAAGTTGAACAACTTAGAAGAACTAGATTTATCCAACACTTCATTCCTAAGCAGTAAACTTTTTATGTTTGTTCCTGCGTTAGTCAACTGTAGAGGCCTTAAACGCTTGTGTTTGTGTAATAATTATTTAGGGAAGCAAGATGCAGCGTTTTTACATGCAGTATTACCATCAATCACTAGTCTTGAAATCTTAAACTTGTCTGAAAATTACCTCTCGGACGAAGACGTGAGAAAGATACTTTCTTCTCTAGTTCAGTTAGAGCACCTGAAAGTCTTAGACCTATCAAGCAACTCTTTGTGCGAAACTAACGCAGCACTTAATAGCCTGAAGTTCCTTAAGTCGATAGAGAAACTTGATCTTTCGTTCAATTATACAGGCAACTTTTTACTTGATGTAGAGAACATTGACCAATTAACGTTTCTTTTGAACTTGAAGGTTCTTTCTTTGTCATCAAATACCATGATTCAGGAAAACTTCAGCTGTTTCGGTGTACTTTTTTCCCTATGCACATCTCTTGAAGAACTAACACTTGACTCTAATCACATTGGTAACTCCATATGGTTGTTATGTTCATTAGCAAGGGCAGCCAGCAGTTTAAAGAAACTTAGTTTAGCTAACACTGGAATTGATGAAGCAGCAACTGAAGGCTTGCGTTGTTTGTTGAAGAAGTTAGGGCGACTTGAAGTGCTGAATTTAAGCTCCAACAATTTATTGAGTACAGATTTACAACATTTAAAGTCTTCTTTATCAAATTTAACACATTTAAAAGTGCTTGACGTTAGTGATAATCGAAGATGTTTGTCAACTTCATCTGTACTAGAGCATGTTTTACCTTTCCTGAAGTCATTAGAAGAGTTAAATTTGAGGAATACTGGCTTAGATGATGATGGACTGAGGACAGCCTGTCCAGCAATTGCTTCGTTATTATGTCTAAAACGGCTGGACTTAAGTAACAACATGATTGGTTGCAAAGGTGCCGACGCACTTGCTGAAGCGCTTTCAAAGCTCTTGTACCTGGAAAAACTGGATATGAGTAGAACTGGGATACGTGAAGACGCAATGAGCACTGTGCTTCATGCAGTTAATTCACCGAAGCATTTAAAATCACTGAGTTTATGTAACAATAAGATAGGATCTATCGGTGTAACAGCTTTGGAAAATACCGTGATCTCACTGCAATTATTAGAGGAGCTGAATTTAAGAGGATCTGGCCTTGATGACAGTGCGACGAAAACACTCTTTCGTAGATGCAGTTCGTTAAAGAATTTAAAGAAACTGACCCTTGGTAAAAATAAAATGGACACGAGCGGAGCATCGGCCCTTGCTCGCACCCTTCAATCAACGCGTTTGATGGAAGAACTGGATTTGAAAAGTTGTTTTCACAACAATGAATGTCTTAAAGTCGTTTTTCGTTCTTTCTTGTCTCTAAGTTGTTTGAAAAAGCTTAACCTTAGCCATATTAAGATAATTCCTCCTGGTGCAGCGGCTTTAGCTAGCGTGTTACCATCACTACAGTCACTGGAAGATCTACGCCTTTGCGACACATGTATTGACTCAGGTTGTTTTCAAACGCTGTGTGCTACAATGGGCTCATTAAAGTATTTAAAGAAACTTAATCTTGGTCGCAATAAGATAGGTTCAGCTGGCGCTGCAGCTTTAGCTAACGTATTACCATCACTCCAGTTGTTGGAAAAACTAGGATTGTACGGCAATGATCTTGATAAAGATAGTGCTCAAACACTGTGCACTACAATGGGTTCATTAAAGTATTTGAAGAAACTTGATCTTGGTTTCAATAAAATAGGTCCAACTGGAGTTGCAGCCTTAGCTTGCGTATTACCATCACTTCAGTTGTTGGAAGAACTAAATTTGTGCCGTATTGGTTTTGATGAAGATAGTGCTGAAACACTGTGTGCTGCGATAGGTTCATTAAAGTATTTAAAGAAACTTGATCTTAGTTACAATGAGATAGATTTAACTGGCACTGAAGCTTTAGCTAGCGTATTACCATCACTTCAGTTGTTGAAAGAACTAAATTTGAGGGACATTTTTCTTGATGAAGATAGTACTCAAACACTGTGTGCTGCAATGGGCTCATTAAAGTATTTAAAGAAACTTGATCTTAGTTACAATGTGATAGGTTCAACTGGTGCTGCAGCTTTAGCTAGCGTATTACCATCACTTCAGTTGTTGGAAGAACTAAATTTGTGCGACATTGGTCTTGATGAAGATAGTGCTCAAACACTGTGTGCTGCAATGGGCTCATTAAAGTATTTAAAGAAACTTGATCTTAGTGACAATGAGATAAGTTCAACTTGGGCTGCAGCTTTAGCTAGTGTATTACCATCACTTCAGTTGTTGGAAGAACTAAATTTGTGCAAAATTGGTCTTGATGAAGATAGTGCTCAAACACTGTGTTCTGCAATGGGTTCATTAAAGTATTTAAAGAAACTTAATCTTCGTGGCAATATGATAGATTCAACTGACGCTGCAGCTTTGGCTAGCGTATTACCATCACTTCAGTTGTTGGAAGAACTAAATTTGTGCGACATTGGTCTTGATGAAGATAGTGCTCAAACACTGTGTGCTGCAATGGGCTCATTAAAGTATTTAAAGAAACTTGATCTTGGTTACAATAAGATAGGTTCAACTGGCGCTGCAGCTTTAGCTAGCGTATTACCATCACTTCAGTTGTTGGAAGAACTAGAATTGGAAAATAATTATCTTGGTAATACTAGTGCTCAAATACTGTGTGCTGCAATGGGCTCATTAAAGTATTTAAAGAAACTTGATCTTAGTGACAATGAGATAAGTTCAACTTGGGCTGCAGCTTTAGCTAGAGTATTACCATCACTTCAGTTGTTGGAAGAACTAAATTTGTGCAAAATTGGTCTTGATGAAGATAGTGCTCAAACACTGTGTTCTGCAATGGGTTCATTAAAGTATTTAAAGAAACTTAATCTTCGTGACAATATGATAGATTCAACTGGCGCTGCAGCTTTAGCTAGAGTATTACCATCACTTCAGTTGTTGGAAGAACTAAATTTGTGGAACATTGGTCTTGATGAAGATAGTGCTCAAACACTGTGTGCTGCAATGGGCTCATTAAAGTATTTAAAGAAACTTGATCTTAGTGACAATGAGATAAGTTCAACTTGGGCTGCAGCTTTAGCTAGCGTATTACCATCACTTCAGTTGTTGGAAGAACTAAATTTGTGCAAAATTGGTCTTGATGAAGATAGTGCTCAAACACTGTGTTCTGCAATGGGTTCATTAAAGTATTTAAAGAAACTTGATCTCAGTTACAATAAGATAGGTTCAACTGGCGCTGCAGCTTTAGCTAGTGTATTACCATCACTTCAGTTGTTGGAAGAACTAAATTTGTGGAACATTGGTCTTGATGAAGATAGTGCTCAAACACTGTGTACTGCAATGGGCTCTTTAAAGTATTTAAAGAAACTTCATCTTAGTTTGAATAAGATAGGTTCAACTGGCGCCGCAGCTTTGGCTAGAGTATTACCATCACTACGGATGTTGGCATTGTTAGGTTTACTGTTCTGTGGTCTAAACCCAACCGACAAAGGAACACTTGATTCAAAAGTCGACTCCATGATCACGTACATTTTGTTTTGACATTTACGACTGGAAGATGCACTGGCTTCTTATTGGAAGAGATCAAGCGATTGTTTCGCCGCTTTTTACAACGGCATTCCTTCGAGTTAGCGCCCCCTCCGAATGCCCTCATCGGGAACCCAAACTATCAAAGCCGCTGGACTAACGTACAGCACATCCATCTGCTAACATCTTGTCCACTGAGTAAATAATCAACCAGAGGTCCAACTCGCTATAAAATCTGTCCCCAATTTTTTATGCGCATGCGCTGGTCGCCATGTTCCTGGCAAGTTCCCTCGGCACTTTTGACCCTTATTGCGACTTTTTCGGGTCAGATGCAAACACGGCAAAATTTAATTCATAACATCGTAAAAATACAAAAAATGACTTAATCTTATTTACCCTGCGACGAAGGAAGTACGGGCTGGTCTAGGATTTTGTGCCTGGTTGTTCAAACAACGAAAAAGAATTTTTTTCGTTTACCGAAGGACGAAACTCGGTAGCCTCTGTTCACTGACGTCGTCAGCAGAACAAATATAGTGTGAGGTATCTAATTAGAAAAATAACAACGCTAGTTTGTTGACTAAATTCTCGATTTCATTTAAATCATCGTCAGACTGCAATTCTTATATATTACTTTATCATTAATTATCTTATTATTTGGTCCATCAGTTCTTTTAACGCAGAGATGTGGAAGCGAAGTTGGTGTGAATAATCGATGAAGTTGGCTCTTTCAGGTTAGACGTTGTTGCACTTGTTTCACTCCTTGGCTTTTATCTCGAGAAAGAGCTCCAGTTTGGTTTTTTGTTTTTTTTTCTTTTTTCACTCTCTCTTTACTAGACATAATCATGCAACTGTTTTCAGATGATGTATTGAAATCGGCTGTTTCGATCTACTAATGCGAACTTGCTTGGTAAGCTGAAAACAAAAAAATTTACTCCACAATTTACTGAAAACTCCCACGAGGAAGTTTAAGTCTATTCATTGGAGTTGACTACACTAAAATCATTCTAATCTTCGCACGATTAAAATAAAAAAGTGAAAACTTGAGTAGATATCAATTCTGATAGAAAATACTTACCAGATATTTTTTCTGGCCACCTCCTTCGCCTCCGCAACCTTAATTTGATAGTACGAAGACTACAAGGCACTATGATGGTGAAAATATTGAGGTTTCGGTTGAGCTAAAAACATCCCTGTGGATGTTCTCCAGAATACGCTAGCCAGCAACATGGCGGCGTTAGAATTAATGAAATGCGCGAGGCAACATGCGCGAGTTGGACTTCTGGCTGATTATTTACTCTGGGATCTTGTCTAACGTGATGTTGCTGGCGAGATTCCAGGCTGACATACAAAAAACGAATAAGTTAACTAGCATAACCTATATATTTTTGGTATTCTCTGACCATTTTATTAAACGTTTATGCTCAAGTTAACTTGAAAAAATCAACTCCTTTGAAATAAACATCCTTATTCAAATTACCGTCCTTTCCGATTTACCACTTCGTTAATAACAGGGCCACTGAAAGTCTGGGGTGCTAATTCGGAGGAATAACGACCCGGGTTTGAGCACTTATACCGCCCGATATATTTCATTGTGATTAATTATACAAATCGCCACGTCCGTAATCTTTCCACGGCCAGGTTGTTCAAAAGGCGATTAACTTAATCCAAGATTGGCGAAAATTTTATGCACAAATTCTGATCATGCAGCCGAGGAAAATTGGAATTTTCTTTAGCTGATTTCTGGTGTCTGCAAAACGGTTTTAAGCTGTTAAATCTGAACGAGATTTTTCTACCAAAATGGACGAAACCAAAACTACACATTAACTGGTAATCCTGGATTGGCGTTAATCGTGCTACAAACAACCGGCCCAAGATGTGCAGGGACCTGGGAACCACGGCAGGTCCGCGGGCGTGCCTTTAAATTAAACACATGCGTTGATATGATTAACTATAACAGATAAAATTAATTAGTTAAAATTGAGTATTAAACTAAAATGCGTAAAGGATAAATGGAGATCATCGTACCCAGAACTTTTTCTCCACTGATGTGAATAACACGTAAAATTTCTATAGCCGTCATAGAGAATTGTTAAGTAGTTTATGGTATTCATGTAACTTTAAAATTAGATGGAGAGATTAAAAATTAAAAAAAAAACCTATTTGTAACTTGTGGTGTCATTGATTGAAAAGTTCAAGAAATCGGAAATATCTGATAAGTAAACTTGACCCATCATTTTGTAGTTTTTCAAATTACAAAGTTGTTACTAACATATTTTCGTTTCTGTTCTATAGAATCGTGTAATACTATATTATCTCATGACACACCCACAGCTCATTGTTTCAACAGGAGCCTCAAATCCTTTAGTCCTCTCGTTAGTATTAATGAGTGTAATAACCACTTGTCACACTGCTTTCCTTTGAAATCACTGAGATAAACACTTATCGTATACCAATAAGTGACTATCTTAATATCTAACAACCAACTTCTCTTCGACCTTAAACTGAAAACAACAAAACAAAACAAAAACAAAACTATCTGTTTGTGAGTCATGAGATAAGGTGGTTAATCAATCTTCACTCGTATGATAAAGTATTTAACATCGCTCTTGAAGCTTCAACATCCACTAGGGGACTACGGCCCCTCGTGGTCGTTAAGCTTCACTTGGAATATTAAATCCTTTATCACATTCGTGACCATTGATGAACCCTTACTTATAAAACAATTATTTAATTCGACTTAGGCAGTTACACATTCTCTCATTCAAGATTTACCCAAAGGACATGACGTAACTGTTGCCATTGCAGCAGGCAGTGGTTATCACCCATTAACATCACCCAAAATTACACCAACTGAACACACACCGCAATATAGACCTTAAGATCTACGAGGTCAACTCGAACGACGCGACCTTTGAAACAAATGAATTCTTCACGCAAAACAAAGAGAATGAATAAGTTTTATTCTGCAGAACATCCTCAACACCGCTGTCGTGCTACATAGAACTTCACTTAGACCACTTTCACGTCTTATGTAACACGTCAGTTCACGAAGCGATAAAAGTTTTTACTTTAGATTGCATTTAACCCGAGACGACAGTCGTTTTAGGAGGACGGGAGGGTTTTAGGAGCCATATACAAGCCACAAGTATCCAGCCCTGTGGTCAATAAACCGTGGTTTCTTTAAATGCTGAAATTTTTAAGGATGTCGTGGTTAAAGTTGATGTCTTAGAACTTAAGGTCCTTATTATCAGCCAAACTACGCTTTGTGTAAGAATTAGGATTGAGTTGCGGTAATGGTTTGTGGCTAGGATACGTATAAGTTAGAAACTGTTTGTGGTATTTATTATTTTATTTATTTTTATTACAATATTCTTTCATCAGGGAGCCCACTTACAATTGTGATTTTCAGTGAGGCCCTAAAAATATGAACATAAAATTACAATATATATATATATATATATATATATATATATATATACGTGAACGTTTAGGTTTACGAAATGCAAAGAGGGCTCCATAACGCAAAGAAAGAGCAAATGGGATTATATCGCTTACCTCAAAAAGTCACTACAGCCTGTTTCATCTTGGGAAAGAATCTTCAGGTGACGGGAAAGAATCTTGGGAAAGAATCTTCAGAATCTTATATATATATATGAGTAAATCTATATATATATATATAGATAGATTTACTCTTATATATATATATAAGAGTAAATCTAAAAAGATAAAAGTCAAAAAGTTTAAGAATTGCTAATTGCAATCTTAAAACTATTAAAAGATAAATTTCTAGTATGTTCAGGGAAACTGTTGCAATCATCAACAGAGTGACATACAAAGCGATTTTGTCCCCAGGTTTTGTTGGAATGTGGTTTAAGAAGATTGTTCTTATTACGCGTGTTATAGTTATGAATGTCAGCAAACCATGAAAACTTAAAATCCCAGTCCAAGAGACCGTTCATTCCCTTGTAGGTAAAAATGAGACGATGCATGTGTCGTCTCGCTGACATCGTTTTCCAATTTAAATCAACTAGAGCTTCAGTAACCGATGATCGTTTAGGTCTATCTAAAATTACTTTGGCAGCAGTATTCTGGATGACTTGGATCTTCTGCATCAAAATTTGATTATGCTTGTCACCCAATACAATGTCCCCATAATCTAATATAGGCAAGATCATTGTCTCAACAAACAATTCTCTTGTAGCCATTAGTAGTAGGTGCTTTGTTCTTCGAAGAATTCCAATTCGTTTATATGCTTTATTGCAAACATAGTCTACATGGTCTGACCAGGACAGAGTCTCATGAATAACCACGCCCAAGTATTTAAAAGACTCTACCTTGTCCATTTCTTCATTGTTAATATTTACAGTGACTTGATTAAAGGATTTGAGTCTGTTCGTTCCCCCAATTAGCATGAATTTAGATTTACTAATGTTCAATGTAAGTTTATGATCTGCAAGCCACTGAGCAAGTCGATGTAGGTCCTCATTCAAAAGCTGCTGTAACTCTGAGGCTGATTTTGAAGAACAATAAATCGCTGTGTCATCGGCAAATAATGTTACAGTAGTGTTAATTAGGCAGCTGGGTAGTTCGTTCATATAGATGGGAAACAATAGGGGACCAAGAATGGACCCCTGAGGAACTCCCACAGTGACCTTGCGTGTTGTTGATGAGGTCTGACCAACCACTGTGCACTGTGTACGAGATGAGAGATAGGAATTGAACCATGCAAGATGTGTGCTCCTTATCCCCAGACTTCTCAGCTTCTGGAGCATGATGGTATGGTCCACAGTATCGAACGCCTTCTTAAGATCGATAAACACGATACCATTAATTAACCCATTGTCCATGTTTCCAAGGACCTCATCAGTAAACTGAGAGAGTGCAAGAGCTGTTGATCTACCGCATCTAAATCCAAATTGGTTAATGACCAACAGATGATTGGCTTCTAAATAACGATACAATTGTGAGTGTACAGCCCTCTCTATAACTTTACTAACTGTGGGAAGGATGGGTATTGGACGATGGTTATCCTTGTCTGTTTTATCACCCTGCTTAAATTTGGCAGTTACCTTAGTACATTTCCATGACTTGGGAAACTGCCCCATACTAAAAGATAAGTTAACGATGTAACGTAGAGATGGAGCAACGACAACAGCGCCGTTACGGAGCAAGCGGGCACTGATTTTGTCCAGACCGATAGCCTTGTTTGTTTTTAACTGACTTAACTGTTTTTTAACAAACTCTGTTGAGACTGGCTGAAATTCAAAACTGGAATATGAAATGGTGCGTTGGTAATGCTTTGTGGATGAGAAGACTTTTGTTAATTTCTTGGCAATACTTGAAAAATGCTCATTTAAACTTTCAGCAATCCCCTTGGGATCCGTTCGTAGTTTACCATCAACAGAAATAGCATTTATGTCATTTTGACATTTAGAAGGCAAGGTTTCCTTAATAGCTTTCCACATCTTAGAGCTGTTATTTCTTGCTTCTTCAATAAATTTGCAATAGTATTCTGATTTGGGGCGTTTATCTTCACGATTGGCATAATTTCGTAATTTACGATACATCTGCCAGTGGTAGCTTGAGTTGAGAGCTTGAGCCTTTCTCCGATGATAGTCGCGATCTCGGCGTACTTCAAGTAGTTTTGTCGTTATCCAAGGTGTTTGATTCGCTTTTTCGCGCTTCGTTTTTAGTGGCGCGTGTTGATCTGCGATGTCTTTGAATAATCTCTCCCACAGATGTATTACATCATCAATATCTTCAACACTTTCAATTGAACTCCATGGTACATTTTTAAGATTAAGTAAGAATCTGTCCTTTTCAAAATTCTTAAAAGAGCGATATTCAAATACCTTTGGCGGCAACTTCTTAACACCCCCTTTCAAAACACAAAAGACAAGATTGTGATCACTGATGCTTGAATACAAAACATCACATTGCACAATTCTATGGGCATTGTCAACCAGGATCAGGTCTATTGTAGTGCTGGAATTCTCAGTAACACGAGTTGGTTTGCAAACAATTTGACTTAGACTGTTCTTGGATGCAAATTCATCAAGTTTACTACATAGAGGATTTTTCTTTGTTGAATAATCAACATTGATGTTTCCGGTCAGTACAACTTCTGAGTTACCAAGACCACGTCTTCTAAGCAGTGATCTAAATAGCAAATAAATTCGTCGATATTCGGGTCGCCAGGTCTATATGTGCAACACAAAGTCAAACACTTGCAAAGAGATCTGTTAATTTCCAACCAAATGCTTTCAAAATCAGTGTTGTTCATAAAGTCAGATTTCACCACAAACGGAATACTCTCCCGTGCAAAGACCAAGGTCCCACCCCCGCAGCTCTTAACTGAATTTTGTCTATCTCTTCGATCAATCGAATAGCCAGGAATGTAAATCTCATCGTTAGGGGTCAACCATGTCTCTGTAAGGGCCAGAATGTCGAAAGAATAAATGGAGAGTAGTTCTTTAATACTGTCAATCTTATTCACCAATCGATTAAAATTAAATTGAGCAATCTTTAAGCCTCGTAACAAGTGAATATTAACGTTTGGTTCAACGTTGTTTTTCTCCACAGTGGAACTTTCCATAAGAGGTTCAGAAGTCACTGAACTATCGAGACCAGGGAATAACCAGACAAAGCAAGACCAGTTTACTCCCGGTTGAGCGATGTTTTCATATTCTTCATTCGTAATGCCTGCACATTTTGCATGATACCATGTCACATTCGTCGCATTGAACTGTGCGTTGATTTCTCCTGCAACCTTTCTTGCACACAACACATGGATCTGTTATAGGCCCAGGGTTCAAACTGACATCTCCAGGCAAAAGAACAAGATAACTTGCACCAAGAAAGTTTCATTAGGTTAATTCCAGTGTTGACTTTACAAGATGGCGATTTGATCCCAGTCAAACACTGTCGTCGCTTAATTCCAAAGTTACGGCTTGGAAGAGTATGTATATCAATAATAGTCACAACAAAGATTGATGCCACATCATTAACTAAGTTTTTATTCGGCTCGATGATTAAAATAAGAGATGTGAAAAGTACAATAATAGTTGAAACCGAGAGCTTGTACAAGATGCGTCCTACTGCCATGTTGGTGCTTCAAGTTAGGGCTGAGGTTACGGTTTCAACTTTGTTTTAGGACTCTGTCAGCTAATTTGTGCTTACTCCAGTACTTCCCAAGTCTACAGCCGTTACATTTTTATTCTCGACATCCACCAGTGGCGTTGCTTAGGTTGATTTATTGGGAAGGGGGAGCTAAAATTGGGGCATACTCTGAGCTTTGGCACTTTGGTTTGCCTGGGTATGCTTGGCATACCAAGATGGTCAGCGGACTCGGTGTTCACCACTAAGTGACATTGTCAAGGATAACTGGGTAAATGGTCATAAGTGTTTGTTAGATATCGCACCAAGAAAACCTTGGTTGTATTAACGAATGTTGCCGAGATCCAGAACACGAGGCGATAATTTAATTATTCCACAGGTTCAATATACTGGTATGAAATGGAGGAGCCAGGCCCCCTGCTGCCCCCCCCCCCCCCCCCCCCCGCGATGCTTATATTAACCACAACAGCTATATCGGTCTTCTGTACTCTATATTCATGGTCAAATTGTATATTGAAGTCTCACTTCACTTTAGGTTTAGCATTTTCCAGCACGCTTGGCGTTTATATCTATACCATCTGTTAGGTCGATCAACAACCTACTTTCTACACAATTCTAAATAAATTTTTCCTTTGCTATAACTAATACACCGAAGTCTGTGACACATTCTCCTTTCTCCACACACAATCTACATAGTGTTGTACCCACTGTTACGCGAATGTGGATTTTAGCGTTGTCACTTCGAAGGGCTTGTTCTTGTTAAGCCAAGATCAACGCTTGTGTGTAGAGGGGTTCGGTGCTGATTTCATGTAAAGAGTGTTATGGTAATTAAGATGAATAGGACAGTGATTACGGTCATCATTACCATCATCATTTATGTCCAATCAAATAGATCTAGTTTATATCAAGTTAAAGTTTTGTAATAAAGATTATTGCCCAGCGAATAATTTTGAAGAAGCCCATATCTCAAATAAACATAACAGGATACTTTGAAAGATACTTTAATGATGAACTAACGTTTCGTCACTTTACAAGCAACATCATCAGAGTGTCTATTTACATGAAAATTTTCGGCTTAAATAACGTACACGATACAAAAATAGAGGTCTCATTCGTCATTCTCTCCTTCTCTCACCTCTATTTTTGTATCGTGTTGGTTATTTAAGCCGAAAATTTTCATGTAAATAGACACTCTGATGACGTTGCTTGTTAAGTGATGAAACGTTAGTTCCTCATTAAAGTATCTTTCAAAGTATCCTGTTATGTTTATTTGAGATATGGGCTTCTTCAAAATTATATGCTGGGCAATAATCTTTATTACAAGACTTCGATTTCCGCCTGATATCTCGATTGCCGAAATACTAACCAAGTTAAAGTTTATCCACAGCATGGATTATTAGTTGCTAGGATTTCGACCTTGAGGTCTTTTGAGGGAAATACATTGTTTGAACGTTGTCAGAGACGAGGCCAGTGGGGGTCCGAAGCTACCGCTGTTCAGAAGTATCGTCAACTAGATTCCTCAAATACGAAGAGATTACGTCCATGTGGAGGGACTGCATTTTTCCTTGAAATGGAAGAGTCCTACCAGTCTGGCAGTGACTATAAAGCTCTCGGAAGAAACTTTAGAGGGAAATTAATAAGCGTAAGACTCGGAGATTTTCCACAGCACGCAGTATCTCTGTGTTTTCGACCAACTTGGATCACCCAGGACCCCACCACCACTTGCTCTAGGTTAGCCACATCACTGAAGCTTGTCAAGGGTTTCAAATCTAAATCTTCGACTGAAGAGTACTGCGCATTATATGCCCATAAAAGGATTACCATCACGCTCTAACCAGCCAAAGCCTGCCTACAATAGGAGAAAACCACGACATCTGCAAGCGTACTTTTGACAGCATAATCGACAGTAACCACAAGCTAAGAAAACATTTACCACCAGCGTTTAGCGCAACCTATAATTCAAGGCACGCGCGCACGTACACGATCCCGCATTGCAAAACTAACAGACATAAAAATAGGTTATTTATATCTTCATGTACTCGAGTTAATAGTTCTTAACTAATTTTTACCATTCATTATCAACATTGTTTCTATTCGTTTAAATCTTTTTTATGATTTCTATTGTAAATATTTAAAGCTTTATTATTGTTACGCAAATTAAATTTTATTCCCTGTAATACGCAGTTCAGCCAGATAAGACTGCGATGTATTTTAATAAAGTATCTATCCTATCCTATGCTACCCAAACCCCCGGCACAATTAACCCTTGCCACCAAGTTGAGGCACAATCTAATTCTGGATCAGATACGCTAAATATGGTCTGTATTAGAGAAAAACATATCTTTGTTGTATTTTGTTTTGTCTCTTGCTTTAGTGTAGCACGGGAACTAAACCACAATGCATGCGTTTCTAGCAAAATTGCTGAACAGAAGCTTTGTTTTCATTCCCAATTCAAGAGCAACCAAATGTAGCGCGTGAATCTCCATAAAACACACGAGTAAACACAAGACTAAAGAACATTTTCCTCAATTGTCTGACTCTTACAATTCGGTTTATAACTGCGCTTTTTGATTCCGCAATTTAAGATTGGTTTATATGTTTGATCAACCATCTACAGGCAACGTTGTTACGATGGTAACAACAAATATTGGCACACAATTTGGCAAATACCCTATGCCTGTGATAACGGTGCATTTCTATAGTCCTCTACATTGAACTCATTATTTTAATCATAGAAATGCCTACCAATGATTGTCCCTGTTAGAAAATGTAAAAATAGAAACTGGAAGGGAGGCACTGCCAAGTCGATTATCAGCTTGTCAGTACTTACAGAGCCATCGTCTTAACTATGCTACAGTAATTTAAGGCGAGTAGTCTCAATGAAGAGGTTTGTCGTATCACAACTTTATTCACATTTAGTCGGTATCATGAAAATGAACGAACAAAAGTACAACGCACAACGAAAAAAAATCATAAAAAACATCAAAAACGAATCTCGGAAGCTGTGCGAGTAAAGTGCGAGTTATGTGTGATAAAAAGACAATTATAATCACATTTAGGTCCGGTTGACGTGTCAGGCTAAACAGTGACGACTGACTGAGACCATGTCTTCGGTAAGCGGAAGAACAAAGTAGCCAATAAGATAACAGTGAAAGGGAGTGTGGTATGTAGTTGATAGGCACTATGTTCAAGAGAGTGAACGAAAATCAAGAGAAAAAGGACTTTCAACCTATTCAGGATAAAATCCATATCTATAATAGAGTTGTGTAGGGAAAACCTTTGAGGGGGATGCAAGTTCTCAACACTAATATTGAAACAGGAACGCAAAACTTGCTACTCTCTTCTTCGACTGCATTTTGAAAAACAGCTTTAAAACGGAGTTTAAAGCCCAGCAAAGTACTTTGAGAACAGCCATGGATACAGTAGAATCGCTTCATAAGATTTCATAAATAACAAGATCTAGCGTTTTGTTGTAACATCACAACATCTTAAGAGAGACATAGTGATGTTACAACGAAACTTTAGATCTTGTTATGTATTAAATCTTACGAATTGACTGTGTCCACGGCTATTCTTAAAGTACTTTGCTGGGCTTTAACTCTTACTTATAAACTTACGCTTCCCGCCTGGACAACCACTGGCTGATGTTTTAAGTAACAGATGATTTCTTTATTTTAAGTTAATACATTATACAAATGAAACCATGAAAAACGTATACACAGGACAGTTGAATAAACAATGTGAAAGTTACAACTGCACATGACACTCGGCAGAACGAGGACCAACGATACAGGCACAGACTGCATAACAACGGTGGTGGTGTGTCTACGAGACGAAAAAGAAAAAGACAAGGAACAGCCGTGAGACACACACAAAAAAACAATCAATAATCAAGTAAATCATGAAACAAACTAGCAAAGCTAAACATACAACAAACATTGAAATAAAATCGTATTCGAACATTCCTTAAATTTGTCATTTTGCGTTATAGTGAAGATTTAACAGAAAATTCCTTCAGTGCTCTTGTGCTGTGATAGAAACATGAATGATGTCATTTGAAACAGAAAAATGTCTAGTGGAAGGTACTCGCGTTATAGTTTGGCTGAAAGTAGAGTATACAATTTCCATCTTGCTCCATTAATTTTTCCTTCACAATGGATAAAATGTTTCAAAAAGAATGGAGCCCAGCCTTTTAGTTCTAAGATTGTTCAGGTCCCAGCGCTACCTCTTCTACACCACAGTGTGTATCACAATAAAACAGAAACCTTTCGAGCATAGGCACACAGTATTAAGCAGACGAAAGTACATACTCTAACTGGCCAATTAAATGTCCCTCACCAAATTTTACACGATTTCACGTGTGATGATGTGATTTTGGCACATACGACAATTTCACCATAACCTGCTGGTTACCAGTGAGATACTAACCATCGACCTGGATATACCAATACGGCGTGCGAAGGTTGCTTATGTGTACATCCCGTAAAATTCTAATGAGAGACACTAATCAAGCTACACATTGAGACGGAGAGCGAAAGGCCATGTGTGCACAACCGGTGACCTTTTCATGTTGTAACCAAAAAAACACAGCGTCTCAGATGTCAAGCAAACGCTCCAGCAGCAAAGTGGTTAGCTTGACTCACTATGTTTGTCGATACTCAATTTCACTGCTCCAAGCAAACGGCTACTCGCATCAGTGACAACAGCCACGGAAACAACAAATGAGTTTTATACTTTCAGGTGGTAATCTATTTGAGTGTGTGACGAAGGTGAACTGCCTCGTGGTTGAGGAAATTTTGTATCAGATGCGGAATATCATGTATGCGAGATTTATCAACAGTGGCAATACACTTATATCAAGGAAAACCTCAAAATTGATGGGTCGCAAACGAATCATAGAAATATAGAAAATAAGAATACCGCAGCCATGTACATACGACCGAGATTCTTTAGTTGAAATTCCTCCAACGTGACCGCCATCACGCCATAACACATAAAGATCAAAAAACTCAGGAGCGATAACAAAGATAAACAAAAAGATACGAAAGCAGCAGCCGCGTTGCGAGAGCTGTAGATTGCTTTTAAAATGGCAATGTCTTATTGATAGCTAGCTTACGCCAAGTTCATACATATCGCAAATTGTAAGATGTCTACCGTAGGCATGTTTTCCTCGCAACCCACATGTAGAAACGACATGCTGGTGCATGTTTTTTATCTCAACAAATGTGACACATTTAGGGTTAGCTCCATCTCTTCTGAGTCAAGCAAATCTTCGGAAGGAGTAAGTGACCAGGAGTTATTTATCCCCTGGGATAAGAGCAACCTCGTATTCAGTTGAGTAGCCAGTTTCAATAAGGGGGGTCAGGACACTCAAAGAAGCGATCTTGGCAACGGTTACCTGGGTGAGGAACTCCGAAATACCCCACCGTCCACAAAACATGTTTATTTTTCACTCAGAAATACATAAAGACGTTTTCCTAGGGGATTAAATGACCCCTCTGATCCCCCTTCCCGGTCATGCTACTGGTCCTTTCCGGGTCATTTGAGCCTTACTTTGCTGGACGGAGATACTGGGTACGAGGATGAGATAAGGGCTAAGTACCCGGTTGTTATTCATCGCTAGGGATAAGCGACCGGAGATCATTCTTCCCCGAGGAGTAGCGATCGATGGTGATTAATCTCCCTGGAATCACGTATCCGGGCATCAATCACCGGACGAACACCGGGGCCATTCAGCAGCACTTTTTTCAAGCTGTCTGATGAATGGATAGCGGATACCACCGCAAAACTTACAATCATATAGCTCTTCAGTACTCTGGTTGGTTGTTGTTCTAGTAAGGTCGGTTGGCATCCTTGGGTCGTTTTAGTTGTACTTTTAACCGCTTGTCGCCGATCTGAAATCCATTCATCGCTTGGATGGCCATCACAGCTGACGGTGGACTGTCATAACTTACAAAACCTGTAATAAAATCAAATAAGAGGAGATGGTTACCTTTATGAAAATTTCACATGTGAAAAACATAGGCAATTGAAACAATTTAACTTACGACATTTTCATCTCACATACGAAATCGGAACGTTTTCATATATGAATTATGACACCAATTAATCATTCACGAACAAGAAAACAAAAGTAGTTCAAGTTTAATCGGTCGTTGTAAATGTCACACAACCACACGTGTTCTATCAGGTGATACAACCGTTGATATACGTCAACCTTTCGTGCTATTTTCTCGACTAAAATTGATGGAATCTTCATCATTTTTGAAAAACATGAATGTTTCCATGTGTTCGTTTCATAAGTACTTCACAATATTGGCTGAGGCGTTGTATCGGACATAAAACCGCTCATATTGTAAATAGTTCATGCCTAATTCATATGCGAAATTACGTGGTTCAAAATTGCATATGTGAAATATTTTCACACGAAACATGTATTTCACATATGAAATGAAGATTCACATGTGGAAATTGACGTCACCAATGAAATTTTCATACGACATACAGAACTGAAACATTTTCATACATGAAAGTGCATTTACTTTTAACTATTAGTTATTAATTAATTAGCATTTAAAAATTATTTATTTATTAAAATAACCAATTTATGAATTATTAATTAAAAACATTATTAATTAAAAATTAATCACTTTTTACGTTTGTTCGGGTGTGTGAATTCTTCTGTTCACTTACCAAAACACTTGCTCATCCCCGAGACTTTGTCAATAAACACTTTAGCGCTGATGACGTTTCCGAAAGGGCTAAAGGTGGCAAACAGATCAGCATCTTGGAATTCCTTCGGGAGATGGTAGATAAACAAGTTGGCTCCATCCGGACCTGAAACGGTGTGGGATAATATGTAATTACATGATGAGGTTATGATGAAATAATGGAGGAGTTGACTGAAAATATTAAGACGGTACTTTGACTTTTCTGCCTCAACCTGGAACTTGCAACATGTTAGTTATTACGACACGCTGCAAGTAAACTAAAGTGCGATTTGTTAACGTTCCAGCGAATCAGGTACAGGAAAGTCTTACCTTCCTTCTGTTGTTGTCGTGTCGGGGACTGCATCATGTAGGAACTGTACGGATTGGTGAAACTAGCTAAAACATAACAGAAATTAAAAAAAAAAACCCCTCGTCAGACAACCGTTCGTTGACAGGATATAGAAAACATAAACCTGGAGATGAGCATAAAAACTGAACATTCGCAGCAGTATTTTCAAGTACATGACCCAGAGCGGGTAGCAATCATAAAAACCAAATAGGTAATCGGGGAACGACCTTTCAGACCCACCGACCACGTCGTACATCATCTTTTCGTCATTCCAGCGTCATGTTTGTAAAGTTGAAATTCCATGTTTGAAATTTGTTCCACTGAAATTACTTTTCAATTTCGGCTTTCTCTCGCTTCTCGTTCAACAGACCAACTGGACTATCCGATCACCGCATATTTTTACTCATCCGCAGCGGCAATTCTTTTCGACTTTTCCCTGTCAATTTTTACGGGCATGTAACTGGAGAAACACTGCTCAACCGACTCCAAACAGGTTGGTGGATTTTATATATCAACAGACTACTTCAATTTACAGCCTGTCTTCATTCTTCACCCATACCTGTGTAAGGCGCCACGTTGGAATACGACTGCGATAACGGGTCAGCGGCTGAAACACCAGTCATTGGGCTCATCGCTCCCATGGTTCCCATCGTCCCAGGACTGGTGCCCAACGAAGCCATTGGACTGACTCCACTAACGCCCATGTTCTGCATCCCGATGTTTGGAAAGCCAAGGGGATTAACTATAGATGTAATAGAGCAGGAATTATTCACGAAAATTAGCAATATTACTAGCTGTGCTGTGGTTTTTACAGCCTCAAAATCGTCGCAGAAAAACGTGTCCTTAAAATTGCCTTACTAAGGCTTAGGACATAATCCATAATCTAAATCCACAACCCAAACCCTAACTCTAACTCAAAACTTAACCATTAACCAAGCCCTTAACCTAAACCTAGCCTCAACTGTTAACCTAACCGTTAACCTTGTTGTCAACCTAACCCATAACCTACCCCTAACCCTTTTTACCTACCCCGAAACCTAATCCTAAACTTAACCCTTAAGGCCTATCCACACGACACGACTGTCGTAGGCGGGGTTCTTCACTTTAGCTTACACTATTTCACTTTGGCGATATACGACATACGTAAGAACACAATTCCTGCTCGCAATTCACTCGCGAATGTTGCAGTTGGTCTCGAACACTCAAATGATTGAATCGGATACATCAAAATGAACACTTGTATATGACAGTCGTATCGTGTAAAGGGGTCCTTAAGTGTCAGCAGTTTCCATACGTCCTCTAAACTGCACTCGCCCCGTAAAGTCGTTTTGCATGAAAAACCTTCATCAGAGTGATGGGTGCTTTAGCGCCTTAATTTCCATTCCTGATCGCTCCATGTTATTCACCTTACCACTTACGCGGCTCATACTTTCAATATCACTTACCATAATTGGTTAATCCACTCATGGAAAGAGGGTTGACGCCTGCGGTAGTCGCGGCGTTACTGGTGGCTGTGTACGTCATACCCGAGGGAGTTGACGTAAGAGTAGGACTGGTGAGCATTGGATTGGTTGCCTGTTGCATCTGGGTTTGCTGCTGTTGTTGTTGTTGCTGTTGCTGTTGCTGTTGTTGGTTGGCCACGGCTGCTGCAGCCACAAGGGAACCAAAAGTTCCAGGGATCAAGCCTTCAAAGAGAGAAAAACAAAGGCAAGAAGAAAGGCTGTCATTTCTAGTTTTGGTTCAAAACCCCTGATCTGCTGACAATAAAGCTAGACGTGGAAAATATCGAGAAGAACGAAGTTGCAGTTACGTTCTCTGGGATGGTCGTAGCACTTCACAAATACGCAGAACAACTCATTTAATTTTCTTTTATTGACACATTGATAAAACCCCTCCAGACCAATTGTTCTGTACGCGCTGTTGTGAAATTCAAAAGAATTTCTGGTCAAAAACGAAGTTAAGGAGATTAACCAATATGCACACAAAAAAATAACACCTAAGACATCAATATTCTATCAGACGAACTGGGCATTCGAATAGTTTTATGGAAAGGTGTAGTATAAAATAAGTTGGACATAGAAAAAATGACGTATCTATGTCAACATGCAAAACGCTGAGAAAATGTGATAAACCGTTACCCCGAAATAGCGGTAATCCAGAATGTACGCCGGTACAGTAAAGAGTTTGCCACCCTAACTAAAAATTTTCTGCCACCTACCAGCCGTTGCTGGGATACCAGGAAGTCCACCGACCAGTCCACCTGGGAATGCTCCCTGCAGTGCTCCAACGGAAGCCAGTTGTTGAACCTGTAGTTTGAAAATCTTTCATTATGAAAATACGATTAATACATAGCACATACGGAAAATCCTACACCTCATTACACAGGATTTCAAGTTACTTTTGACGCCCGCGTTCCCAACAACTTTTAAACATTGACAAACGGTGAGGACGCAGAAGAATCTCGTTCAGAAATAGGGAACGTATTTTCGTAGTTCGAAAGGAATTTTAATAGTTTGTTGTGCAGGGCGTTTTCTTGCATTCAAATGAAGTCACGTAAATCAGGCTTTTTACGTAGTCCTCAACAAAACGAAGTTAACAAATACTGCAACAGATGGATTCACTTCTCTAAACTCGAATGTACAGTAAATACACCAACTGCGATTTGAAAAACATAAAAAACCAGTTTACATTTAAAAAGAAGTTTCAGATAAATGCAAGAACACGGCCGACCTAACAATCAAAGTTCATTTTGAACTTCAGAAACGCAACTCTTTGGTTTGGTCAAGGTTCGACAATTTTGCAGCGTAACTTTGGCGGCAAGTTAACCTGAAATGGTGCGTAATTAAGGTGTGACTTTGGTATCATCTAAAACTGCAACTACAGTAGGATAGGCTTATCTCTCATGCGAATGAATCAACGTGGGAGTTACGTATTGATTATCGGGGGAAGGGAATCATCGGCTACAGGAGTCTGGGTACTACATTGGGAGAACCGTTGCTGGGTATCGTGACGTGGGAAGATCATGACATCATCTGTTGTTATTTGAAGAGATTGTGTTACGCTGGAGAATGCTTTATTACGTTGTGCTATGATGATATATAAAATTCCAAATTTTTGTCTCAAGTGACTGACTTTTTACCACCTTACTTCTCCAAATTGGGGGTAACGGTATAGGCTCCCCTGGCTCCCAATTACTCTTCCCCCCCTTGTACTGAATACATCGTTTTCGCTCAATGTCTGGAGATTCAGGTGACTTAAGGCATCTAGCTAAACAGTGATATCCAACGAAAAAAGCTTGAAATAGGAAGGAAAACCAACTCGCTCCTTCGTCGCTCGGTTTGTACGAAAACCTCAAGCAAATGCTTTCCTGTAAGGACCCCGCTTTCGGTTTATAAGTATTTGATATGAGGTGGCAATCCTAGGACTGGAAAACCTTGTATTAAACGACCAAGATATATTCAGAAGCAAACTGCAAAATTTGCTAGATGTAGCTGCGACTATTGTTTTACCTGTTGGTAGTAAGCAGCATTCAGACCGTGAACACTTGCCATGGCGTTCACTCTCTTTAATAGTTTATCTTTCTCAGTATCGGCAAACTTGACAACAATTGGTGACGAGCATCCCTGATGAAAAAATGTTAATGGTTAGAGTAGTAATGGTTACTTATTGACATTATTTAATGACCTTAACTTGTGAAGTCGCGTGGCATACAGAACAACTTATTTTGACGGACAACATCGAGTAAACTCCGTATTTAAGCTATAAAACGAGACGAAAGGTTTGACAATGACTTTGAATCAAGCCAAAATACTATGTCACTCTCTTCAATTTTTGTCTCGTTTTACAGCTCAAACATTGATCTGAGTTGAATGAGTGAAAATTGAAATATAACTGAACTATTTTTCTTAAAGTTGACGTCTGTTAACCATTTTTTTTAAATCTCAGCATGTAATACCTACACGTAAGGAGCATGGACATACACTGCGAAGGAAGAATTTTGCTGGGGAGCGCACAAAACTTTGTCTCACTAAAATGTATCATAGCAAACTTGAGTAAGAAAAACCCCGATATTATATTTATTTTCGCCAAGTTACAGAACATTTGCACTACAACTTTGCACAACTAACCATTATTCTCTAACTGAGAAGGGGATACAGCTTCCCAGGCCTGAACACCTATGCCCGGAAGGGAGAATAACAGTGGCTAGAGGACCATTGAGAACCATATGATACACGTATATTCCTGACCATCTTAAAGACTGAGTTTAAGTTTAGATACATCCTTTATGAGACGGGAGAGGTGAGACTTAAAACCTCCAAAGTTATCTAACTGTACTTTTATCTGACGAACAAATTGCACACCACGTGATGTGTACGTGTCTAAGTGGTCTGTAGATGAGAAACGTCCAATTCGAAGAGTGAAAATGGATAAAACACGAGATATTCAACAACAGAAAATGGTCAAATTAATACCAGGGTTGACTAGAATGTGCAAGTAACTGGCAGCATTGGCACCTTTTTTAAGGTTCTCGCCTGATTCCAAATCATTGGAGAAAAGTATAAATAACTTCTCTAAATTATTTATGGGTGCTTTCTCCCTCCTGCACAGGATGTCGTTCAGCCAGAGCAGCCTACATTAATTTTATACTCCTAGTACATCAAATCTACTTGACAACTTGCTACACAACCAAGGAGAATGCAGTAGCAACCTGATTTAAATGACCTTGGCCTAGTGCTACATAGAGTCAGCTCACTGCATTTATTTCAAGTAAGTGAAACCACTAACCTCCATTGTCCTACTGTTGTGCATTATGTCAATGGCTTTTTGCGCTTGCATTTTGCTTTCAAATGTCAAGAAAGCACAGCCTAAAAACATGTAACATACATTGTAAGGTAAAGAACTGGATTATATTAATCCATTAAGAGGCATGCATCCTCCTCTTTTGAATAAAATCATCTGGCATTGGACAGAATAAAATTCTAAAGTGAACTCTTGGCCCTTTATGGTTCAACAAATCAGCAGTTAATGCATACATGAGTAGGTGCCTAAATCTACTCAATAATATCACCCCATGTGAGCCGGATTGAAATCCTCAAGGGTGTCCTCACCCAGCAATGGGTTAAAATTAACTTTTCTCCCAAAAGGCCCATAACCTGGGAATTACTACAATGTTGATGGCTCACTGGTACACCCTGACAGGGGTATTAAATGGCACTTTTGGTTCTTGCAAACCCCGAGATGCTCATCACCAAAAAGTATGATTCTGTGCACTTGCAATGTCTTGGCCCCTATCCATTTTCCTTGAGTCCAGCTCCCAGTCCATGCCAACAAAAACAAAATGAAAGATATGTTGACAAAATACATTTTGCTGGTATTTCAAGTGTTTAAAAATGTGACAGAATAATGCCTAACATATCTGAAGGATTCATTGTTTACGAAAAACTGACTATAGAAATGCCTTTTTTTAAACAATGAAAAGTATCTGACAGCAACTGAGCAGCAAGTAGCAGACAGCAAACTCTGCCAGCAACTGGCTTCTGAATTCTAATGAGAACCTTGCACACGGGTGTACAAGACCTCAGATACACTGTACTGTACCTTTGCTACGTTTTTCAGCATCCCTCAGGACTGTTAGGTCTTCGATGGTACCAAAGGGTGCAAACATCACTCGGAGATCATCTTCAGTGGTAGTCTTGGAGATCATGCCAACAAAAAGCTTGCGATCATCTGGAAAAATAACAGAAACAATTTAACAATTCAGCCCAGCTAAAATGAATCTACTGCACAGTATTCATTACTTTTGAATGTATGGTATTCAGACAGCAAGAAGGTAGCAGTGGTGTTATATAACTGTCAAATGCCAAATCAGACAAAGAACTTTGCAGAGTAACTGAAAGATTGTCCAAACAATAAATGCTTACATGTAATTAACATCCTGCCATTGATCAACATTTTCACCATGACTTTTGTATTTGAAGTCAGATCAACCAAAAGAAATCACTGATTATCAAAGTTTGAGTTTTCAGGCAGGCAGGGGCACTGACAACCCTTGTTTTGACAATCCTTTAAAGATCCAACTGGCAAAAATACTGCTGTTCATGCTATTTTATGAACTTAGTGAGTTCTTTCATATTAAGCCATTTTGCATGCAAATTTGAAGGTTAATGTTGCAGCATGACAGATGTTTTTGAGTGGCATTGAGGAATTAAACCAAATCATAATTAAAATAAAATTATGTTTGTGTACAGTAGATGTATCTGCCTCATCAGATTTCTCTGATTGAAAACAGTGATCTGTACTTGACTCAAGATCAGAAATACTAGTATATTGAATATGAAGAACTTGGTCAAATACAATGATGCAAGACAGGTGGTTATACATGCAAATTATAATGTGTGCCCTCTTCCCAAAAAATGAGGAAAAAATTGATTAGCTTTATGGTCAGCTGGATAGATGTTTCATGTGCACCACAAGTGTTTGCATAATAAAATGCTATTTCACATGTATTTACATTTGTACATGTATAAAGTACATTACTGACATAAAAAAGAAAAAGTATTTATTACTGTACAACAATTGTCTTGGTGGGATATTTCTCTATCCTTATTTTACCTTACAGTCTTTCCTCCAAGTGAAATCCTGTTTTGAGCAGGATCTTAGGTATGAAGAACTGTTCTTTTATACTAAAAGCATAACTGTGGATGGACACAAACCTCGTTTCTTGTCTCTATCTGCTGGCTTGACTTGCATTTTATGACTCATCTGAACAAAGAAGAAGAAAGTAATGTAAGGGGCAAAACCAAAGCATTAGTGACTGGGTTGTTTTTTTGTTTTGTTTTCTTTTTATCTCTAATTCAGCAAGATGGCAACAGGGATATGTCTTGTAACATTTTGCTGGATACTGGATTGAAGTAGATAGTAGATTATATGGTCCTAAATAAAGGTTAGTTGCACTTTTGCACACGGAGATATCAAACTACATGGGGTAATTTAAGGAAAGAAGAACCAGTATCACTCTAATGAAACTTAACTATTATTGAGACTTTTTTGAGTGAGTTGCAAGCATGGATAGAGCGACAACTGAGAACTGTTCATGCCCTTGATAGCACTCTCCCTTGTTTCTCACAACAAGGTACTTGGTCTTCAAAATAACTAGTTCAATTATAAAAACTATGTGCTTGATAACCGTTCTTTTACTTCTCAAGATTTTGGGAAAGATTCAAAGAAATATTAGTGTAAAGAAAACAACTGAATACAATTCAGGAATCATACACAATACTTGGCTGACAGAACAATCCTTAAAGACAGTTTGGCATGTGAGTTCAAGTACACACTTGAAAAGTAGAAGTTTCCCAAGTTTTCAATATAATTTCTTCACTTTATCAAGATTACTGTAACTCAACTGAAAAATTTCCTTCTTACCATGATTTGCTTACAACTTTATAAAGTACTTCCTTTGCTACTGAAAACTTCACAGAAAGAACATTAACAACAGAATCCAACAATTCTGTAGTAAACGTGCTTTGATGTTCTTCCTCATTTTTAACTTGTGACGATTCTAAGTTCTGAGAACTTGGAACTTCCATTGGATTATATCAACTAAATCTACTCAATCATGGGATGGAAGAGACAAAATTATCATCATAAAAGCTTTATCCAGCTATATTTCAAACTGACCACCAAAAATTAAGCTCATCAGCTTGATTATCACATGAAAGATCTAACAGAATGTTAACTCAATGTTTTGCTGTATACATGGCATTAACTTGCCCAAAGTGATCCTAAATAATAGCCTTCATTTTGAGCACAACTCAATGAAATTTTTGCTAGAGAGGAGATCTTCAACACCATATCTCAATAGTGAAACACATTTTCTCTATCATCAAATTGTTTCTTGATACTCAATTGCTAACAAAATTCAAGATAGGGCTCGTTTCCTAATTACAAGCATGTTACTTGCTTGAACACAACACTCACTTCACAAAGTTAAGTTTCACCAGAGTGGCACAAAATCCAAGCTATCAGGTATATTTGAAGTAACATTGTTTGAAATTGTAACCAAACGTAAATATGGCTTTATGGTGAAGTATTAGGAGGTTGTACTGTAGGTGCTGTAACACACTTTGCAAATTATTGTAATGGAATGTTTATTCAACTACTCAAAAACGCTTTTTTTCACCTTGTTTCTAGCTTGCAACAACTCAAGCACTAGCTGGAAAATATCCAGTAAAATTTTCCTGGATATCGGGATACTTCCACGTGGCCAGGCTTTACCGGATATTAGTATCCAGATTTGGCACATCCCCAATTGACAACAGATTGAAAGAATCTGGTAAGGGATGTCTCTTGGAACTAATGGCTGTCATCAGAAGATCAACTTGATATTGACTCTTTGATAACAACAAAATCAAGTAATGACATCTTAATTAACAAATTCATATAGGAAACTGAGAATGAAAGGCACATCACACCAATTCCACATTTGTGATCCATCATTTAAGTAGAGAAAATTTCTTGTAAGACGGCCTGCCAACATTCTGTTGTTGTCTGAAGCAATAAGGTTTCAATAGAGGTCGTCACTAATTTCAATCAGAACAGTTTCCCAGCGAGATGTCGAAGGGCAAAATGGAATCAACTTTGTCTTTTCCTTTCCTAAGCTTAGCCTTAATCCGCAGTTTATCATAAAGTTTACTGTAAAAACCATATATAACTCAGAGAAAAAACACGAGAAATTCTAAGGGCGAGCATTCGCCCATAGGTTGAGTAAACATAGCAGAGTCCAAACAATGTCAAGAATACTCATCGTAGAAAAAGATTTTTGATAAACGGAGAAATCGACTTATTCCAGGTAAAGTTCTCTTCTCGTGTAAGTCCTCCTGGGCTTTCAAAGACGAAGTTTTGTCACAAAACGTTACAAAGGCACAACCTGCCACAAGGAATTGTCACACAAAATCTCAACACAAATTTAAATATTTCGAGACAAAAATACGACTAAAAACCATCCAATGTGAGCTTCACACCTTTATGCTGTCCAGTTACACGGTCTTTTAAGATGGACAAGTCCTGGATATCGCCATAAGGCTCGAAAACTGGACGAAGTTGTTCGGCTTCCCAAGATCGGGGTACTTGACCAACGAACAGTTTTACCGGTTCGTTTGGTGGAGTAGAACCGTTTGCCATCGAGCTGACATCCATTGCACAGTGATATACTACAAGACGGTACTTGGACGTACAAGAAGACACTCAACAGGACAGCACAACAATGCCACAAAAGACACAAAGTTCACTAGAACCACACCAAGAAAGACACAACTACACTCGGCATGACATAACGAGCGAACTACACATTTCCCACAAGCCAGCTTCGCGTGCTCTGGGATATCGAAGAAGTTAAGGGATAAGACGGGATCTGAGTTTGTACATTACTTGTCCAAAATGGCGGCAAATTTATGTATAATTAGTCAGTCAAACAAAATAATGTGAATGGTCAACTTAACCTGGCTGTGTATCTTTTTTTAAGCATATTTAATACATTTAATTTAGTTTTGAACCACATGATAGCTTGTGTGGCTTTATGGACAGGAAATTTACATGTGAAACGTTCTGGAACATTACTTCATTCTTAAGGTTGCTGTATACTTTCAGGATACTATTTGAGTTAAGCATTACAGCGTTCTGTCTTTTACTGGAATATGATAAACTTATTGATCGTTGAAACGCATGTGTAACTGCAGTAAAATATTTTGGTTTGCACCAACAGTTATTGGTAGTTTTTATTAGTAAATTTTATGAATATTACTTATATTACAGTCGTTACCTTTTATAAACTTACTTTTACCTTTTCCCGAAATGATGTTATTACTTGGAAAAGTAACAATTTCTTGTAACTGGTTTCACGTAACGAGTTCTGGTGCAGAGTTGGAGTTACATTACTAACCATAAATTACCTATCACCTTCCCTTGGCAGTTGGCAATGGTCATTCTTTGTGAATTTGGTTTTATTCACTGTACTGGAATGTTGAACAATCCAAATAAACACATTTTTACATCATTGCAGTACAGCTTGCCTACTGTCAGTTAGGGATGAGCCGATTAATCGGCCATTTTTAAATAATCGGTTATCGACCGATTATTGTTTGATAATTGGCAAAATAATCGGCCATAAGACTATTTTTTTAAAATGGCCAAGATAGGTTGTTTTTACTACCAAGCACAGGTTTTTTTATGAACATACAACATATTGCAAAAGAACACGTAATATTTAATACTTCGAGTAGAACAAGGAAATTCCTGGCATTTTGTTACTAATTTACAGAAGTGTGGCTGGCCCACCTTGCCATACGAAACAAATTTGTAGTAAATATTTATGAAGTATATATATATATATATACATACATACAATAGAACGTGAGTTTTACGACCATCCCTTTTGCCAGGTAAAAGTGGTCGTAAATGCCAAGTGGTCGCATAAGACAGGTTGTGATGTGACGTAGTGGCCGCCTTATTTTGCGTGTGCAACTTCCGGGAAATGCGTAAATTTAAGCAAAATGCGCATTATTATGATTGAAGAAGCAAACCCAAATTTCATTGACGATTACTTTATTCAACTAAGAGTCACACAAGAATTTGCTTAAGTTCATCTACTTATTAAGTGAAAAGAAATTGGTCAGCGTGAACTGCTTCGATTTCCTAACTCGTTCTGAGAGAAATTCACAACAGCATAAGTATAACTGCACGGAACTGATCAAAACTAGATCGAAGCGGTAAATGCGTAGTTTTTCTCGTTTCCTGATTTCTCTTTGCCAAGACAGTTGGAGCGATTGTGGAGCGGCATTGATTCAAACGGCGAACTTAATTCACGAAACTTAATTACGATCGATCAAATTAAATCTGCCCTACCTATTAGGTTCGGCAGAAGAGGACGCTGATCTTCTGCCGAACTTAATTCATCAATCAGGTTCGCACATGAGTTGAGCGGTCAGCAATTTTAGTTTGCAGTGGTCGTTCGTGACAGGTAAAATTTCTTATTTTGACCGCTAAAAAGTGGTCGCTGGTCGCGTTAGACAGGTGGTCGCTCACGGCAGGTATATTTTAACTACAAATCGTCCGTGCCAGAAAAACTGGTCGTATATGACAGGTGGTCGTAAAAAGGGGGTCGTAAAACTCAGGTTCTACTGTATATATACGTGAACGTTTTGGTTTACGAAATACAAAGTGGGCTCAATATCGCACAAATAGAGCAAATAGAATTATATCGCTTACTTCGGAGAATCCACAACACGCGGTCTGCTCCTACAATTACTTCGTCTTCTCTTCCTGTTGTCGGCATCGCAACTGTTTTCGCTCGTTTGCCTGACACTTTTGTGCAGCTTCTTGTAAAATAGCATTGTTGGTGGCTCGGAACCTGGAACGTGAGAAGCCTTCGGACGAGGCAAACCATCGGCTCTGCTGGGTTGAGCATCGTCATCGGAGGTCGTCGCAGCTCGAGGAGACAACTCGATGACCTTTGTCTTTTTATCTCTTCGAGGCCAGCATTTACTGATACAGCCTCCCATTACTAACGTTTCTATTTACGAAATGACTAAATCTTGCAAAAGTTCTTACCAAAGTACGTCAATTTTAAGAAAGTGTTCGCGCGCAACTCAAATCTTCCAACTGATCTGTCGAGACTTGACTTGCTAATGAAGTCAAATTAGGCAGATGATTGGTTTAATAACCACTGCGTGTCAACCGTAAGCGTGCGTGATTCGATACGTGCATAATTACTCGTGAAGATTTCTTACGTATAGAATTGATCCACCAATGGAAATGAGCCTTGTTTCGTGACGTTTGACAAACGACGAGAAAAACGAAGAAAATTAGAAAACAAAAAAAGGGGAATGGGAGACCGCTGAAAAAATTGTTTGGGACACTTGAGAGCCCAACCAAGTACATTTTGATGTTCTCATAGCGAAAAATTGGGCGAAGCAGCAAAGAACATTAGTGTTACCATTATAAAAGTGTATTTTCTGTGAAAATATTTTGAAAATTACCTAAGCATATAATTGTAAACACATTTTACAGCTTACTCTCACTTCACATTCTCAAGAGATTTTTCAATTTCCAACGTGGATCTAACGAATAATTTTTTGATAAGAGCATTAAGTTGTGAGCACCAAGGCCTCAAATGATAAGTACCGTTTATGTATACGTGTACCCTATAACCTTCTCAAAATCAAGGAGATGAACTAAGGATTCAGCTTAATTTAGATGTTGAGTGAAGCTAACATGTACAAACAATAAACCTCTGGCGATATGCCTCGACATCAAGTGGGAAGGATTGGTAGACCTCTCTAATCCCAATAACTACGGCCTGAATCTTTCCAGGGGTGGCGGAAGTATTTTACTTGGTTGATGCGTTTTCTTCACGCGCTGAGAGTTGCTTTGGAGGAGCGAGAGATATTTAGTTTGTTCCATGGGATATTGCATATTCCCTCAATGATTTAGCTTTATTGGTATTACTTTCCTGAAAAACTTCTAAAGTTCAGTTTAATATGTAAAGATTATGACATTTGTCGGGTTGCAGATTACTTTTGGACATTAGGGAAATTATTGGTGGGACCAGCGTCTTACTAGTCGCACCTGTTCTGCCGTCCATGCAATTATGTCAAGTTTAAAGTCAGAAAAAATAGCTCTTGCTATATATTAATAGTTTAAGCGTGTGCGTTCTGTATACAGGACATCTAGAACAAAAGAGGAAATGGGAAAACAAAGCGAAAACAATGAAAGAGCAATGAAAAAGGTAAAATGTACTCTATGTTCATTAGTACTATTATTACCATTGGTACTACCCTATGACAATATAAACCACCACAATGATTACAGCTATTGTATCATATTTAACATGCACTTGAATAAAAAAGACATTTGATTGTATCAATCTTTGGAAGACTAGATCTAACTACATATAAAATGAAGTTATCCATTATGGTAGGTTTTAATTTGCTGTAAACCAGGAAACATCTTGTATCTTGATCAGAAAATGAACAGCTCAAGATGGTCGGAATTTTCACCTGCCAAACAAAGAAAAATTCATTTCATGAATATATTATCCAAAAATCGGAAGTTAACTGTTTGTAGACTTTGTATCATTGAAATTTGGAACTAAATAAAAACTTTCCAAACCATTTCTGTTTCGTCTGGTCAATACCGATATCATTAAGTACGTTTCAACGATTTTATTCTTATGAAGTGTTCACATAACTACAGTCTGGCTTCTCACTATTTTTAACAAAACAGTTCTTTCTCCAAACACGTGAACACACTCCTCACGTGGGATCTTCGTCATGAATAGCTATTCAGTTCGTTGGCTATCATATATATATTGTCACAATTCTTAACTGCGAACGTTTTTCAGAGAGTAGATCACCATGCTAAGGTATAAATATATCAGCAGGTTGATACTTCTTGTTCTGAGATTAATCATACCTGACGGCCTTAGCCCGATTACGCATTGAAATGTGATAACGAGGCCTCACCACCGTTTAAATAGGATAGCCAGACTCTCAGTTTGACCAACCATCTCCTTGTTCCATGTATACCACCACAAACGACTGTCAAAATATGACCTCTTCCAGAAAGTGTATACATGGCTCCCAACCAGAAACCACTTGGAAGTTGAAATTGAAATGCGATTTGGAAGGCAGTGTTACTCCACCTGGGGCAAAAGAAAGATTGAAGAATATTGGAAGATAAACATATTGTAATTGATGAACATTTAATGCAAAACCAAAAGCACCGACTATAATGAGAATAAATTGTTTAAAACAACAAAAGTAACAACTACAATAACAATAATTACAATAATGATAATCACAGGTAACCTGGACAAATAACAAAGTAAAACGTGATCCGTTACGGCCACGGGTCAAGTACATCTCTTGACTTTGGTCCTATTTACCATGATTCCCTGGTTGAGCCGAATTCTTTGATTCGCATTTATGCATTCTAGCGACTTTGACCGAAATTGTTTCTTGCACTGGTGTGACAAGTGTTTCGTTTCTATACCGAAAAATATTAACTGAAAGATCAAATTACAAATGGAAGACTCACGGCTTAAAGTGGATTCCCGAAACACTCTGTGATGAAATTATTCAGCCGAATTATCGTGTTTGAATCTGTGTTTGGTCGATAGGACCTGTTGACGACGGCACACTTTCCAATAAGTTTTGAGCAATCAAACTGATAGCAGGTGACATAAACTTTTATATAAAACACTGCTAAGGCAAGGAACAATCGTAAGCAATAATCGTACGAAGTACATCAGCCTCAGGACGGCGGCTTGAAGTAAATGTTTTATTAGGGAATCAAGTTTTAATGCAAATTTGCAGTAATTCCAAAGACGTCATGGTGGCAACCTCAAAGCTTCCCTACCGGTGGAACCAAACAGGGGCAAAAATATTTTTTAACTGTGGCAAATATCCCTTGAAAAATGTGCTAATTTGTGCCGAAAGATAAAAATTATTAGAATAGAATATTCATCTTCCATAATTCCGATAAAATATGATACCAAGTGCGAGTTCCCTCCATCTTGATGTGAGAAATGTTTTTCACGTTAAAGGTAAGAAATAAAAATCTTGCACATTCTTTTCTACTTGGGAAGATGCGAAATTGGAGGGAGATTAATTTTATCTGAGTTGCCAATGCCAACCTATAACCCCTTCCTAAACATAATCAATGACGTCATAATTCTTTTACCAATGAGCTAATTTATGCAAATGTGTGCAAATTCGAAGAACTAACTCGGTTCACACAATTTGAGCAAATTGTTATGTCGCGTAAAATTTTAGTTCTCAGAAATAACTTGGCAACTCAATCGAGCTTCGTTCTAACGTACTTAACAGCTGGGGAATATGTGAGGCGAGCTGGTCCGGATGGCCGAGATGGCTTTATCTCAGCTTCAGTTGAATTGCCTTTGAAATTTGAGTTGCGTTTATGTGAAATGAGCCAGCCTGGTTTGACAGTCGTGCGGAGAGCCAGCGTGATAAGGGGAGTTAGCTTGTCTTATGTCAACACCCTCAACCGAGCTGGCCTGGTTAACCGTGTTTAAGCGACGAAAATATCCCAGCGACTTAACGTTGTCTTCCTCATGCTTTTATAATTTTTACAATGTTCAAGGGATAAAGAGGAAGTCCTTCAAATATTGATTCTGTATGAAGTTTTGTTCCGTGTGCCTAAGAGTTGCATCACATCAAAGCAGACGCTTTCTGATTGGCTAATATTCTCACGACTCTTGTCTCTGCTGTAATTTTGCTTGGAATCACGTATACGGTTTCTAAATAATTCCAAAGAAAGCTTTAGCTTTCTAGGCTTTACTCAGATCAGTGCAAATAATACGTTCGGTTCGATTTTGCGGACGTCTGTAAAATTGATAAATAGTAAGCCCGCGAGAACGTAGTAAATCGCTAAGAGGGGATGGGGGTTTCTGTATGGAGTGAGGGTCAGTACAAAATAAAAAGCATGTCCTTTGAGTTCGATTACATATCAGTTACTCATTTGTTTTTGCTGTAGTAAATGCCAAAATCCTGCTAAAGAGTAACTCGTTAAGTTTAACGTCCTGGTACACGTTAGTAAGTCTAATACACAAAATATTTTACGATGGAATATGCATGCCATAGAATTACTTCCATCGATTTCATCGGATACTCCATGGCATTAGGTTAACAAAATATCAACCCAAAATATTCTCAAATATAACGTTTTATATATGTTTAGCGAAGCTGCGATGATTACAATGTTCACATAAAGCAAGTGAATTATCTGCGCTCTCCGCTAAGCTTGTAAACAAAGCGCCAGCTTAGCCACGGAAAATTTCTAATACAGTCAACACTATTGGTAGTGAATAATCCAGCTTCAGGATTTCGCTTGCATTCTTTAAAGATAAACGGCTCTTACCTAGTAGTCGTCATCAATGTTGTCATGATTTTGTATTCACGAGTTGGCAGGCCGTCGAAGTAGAAATGTTTGTGATCTTTCGTTAGGAAGAAACTGTGAGTGAAAGTATGAGTTTGAACTTCGTTCTTTTATCAGTTGTTGGCAATGACGTGAAATCCCATTCGCTGTTATTCCCGCGCGCACATGATAAACTTGAAATTTCATTGGCTGTTACTTGCCTGATGCTCGGCCTGTTTATGAACTTGGAATATCGATTAAACAATGCGAACGGTGACAAAATAATGGACCATATGTAGGGTAATGCAATGTTTTGAAAGGGAAATCGGTAGCATGCGATCGCAAGACTAGCCGATAGCCAAAATCGTCCATGAATGTCCTTCAATTTTAATCGGTCTTGACGACAAGATATTTGATTTTCAGGATCATCTAAGATTATTAATCGGTGAATATTTATCCCGACCGTGAGCTCGAATAGAATTTGCTGGTGGCGCTGGTTAGATTCACACATGTGCCACAAATTTCGACTAATCGTATAGTTTATGCAGATATTTCTTGCGGTATTTTTAACAAGTATACATGGCACTACGACCCCTAGTGCCAAGGCAAATGTAAGGTCAACTTTGCTTCAGAGTCTCATAATTTATCTGAGAAGAACATTATGATATGCTGCATCAGGCTAATCCCATCCTAACACTAAAATGCAAACTCTTAGCCTACAATACATCACAATTTTGTGTTGTCAAAATGGGACATTGAAATAAAATTTTCGAACTGGACGTTGAGGACATTGCATAGGTGGTCTTTGGTGATTCATAACTTTCATACTTGTCGGTATTCTCGGTAGTAACAGATGAAAATACAAAAATGTACGACATTCTGAAACAGTATTAAAATACGATCCTTTACCTTGCACTTATTGAAAATCCTTCCATGACATTTAATTCTTTCTTTACTGCTACTGTTATGATTCCAATCCACAGTATAAATAAGAAGTTATTCAAGTGTAAGCGGTTTATAATATAACCTGCTCCGATCATGATTGGCTATTATTCACTCGCTAGTGAGGAAGTGGAATTATATCTATGTGAACTCCGTCATGTCATACCCACACCTTGCTCAGGGTCAATGAAACGCGTCAATCTTCGAGGAGGGTAATACAATCCCCCAAATTTTGACCGAATGCGTACCCCAGTAGAACTAACCCATAATTTTTCCTTCTCTGAGCTCGCACGACTTCCGTCAAATTCTTTAATATTCATAATTATGCATACGAAAAATCTGACTGCCCCAGCCGGGAATCAAACCCAAGGCCTCCGAATCTACGTATCGGTGCTCTGACCTCTGAGCTACTGACACACGGCTAGGACAGTCAAAAATTGATATTCATTCAGAATTGATAATCAGTCAAATTGATATTCAGTCGAATTGATATTGAATTGATACACATGACATTCCTGCATACGGTAAAAAATGCAATAACCTTTCAGCGACAGATTAATTTGACGAAATATCGGATTTGTTAGAACCTTGAAAAGAATAGCGAAACTAATTGAGCAGTATTTATTACATCGACCATTTGTTGACATAGCAATGAAATTTTTAAAAAGACATGGCAAACAAGTGCTGCGGCGACGATAGCGGAAATCTATAGCATTGCCAACTGGATATCAGACAAATAAGGGAATAAGTTATTTATTACTGTCTAAGCAGTATTTTATTTTTATATCAGATAAAATAAACCTTACAAGCAATAGCACTTTTAGGATATTATCCTTCTAATTACACTAAGTTTGATTCATCATTACACAAGATTTGAGATAGAACTGTTCAAAACGACTAAGGTTTCAAGGAACGTCGAAATTTTCAGTAAAACAAAACCGAAATGTTCTGAGAATTTTTATTCGATTCTCGACCGCACTACAATGTGATTTCACTGCCGCTGAACAAATTTTTATATTATTTTTTATATTAACTATCGTGCCTTGCTAAAGAGCCAATATTGACGTCAGTTAACAATCTACGATAAATAAAAGAGTTAAAAAAGATACACACTTGCCGCATACTTACGACTTGTGGATGAACACAATAAACCTTACAGATATTGTAAACATTGCACATAATAGCCAACCAGCGTTAAGGATCAGGCTATTTTGGTAGCTGGAAATTAATTCTTCCGTCAGCATAGTTTGGGTACGAAGTACCAGTGTTCGATGAGCTGATACGACGAAATCTGCATTTGACACTGAAACGAAGACGTTTGTTCCATGTTAGTATTTGTCAACAGATTGTTCAGGAAGCACCGTGATGTCTTGATACACCAACAAATTTACGTCTTTTGGTAAGTCAGAACAGTTAAAACTATGAAAGCGAGTTAGTCATTTTATTGAGGCGATTTCATCAAACAAAGGAGTTCGGGTAATATATCCCCTTATTAAATAGAACGTTTTTTTAGAGCCGCAACTCCTTGTCGAATCTGGGTGAGCATTTCCACAAAGAATTGAAGAATATGGCCTGAATGATTTCGTGGCTCATAAGATAAATTCACTGTAGTCTAATTTCCAACCTGTTGGCGGCAAGTAGTCATGAGCATATTGATATACGATGCCCAGAAATTGTTCGTAAGGTTTTAAATATATGTCTGAACAGAGATCCATAGTCTGCAATCAAACTGCACTTTTTGCTTGGAACATATTGTCATGCTTCACAATTATAATAAGATACTTTGTCTTTGAATTTGCTTAGCGTGATATGAGACACGCAAGTGTGGGTGCCAGCAGTCTATTATCCCAACAAAACGCGGCGATACGTGGCTAGTATGGTATTATTAGTTGAAATTACTTGGGCATGTTAATCTTCTGTTTGAACCCTGAAACGCGGTCGGGAAATTCTTGTGAAGGTTTTGATTTCAACAAAGTATAAACGTCGAACAAAGGCTTATAATACGGATCTCGAATTGCATTGAACTTGGAAGTGAAACCAAAACGTGTCCTCAGCACTCTTTAGGAAAAGCACTTTCTGGAACGGGAGGGTACAATCAGCTAACTACTGTTGATAAACGTATAATCCTTGAATACAGTGGTTTCAGACTCGCTTTCCTTTCCTGATATTTAACATTTTCCTTGATTTAAACTACGTAAATGAGATTGTTTCCTTGTTTGCATAACCAGTCAGGCGTTTAACATATGAAATAAGTGCTGTCAGAACAACAATAGACTCTGCGCATTCACTTTTTCATATTCAAACATGAAGAACTTAGCTTCATATGCACGTATGGACAAATAAGTGGCGTTACAAAGTAACTAAATTTCACGAGACGTTTTCAAGAGCGTTCCTTGCTCGCCGAGGAAAAACTGAGTAATCAATGTCCATATATAAGGCTATATTTACATGCGAGGATGTAAATAGACTTATACATAGACATTAATAACTTTGTAATTTTATACTCTGAAGATGTGCCACGTTGCAACAAAACGTTAGGAAACTTATTTAAATATATTTCAAACCGTCTTCATTGCTATTCGTTTAAGTATTTTGAGTTGGACTCTTATTTTTATCTTTCGTTTACGTTTTCCGTCAGGAAAATCCATTCGATTATCCCAAACTTATCATATTCACTTCTGTCTGGATAATTCTGACCTGACTTACGAGATAGTCAACTTCGGCCGAATATTTTTGTTTTGTGGTGTGGCCATGAGCAAAAAGTACCTGGTCCGTCAAATGATCAGTCTAAAGTTCTGGTTATTCCATTAAAGTTAAACTTAGGGCTATCAGACTGGCCAGCCAAACCTCGCAAATGGCAAGCGCTCCCCCCGAATACTTTGGGAAAAGAAGTTGCGGACTCTTCACGTATTTCAGTGGTGTAGGAAGTTGGGGGGGGGGGGGGGCACGGGGGCCGCCCCCAATATTTTATTTAGGGGGGCCGCAATATTGTTCAGCCCCCTTAAAAGCAGATATGGTAATAATATGCAAAATGTTTTTTTAATTTTTACCATCGCACGCACTTGCATTTCAAGAATAAAGTAGACAATATTTAGAAGTCTAATCTACAGTACATAGCATTAACGATAGTTGATACTTTATTATACTCAACAGTTGCCACAGATACCATTGAAACTCTGATAAACGCTTGATCACGTTTAGCATCGTTGAAATTAAAGGTTAAAAGAGCTCCAACGTTTTATAATGGTATTTAATCTTGTAATGAATAAATTAGCAATTCTCTATAATATTCCTTACCACAGTTGTAAAACTATAAGTATTGAGTCAGCACTGTCAACAATAAAGTCAACGTAAACATTTCCCGAAAAACGCCCATCTTGAACTTAAATTTTGCTCCTGGTCCCCCTAACTTCGACTTACTTCCTACACCTCTGACGTATTTGTTGAGTTACATGTCGGGTAGTGGAAGTGAAGACACTGTCACCATGTTCAATCAGCATTTCTGCTTAGTTTTCCGGTGCAGTCCTAGAGCGATTTGACTTTCTTTTTTCACCATGATTCTGTCCTCTCTCTTCGTAGTTTTCCTTTTTTCGTCAAGGGATCTTCAAATCTCTAACACTTCCAGTAAATCTCGGCTTCTTCACAATATTGCTGATGCTTGTCTGGCTACAGCCCAGTCGATCAGCAGGTTCCCGTTGTGAGAAACTTTCCCTCCATTTTCAAGGCTGATCCTTGGTCTTAGACACATGACTTTGCATGTTGCTTGAAATTCTTTTACTTTACCAACCATTGAAAGTAATCTCCTGAGGAACCAGGTGTGGGGAACACAGGATAGAAAACCCACACTTTCACAAAAGTCACAGATTTTTAAAATACTTTTATTCGACCCTCTTCATTTTACTCCTCCTCCTCGCCTCTCCTTCACGTGTTTGTTTTTCTCTTTTTCCGGCTCCAATTAACAATAACAATCAACTATAACATGTGATTACCACGTAGTTTCCGACACACTCCCCCGTGTGACTTCTGTAGGGAGGCACATGCAAAAAGGAAACACTATGGTAAGTTCGTTAAAACGTCATAAAAGGAAATTGAAATTAAATGTTTATATCACTACTATTTATCTAAAATTATTTGTCATCTAGTTTCACGAATGTTCGTATTGAGAAATATCCTGCATACGTAGATTAGCAGCGGCTGCTGCTCCTCGTCTCGGACGAAAGGGATGTGCTTCTGGGTTCAACTGCGTTTCTCCTGATGCTTGTTCAACCGGTATGTCGCATGACAGTTCTAAAGGGTACAACTGCTGAATGGCTCTTTCCAAACGGCCTTTTCCAACCCGTAATGTTGCACCACGAATCACACCGTCTCGGCCTGTGATTAAACTTTCTATGATGCCTAGAGGCCACTTCCCTCTGTTCTTTGTGAGTTGTCGCAGTCGTGGAATCCAGAATACCTCTCGAACACTTGCCATGGTGAGACCGACGCCTCCATCAAGGGTACGGTAATGTTCTCTTTGCACAAGCTTTCTGGTAAATGGGCAATCATCTGGCAAATAAACTGGATAGACACCTTGAATACGCCCACGACACTCCAGTATGCCAGTCGAGTTAGATTGCAAATTGAGTTGAAGGTTATCGCTCTCAAATTTAGGCGAGGTTTTGGCTCGTTCTTGGACCCGGCGAATCCACCAGTTAGTTTGTGATTCTAGTTTGACAGTGGTAAGTGGTCCGGTAATTTGTGGAGGCACACGACGGCAGTTGGTGAGGAATCGGTTTACCCATGCGCACATTCGTAAGGTCCTCTTTAAATCGCATCGATCAAGAAGCTCGTCAAACTCGTCTTGTTCCTCCATCGTTACTGCTGCAATAACTTCACGATGTACCTTAGCTTCTGCTTGGGACTCCGCGCTTATCTTGGTCTCGGGATTCGGAGGCCACGATGCATGCTGGGATAGCCATTGTGGTCCGCTCCACCACAATTTCAAATCAACGACATTTCCCCCTCGACTTCCCAAGTCAGCTTGATTTTCGGCTGAGGGTACGTGTCTCCAACTATCTATCTTGTGTTCTCCAATCTTTCGGACACGGTTGTTCACGAACTGTCGATATTCTCCCCCACCAGAGATCCAATGTAGGGCGACTGTGCTATCACTCCAACAATGAACTCCCGCGATTGAGAAACCCTCCAGCGCTTTACGGACGTTATCTACGGCATTCGCTGCCATATGAGCACTAACCAACTCTAGGCGGGGAATTGTGAGACCACGTTTAGCTATTCGTGACTTGGCAGCTACAATTCCTTGGGTAATTCCGGAAGGTTGTCGAACCACGGCATACACGGCTGTCGCTACTCCATGACCACTAGCATCGCCAAAGGCATGGAGCTCTATTGCTTCGATTAACTCTCGATGTGTAGCCGGACTGCGACGAGTTGTAGCGATGGGAGGTAATGCATCTGTCCACTTTTTCCAACGAATGGCTATGTCGTCAGGCAACTGACTGTCCCAAGCTAGTTTGCGGTCGCAAACGTCGCGATAAATCAATTTTGCTTGAAGCGTCAAGGGCGACACCAAACCCAGAGGATCATAAATACTTGCTAGCTTAGCCAAAATGCCTCTTTTCGTCGTCTCTGTGTTCTCTTGAGGGAATGCTACGCCTAATGTATCTTTCGACTTGTCCCAAGTCAGGCCAAGAAGCTTGCATTCTTCCCTAGGTGTAGAATCGAACCGTTGCTTAGCGTAGGTATTCTCTGCTTCACTAGTTTTCTCATGTGGCTGGTTGTCTTCTAATTCTGGTGCGTTGGAATGCCACTTGTGTAGTTCGAAAGATGCGTCAGCAAAGATTTCCACAGCTTCACTCTTCATTTCTTTCGCCGCATGGACTGTCGCAGCACCAGACAACAAATCATCCACTTAGAGGTCGCAGGATAGCTCTTTCACTCTCTCTGGTAGTTGGTCGCTCCACTTGTTTAGGTGTTCTTGAATCACTCCACCTAACAGAAACGGAGATGAGACCAGTCCAAACAATGCTCTGGTGAAACGAAAAGTTTCCACTTCATCTAAATCGGAACTGCGCAACCAGTGAAACCGAAGTGAATCACGATCTTCTGCTCTTATTCGCACTTGTAAGAATGCCTTTTTCATGTCCCCAGTCACCATTACTGAGCGGAATCTGCTACGGACCAACACATCCCATAGCTTGTTCTGAAGCGGTGGACCAGCCTCGAGACAATCGTTCAGCGACGGAGCTCCTTTCTCAGCACGAGCAGAGCAATCATAGACAACACGCATCTTTGTACTCTCTGCACTTTCTCTAATTACGGCACGATGAGGCATGTAATATTCTTTGCCAACTACTTCGGATGGAGTCCTTTCAACGATACCTTGTTCTAACTGGTCGCGAATAATTTGGTCGTACTCTTCTAATTTGCCTGCAGTTCTTAACTTCTTGACTTGGGTTCTAAGACGTCGAAAACTGGCAACACGATTGTTCGGAAGAGGTAGGTGGTTACCTTTCCATGGTAACCCGGTTTCGTACCATCCTTCATTAGCATTTCGAGTCAACTGTTCGCGAAATTCTTGATGTACTACCTCTTGATCACCAGTTGGAGAGTCGGCCAATCCAAGTACATCTAGAGCACACAACTGTTCATAATCAGCGTTGGAGTTGATTGCCAGAAAACTAGGAGTGACTTCTCTTTCCACGCCAGGGCCCATTATTGCCCAACCAAATCGAGTAAACTCAGCTACCGGTTCGCCTTGTCGTCCTATGCGTGGTTGCGTGAATGTTCGGATCTTCGCATATTCGTTAGCACCCAATATGACATGTACAGGCAGCTTTTTCTTGACCGTCAAATCGTCTAGCTTGATGTCTCGCAAATGCTGGAAACTCTTAATTTTTTCGTCATTGCGCGGGTTGTCCAACGACAGCAGTTCACGCTTGTTGATCTTGGTTACACGGGCTTCTAATGCGAAATTTCCATTGATGGCCTCAATATGAACATCATATTGAGAGAATTTGGTAGTTGTTATCCCCAGCAATGTCGCTATTCGTTTAATGTCCTTTTTTACCTCACGCGCTCGAGTAAGTTCGATTAATGTTGACGAAACGTAGGAATGACTTGCGCCACTGTCTAATAGTGCTCGAAACTTGTACCCACCAACTCTGACAACCACAACGGGGTGTACGACAGCCGTATTGCCAACGTCGGAAGTCATACCAGGCTCTTCAGTCTGTTGTTGCGGGCAAATAGACGTGTGATGTCTTTTCTTGCATTTTTGGCAGGAAGACTTACTCTTACACGAGCTGGCGATGTGTTGACCAGAAACGCAATTGAAACACAACCCTTTTTTGGCTAGGACCTTTTTTCTTTCATCTGGCGGTGTGACGTTGACACAGTAGGAGGTCTTGTGTTCACTGCTCTCACAATAGGCACACACATTGTTTTCGCGCGAATGAAAGGCACGTCCGGGTGGTCCAGATAACGGATTACGAGGTTTATTTTCGCGTCTGTCGGCTTTTACGAGAGTATTCGTCTCCGTCCACTTTCTTAAGGCCTCTAAAAACTTCGAAAATGACCAATCTCGCCAATCGTCGGTCACATGGGCGACCAATTCAGCTTTCAGAAAATCCAATTTCCGGACAATCACGTAGAAGGCAGTGCCCTCTATGGCGTCGAGTTTCCCCAATGTTCGAAGACTCTCCACGTTGAATAACAACCTCTCGTAAAACTTGTGTATTTTTGGCACGTCACGTTCAGTAATAGACGGCAGTTCTAGCAAGTTAATTGTGTAATGACCCGCCACTTCGCTAGGGTTGCCATTCTTGTCGCTGAGATATTGTAGGGCTCGGTCGTAACCTTCGTTGGTAAACGGAAGACAGTCGAGAGCTTTTCGTATGCGTGGTTCAACAAGCTCCTTTAAGTGCGAAAACTTTGTGATCGTTGATACGTTTTGATCGTCGACCATTGCTTTAAATTGCCCTTCAAAACGAACCCAGTCCAAAGGGTTACCGTTGAATTTAGTAATCGATATCTCGGGCAGTTTAGTTCTAGTAGGCAATTTGGCACTAAGTTCCTTTTGTGTCAACTCGGCTTCGAATTTCTGTGCGCAAAGTTTTTTCTCGAAATCTAATGCCAGCGCTTGTTTCTTTTTTTCTGCGATTACGTTCGCTTCTTCGTCAATCTCTTTCGCGCAATTTGTTAACACTTCGCAAGATTTGTCAGCGTGCGACAGCTCTTTTGAAATTTCGTTCGACCAAAACTCTACGTTGTTGTCTGATTCGCCCTGAGCAAATTTAGCTTCCTCGATCGAGCTCTTTAACTCATCAATCGAACTAGCAAGGTTTCGGACAGACGTTTGATGTCTTTCTACAGCCTCTTTCTCTCGTTTAGCTGCGACCCCATCTGTCTGTTTTAAGCGTAGGCGCAAAGTCTTCAGTTTGGCTTCAAGCTCAGCAAGCTGTTTTTTCATTGACATCACGGTTTAGTTACGCAAACGTTCTAGTCACTCAATAAAATATGTTGTACTCACGGTTGAATCCCGTCGTAGGTGCCAGTAATGTGGGGAACACAGGATAGAAAACCCACACTTTCACAAAAGTCACAGATTTTTAAAATACTTTTATTCGACCCTCTTCATTTTACTCCTCCTCCTCGCCTCTCCTTCACGTGTTTGTTTTTCTCCTTTTCCGGCTCCAATTAACAATAACAATCAACCATAGCATGTGATTACCACGTAGTTTCCGACACAGGAATACATCTTCACTTCCCCATAAAAATTCGTTAAAATGCCTGGAGCTCAATCACAAATTGTGGGAGAAACGTTAAAATTTTCTGAAATTGACTGTTTTGGCATAGAATTGAGCAAAAGCCATTGCTATAAATCCTTCATTACCCAAGAAATGGAGCATGAGGTGAGATCTGACCAACTTGTCCGTCAGACTTTAAAATTCCTTCATTTGCTAAAAGTAAAATCATACTGAGAACGGTCATTTTCTTTTTACTCTTGAATATGGTCAAGAAAGATATTCCTACTGCGCCAGTTATATGAACTAAATGCTGAGTGGAAATAATTTATTGAAGAAATGGCCAACTATATCGAGTCAAATGTAGTAGCAAGACCACAACGACAGTCTAAAAGACGTGGAAAGCAACCAGACAAGCTCTGCGTGAGGCTGTTTTTACTTGATCCGCAAGACGATGCAACGAGTGTCAAAGATACCTACTCTAGGAAGGAAGCCGAAAGATTGAGAGAAAATGGCTATGGCCCTCCGCCAACTGGTAAGGCTTGTCTTTTTTGAAAGAGAGTGCAAAGAGAGGAAAAAAGAGGGAGCGAAAGGAAGGGAGTTGAAAGAGACTGTAAGAGATATAGACTGCTTGACAGGTGGAATGACACACAAAGACAAAGAGACAAAGAGACAAACAAAGAAACTTTCGTCTTTCAGAATCTTGTAATTCGAGAACCATCTGTGACCAGTAGCGAAAAATGCAATTCTTGGAGCCCCAGCTGGGAATCGAACCCGCGACCTTGAGAACGTGTAAGAATGCAAAATAGTAATTGAATATACCTGTCACTTCACCAGGCTGCATTTCATGTAGCTATGAAGGGAGATCTCTTGCGTAGAGTTAGGCAACTTGTTGGAGTAACTTTGTATGATTGTTTGGCGCGGCGAATTTATTTTGCCCCTAAAGATAAAGAAAGGGCAATATCCCAACAAAGATGGTCACTATGGCGTTCATTGCAAAAAACACAAAAGTGGGCAGCGAAACGGAGTTCTTTCATTATCAGCTAACGAGTCAGGCTTGATTGCCTGGCGTACTAAAGTTCATAAAAACAGGTTGTTTTTTTTTAATCATGTTATTGGCGTGCACAGACCGACTCCCGGCGTATCTCCGGCGTGAGGTTCACATGGAATGCACCCTGGTCACTTCATCTGCTTTCGCACCATTATAAATGCAGAACTCATGACGGGGTACTCGCTAACGGCCTTCGTAGCTCAGTTGGCAATGCAGTGCCCTAGTTTCGTAGGGTAGTAAGGTTGTTTCCCAGCAGGAGGCCGAAGTGTAGCATTTTTTTGCAGCTGGTCAAGATTGGGTCTTAAAATATCTCACTCTGACACTCGGAAAGTTCCCTCACCAACGACAGTTAAGGTGACAGCCTGAAACACATGCACCAGACAGACAGGCATTAAAAATCATAGACAATGTGGAAAAACTTGAGCAAGCTCAGGTTTCCATGCAGACGCAATAGAGGTTGCGTTGCTTAAAATAGATAAAGAAATCACTGGTAACGTTATATGCTGAATCATTGGCTTATCTTATTTCAAACGTCTGTTTGTCTGTCTGTCTGTCTGACAAATTAAAAATTAAACTATTAAAGATCTTAGATGACGAAGAATGGCTCGACATAGTCTCTCATGCAAAGCGATTCTTTAGTATTTTTTACGCTCAAGGCGGCGATTAAAGCTGAAGATCAACCGATTAATTCCTTGATATTTTTAGAGTTTCTCAAGAAAGACAACAAGGTTGAATTTCCCATTTCAATGACAACCGAAGAGTTTAAGAACAGACTTGTGAAAATTTACCCGAAGCTTAAGGATAGACAATTTCTGTTGATGAAAGTAAATGAACGTAACTCTTTAGAGCGTTTGAACCTCTCACCTTCCCACTACAATGCAGATGACATTTATCACAGCAACCTCGGGCGAGGGAGACTCTACATTCAATGTGTCAATGAATTGGAGGTGATGATTTCTACACTTTTTTTTAAAATAAGGTTGACATTTTGTGATTGAATGGTTTTATGTTTCATTTACTCCAAAATCATACCAGATCAATCCCTTAGAGGCCATAGTGCCGGAAGCTTTGAATGGATTCTTTGCTGCAATACACGTAGGAAATGTGGGAGCTTGGAGATATCTTAGATGATCGGTGAACGTCCGTTAAGCTCTAACCTCAGAAAAACGATTTCTGAGCCCAAGACGGGCAACGAACCCGCAACCTTCTGAGAACCTCTCAATGGATAAAGCGTGTCACCGGTCATCGGAACGTTGCCGGTTCGATCCCTGTCTGGGGCTAAGAAATCGTTCTCCTGAGGATAGAGCTTGACAAACGTTCATCTATCATCCAGGATTCTTTTTTAAAATTAAATTAATTAAAGGAATTTGAAGTTCTAAAAAAAGTAAGTTTTGATATGCTCTCTATTACAATAATATCCTGTAAATGTTTTTCTTTTTTTTTTTCTGTAACTAACCATTCAATTTCAAAACATTGAAAGCTCAAATATTACTCGACAAAAAATCTTTTTCTCCCAGAATTTTCAAACTATAAATGGAGCTTCTCCACCGAAAAGAGTACGAATTACGGGCACACTAGAGGATCCATCAAGTGTAAATACTGCGCCAGTCTATCGAGGTATTCTACCAAAATCGGCTTCACAATTAATCACAGGAGGTCATTCAGTTCCCCTTGCTGTAGTAGGAAACTCAGCAACATCAGTCGTTAGTTCCATGACTTCGAACAGCCATCTGCAAAAGCAAAGATCTACACTTTGTGAAACAGAATTTTCTGGTCCTCCCATAGCATCTCTATCGACTGGAACACCACAGTGTACTCCAGGAATGCAGCGTTTGTTTCAAAACTATCCAAGTAGCAGCCATACAACGACACCGTCACTTCTGAATTGTAGCTCACAGAATACCAATTTGACCGAGGCTTCATTAACGAACTGCATTGATCCACAACAGCTAACAATTCAACAAAGAACTGAGCAGCCGGCGTCCAATACTCCAAATGATCAGTTATCATCCACACCTATAGCACCATACCTCAGTGAACCAACGACCTCTTTCAGACCATCAGTGGGTAGTATTTCACAAATTATGCTTCCAATGCCAAGTTCAACCGTCAACACACAGTGTGCTGGAAGTATTGACTTGGCAACTGCCAGCGGTGAACAAAATGTGACTGTTATTCCATTTACAATAGGACAGCCAGTTAACTCACAGCAGCAAAGTACTGGACTGTTAAGTTCTGGAATTCTTGGATCATCATTTCTTCAATGTGAACGGCCCAGAAATACCACTTTCTCGTTACCTTCTTCAGTACCTAACGCTCTACGTCAAACAAATGTGAATGTTGCTTCATCCTTAAATGCCTTGGCCGAAGCCACAGTGGAACGAGGTCCAATTAGCCAAGAAGAACAATCGGCAAATGATGCCTTTAACCTAGACGAGCCTCATTCAAATTTACAGGTAAGCAAGAGGCATTCAGAGAGAGAATCTTTGAGAACCCTGAAAACCAATTTTTTCAACATTTTAGAGGACAAATAGATATCGCTATCAAAGGAATTCACCTGGTAACCTCAGCGATTCCCTTAACATTTAATACAAAAACTCATTTCGCCGTGTTCAGAAAACTAAAATGCTTCAGAAACAAGGTCTCAAGTTCAATCTATCTTTGATACATTACTTTTGCCAAAAGCAGTGGAGGTTTCAGATAAATTGGTATGCTAAAAATGAGATAAGGCGATGACAGGATTAATGCGATGACAATCAGGAAATGTAATATCTAAGGAAGTCCATTTATCTTTTTCCGAGCGAAATTGTTGACAATGATCTGGTATAAAGTAAATGGTTTGAACGTTGGAGAATCGTGACATGTTTGAGGAAGTTGATCTTCCAGGTTAGTGAAGTCTTGAGAAAGACTGTTGGTTGAAGTCACTTCAACCAACAGTCTTTCTCAAGACTACACTAACCTGGACGATCAACTTCCTCAAACATGTCAATGATCTGGTATATCACAAGTAAATTTGCATGAAAAATTTTAATGGCTGCATGATTACATGGGAAAATTTTATTCCGGGCTAAAATTCATGCCGAATGACTCGGATTTAGTTATCTGATTCCCTGGTTTCTCAAACTTTATCGCTATATTTACAGTGCCGTTTTTAAGGAATTTTAGCTGGGAGGCTAACGGAAAAAGTTTAGTGAAATATAGTAAACCAATTTTAGAATCATCCTCAGAGGTATACATGAAAAGAAATGTTTCATAATTAACTGACACTGCCGAAGTTAACTGAAAAATGTTGACTCCAGCGGGATTATATCAGATTATCATGGGAAATTTCTTTTCATGTGTATCTCTGAGGATGATTCTGAACTAGAATTGAAAAGCTGCACATCCTCTCATGGATAAGCGTTAAGATGTCGCGAGAATATCTCGTGCGCTTAAATTGGATAAAACTAGCCTCCATTCCCTGTCGACTCGATAGCTCAAGAGGTAAAGCGGCGGACCGGTATCCCGAAAGTGCGAGTTCAAATCCCGCACGAGTCAATATTTTTCAGTTGACTTCGGCATTGTCAAATTATCATGAAAAAAATTCCGCTCATAGTAAACCAATATTGAAGCCTATAGCAGTGAGTCTACCCAAGTATCTCAGGAACAAGTTTGGGAATGGTGCACAAGGGTAAAAACGTTTGATTTTCAGATTCTCTGACATACATACTGGTGCATTTTCAAGTTAAATTTGCCGGGAAAAGTCTCGTCAAAAACACCTTTATTTTCACAACGTTATTTCACAACGTTAAATCAAGACAAAATCTCTTTTTTGTAAGCATTGACAGGTGGCCTTGACAATCGTCTTCCTTTGTTTTTAAAAATTAATACAATGGCTAGCCTTGGGTCATATCAAGCAGTTGACATCCCATTCCTAGCTATGATCAATCAATCACTTGTTATATTTCATCAATTTACCGCTTTTTTTAAAAAAGGTAAAGGCAAATTTTTTTCGGGGACAGTAATATGGTGACTGGGGGAAATTTGCCAACCCCAAGATGAACTTTTAAAAAAAGGCTATATATATTTATCGATATCTTGTCCTCCCTTACCTCCTGTTATTTCTGAAATCGCTTTGTACAGAGTAGTGGACCTAACAAAGTAAACTGTATAAGACCTACCAACGTCTTTTTCAGGAAAGCTTGAGCACCGCAAGACCACATGATTGTAAGTAGAAATTCTTGGAAACCTTACGTCATACATACTACCTCAAAAAATCTGAGTGAACAGTTTGTCTGAAAAAGCAGGAATCTTTTCTTGAGTCTCGTAATCGTTGCTACAATATATCTTTCATTTGTTTTGTCTGTAGTTGATGTCGGTGCATTCGTTGACGATTGCAGAAAATCTGGACACTTGCAGATATCTCCAAAGGTTTTAAAAGATAGCAGCCTCTTGCAACATCTTCAAGTGCCCAACAGTACATTTTATTCGATCACGGTTCACAGGCTCTGTAAGATCGATGATGTACTCAAACGTTTTCCTCTTCCCTCGACCTTAAAGGTGTTAAATATTAAAGAAAACTGCCTAGACGATGCTGACATAAGAAGCATGCTTGATCATGTTTTTCTGAAGTTGAACAACTTAGAAGAACTAGATTTATCCAACACTTCATTCCTAAGCAGAAAACGTTTTATGTTTATTTCTGCGTTAGTCAACTATGAAGGCCTTAAACGCTTGTGTTTGTGTAGCAATTATTTAGAGCAACAAGATGCAGCGTTTTTACATGCAGTATTACCATCACTCGCTAGTCTTGAAATCCTAAACTTGTCTGAAAATTACCTCTCGGACGAAGACGTGAGAAAGATACTTTCTTCTCTAGATCATTTAGAGCACCTGAAAGTCTTAGACCTATCAAGCAACGCTTTGTGCGAAACTAACGCAGTAATTAATAGCCTGAAGTTCCTTAAGTCGATAGAGAAACTTGATCTTTCGTTCAATCATACAGGCAACGCTTCACTTGATGTACAGAACATTGACCAATTCACGTTTCTTTCGAACTTGAAGGTTCTTTCTTTGTCATCAAATAGCATGACTCAGGAACACGTCAGCTGTTTCGGTGTACTTTTTTCCCTATGCACATCTCTTGAAGAACTAACACTTGACTCGAATTACATTGGTAACTCCATATGGGCGTTATGTTCATTAGCTAGGGCAGCCAGCAGTTTAAAGAAACTTAGCTTAGCTAACACTGGAATGGATGAAGCAGCAACTGAAGGCTTGCGTTGTTTGTTGAAGAAGTTAGGGCGACTTGAAGTGCTGAATTTAAGTTCCAACAATTTATTGAGCAAAGATTTACAACATTTAAAGCCTTCTTTATCAAATTTAACTCATTTAAAAGTACTTGATGTTAGTGATAATCGAAGATGTTTGTCAATTTCATCTGTACTAGACCATGTTTTTCCTTTCCTGAAGTCATTAGAAGAGTTAAATTTGAGGAATACTGGCTTAGATGACGATGAACTGAGGACAGCCTCTCCAGCAATGGGTTCATTAAAGTATTTAAAGAAACTTGATCTTAGTTACAATAAGATAGGTTCAACTGGCGCTGCAGCTTTAGCTAGAGTATTACCATCACTTCAGATGTTGGAAGAATTGAATTTGAAGATCATTGGTCTTGATGAAGATAGTGCTCAAACACTGTGTGCTGCAATGGGCTCTTTAAAGTATTTAAAGAAACTTGATCTTAGTTGGAATAAGATAGGTTCAACTGGCGCTGCAGCTTTAGCTAGCGTATTACCATCACTTCAGTTGTTGGAAGAACTGAATTTGCGGGGTATGGTTCTTGATGAAGATAGTGCTCAAACACTGTGTGCTGCAATGGGCTCATTAAAGTATTTAAAGAAACTTGATCTTCGTGACAATATGATAGATTTAACTTGCGCTGCAGCTTTAGCTAGCGTATTACCATCACTTCAGTTGTTGGAAGAACTAAATTTGTGCAACATTGGTCTTGATAAAGATAGTGCTCAAACACTGTGTGCTGCAATGGGCTCTTTAAAGTATTTAAAGAAACTTGATCTTAGTTGGAATAAGATAGGTTCAACTGGCGCTGCAGCTTTAGCTAGAGTATTACCATCACTTCAGATGTTGGAAGAATTGAATTTGAAGATCATTGGTCTTGATGAAGATAGTGCTCAAACACTGTGTGCTGCAATGGGCTCTTTAAAGTATTTAAAGAAACTTGATCTTAGTTGGAATAAGATAGGTTCAACTGGCGCTGCAGCTTTAGCTAGCGTATTACCATCACTTCAGTTGTTGGAAGAACTAAATTTGTGGAACATTGGTCTTGGTGAAGATAGTGCTCAAACACTGTGTGCTGCAATGGGCTCATTAAAGTATTTAAAGAAACTTGATCTTCGTGACAATATGATAGATTTAACTTGCGCTGCAGCTTTAGCTAGCGTATTACCATCACTTCAGTTGTTGGAAGAACTAAATTTGTGCGACATTGGTCTTGATAAAGGTAGTGCTCAAACACTGTGTGCTGCAATGGGCTCATTAAAGTATTTAAAGAAACTTGATCTTAGTCATAATAGGATAGGTTCAACTTGCGCTGCAGCTTTAGCTAGTGTATTACCATCACTTCAGTTGTTGGAAGAACTAAATTTGTGGAACATTGGTCTTGGTGAAGATAGTGCTCAAACACTGTGTGCTGCAATGGGCTCATTAAAGTATTTAAAGAAACTTGATCTTAGTCATAATAAGATAGGTTCAACTGGCGCTGCAGCTTTAGCTAGCGTATTACCATCACTTCAGTTGTTGGAAGAACTAAATTTGTGCGACATTGGTCTTCATAAAGATAGTGCTCAAACACTGTGTGCTGCAATGGGCTCTTTAAAGTATTTAAAGAAACTTGATCTTAGTTGGAATAAGATAGGTTCAACTGGCGCTGCAGCTTTAGCTAGCGTATTACCATCACTTCAGTTGTTGGAAGAACTAAATTTGTGGAACATTGGTCTTGGTGAAGATAGTGCTCAAACACTGTGTGCTGCAATGGGCTCATTAAAATATTTAAAGAAACTTCATCTTAGTGACAATGAGATAGGTTCAACTGGCGCTGCAGCTTTAGCTAGCGTATTACCATCACTTCAGTTGTTGGAAGAACTAAATTTGTGCAACATTGGTCTTGATAAAGATAGTGCTCAAACACTGTGTGCTGCAATGGGCTCTTTAAAGTATTTAAAGAAACTTGATCTTAGTTGGAATATGATAGGTTCAACTGGCGCTGCAGCTTTAGCTAGCGTATTACCATCACTTCAGTTGTTGGAAGAACTAAATTTGTGCAACATTGGTCTTGGTGAAGATAGTGCTCAAACACTGTGTGCTGCAATGGGCTCATTAAAATATTTAAAGAAACTTGATCTTGATGACAATGAGATAGGTTCAACTGGCGCTGCAGCTTTAGCTAGCGTATTACCATCACTTCAGTTGTTAGGAAAACTAAATTTGTGTGGCATTGGTCTTGATAAAGATAGTGCTCAAACACTGTGTGCTGCAATGGGCTCATTAAAGTATTTAAAGAAACTTCATCTTAGTAACAATAAGATAGGTTCAACTGGCACTGCCGCTTTAGCTAGCGTATTACCATCACTTCAGTTGTTGGAAGAACTAAATTTGTGCAACATTGGTCTTGGTGAAGATAGTGCTCAAACACTGTGTGCTGCAATGGGCTTATTAAAGTATTTAAAGAAACTTGATCTTAGTAACAATAAGATAGGTTCAACTGGCACTGCCGCTTTAGCTAACGTATTACCATCACTACGGATGTTGCGACGGTTAAGTTTATATGATTGTTGTCTAAACCCAACCGACAAAGAAAGTCTTAACTCAAAAGTCGACTCCATGATCACGTACATTTCGTTTTGACGTTTACGACTGGAAGATGCACTGGCTTTTTATTGGAAGAGATCAAGCGATTGTTTCGGCGCTCTTAACAACGGTATTCCTTCGAGTTAGCGCCCTCTACGAATGCCCTCATCGGGAACCCAAACTATCAACGCCGCTAGACTAACCTACAGCACATGCACCTGCTAACATCTTGTCCACTGAGTAAATAATTTTCAGAGGTGCAACTCGCGTCAAAATTTGTCCCAAATTTTTATGCGCATCCGCTGGTCAACATGTTTCTGGCATGTTCCCCCGCCACTTTTAACCTTTCCCGCTACTTTTTCGGGTTAAATGTAAACACGGCAAAGTTTCATTGATAATATCGTAAAAATACAAAAAATGACTTAATCTTATTTACCCTACGACGAAGTAAGTACGGGCTGGTCTAGGATTTTGTGCCTGGTTGTTCAAACAACGAAAAAGAATTTTTTTCCTTTACCGAAGGACGAAACTCGGTAGCCTCTGTTCACTGACATCATCAGCAGAACAAATATAGTGTGAGGTATCTAATTAGAAAAATAGCAGCTCTAGTTTCTTGAATAAATTCTCGATTTCATTTAAATCATCGTCAGACTGCAATTCTTATATATTACTTTATCATTAATCATCTTATTATTTGGTCCATCAGTTCTTTTAACGTAGAGATGTCGAAGCGAAGTTGGTGGGAATGATCGATGAAGTTAGCTCCATCAGGTTAGACGTTGTTGCAGTTGTTTCACTCCTTGTCTTTTATCCCGAGAAAGAGCTCGAGTTTGGTTTTTATTTTCTTTTTTCACTCTCTCTTTAGTGGACATAATGATGCGATTGTTTTCAGATGATCTATTGAAATCGGCTGTTTCGATCTACTAATGCAAACTTGCTTGGTAAGCTGAAAACAAAAAGATTTACTCCACAATTTACTGAAAACTCCCACGAGGAAATTTAAGTCTATTCATTGGAGTTGACTACACTAAAATCCTTCTAATCTTTGCACGATTAAAATAAAAAAGTGAAAACTTGAGTAGATATCAATTCTGATAGGAAATACTTACCAGATATTTTTTCTGGCCACATCCTTCGCCTCTGCAACCTTAATTTGATAATACGAAGACTTCAAAGCACTTTGATGATGAAAATATTGAGGTTTCGGTTCAGCTAAAAACATCCCTGTGGATGTTCTCCAGAAGACGCTAGCCAGCAACATGGCGGCGTTAGAATTAATGAGATGGACGAGGCAACATGCGCGAGAACATAAAGATGAGAGCTGCCGACTGCGAGTTGGGCTTCTGGCTGATTATTTACTCCGCGATCTTCTATAGTAATAATAATAATAATAACTTTATTTAACGAGGGTAAAACACTTTACAGTTAAAACTGATAAACTAGTGGCTGTTGAGGACTAGTGATGACTAGTGATGTTGCTGACGAGATTTCAGGCTGACATACAAACTATTACATACAAACATATATAATTTTAATATTCTCTGATCATTTTATTAAACGTTTATGCTCAAGTTAACTTGAAAAAATCATCTCCTTTGAAATAAACATCCTTATTCAAATTACCGTCATTTTCGATTTACCACTTCGTTAATAACAGGGGCACTGAAAGTCTGGGGTGCTAATTCGGAGGAATAACGTATCGTAATTGAGCACCTATACCGCCCGATATATTTCATCGGGATTAATTCCACAAATCCTCACGTCCGGAATCCTTCCACGGCCAGGTTGTTCAAAAGGCGATTAGCTTAATCCAAGATTGGTGGAAATTTTATGGACAAATTCTGATCATGCAACTGAGGAAAATTGGAATTTTCTTTTGCTGATTTCTGGTGTCTGCAAAACGGTTTTAAGTTGTTAAATCTGAACGAGATTTTTCTACCAAAATAGACGAAACCAAAACTACAGATTAACTGGTAATCCTGGATTGACGTTAATCGTGCTGCGAACAACCGGCCCAAGATGTGCTGGGACCTGGGAGCCACGCGAGGTCCGCGGGCGGGCGAAGCCTTTAGATTAAACACACACGTTGACATGATTAACTATAACAGATAAAATTAATTAGTTAAAATTGATTATTAAACTAAAATGCGTAAAGGATAAATGGAGATCATCGTACCCAGAACTTTTTCTCCACTGATGTGAATAACACGTAAAATTTGTATAGCCGTCATAGAGAATTGTTTAGTAGTTTATGGTATTCATGTAACTTTAAAATTAGATGGGGAGGTTAAAAATAAAAAAACCCCCTATTTGTAAGTGATGGTGTCATTGATTGAAAAGTTCAAGAAATCGGAAACATCTGATAATTAAATTTGACCCGTCATTTTCTAGTTCTTCAAATTACAAAGCTGTTACTAAGATATTTTCGTTTCTATTCTATAGAAACATGTAACACTGTATTCTCTCTTGACACACCCACAATTCATCGTTTCGACAGGAGCCTCAAATCCTCTTTAGTCCTCTCGTTAGTATTAATGAGTGTAATAACCACTTATCACATTGCTTTCCTTTGAAATCACTGAGATAAATACTTATCGTATACCAATAAGTGACTATCTTAATATCTAACAACCAACTTCTCTTCGACCTTAAACTGAAAACAACAAAACAAAACAAAAACAAAATAATTTATCTGTTTGTGAGTCATGAGATAAGGCGGTTAATCAAGTCAAATTAGGCAGATGATTGGTTTAATAACCGCTACGAGCGAACCGTAAACGTGCATGATTCATTACATGGATGATTACTCGTGAATATTTCTTACGTATAGCGCTGATCCACCAGTGGGAACCAACCTTGTTTTGTGAAGTTTGACAAACGACCGGGAAAGAGAAGAAAATTAGACCACAAAGAAGGGAAATGGGAGACTGCTGAAAAAATGATTTGGGACAATTGAGTGCCCAGCCAACTTGATATCTTCATGTTTTCATCGCGCAAAATGACGTAGAGAAACAAAGGATACTAGTGGTTACTATTATAGAAGTGTGTATTCTGTGTAAATATTTTAAAAATTACCTAGGTATATAAGGGGGTGCATTTTTTACAGTTTGCTCTCACTTCACATTCTTAAAAGATTTTTAAAGTTCCAACGTTCGTCCAAACAATAATTTTCTAATGACAAAATGCACATCAATGCCTGAAATGATGAGTTAAGATTATTTATACATACATTTTACAGCCTTTTCATAATAAGAAAAATTCTCTAAGCATTCACCATTATTTAGATGTTAAATGAAGCTGACATGTACAAGGCATAAACCTCAAACGATAAGCCTCGATACCAAACGGAAAGATCAGTTGACCTCCCAGTAGCTACGGGACTAAATTCTGACCGTCAATTAGCCAGTCAGAAAAGTAGTTCTTGCAATACATTAAGCCAATAGTACTACTCTTTGATATTACAAGGCACGACAGTAATTACAGTTATTTTTCCATATTAAATATGCACTTAAATAACAAAGACATTTGGTTATACAGGTCTTTGAAAGACTAAATGTAATTACATATAAAATCAATTTAAAACCATCGTTATACGTTTTAAATTCTGATAAAGAAGGACATAGTTTGCATTTTGAGGATAAATGGAGGAGCTCAAGATATCCAGCTATTTTTATCTGGAAAACAAAGAAAAATGCATTTCATGAACATGTTATCCAAAATTCGGGAATTAAGTGCTGGTAGAGTAACTAAACTTTGTATTCCATTAAAAAACGCCACAAAGTGGTTTATTTCCTCATTAAAATGAAAGATTAAATAAAACTTTACAAACCGTTCTTAACTGTGAACGTTTCTCAAGGAGTAAATTGCCATGTCCAGGTATAAATGAACAAATTTGGTTCTAGTTCGTAGAGCTTTTTCATACCGGTCAGTCTTAGCTATTACGCATTGAAATATGAAAATGTGGCCTTACTATTCTTTCAATGGGATAGCCAGACTCTCAGTTCTACCAACCATCCACTTGAACCATTTACACGACCAAAAACCACAGACAAAATACGACCTCTTTCAAAAAGGGAAATCATGGCTCTCATCCGGAAACCACTTTGAAATTGAATTTGCAACTCCATTTGTGAATACCTGCGACTCCATCTGAGACAAAAGAAAGATCAAAAAGGTGGGAATAATAAAATATTGTAGTTAATAAATATTTAACATTATAAAGCCAAGAAGATCGACTAAAGTGCTTGTAAGAATAACAGTAGTAACGATAACTTTAATAACAATAATAATATCAACCATGACAACAATAGCAACAATAAAAGTAATAACTACATGCAATGACACCAATCACAAGAATCACAACCAGAACAACAAGAACAGTTACAATAGTCACAACAGTGACAACGGTGACAGCGGTGACAATGGTGATTACTGTGACAACAGTGACAATGGTGATCACTGTGACAACGGTGACAATAGTGATTACTGTGACAACGGTTACCACGGTGACAGCAGTTATAACGATGATAACAGTGATAATAGTTACATCAGTGGAAACAGTAATAGCAGTAATAACACTAATGACGTAGAAAAATATATCGTCATTATAATAATAACAATAAGTAGCGACTGTTAATAATAAATGTTGGGCTTCGTAATTCTGCGGAAGCAATCTGTCAATCGCTCAACAGGTAGAGTGGCGGACAGGTATCCCGAAAGAGCGAGTTCAAATCTCGCTCGAGTCAACATTTTCCAGTTGACTCCGGCAAAGTCAGATTATCAAGAAAACATTTCTATTCATGTATTTCTGAGGATGATCCAGAAATACAGTCTGAATATATCTAAAAGGAAGAGGAAGGGATCATCATAATCCGTGCGGGAGATAGGAAGAAAAAATTTCTCTTTAACCAACATTGTTCTGGAAGAATGGACACCAGAGACTACAGTGATCACTTGGACTAAACCACTGAAGATCACGATGGACAAGACAAAAAATATTGCCTAGACAGTCATGCGTTACGGCCATGGGGGTCAAGTACGTCTTTTGTTTTGATTCTGTTTACCATGATTCCCTAGCTGGACTGAATTCTTTCATTCTTTCTATCAGCATTCTAGTGTCTTCGACCGAAACTGTTTCTCGCAGTGGTGTGACAAGTGTTTGGTTTCTTCAACGAAAAATATTGACTGAAAGATGAAATGATAAACGATCAACTTATGGCTTTAAGTGGATATCCTGAACGCTCTGTAATGAAACAACTCAAGCAACCAAATTGGCTATACTGTCTAGTTGGTTTTTGAACAATCAAAGTAATTGCAGGTAACATAAACCTTCATAACAATATGCTGCTAAAGCAAAGCTTTAATTCGAGGAGACATAAATCTCCATTCACTAGAAACGATTGTCGCATGCCATTTGCCACTTTGGCGTATGTGACTATTTCTTAAGAGTGCAAGTCCCACTTGCTATTCGCTTGGGAATGTTGCCATACATCTTGACGATTCTCTTCGGCCTAAATCATATACATCACAAGAATCAATCTTACCCGATAATTTTACAAAAGACATCGGCCTTTAAGAAGGCACCCAAACTGTTATACCCATGAGTCGAGTGAGAGTCGAGTGAGCGTTATTTGGACGACAATTAAAGCAAGCAACCGCCACGAACTATAACCGTTTAGAACTTGGATACTCGACTGTAAAATGACCGTCACTTAGGCCGTCGAAACGTCAGTCATGACAACGAACACCACAAGCAGTCTTGGCGAAACTTACGAAATGGTATTGATGTTTTGAACGAAGGCCTTTCGAAACGTCAGTATCTCTCTCCTAAGTTTGCCAGTTCTGTCAGCCTTTTTGCTTTTCAAAAACGTTGTTAATCACTGCCGACGCAGCACTCTACACTTTTATCATTGAGTCAAGCTAAATCACTTTGTTTTTAAGGGGACACATAGTTACATGCGACTTCCTTCTCTCGCGCCCCATCTTACGTATGCTAATCGATGGAAATCGACAATATGGTAACATTGCACCTCCTGCTTTGCCTGCTTTGTTCTCACATTGCACTATTCGGGCATAAAAAAATGGTAAAGCAAAATCAGTATGGTAACTTCATAAGAGGCCACAAAGAGGAACAACGCTCACTAATTGGCTAATAGTATAACGCATCTTCTCCCTGTTTTTGTTTTCGACGTATGATTACTGTCAGGGGTTTCAAAATAATTCCAGAGCGGGTGTCATCTCTTCTACCTCCTAATTCATCATTAGTGAACGGTTAAACTTTTCTTGGGATTTTTCGCATGACCCTAAAGTGAATAAAGCAATAAGCCTGCCAGAACGCGGTAAATTATTTTGAGGGGATAAGGCTTTCCTTGTGAACTGAAGGTCAACCACCAAATAAAACAAAGCAACATCTCGTTGGGGTTCATTCACATATCAGGTATTAAATCTTCATTTCTGTAGTTAACGCCACAATCCAGTTAAAAATAACAATTTCCAATCACTTCTTTATTAGGTTCATGTCATGGGTACATGTATTGAGGCTCTATTGAATTTGGCGCAATTAATGTTGCGCTAACACTTAATGTTGGCGCAAGTGATTTACATTTCACCCCAGGGAATATCATCTCGATTCTTACTCCAACACCACATTCATAATAAGTGGTTCATTTTGCATCAGCAACTTATTTCCTATCTGTTGCACCAGAAATATGTTGAGAAAAACTCAAATTAAAAAATTCTATTTTCAATGTATAGAACCACCTTAAGCTTAACGTCGTGTTATAGGTCAATAGGTCGTCAACACACTCGATTTTATAATGGTATATGCCATTGAATTTGCATGACCCCGTCAATTTTATCAGATATTCTTTAGCTTGAGTTAACGAAATATCAAATCAAAATATTTTCAAAATATAACATTTTACATCCACTTAGCCACTTAATGATATTTTGACGAGTAAAACTTTCACATGAAGCAACTGAATTACCTGCGCTCTTCGCCGAGCTTGTCAATAAAGCGTTAGCTTAGCTATGGAGACTTTCTAATCGTGTCCATACTATTGATAGTAAATGATCCAGGATTTCGCTCGGTCTCTAATAACTAAGCAGCTATTACTTTGTAGTCATCATCAATTTTGCCATGATTTTGTATACCAGAGTTACCAGGCCACCAAAACAGGAATGTTTGTGATCTTTCGTTTCGATGAAGCAGAGAGTGTATGTAGTTGCATGACGACGAAAAAGATTGTATCGTCCACATTTACGCACATTTCATTCGTTGTTATTCCCGCGTCGGTCGAATGTGACCTGAAATCTTATTGGCTGTTACTTGCCTGTACGTGGCTCATGTGAATTGATGATGGATTCTGCTGGGTAAACGGCGTGATACCAGAAGAAAAATATTTAGCATTGAGGATATTTTGAATCGGAAATCGGTAGCATACGATCTCAAGGCCGGTAGCTAGTAAAAATTGTCGATGAAGGTTCTTCAATTTTAATCGCTCTCGACGACTAAATGTTTTTTTTCCAGGACGATTAAGGATTAGCAATCAGTGAATATTTATCCCGACCGTGAGCTTCACTTGAACTTCCCATTGACGAACACTTGCAGCGAAGGACTTAGAGTCACACTTGAGCCACAAATTCTGACTTACCATCTATGTTCTGTTGAAATCTCCTCCTGTATTTTGAACAACTAATATATATGGCATTACGATCCTCAGTACTCATGCACATGTAAGTTCAGATTTTTTTCAGAGTATCACAATCTCAGAATCATCCTATGTGAAGTTATCGTACCACAATCTGTCTTAGAAGTATTTAATGGCAGGCTGAATTTGGGTGATACAATTTCAGTACTAAATTCCGAACTCTTAGCCTATAAGTCACAAATTTGTGTTGTCAAAAGAGGACATTTAAAAATGATAAAATAACGAGATATAATTTACTAACTTGACGTTTAAGACATTGCATTGCCTCACTTTGGTAATTTATAACTATTATGTGCTCTTGATGGTAACGCATGCAAGTACAACAATGTAAAGTATTTCTAAACAGTATTAAGATAGAATCATTTACCTCGCTATTATTGACAAACTTGCCATGATATCTAGTTTCTTCTTTCTTTGTACTTTTACAACTCGAGCCTTCGTACAAATAAAAAGTGGCTCAAGTCTAGGGGGTTTTATAATATAACCTACGGCATCATGATTGGCTGTTATTTGCACGTTAGTGTGGAGGAAGTCAAAATGTGAAATTTGTGATGTCATATCCGTACCTTCTATTAAATGGGCATGCTGGTCAGTCTAAAGCGGGATGTAATACATTGCCCCACAACCTTTGACCAAATGTGAATACCGGTAGAACTGATTTTTCAGTTTTCGTTCATTTAGTTCTCAAGATTTCCATCAAATTCTTCATATTCCGGTGCATGACATTCCTGCATACAGTAAAAAGAGCAATAACCTTTTAACGATGGATTAATTTGACGAAATATCGGATTTATTGGAACCTTGAAAAGAATAGCAAAACTACTTGAGCAGTATTTATTATTCCGACAGTTTGTTAACATAATATTTAAATGTTTTAAAAAGAAACGGCAAAGCAAGTGTTGGGGAAACGATAGCGGAAAGCTAAACCATCACCGAGCGGATATCAGATAATTAACGTTACTAGTAATGGCACATCCAGTGGCGTAGGAACGAATTTGATTGGGGAGGGGGGCTGATGTCACTATAAGTCATCTGTGCACTCAAATTACTGTTATTTGTTCACGATTGATAAGCTCCCTTACCAATGAAAGATATTTCCTCCATTTACAAAAATATTGTTGTTTCTTTGAGACACAGAGTGGCTAAGCACTGAAACTCCATGTCTGATTGACACAGTTCTTGCACCCTCTGAGATGGCTACGTTGTATTTCCATTGCATACATTGATTAAAAGTCTTCAAATTTCCAACAACTACCCATTCATCAGTGAAATCTTCAAAATCTCGTAACCGTAGGTCGAGTGTCAGTCCATAAACATGGCTGAACTTTGCATGAGCTGCTTTCAAACCAGTGAAGATAAGAAGCTACTTTCGTAACGCTGTGGTCTACTTTCGTAAGACCGTGATTCACCAATGCACGTGTGATTTCAGATAGCGCTGTTCCAGGTTCTGTTATCTACATATAGGCTCGTTAAATTTAAGAATGGCATCATAGTCGCACCAAACAATGTGATCACAAGCTTGTTGTATGAATGTCAAAACTCTTCAAAATTCCTTGATCAACAATTATTCGAAACGACTAAGCCGTTTCAAGCAACGTCAAAATTTTCAGCAAAAAAATTGTCGACATGTTCAGGGAATTTTTATTCGATTCTCGACCACATTACAATGTGATCTCACTACCACTTGGTAACTCGTATTGGAAGTGGTATGTTCCCGGAGCAAATGTAACAGAAAACCGGAGCTGTCTCGCTCACCTAAAGAGCCGACATTGACGTGTGTTAACTATCTACAATAAATAAAAGAGTTAAAAGCGACACTAAACATGTTATAATTTGCAATAATTACAAATGTTTGCAGTTCAAAGTCCACGATATGTCGTAACTATGTGGCCACATAGCTACGACATATCGGGAACACAATGAACCTTACAGGTGTGGTAAACATTGCGACTAATAGCCAATCACCGTTAAGAAGGTTTAGGCTATTTTGGTGGTCGGGGATTAATTTTCCCGTTAAGGGAGTTTGAGTACGAAGTACTAAGGTTCATAATTTTAATGAGCTGATACGACCAAATTCGCATTTGACATTGATACGAAAACCTTTATCACGATGTTAGTGTTTATCAACTGATGCTTAATCAAACACCGGGATATCCTGATTCATCAACAAATTAACATCCCTTAGTAAGTCAAAATGATGATGCGATTTCATCAAACCAAGGTGTACGCATAATATATTTTCTTACTAAATAGAATGTTTTCCATGTGCCACAATTCACTGTCGTATCTGAGAAAATGGTGAAATTTTTCTCCAGAATTTAGAGTATATGGCCTGAAAGAGTGCCGGGCTCATATGATATATATATACCATGGTTTAACATCCCAGCTGCTTGTATGGAGTAGCAGTGATATACGATACTCCAAAATTGTTCCTGACGTTTCAAGTATATGTGTGAAGAAAGATCCATAGTCTGCCCTCAAACTGCAATTTTTGCTTGGAACATAAGGCGACATATCAAAACTAAAAAAACAGATGCTTTGTCTTTCGTATCAAATATATTCCAGTCCCAGGAATTTTTTATTGCATTTCCTTAGCGTGATATGAGACACGCAGGTGTGACTCCCAGCGGTCCATTATCCCCATAAAACACAGCGATAAGTGGCTAGCATTTTACGATAATTTGATATACTTAGACATTTTAACTCTCTCTCTGTTCTGAGAAATGCGAGGATGAAACGTCGTTGGGAAATTTCGGTGAGGGTTTGGTTGTTAAGGCAGTGAATGGAAGAACAGTTTAGGCTTCGTAAAACAAATAACATGGAACACATTTAAAAATTTGCATAAATTCCAAAGTGAAACCGAAGGAAAAGGACTTTTTGAAATGGGAAGGTATAAAAGGCCAGCCGCTTTTTACAGACGTGTGATAAAATGGCTTAGACTGGCTTTCTTTTTTGATATTGGATATTTTCTTTGATTTAGAACACGCAAGTGAGATTCTTTACTAGTTTGAATAACCATTCAGTCGTTTAACGCATGAAGTGTTGTGAAAGCAACAATGACTACCTCTGTATGAGCTTTCATTTTCTCAGCTTGAAACCTGAAGGACTGGCTTCATCTCGTCTGTATGAACAAAAGAGTGGTTAAGAAACCAAAGTTTACACAACGTTTTCTAGAGCATACAGATACGAACACCTACTTCAAAAGGAAAATATGGTAAGCTTGAAAACAGCTTTAATAAAAATTTCATAGAAAACATCTTGCGTTTTAATTTGATGCTATAGAATCAAGGGAAAAAGATTTGAAGACTTGTTGAGGGAAAGTTAATACGTATGATACGTGGTCGGCAAATTCACTTCTGTATTCCTCATTCAATCTACTTTGCTGGGTTCTACATATGCCCGAAACATAGAGGCCTAAATAAGCAGAGTTACTTTTCTCCTTTTATTCAAGATCAAATACTTCGTTACAAGTTACCGCTTACGTAACAATGAAGGGGTTTGTTCTTGTTTGTGCGCTTTAATAAGAGTGAAGTTTAGTTTGTTTAAAATAAAACCTTTGCAATATAAACAGTCATATATATGTATATTGACGCCTTTACATGATAGCATCTGTGAGTGTTCACTTTTCAACAATGTCTCTGACAATCGATCTACTCCGTGGCGACGGCATCATCCGTCAATGGTATTTCTTTGTATACAATTTACACATGAGTCTAGAATTCGTTTAGAGTCACATTTATCGAGTTCGCTAACATACTTGAAGCTTAAAAGTGTAGAAAGAATCAGGAGCCACAAGACCTTAGGTTCGGCTCAAAGACCCAACAAAAACGATGGAGTACAGTACCTTTATTTTCCTGTACTAGCTTAGTCTGACGAACGGTTTCGAGTCCGATTAAACTAACGTTGGACAAGAACAATGAATGAGAATTCAGAAAGCTCTCGAACAAGAAGGGTAACAGGCCTATCAGGTTTTAGCTGATGGTACAAGTGTATTTACAGAAAATGAAGACTTGTGTTTTATTATGTCATTTATAGAAAAAATTATTTATTTTACGTGATGAAGCAGTGCTTCAATTACAGTACTTAAAATCGGACAGAAAAACTGTAGATACAGTTAACGGTCATGATGTAATTACGGCGAAAATCGTGTGAAATTATCTACTTGACACAGCTTCTTAAAATTAAAACGAGCTTGTCCGTCGTCGCCAAGGATGAATGTCGCGATGTCTGCATTAAGGTAGATGATGTATTGTATACTTGACATTTTCATGCCCGAGATCAAAGCCCAGGAACACGACAGGTGTTTTAGACACGGCATCTCAAATTTTAACACGATGGCCACGGATTTTGGCCTGCTATTTTACGATTACACAGCAAACTTTGAGATAACGGACCAGTATTTTATCCATTTTGAAACAAGTATCGTGGTGGAACGTATTAGTCCACGGACCGAAGTTCGGCGTTCAAAAAATTATTGTCGTTCACACCTAGTTCATGCTTTTGAAGCAAAATAGCCAATTACATCTTCAAATTTTCGGAAAGTTTTGTGTCTTGAGTCAAAGTTTACCATGCGAGTCATCTTCCAGTCACAAAGCCTTCCCCAAAAAACTCCGAAGCTTTGACGACCGAGTGCGAGATGCGGAGTTGGTGACGTGGTCCATCTGACTCGATCCCTAGTGTATCGTAGCCCTTCGATCAGGAGAACGGAAACACTAATCTGTCGAGTGCTTTCCCACAAATCGCTGATAATCGGTGATTTTAGGGTCAGTTGACCATTAGCATCATTTTCGATGAAATCGACTAATACTTTCCACACTACGAAAACTTAAGGTAAATACTTTTCCTAACGGACTGAGCAAACGAGGTTGACAAGAATTTGATCTGGAACGTCGGTCTGGTCAGTCAAATCTTACAAGTGGTGATTAAGATACTGAATAACTTGGGAAAAAGAATTTCTGGAGTCTTCCTGTATTTGATAAGTTACACGCAAGGTGTCCGACAGAAGTCGGTTAGATTACATAATCCATATGTAAGACATGTGAGATATGTGAGATGAGATCTGACCAAATTGTTCATCAGAATTTAAAACTTCCGAAATTCGCTAATATTATAATCCAACTGTGAACAATCACCTCCTTTTTACTTTTGAATTTAGTCAAGAAATATGTTCGTGCTGCGCAAGTTGTGTCACCTAAATCCAGAGTTGAAATAATCGATTGAAGAAATGGCCAACTATATCGAGTCAAACGTAGTAGCAAGACCACACCGACGGTCTAAAAGACGTGGAAAGCAACCCGACAAGCTCTCCGTGAGGCTGTTTTTACTCGATCCGCAAGACGATGCAACGAATGTCAACTCTAGGAAAGAAGCTGAAAGGCTGAGAAAAAACGGCTATGGCCCTCCACCAACTGGTAAAGCTTGTCGTTTGTGAAAGAGAGTGAAAAGAGAGAAAAAAGAAGGGGAGGGAGAGGAAGGGAGTTGGAAGAGATTGCGAAAGATATAGGCTGCCTGACAGATGGAATGATACACAATGACAAAGAGACAAGAGACAAACAAAAAGAAACTTTCGTGTTCCAGAATCTTATAATTCAATAACCATCCGTGACCAGTTTCGAATAATGCAATTCTTGTAGCTACAGCAGGGAATAGAACCAGTGATTTCGACAATCTAGTGCATAATGACAAATAGTCATTGAATATGCACGAGACTTTACTCGGCTGAATTTCATGTAGCCAAAAACGGAGATCTCTGGCGTAGAGTTAGGCAACTTATTGGAGTAACTTCGTATGATTGTTTTGCTTGGCGAATTTATGTTGGCCGTAAAGAAAAAGAAGCGGCAATATCCCAACAGAGATGAGCTTTATGGCATTTATTGTAAGGAACACAAAAGTGGGCAGCGAAACTAAATTCTTTCATTATCAGCTAACGAGTCAGGCTTGGCTGCTTGGCGTCCTAAAGTTTATAAAAAAATATTTTTTTTGAGGATGGGGTAAATCACGTTACTGGCGTGCACAGAGCGACACCCGGCGTATCTCCGGAGTGAGGTTCATATGGAATGCACCCTGGTCACTTCATCTGCTTTAGTACAACTTATGACGAGGCTCTTGCCAACGGCCTTCGTGGTTCACTTGTTTCTGCAATGCTCTAGTTTCGTACGGTAGGAAATTCGTTTCTCAGCAGGAAGTGGAAGTTTTGCATTTTTTTGCAACTGGTCCAGATTGGGTCTTGAAATTCATCATTCTGACCCTCGCAAATTTCTCTCACCTACGACAGTAAGGCTGACAAGCTGAACGACATGCATCAGACAGACAGGCATTAAAAATCATAGACAATGTGGAAAAACTTGAGGAAGTTCAACTTTCCATGCAGACGCCAAAGAGGTTGCGTTTGCTTAAAATAGATAAAGAAATTGCCGGTAACGTTATATGCTGAATCACTGGCTTATCTTATTTCAAACATCTGTCTGTCTGTCTGAAGAAGTAAAAACTAAACTATTGAAGATCTTATATGGCGAAAAATAGCTCGAAAAAACCTCTCTTAGAAAACGATTCTTTATCATTTTCTTACGCTAAAGGCGGCAATGAAAGCTGAAGATTAACCGATTAAATCTTTATCTTAGAACAAATATTAATGCCCAGTGAAGTATACGCAATAATCCCATGATAGGTAAAAAGCTTCTTAGCCCATCACCTTTCAGCGTCTTAACTCATCTTACTGAAACTGGCCACATTGGATCACTCAACAACTTCAAAATCCTATCCTCCTGTTCTTCTGCCTCTGAACTTTTGGTAAGAGAAAGTCTTATTGTTTCCTTGAATGCCAATCTAAACTCTGTTCCTCTCTGTCTCTTTTTTAACCACTGTATATATTTCCTTTTCTAATACATCTAGTAACATAACACCAAACTTTATATTTTTAACCTTGTAAATACGTCACTTGTTTAATTTATTCGTAAATCTAATGATGTTGCTTGAAGCAACGAAACATTAGTTCTGTTAATAAACTTATTTCTTTCATAAATCATGACCTTATTGCTTGTACTTTGGTGGGCATTAATATTTCTTGTAAGATTCAGATTCCCGCCTGGTTTCTCGCTCGCGACGATTAATTCTTTGATATTTTTAGAATTTCTCAAGAAAGATAACAAGGTTGAATTTCCCATTTCAATGACAACGGAAGAGTTTAGGAACAAACTTGTGGAATTTTACCCAAAGCTTAAGGATAGACAATTTGTGTTGATGAAAGCAAATAAAAGTAACTCTTTTGAGCGTTTGAACCTCGCACCTTCCCACTACAATGCAGAAGACATTTATCACAGCAACCTCGGGCGAGGGAGACTCTACATTCAATGTGTCAATAAGTTGGAGGTGATGACTTCTAAATTTTTTTTAACATAAGGTTAATAATTTGTGATTGGATGGTTATATGTTTTATTCACTCCAAAATCATACCAGATTAATTCCTTACAGGCCGCAGTGGTCTTAGGTTTTGAGTGCATTTATTCTTGCGACGTATGTTGGTAATGTGGGAACATGGAAATATCTTACATGATCGGTGAACGTCCGTTAAGCCCTAACCTCAGGAAAACGATTTCTGAGCCCCAGACGAGGAACGAACCCCCAACCTTCTGATAACCGCTCATTGGGTAAAGTGTCTCACCAGTCATCAGAACGTGGCGGGTTCGATCCCTGTCTGGGGCTAAGAAATCGTTCTTCTGAGAATAGAGCTTGACAAACGTTCATCTATCATCCATGATTCTGTTTTGTAATCAAAGGAATTCGAAGTCTTAAAAAAACAAGCTTTAATGTGTTCTTTATTACAATAATATCCTGGAAATGTTTTTTCTTTTTTTTTCTGAAACTAACCGCTCAATTTCAAAACATTAAAGGCTAAAAACTTACTCAACAAAAAATCTTTTTCTCACAGAATTTTCAAACTGCAAATGGAGCTTCTCCACCGAAGAGAGTACGAACTACGGTCACACCAGAAGATCGATCAAGTGTCAGTACTGTGCCAGTCTATCTAAGTATTCTACCAAAACCTGCAACAGATTCCACAGAGGGTCATTCTGTTCCCCTTGCCGTAGTAAGAAATTCAGCAACATCAGTCGGTAGTTCTACGACTTCTAACAGCCATCTGGAAGCGCAAAGACCTATAGTTAGCCACCCAAGTAGCAGCCATACCACAACACCATCACTTCCGAATTGTAACTCACAGAATACCAATTTGACCGAGGCTTCATTAACTAACTGCTCTGATCGACAACAACTAATAATTCAACAAAGAAGTGAGCAGCCGGCGTCCAGTATTACAAATAACCAGTTATCATCCATACCTGTAGCACCACACCACAGTGAGCTAACGACCTCTTTCAGACCATCAGTGAATGGTACTTCACAAATTGTGCTTTCAATGCCAAGTTCAATCGTCAACACACAGTGTACTGGAAGTATTGACTTGGCAAACACCAGCGGTCTGCGAAGTGTGACTGTTCCTCCATTTACAATAGGACAGTCAGTTAACTCACAGCAGCAAAGTATTGGACTGTCAAGTTCCGTAATTCCTGGATCATCAGCTCCTACATATGAACTGCCCAGTAACACCACTTTGTCGTTACCTTCTTCAGCACCTAACGCTCTACGTCAAACCAATGTGAATAATGGTTTGCTCTTAAATCCCTTAGCCGAAGCCACAGTGGAACGAGGTCCAATTAGCCATAAAAAACAATTGGCAATTAATGCCTTTGATCTAGACGAGCCTGATTCAAATTTACAGGTAAGCAAGAGGCATCCATACAGAGAGTCTTTGAGAACCCTGAAAAGCAAATTTTCAACATTTTAGAGGACAAATAGATATTGGTATCAAAGGATTTCAACTGGTAACCTCAGCCATTCCCTTAACAATTTAATACAAACAAAAACTCATTTCGCCCTGTTTAGGAATCTAAAATGCTTCGTCAACAAGGTCGCAAATTCAATCCGTCTTTGATAAATTACTTTTGCCAAATGCAGTGGACGTTTCATATAAATTGGTATACTGAAAATGAGATAAGGTGATAACAGGATTAATGCGACGACAATCAGGAAATTTAATATGTAATGAAGTCAATTTGTCTTTTTCAGCGCGAAATTGTTGACAATGATCTGGTTTATCACGCGTAAATTTGCATGAAGAATTTTAATGGCTGGATGATTACATGGAAAAATTTTATCCTGAGCTGAAATAGATTTCGAATGATCAGGATCTAGTTACCTGATTCCCTGGTTTCTCACACTTTATCGCTATATTTACAGTGCCGTTTTTAAGGAATTTTCGCTGGGAGGCTAACGGAAGAATTTTAGTGAAATATACTGAAGCAATTTTAGAATCATCCTCAGAGGTATACATGAAAAGGAAATTTTCATGATAAGCTGACACTGCCGAAGTTAACTGAAAAATGTTGACTCGAGCGGGAGTATGTCAGATTATCATGAGAAATTTCTGTTCATGTATATCTCTGAGGATGATTTTAAAATAGAATTGAAACACTGCATATCCTATCATGGATAAGCGTTAAGTTGTCGCGAGAATATCTCGTACACTTAAGTTGCATAAAAACTCGCCTCCAATCCCTGTGGATCCGATAGCTCAATAGGTAGAGCGGTGGACCGGTATCCCGAAAGTTCGAGTTGAAATCACGTTCGAGTCAACATTTTTCAGTTGACTTCGGCATTGTCAAATTATCATGAAAAAAATTCCGCTCATAGTAAACCAATATTGAAGCCTATAGCAGTGAGTCTACCCAAGTGTCTCAGGAACAAGTTTGGGAATGGTGCACAAGGGTAAAAACGTTTGATTTTCAGATTCTCTGACATACATACTGGTGCATTTTCAAGTTAAATTTGCCGGGAAAAGTCTCGTCAAAAATACCTTTATTTTCACAACGTTATTTCACAACGTTAAGTCAAGACAAAATCTCTTTTTTGTAAGTATTGACAGGTGGCCTTGACAATCGTCTTCCTTTGTTTTTAAAAATTAATATAATGGCTAGCCTTGGGTCATATCAAGCAGTTGAAATCCCATTCCTAGCTATGATCAATCAATCACTTGTTATATTTCATCAATTTACCGCTTTTTTTAAAAAAGGTAAAGGCAAATTTTTTTCGGGGACAGTAATATGGTGACTGGGGGAAATTTGCCAACCCCAAGATGAACTTTTAAAAAAAGGCTATATATATTTATCGATATCTTGTCCTCCCTTACCTCCTGTTATTTCTGAAATCGCTTTGTACAGAGTAGTGGACCTAACAAAGTAAACTGTATAAGACCTACCAACGTCTTTTTCAGGAAAGCTTGAGCACCGCAAGACCACATGATTGTAAGTAGAAATTCTTGCAAACCTTACGTCATACATACTACCTCAAAAAATCTGAGTGAACAGTTTGTCTGAAAAAGCAGGAATCTTTTCTTGAGTCTCGTAATCGTTGCTACAAGATATCTTTCATTTGTTTTGTCTCTAGTTGAAGTCGGTGCATCCGTTGACGATTGCAGAAAACCTGGACACTTGGAGATATCTCCAAAGGTTTTAAAAGATAGCAGCCTCTTGCAACATCTTCAAGTGCCCAACAGTACATTTTATTCGATCACGGTTCACAGGCTCTGTAAGATCGATGATGTACTCAAACGTTTTCCTCTTCCCTCGACCTTAAAGGTGTTAAATATTAAAGAAAACTGCCTAGACGATACTGACATAAGAAGCATGCTTGATCATGTTTTTCTGAAGTTGAACAACTTAGAAGAACTAGATTTATCCAACACTTCATTCCTAAGCAGAAAACGTTTTATGTTTATTTCTGCGTTAGTCAACTGTGGAGGCCTTAAACGCTTGTGTTTGTGTAGTAATTATTTAGAGCAACAAGATGCAGCGTTTTTACATGCAGTATTGCTATCACTCGTTAGTCTTGAAATCCTAAACTTGTCTGAAAATTACCTCTCGGACGAAGACGTGAGAAAGATACTTTCTTCTCTAGATCATTTAGAGCACCTGAAAGTCTTAGACCTATCAAGCAACGCTTTGTGCGAAACTAACGCAGTAATTAATAGCCTGAAGTTCCTTAAGTCGATAGAGAAACTTGATCTTTCGTTCAATCATACAGGCAACGCTTCACTTGATGTACAGAACATTGACCAATTCACGTTTCTTTCGAACTTGAAGGTTCTTTCTTTGTCATCAAATAGCATGACTCAGGAACACGTCAGCTGTTTCGGTGTACTTTTTTCCCTATGCACATCTCTTGAAGAACTAACACTTGACTCGAATTACATTGGTAACTCCATATGGGCGTTATGTTCATTAGCTAGGGCAGCTAACAGTTTAAAGAAACTTAGCTTAGCTAACACTGGAATTGATGAAGCAGCAACTGAAGTCTTGTGTTGTTTGTTGAAGAAGTTAGGGCGACTTGAAGTGCTGAATTTAAGCTCCAACAATTTATTGAGCAAAGATTTACAACATTTAAAGCCTTCTTTATCAAATTTAACTCATTTAAAAGTACTTGACGTTAGTTATAATCGAAGATGTTTGTCAATTTCATCTGTACTAGACCATGGTTTTCCTTTCCTGAAGTCATTAGAAGAGTTAAATTTGAGGAATACTGGCTTAGATGACGATGAACTGAGGACAGTCTCTCCAGCAGTGGGTTCATTAAAGTATTTAAAGAAACTTGATCTCAGTTGCAATGAGATAGGTTCAACTGGCGCTGCAGCTTTAGCTAGAGTCTTACCATCACTTCAGTTGTTGGAAGAACTAGAATTGGAAGGGAATTATCTTGGTAATACTAGTGCTCAAACACTGTATGCTACAATGGGCTCATTAAAGAATTTAAAGAAACTTAATCTTCGTGACAATATGATAGATTCAACTGGCGCTGCAGCTTTGGCTAGCGTATTACCATCACTTCAGTTGTTGGAAGAACTGAATTTGTGGGGTATGGTTCTTGATGAAGATAGTGCTCAAACACTGTGTGCTACAATGCGCTCATTAAAGTATTTAAAGAAACTTGTTCTTGGTTGCAGTGTGATAGGTTCAACTGGCGCTGCAGCTTCAGCTAGAGTCTTACCATCACTTCAGTTGTTGGAAGAACTTAATTTGTGCAACATTGGTCTTGGTGAAGATAGTGCTCAAACACTGTGTGCTGCAATGGGCTCATTAAAGTATTTAAAGAAACTTGATCTTAGTCACAATAAGATAGGTTCAACTGGCGCTGCAGCTTTAGCTAGCGTATTACCATCACTTCAGTTGTTGGAAGAACTGAATTTGTGGGGTATGGTTCTTGATGAAGATAGTGCTCAAACACTGTGTGCTGCAATGGGCTCATTAAAGTATTTAAAGAAACTTGTTCTTGGTTGCAGTGAGATAGGTTCAACTGGCGCTGCAGCTTTAGCTAGCGTATTACCATCACTTCAGTTGTTAGAAGAACTAAATTTGAGGGAGATTGGTCTTGATGAAGATAGTGCTCAAACACTGTGTGCTACAATGGGCTCATTAAAGTATTTAAAGAAACTTGATATTAGTGGGAATGAGATAGATTCAACTGGCGTTGCAGCTTTAGCTAGCGTATTACCATCACTTCAGTTGTTGGAAGAACTGAATTTGTGGGGTATGGTTCTTGATGAAGATAGTGCTCAAACACTGTGTGCTACAATGCGCTCATTAAAGTATTTAAAGAAACTTGATCTTCGTTACAATAAGATAGGTTCAACTGGCGCTGCAGCTTTAGCTAGCGTATTACCATCACTTCAGTTGTTGGAAGAACTAGAATTGGAAGGGAATTATCTTGGTAATACTAGTGCTCAAACACTGTATGCTGCAATGGGCTCATTAAAGTATTTAAAGAAACTTGATATTAGTGGGAATGAGATAGGTTCAACTGGCGCTGCAGCTTCAGCTAGAGTCTTACCATCACTTCAGTTGTTGGAAGAACTTAATTTGTGCAACATTGGTCTTGATAAAGATAGTGCTCAAACACTGTATGCTGCAATGGGCTCATTAAAGTATTTAAAGAAACTTGATATTAGTGAGAATGAGATAGGTTCAACTGGCGCTGCAGCTTTAGCTAGCGTATTACCATCACTTCAGTTGTTGGAAGAACTAAATTTGAGGGAGATTGGTCTTGATGAAGATAGTGCTCAAACACTGTGTGCTACAATGGGCTCATTAAAGTATTTAAAGAAACTTGATCTTCCTTACAATAAGATAGGTTCAACTGGCGCTGCAGCTTTAGCTAGAGTATTACCATCACTTCAGTTGTTGGAAGAACTGAATTTGTGGGGTATGGTTCTTGATGAAGATAGTGCTCAAACACTGTGTGCTGCAATGGGCTCATTAAAGTATTTAAAGAAACTTGATATTAGTGGGAATGAGATAGGTTCAACTGGCGCTGCAGCTTTAGCTAACGTATTACCATCACTACGGATGTTGGGATCGTTAGATTTACGGGACTGTGGTCTAAACCCAACCGACAAAGAAAGTCTCAATTCAAAAGTCGACTCCATGATCACGTACATTTCGTTTTGACATTTACGACTGGAACATGCACTGGCTTCTTATTGGAAGAGATCAAGCGATTGTTTCGCCGCTTTTTACAACGGCATTCCTTCGAGTTAGCGCCCCCTCCGAATGCCCTCATCGGGAACCCAAACTATCAAAGCCGCTGGACTAACGTACAGCACATCCATCTGCTAACATCTTGTCCACTGAGTAAATAATCAACCAGAGGTCCAACTCGCTATAAAATCTGTCCCCAATTTTTTATGCGCATGCGCTGGTCGCCATGTTCCTAGCAAGTTCCCCAGGCACTTTTGACCCTTATTGCGACTTTTTCGGGTCAGATGCAAACACGGCAAAATTTAATTCATAACATCGTAAAAATACAAAAAATGACTTAATCTTATTTACCCAACGACGAAGGAAGTACGGGCTGGTCTAGGATTTTGTGCCTGTTTGTTCAAACAACGAAAAAGAATTTTTTTCGTTTACAAAAGGACGAAACTCGGTAGCCTCTGTTCACTGACGTCGTCAACAGAACAAATATAGTGTGAGGTATCTAATTAGAAAAATAACAACGCTAGTTTGTTGACTAAATTCTCGATTTCATTTAAATCATCGTCAGACTGCAATTCTTATATATTACTTTATCATTAATTATCTTATTATTTGGTCCATCAGTTCTTTTAACGCAGAGATGTGGAAGCGAAGTTGGTGGGAACGATCGATGAAGTTAGCTCTATCAGGTTAGACGTTGTTGCAGTTGTTTCACTCCTTGGCTTTTATCTCGAGAAAGAGCTCCAGTTTGGTTTTTTGTTTTTTTTTTCTTTTTTCACTCTCTCTTTACTGGGCATAATCATGCGACTGTTTTCAGATGATGTATTGAAATCGGCTGTTTCGATCTACTAATGCGAACTTCCTTGGTAAGCTGAAAACAAAAAAATTTACTCTACAATTTACTGAAAACTCCCACGAGGAAGTCTAAGTCTATTCATTGGATTTGACTACACTAAAATCCTTCTAATCTTCGCACGATTAAAATAAAAAAGTGAAAACTTGAGTAGATATCAATTCTGATAGAAAATACTTACCAGATATTTTTTCTGGTCACCTCCTTCGCCTCTGCAACCTTAATTTGATAATACGAAGACTACAAAGCACTCTGATGGTGAAAATATTGAGGTTTCGGTTGAGCTAAAAACATCCCTGTGGATGTTCTCCAGAAGACGCTAGCCAGCAACATGGCGGCGTTAGAATTAATGAAATGCGCGAGGCAACATGCGCGAGTTGGACGTCTGGCTGATTATTTACTCTGCGATTTTCTCCAACGTGATGTTGCTGGCGAGATTCCAGGCTGACATACAAAAAACGAATAAGTTAACTAGCATAACCTATATATTTTTGATATTCTCTGACCATTTTATTAAACGTTTATGCTCAAGTTAACTTGAAAAAATCAACTCCTTTGAAATAAACATCCTTATTCAAATTACCATCCTTTCCGATTTACCACTTCATTAATAACAGGGGCACTGAAAGTCTGGGGGTGCTAATTCGGAGGAATAACGTCCCGGGTTTGAGCACCTATACCGCCCGATATATTTCATTGTGATTAATTATACAAATCGACATGTCCGGAATCTTTCCACGGCCAGGTTGTTCAAAAGGCGATTAACTTAATCCAAGATTGGCGAAAATTTTATGCACAAATTCTGATCATGCAGCCGAGGAAAATTTGAATTTTCTTCAGCTGATTTCTGGTGTCTGCAAAACGGTTTTAAGGTGTTAAATCTGAACGAGATTTTTCTACCAAAATGGACGAAACCAAAACTACAGATTAACTGGTAATCCTGGATTATTGCTAATCGTGCTACAAACAACCGTCCGCAGATGTACAGGGATCTGGGAACCACGGCAGGTCCGCGGGCGTGCAAAGCCTTTAAATTAAACACATGCGTTGATATGATTAACTATAACAGATAAAATTAATTAGTTAAAATTGATTATTAAACTAAAATGCGTAAAGGATAAATGGAGATCATCGTACCCAGAACTTTTTCTCCACTGATGTGAATAACACGTAAAATTTGTATAGCGGTCATAGAGAATTGTTTAGTAGTTTATGGTATTCATGTAACTTTAAAATTAGATGGAGAGATTAAAAATAAAAAAAAACCTATTTGTAACTTGTGGTGTCATTGATTGAAAAGTTCAAGAAATCGGAAATATCTGATAATTAAACTTGACCCATCATTTTGTAGTTTTTCAAATTACAAAGTTGTTACTAAAATATTTTCGTTTCTGTTCTATAGAATCGTGTAATACTATATTATCTCATGACACACCCACAGTTCATTGTTTCAACAGGAGCCTCAAATCCTTTAGTCCACTCGTTAGTCTTCATGAGTGTAATAACCACTTATCACACTGCTTTCCTTTGAAATCACTGAGATAAACACTTATCATATACCAATAAGTGACTATCTTAATGTCTAACAACCAACTTCTCTTCGATCTTAAACTGAAAACAACAAAACAAAACAAAAACAAAACTATCTGTTTGTGAGTCATGAGATAAGGTGGTTAATCAATCTTCACTCGTATGATAAAGTATTTAACATCGCTCTTGAAGCTTCAACATCCACTAGGGGACTACGGCCCCTCGTGGTCGTTAAGCTTCACTTGGAATATTAAATCCTTTATCACATTCGTGACCATTAATGAACCCTTACTTATAAAACAATTATTTAATTCGACTTAGGCAGTTACACATTCTCTCATTCAAGATTTACGCAAAGGACATGACGTAACTGTTGCCATTGCAGCAGGCAGTGGTTATCACCCATTAACATCACCCAAAATTACACCAACTGAACACACACCGCAATATAGACCTTAAGATCTACGAGGTCAACTCGAACGACGCGACCTTTGAAACAAATGAATTCTTCACGCAAAACAAAGAGAATGAATAAGTTTTATTCTCCAGAACATCCTCAACACCGCTGTCGTGCTACACAGAACTTCACTTAGACCACTTTCACGTCTTATGTAACACGTCAGTTTACGAAGCGATAAAAGTTTTTACTTTAGATTGAATTTAACCCGAGACGACAGTCGTTTTAGGAGGACGGGAGGGTTTTAGGAGCCATATACAAGCCACAAGTATCCAGCCCTGTGGTCAATAAACCGTGGTTTCTTTAAATGCTGAAATTTTTAAGGATGTCGTGGTTAAAGTTGATGTCTTAGAACTTAAGGTCCTTATTATCAGCCAAACTACGCTTTGTGTAAGAATTAGGATTGAGTTGCGGTAATGGTTTGTGGCTAGGATACGTATGAGTTAGAAACTGTTTGTGGTATTTATTATTTTATTTATTTTTATTACAATGTTCTTTCATCAGGGAGCCCACTTACAATTGTGATTTTCAGTGAGGCCCTAAAAATATGAACATAAAATTACAATATATATATATATATATATATACGTGAACGTTTAGGTTTACGAAATGCAAAGAGGGCTCAATAACGCAAAGAAAGAGCAAATGGGATTATATCGCTTACCTCAAAAAGTCACTACAGCCTGTTTCATCTTGGGAAAGAATCTTCAGGTGACGGGAAAGAATCTTGGGAAAGAATCTTCAGAATCTTATATATATATATATATGAGTAAATCTATATATATATATATATATAGATTTACTCTTATATATATATATAAGAGTAAATCTAAAAAGATAAAAGTCAAAAAGTTTAAGAATTGCTAATTGCAATCTTAAAACTATTAAAAGATAAATTTCTAGTATGTTCAGGGAAACTGTTGCAATCATCAACAGAGTGACATACAAAGCGATTTTGTCCCCAGGTTTTGTTGGAATGTGGTTTAAGAAGATTGTTCTTATTACGCGTGTTATAGTTATGAATGTCAGCAAACCATGAAAACTTAAAATCCCAGTCCAAGAGACCGTTCATTCCCTTGTAGGTAAAAATGAGACGATGCATGTGTCGTCTCGCTGACATCGTTTTCCAATTTAAATCAACTAGAGCTTCAGTAACCGATGATCGTTTAGGTCTATCTAAAATTACTTTGGCAGCAGTATTCTGGATGACTTGGATCTTCTGCATCAAAATTTGATTATGCTTGTCACCCAATACAATGTCCCCATAATCTAATATAGGCAAGATCATTGTCTCAACAAACAATTCTCTTGTAGCCATTAGTAGTAGGTGCTTTGTTCTTCGAAGAATTCCAATTCGTTTATATGCTTTATTGCAAACATAGTCTACATGGTCTGACCAGGACATGAATAACCACGCCCAAGTATTTAAAAGACTCTACCTTGTCCATTTCTTCATTGTTAATATTTACAGTGACTTGATTAAAGGATTTGAGTCTGTTCGTTCCCCCAATTAGCATGAATTTAGATTTACTAATGTTCAATGTAAGTTTATGATCTGCAAGCCACTGAGCAAGTCGATGTAGGTCCTCATTCAAAAGCTGCTGTCACTCTGAGGCTGATTTTGAAGAACAATAAATCGCTGTGTCATCGGCAAATAATGTTACAGTAGTGTTAATTAGGCAGCTGGGTAGTTCGTTCATATAGATGGGAAACAATAGGGGACCAAGAATGGACCCCTGAGGAACTCCCACAGTGACCTTGCGTGTTGTTGATGAGGTCTGACCAACCACTGTGCACTGTGTACGAGATGAGAGATAGGAATTGAACCATGCAAGATGTGTGCTCCTTATCCCCAGACTTCTCAGCTTCTGGAGCATGATGGTATGGTCCACAGTATCGAACGCCTTCTTAAGATCGATAAACACGATACCATTAATTAACCCATTGTCCATGTTTCCAAGGACCTCATCAGTAAACTGAGAGAGTGCAAGAGCTGTTGATCTACCGCATCTAAATCCAAATTGATTAATGACCAACAGATGATTGGCTTCTAAATAACGATACAGTTGTGAGTGTACAGCCCTCTCTATAACTTTACTAACTGTGGGAAGGATGGGTATTGGACGATGGTTATCCTTGTCTGTTTTATCACCCTGCTTAAATAAGGCAGTTACCTTAGCACATTTCCATGACTTGGGAAACTGCCCCATACTAAAAGATAAGTTAACGATGTAACGTAGAGATGGAGCAACGACAACAGCGCCGTTACGGAGCAAGCGGGCACTGATTTTGTCCAGACCGATAGCCCTGTTTGTTTTTAACTGACTTAACTGTTTTTTAACAAACTCTGTTGAGACTGGCTGAAATTCAAAACTGGAATATGAAATGGTGCGTTGGTAATGCTTTGTGGATGAGAAGACTTTTGTTAATTTCTTGGCAATACTTGAAAAATGCTCATTTAAACTTTCAGCAATCCCCTTGGGATCCGTTCGTAGTTTACCATCAACAGAAATAGCATTTATGTCATTTTGACATTTAGAAGGCAAGGTTTCCTTAATAGCTTTCCACATCTTAGAGCTGTTATTTCTTGCTTCTTCAATAAGTTTGCAATAGTATTCTGATTTGGGGCGTTTATCTTCACGATTGGCATAATTTCGTAATTTACGATACATCTGCCAGTGGTAGCTTGAGTTGAGAGCTTGAGCCTTTCTCCGATGATAGTCGCGATCTCGGCGTACTTCAAGTAGTTTTGTCGTTATCCAAGGTGTTTGATTCGCTTTTTCGCGCTTCGTTTTTAGTGGCGCGTGTTGATCTGCGATGTCTTTGAATAATCTCTCCCACAGATGTATTACATCATCAATATCTTCAACACTTTCAATTGAACTCCATGGTACATTTTTAAGATTAAGTAAGAATCTGTCCTTTTCAAAATTCTTAAAAGAGCGATATTCAAATACCTTTGGCGGCAACTTCTTAACACCCCCTTTCAAAACACAAAAGACAAGATTGTGATCACTGATGCTTGAATACAAAACATCACATTGCACAATTCTATGGGCATTGTCAACCAGGATCAGGTCTATTGTAGTGCTGGAATTCTCAGTAACACGAGTTGGTTTGCAAACAATTTGACTTAGACTGTTCTTGGATGCAAATTCATCAAGTTTACTACATAGAGGATTTTTCTTTGTTGAATAATCAACATTGATGTTTCCGGTCAGTACAACTTCTGAGTTACCAAGACCACGTCTTCTAAGCAGTGATCTAAATAGCAAATAAATTCGTCGATATTCGGGTCGCCAGGTCTATATGTGCAACACAAAGTCAAACACTTGCAAAGAGATCTGTTAATTTCCAACCAAATGCTTTCAAAATCAGTGTTGTTCATAAAGTCAGATTTCACCACAAACGGAATACTCTCCCGTGCAAAGACCAAGGTCCCACCCCCGCAGCTCTTAACTGAATTTTGTCTATCTCTTCGATCAATCGAATAGCCAGGAATGTAAATCTCATCGTTAGGGGTCAACCATGTCTCTGTAAGGGCCAGAATGTCGAAAGAATAAATGGAGAGTAGTTCTTTAATACTGTCAATCTTATTCACCAATCGATTAAAATTAAATTGAGCAATCTTTAAGCCTCGTAACAAGTGAATATTAACGTTTGGTTCAACGTTGTTTTTCTCCACAGTGGAACTTTCCATAAGAGGTTCAGAAGTCACTGAACTATCGAGACCAGGGAATAACCAGACAAAGCAAGACCAGTTTACTCCCGGTTGAGCGATGTTTTCATATTCTTCATTCGTAATGCCTGCACATTTTGCATGATACCATGTCACATTCGTCGCATTGAACTGTGCGTTGATTTCTCCTGCAACCTTTCTTACACACAACACATGGATCTGTTATAGGCCCAGGGTTCAAACTGACATCTCCAGGCAAAAGAACAAGATAACTTGCACCAAGAAAGTTTCATTAGGTTAATTCCAGTGTTGACTTTACAAGATGGCGATTCGATCCCGGTCAAACACTGTCGTCGCTTAATTCCAAAGTTACGGCTTGGAAGAGTATGTATATCAATAATAGTCACAACAAAGATTGATGCCACATCATTAACTAAGTTTTTATTCGGCTCGATGATTAAAATAAGAGATGTGAAAAGTACAATAATAGTTGAAACCGAGAGCTTGTACAAGATGCGTCCTACCGCCATGTTGGTGCTTCAAGTTAGGGCTGAGGTTACGGTTTCAACTTTGTTTTAGGGATCTGTCGGCTAATTTGTGCTTACTCCAATACTTCCCAAGTCTACAGCCGTTACATTTTTATTCTCGTCATTCACCAGTGGCGTTGCTTGGGTTAATTTATTGGGAGGGGGGAGCTAAAATTGGGGCATACCCTGAGCTTTGCCACGATGGTTTGCCTGGGTATGCTTGGCATACCAAGATAGTCAGCAGACACGGTGTTCATCACTAAGTGACATTGTCGAGGATAACTGGGTATATGGTCAGGAGTGTTTGTTAGATATCGCACCAAGAAAACCTTGGTTGTATTAACGAATGTTGCCGAGATCCAGAACACGAGGCAATAATTTAATTATTCCACAGGTTCAATATACTGGTATGAAATGGGGGAGCCAGGCCCCCTGTTGCCCCCCCCCCCCCCCCCCTCGCGATGCTTATATTAACCACGATAACTATATCGGTCTTCTGTACTCTATTTTCATGGTCAAATTGTATATTGAAGTCTCACTTCACTTTCGGTTTAGCATTTTCTAGCACACTTGGCGTTTATATCTATACCATCTGTTAGCTCGATCAACAACCTACTTTCTACACAATTCTAAATTTTTCCTTTGCTATAACTAATACACCGAAGTCTGTGACACATTCTCCTTTCTCCACACACAATCTACATAGTGTTGTATCCACTATTACGCGGATGTGGATTTTAGCGTGGTCACTTCGCAGGGCTTGTTCTTGTTAAGCTAAGATCAACGCTTGTGTGTAGAGGGCTTCGGTGCTGATTTCATGTAAAGAGTGTTATGATAATTATGATGAATAGGACAGTGATTACGGTCATCATTACCATCATTATTTATGTCTAATCAAATAGATCTAGTTTATATCAAGTTAAAGTTTTGTAATAAAGATTATTGCCCAGGAAATAATTTTGAAGAAGCCCATATCTCAAATAAACATATCAGGAAACTTTGAGATACTTTAATGAGGATTTAACGTTTCGTCACTTTACAAGCAACATCATCAGAGTCTATTTACATGAAAATTTTCGGCTTAAATAACGTACACGATACAAAAATAGAGGTCTCATTCTTCATTCTCTCCTTCTCTCACCTCTATTTTTGTATCGTGTTGGTTATTTAAGCCTACAATTTTCATGTAAATAGACACTCTGATGATGTTGCTTGTTAAATGATGAAACGTTAGTTCCTCATTAAAGTATCTTTCAAAGTATCCTGATATGTTTGAGATATGGGCTTCTTCAAAATTATATGCTGGGCAATAATCTTTATTACAAGACTTCGATTTCCGCCTGGTATCTCGATTGCCGAAATACTAACCAAGTTAAAGTTTACCCACAGCATTGATTATTAGGTTGCTAGGATTTCGACCTTGAGGTCTTTTGAGGGAAATACATTGTTTGAACGTTGTCAAAGACGAGGCCAGTGGGGGTCCGAAGCTACCGCTGTTCAGAAGTATCGTCAACTAGATTCCTCAAATACGAAGAGATTACGTCCATGTGGAGGGACTGCATTTTTCCTTGAAATGGAAAAGTCCTACTACAGTCTGGCAGTGACTATAAAGCTCTCGGAAGAAACTTTAGAGGGAAATTAATAAGCGTAAGACTCGGAGATTTTCCACAGCACGCAGTATCTCTGTGTTTTCGACCAACTTGGATCTCCCAGGACCACACTACCACTTGCTTTTGGTTAGCCACATCACTGAAGGTTGTCAAGGGTTTCAAATCTAAACCTTCGACTGAAGAGTACTGAGCATTATATGCCCATAAAAGGATTACCATCACGCTCTAACCAGCCTAGGCCTGCCTACAATAGGAGAAAACCACGACATCTGCAAGCGTACTTTTGACAGCATAATCGACAGTAACCACAAGCTAAGAAAACTTTTACCACCAGCGTTTAGCGCAACCTATAATTCAAGGCACGCGCGCACGTACACGATCCCACATTGCAAAACTAACAGACGTAAAAATAGGTTATTTATATCTTCATGTACTCGAGTTAATAGTTCTTAAATAATTTTTAGCTTTCATTATCAACATTGTTTCTATTCGTTTAAATCTTTTTTATGATTTCTATTGTAAATATTTAAAGCTTTATTATTGTTACGTAAATTAAATTTTATTCCCTGTAATACGCAGTTCAGCCAGATAAGACTGCGATGTATTTTAATTATCTATCCTATCCTATGCTACCCAAACTCCCGGCACAATTAACCTTTGCCACCAAGTTGAGGCACAATGTAATTCTGGATCAGATACGCTAAAAATGGTCTGTATTAAAGAAAAACATATCTTTGTTGTATTTTGTTTTGTCTCTTGCTTTAGTGTAGCACGGGAACTAAACCACAATGCATGCGTTTCTAGCAAAATTGCTGAACAGAAGCTTTGTTTTCGTTCCCAATTCAAGAGCAACCAAATGTAGCGCGTGAATCTCCATAAAACACACGAGTAAACACAAGACTAAAGAACATTTTCCTCCATTGTCTGGCTCTTACAATTCGGTTTATAACTGCGCTTTTTGATTCCGCAATTTAAGATTGGTTTATATGTTTGATCAACCATCTACAGGCAACGTTGTTACCATGGTAACAAACATTTGCACACAATTTGGCAAATACCCTATGCCTGTGATAACGGTGCGTTTCTATAGTCCTCTATATTGAACTTATTATTTTAATCATAGAAATGCCTACAAATGATTGTCCCTGTTAGAAAATGTAAAAATAGAAACTGGAAGGGAGGCATTGCCAAGTCGATTATCAGCTTGTCAGTACTTACAGAGCCATCGTCTTAACTATGCTACAGTAATTTAAGGCGAGTAGTCTCAATGAAGATGTTTGTCGTATCACAACTTCATTCACATTTAGTCGGTATCATGAAAATGAACGAACCAAAGTACAACGCACTACGAAAAAAAATCATATAAAAAAACATCAAAAACTAATCTCGGAAGCTGTGTGAGTAAAGTGCGAGTTATGTGTGATAAAAAGACAATTATAATCACATTTAGGTCCGGTTGACGTGTCAGGCTAAACAGTGATGACTGACTGAGACCATGTCTTCGGTAAGAGGAAGAACAAAGTAGCCAATAAGATAACAGTGAAAGGGAGTGTGGTATGTAGTTGATAGGCACTATGTCCAAGAGAGTGAACGAAAATCAAGAGAAAAAGGACTTTCAACCTATTCAGGATAAAATCCATATCTATAATAGAGTTGTGTAGGGAAAACCTTTGAGGGGGATGCAAGTTCTCAACACTAATACTGAAACAGGAACGCGAAACTTGCTACTCTCTTCTTCGACTGCGTTTTGGAAAACAGCTTTAAAACGGAGTTTAAAGCCCAGCAAAGTACTTTAAGAACAGCCATGGATACAGTAGAATCGCTTCATAAGATTTCATAAATAACAAGATCTAGCGTTTTGTTGTAACATCACAACATCTTAAGAGAGACATTGTGATGTTACAACGAAACTTTAGATCTTGTTATGTATTAAATCTTACGAATTGACTGTGTCCACGGCTATTCTTAAAGTACTTTGCTGGGCTTTAACTCTTACTTATAAACTTACGCTTCCCGCCTGGACAACCACTGGCTGATGTTTTAAGTAACAGATGATTTCTTTATTTTAAGTTAATACATTATACAAATGAAACCATGAAAAACGTATACACAGGACAGTTGAATAAACAATGTGAAAGTTACAACTGCACATGACACTCGGCAGAACGAGGACCAACGATACAGGCACAGACTGCATAACAACGGTGGTGGTGTGTCTACGAGACGAAAAAGAAAAAGACAGGGAACAGCCGTGAGACACACACAAAAAAACAATCAATAATCAAGTAAATCATGAAACAAACTAGCAAAGCTAAACATACAACAAACATTGAAACAAAATCGTATTCGAACATTCCTTAAATTTGTCATTTTGCGTTATAGTGCAGATTTAACAGAAAATTGCTTGAGTGCTCTTGTGCTGTGATAGAAACATGAATGATGTCATTTGAAACGGAAAAATGTCTAGTGGAAGGTACTCGCGTTATAGTTTGGCTGAAATGGAGCCCAGCCTTTTGGTTCTAAGATTGCTCAGGTCCCAGCGCTACCTCTACACCACAGTGTGTATCACGATAAAACAGAAACCTTTCGAGCATAGGCACACAGTATTAAGCAGACGAAAGCACATACTCTAACTGGCCAATTAAATGTCCCTCACCAAATTTTTACACGATTTCACGTGTGATGATGTGATTTTGGCACATACGAAAATTTCACCATAACCTTCTGGTTACCAGTGAGATACTAACCATCGACCTGGATATACCAAGACGGCGTGCGAAGGTTGCATATATGTACATCCCGTAAACTTCTAATGAGAGAGATACTAATCAAGCTACACATTGAGACAGAGCGAAGGTCATGTGTGCACAACCGGTAACCTTTTCATGACGTTGTAACCAAAGAAAAAACAGCATCTCAGATGTCAAGCAAACGCTCCTACAGCAAAGTGGTTTGCTTGAGTCACTATGTTGTCGATACTCAACTTTAGTGCTCCAAGCAAACGGCTACTCGTATCAGTGACAACAGCCACGGAAACAGCAAATGAGTTTTATACTTTCAGCTGGTAATTTATTTGAGTGTGTGACGAAGGCGAACTGCCTCGCGGTTGAGGAAATTTATATCAGATGCGGAATATCATGTATGCGAGATTTATCAACAGTGGCAATACGCTTATATCAAGGAAAACCTCAAAATTGATGGGTCGCAAACGAATCATAGAAATATAGAAAATAAGAATACCGCAGCCATGTACATACGACCGAGATTCTTTAGTTGAAATTCCTCCAACGTGACCGCCATCACGCCATAACACATAAAGATCAAAAAACTCAGGAGCGATACCAAAGATAAACAAAAAGATACGAAAGCGGCAGCCGCGTTTCGAGAGCTGTAGATTGCTTTTAAAATGGCAATGTCTTATTGATAGCTAGCTTACGCCAAGTTCATACATATCGCAAATTGTAAGATGTCTACCGTAGGCATGTTTTCCTCGCAACCCACATGTAGAAACGACATGCTGGTGCATGTTTTTTATCTCAACAAATGTGACACATTTAGGGTTAGCTCCATCTCTTGTGAGTCAAGCAAATCTTCGGAAGGAGTAAGTGACCAGGAGTTATTTATCCCCTGGGATAAGAGCAACCCCGTATTCAGTTGAGTAGCCAGTTTCAACAAGGGGGGTCAGAACACTCAAAGAAGCGATCTTGGCAACGGTTACCTGGGTGAGGAACTCCGAAATACCCCACCGTCCACAAAACTTGTTTATTTTTCACTCAGAAATACATAAAGACGTTTTCCTAGGGGATTAAATGACCCCTCTGATCCCCCTTCCCGGTCATGCTACTGGTCCTTTCCGGGTCATTTGAGCCTTACTTTGCTGGACGGAGATACTGGGTACGAGGATGAGATAAGGGCTAAGTACCCGGTTGTTATTCATCGCTAGGGATAAGCGACCGGAGACCATTCTTCCCCGAGGAGTAGCGATCGATGGTGATTAATCTCCCTGGAATCACGTATCCGGGCATCAATCACCGGACGAACACCGGGGCCATTCAGCAGCACTTTTTTCAAGCTGTCTGATGAATGGATAGCGGATACCACCGCAAAACTTACAATCATATAGCTCTTCAGTACTCTGGTTGGTTGTTGTTCTAGTAAGGTCGGTTGGCATCCTTGGGTCGTTTTAGTTGTACTTTTAACCGCTTGTCGCCGATCTGAAATCCATTCATCGCTTGGATGGCCATCACAGCTGACGGTGGACTGTCATAACTTACAAAACCTGTAATAAAATCAAATAAGAGGAGATGGTTACCTTCATGAAAATTTCACATGTCATTTCACATGTGAAAAACATAGGCAATTGAAACAATTTAACTTACGACATTTTCATCTCAAATATGAAATCGGAACGTTTTCAGATATGAATTATGACACCAATTAATCATTCACGAACAAGAAAACAAAAGTAGTTCAAGTTTAATCGGTCGTTGTAAATGTCACACAACCACACGTGTTCGATCAGGTGATATAACCGTTGATATACGTCAAGTTTTCGTGCTATTTTCTCGACTAAAATTGTTGGAATCTTCATCATTTTTGAAAAACACGAATGTTTCCATGTGTTCGTTTCATAAGTACTTTACAATATTGGCTGAGGTGTTGTATCGGACATAAAACCGCTCATATTGTAAATAGTTCATACCTAATTCATATGCGAAATTACGTGGTTCAAAATTGCATGTGTGAAATATTTTCACACGAAACATGTATTTCACAAACTAAATGAAGATTCACATGTGGAAATTGACGTCACCAACGAAATTTTCATACGACATACAGAACTGAAACATTTTCATACATGAAAGTGCATTTATTTTTAACTATTAGTTATTAATTAATTAGCATTTAAAAAATTATTTATTTATTAAAATAACCAACTTATGAATTGTTAATTAAAAACATTATTAATTAAAAATTAATCATTTTTTACGTTTGTCGGGGTGTGTGAATTCTTCTGTTCACTTACCAAAACACTTGCTCATCCCCGACACCTTGTCAATAAAAACTTTAGCACTGATGACGTTTCCGAAAGGGCTAAAGGTGGCAAACAGATCAGCATCTTGGAATTCCTTCGGGAGATGGTAGATAAACAAGTTGGCTCCATCCGGACCTGAAACGGTGTGGGATAATATGTAATTACATGATGAGGTTATGATGAAATATTGGAGGAGTTGACTGAAAATATTAAGACGGTACTTTGACTTTTCTGCCTCAACCTGGAACTTGCAACATGTCAGTTATTACGACACGCTGCAAATAAATACTTAAGTGCGATTTGTTAATGTTCAAGCGAATCAGGTACAGGAAAGTCTTACCTTCCTTCTGTTGTTGTCGTGTCGGGGACTGCATCATGTAGGAACTGTACGGATTCGTGAAACTGGCTAAAACATAACAGAAATTAAAAAAAGAAACCCTCAACGTCAGACAACCGTTCGTTGACAGGATATAGAAAACATAAACCTGGAGATGAGCATAAAAACTAAACATTCGCAGCAGTATTTTTAAGTACATGACCCAGAGCGGGTAGCAATCATGAAAACCAAACAGGTAATCGGGGAACGACCTTTCAGACCCACCAACCACGTCGTACATCATCTTTCCGTCATTCCAGCGTCATGTTTGGAAAGTTGAAATTCCATGTTTGAAATTTGTTCCACTGAAATTTCTTTTCAGTTTCGGCTTTCTCTCGCTTCTCGTTCAACAGACCAACTGGACTATCCGATCACCGCATATTTTTACTCATCCACAGCGGCAATTCTTTTCGACTTTTCCCTGTCAATTTTTACGGGCATGTAACTGGAGAAACACTGTTCAACCGACTACAAACAGGTTGGTGGATTTTATATATCAACAGACTACTTCAATTTACAGCCTGTCTTCATTCTTCACCCATACCTGTGTAAGGCGCCACGTTCGAATACGACTGCGATAACGGGTCAGCGGCTGAAACACCGGTCATCGGGCTCATCGCTCCCATGGTTCCCATCGTCCCAGGACTGGTGCCCAACGAAGCCATTGGACTGACTCCACTGACGCCCATGTTCTGCATCCCGATGTTTGGAAAGCCAAGGGGATTAACTATAGATGTAATAGAGCAGGAATTATTCACGGAAATTAGCAATATTACTACCTGTGCTGTGGTTTTTACAGCCTCAAAATCGTCGCAGAAAAACGTGTCCTTAAAATTGCCTTACTAAGGCTTAGAACATAATCCATAATCTAAATCCACAACCCAAACCCTAACTCTAACTCAAAACTTAACCTTTAACCAAGCCCTTAACCTAAACCTAGCCCCAACTGTTAACCTAACCCTTAACCTTGTCGTTAACTTAACCCATAACCTACCCCTAACCCTTTACCTACCCCGAAACCTAATCCTAAACTTAACCCTTAAGGCCTATCCACACGACACGACTGTCGTAGGCGGGGTTCTTCACTTTGGCGATATACGATTTCACTTTGGCGATATACGATATACGACATACGTAAGAACACAATTCCTGCTCGTAATTCACTCGCGAATGTTGCAGTTGGTCTCGAACACTCAAATGATTGAATCGGATACATCAAAATGAACACTTGTATATGACTGTCGTATCGTATAAATGGGTCCTTAAGTGTCAGCAGTTTCCATACGTCCTCTAAACTGCACTCGCCCCGTAAAGTCGTTTTGCATGAAAAACCTTCATCAGAGTGATAGGTGCTTTAGCGCCTTAATTTCCATTCCTGATCGCTCCATGTTATTCACCTTACCACTTACGCGGCTCATACTTTCAATATCACTTACCATAATTGGTTAATCCACTCATGGAAAGAGGGTTCACGCCTGCGGTGGTCGCGGCGTTACTGGTGGCTGTGTACGTCATACCCGAGGGAGTTGACGTAAGAGTGGGACTGGTGAGCATCGGATTGGTTGCCTGTTGCATCTGGGTTTGCTGCTGTTGTTGTTGTTGCTGTTGCTGTTGCTGTTGTTGGTTGGCCACGGCTGCTGCAGCCACAAGGGAACCAAAAGTTCCAGGGATCAAGCCTTCAAAGAGAGAAAAACAAAGGCAAGAAGAAGGGCTGTCATTTCTAGTTTTGGTTCAAAACCCCTGATCTGCTGACAAAGCTTAGACGTGGAAAATATCGAGAAGAACGAAGTTGCAGTTACGTTCTCTGGGATGGTCGTAGCACTTCACAAATACGCAGAACAACTCATTTCATTTTCTTTTATTGACACATTGATAAAACCCCTCCAGACCAATTGTTCTGTATGTGCTGTTGTGAAATTCAAAAGAATTTCTGGTCAAAAACGAAGTTAAGGAGATTAACCAATATGCACACAAAAAAATAACACCTATAACATCAATATTCTATCAGACGAACTGGGCATTCGAATAGTTTTATGGAAAGGTGTAGTATAAAATAAGTTGGACATAGACAAAATGACGTATCTATGTCAACATGCTAAACGCTGAGAAAATGTGATAAACCGTTATCCAGAAATAGCGGTAATCCAGAATGTACGCCGGTACAGTAACAAGTTTACCACCTTAACTAAAAATTTTCTGCCACCTACCAGCCGTTGCTGGGATACCAGGAAGTCCACCGACCAGTCCGCCTGGGAATGCTCCCTGCAGTGCTCCAACGGAAGCCAGTTGTTGAACCTGTAGTTTGAAAATCTTTCATTATGAAAATACGATTAATACATAGCACATACGGAAAATCCTACACCTCATTACACAGGATTTCAAGTTACTTTTGACGCCCGCGTTCCCAACAACTTTTAAACACTGACAAACTGTGAGGACGCAGAAGAATCTCGTTCAGAAATAGGGAACGTATTTTCGTAGTTCGAAAGGAATTTTAATAGTTTGTTGTGCAGGGCGTTTTCTTGCATTCAAATGAAGTCACGTAAATCAGGCTTTTTACGTAGTCCTCAACAAAACGAAGTTAACAAATACTGCAACAGATGGATTCACTTCTCTAAACTCGAATGTACAGTAAATACACCAACTGCGATTTGAAAAACATAAAAAACCAGTTTACATTTAAAAAAAAGTTTCAGATAAATGCAAGAACACGGCCGACCTAACAATCAAAGTTCATTTTGAACTTCAGAAACGCAACTCTTTGGTTTGGTCAAGGTTCGACAATTTTGCAGCGTAACTTTGGCGGCAAGATAACCTGAAATGGTGCGTGATTAAGGTGTGACTTTGGTATCATCTAAAACTGCAACTACAGTAGGATAGGCTTATCTCTCATGCTAATGAATCAACGTGGGAGTTACGTATTGATTATCGGGGGAAGGGAATCATCGGCTACAGGAGTCTGGGTACTACATTGGGAGAACCGTTGCTGGGTATCGTGACGTGGGAAGATCATGAGATCATCTGTTGTTATTTGAAGAGATTGTGTTACGCTGGAGAATGCTTTATTACGTTGTGCTATGATAATGTATAAAATTCCAAATTTTTGTCTCAAGTGACTGACTTTTTACCACCTTACTTCTCCAAATTGGGGGTAACGGTATAGGCTCCCCCGGCTCCCAATTACCCTTCCCCCCCTTGTACTGAATACATCGTTTTCGCTCAATGTCTGGAGATTCAGGTGACTTAAGGCATCTAGCTAAACAGTGATATCCAACGAAAAAAGTTTGAAATAGGAAGGAAAACCAACTCGCTCCTTCGTCGCTCGGTTTGTACGAAAATCTCAAGCAAATGCTTTCCTGTACGGACCCCGCTTTCGGTTTATAAGTATTTGATATGAGGTGGCAATCCTAGGACTGGAAAACCTTGTATTAAACGACCAAGATATATTCAGAAGCAAACTGCAAAATTTGCTAGATGTAGCTGCAACTATTGTTTTACCTGTTGGTAGTAAGCAGCATTCAGACCGTGAACACTTGCCATGGCGTTCACTCTCTTTAATAGTTTATCTTTCTCAGTATCGGCAAACTTGACAACAATTGGTGACGAGCATCCCTGATGAAAAAATGTTAATGGTTAGAGTAGTAATGGTTACTTACTGACATTATTTAATGACCTTAACTTGTGAAGTCGCGTGGCATACAGAACAACTTATTTTGACGGACAACATCGAGTAAACTCCGTATTTAAGCTATAAAACGAGACGAAAGGTTTGGCAATGACTTTGAATCAAGCCAAAATACTATGTCACTCTCTTCAATTTTTGTCTCGTTTTACAGCTCAAACATTGATCTGAGTTGAATGAGTGAAATTGAAATATAACTGAACTATTTTTCTTAAAGTTGTCGTCTGTTAACCATTTTTTTTAATCTCAGCATGTAATACCTACACGTAAGGAGCATGGACATACACTGCGAAGGAAGAATTTTGCTGGGGAGCGCACAAAACTTTGTCTCACTAAAATGTATCATAGCAAACTTGAGTAAGAAAACTCCCGATATTTTATTTATTTTGGCCAAGTTACAGAACATTTGCACTACAACTTTGCACAACTAACCATTATTCTCTAACTGAGAAGGGGATACAGCTTCCCAGGCCTGAACACCTATGCCCGGAAGGGAGAATAAGAGTGGCTAGAGGACCATTGAGAACCATATGATACACGTATATTCCTGACCATCTTAAAGACTGAGTTTAAGTTTAGATACATCCTTTATGAGACGGGAGAGGTGAGACTTAAAACCGCCAAAGTTATCTAACTGTACTTTTATCTGACGAACAAATTGCACACCACGTGATGTGTACGTGTCTAAGTGGTCTGTAGATGAGAAACGTCCAATTCGAAGAGTGAAAATGGATAAAACACGAGATATCCGACAACAGAAAATGGTCAAATTAATACCAGGGTTGACTAGAATGTGCAAGTAACTGGCAGCATTGGCACCTTTTTTAAGGTTCTCGCCTGATTCCAAATCATTGGAGAAAAGTATAAATAACTTCTCTAAATTATTTATGGGTGCTTTCTCCCTCCTGCACAGGATGTCGTTCAGCCAGAGCAGCCTACATTAATTTTATACTTCTAGTATGTCAAATCTACTTGACAACTTGCTACACAACCAAGGAGAATGCAGTAGCAACCTGATTTAAATGAACTTGGCCTAGTGCTATATAGAGTCAGCTCACTGCATTTATTTCAAGTAAGTGAAACCACTAACCTCCATTGTCCTACTGTTGTGCATTATGTCAATGGCTTTTTGTGCTTGCATTTTGCTTTCAAATGTCAAGAAAGCACAGCCTAAAAACATGTAACATACATTGTAAGGTAAAGAACTGGATTATATTAATCCATTAAGAGGCATGCATCCCACTCTTTTGAATAAAATCATCTGGCATTGGACAGAATAAAATTCTAAAGTGAACTCTTGGCCCTTTATGGCTCAACAAATCAGCAGTTAATGCATACATGAGTAGGTGCCTAAATCTACTCAATAATATCACCCCATGTGAGCCAGATTGAAATCCTCAAGGGTGTCCTCACCCAGCAATGGGTTAAAATTAACTTTTCTCCCAAAAGGCCCATAACCTAGGAATTACTACAATTTTGATGGCTCACTGGTACATCCTGACAGGGGTATTAAATGGCATTTTTGGTTCTTGCAAACCCTAAGATGCTCATCACCAAAAAGTATGATTCTGTGCACGTGCAATGTCTTGGCCCCTATCCATTTTCCTTGAGTCCAGCTCCCAGTCCATGCCAACAAAAACAAAATGAAAGATATGTTGACAAAATACATTTTGCTGGTATTTCAAGTGTTTAAAAATGTGACAGAATAATGCCTAACATATCTGAAGGATTCATTGTTTATGAAAAACTGACTATACAAATGCCTTTTTTTAAACAATGAAAAGTATCTGACAGCAACTGAGCAGCAAGTCGCAGACAGCAAACTCTGCCAGCAACTGGCTTCTGAATTCTAATAAGAACCTTGCACACAGGTGTACAAGACCTCAGATACACTGTACTGTACCTTTGCTACGTTTTTCAGCATCCCTCAGGACTGTTAGGTCTTCGATGGTACCAAAGGGTGCAAACATCACTCGGAGATCATCTTCAGTGGTAGTCTTGGAGATCATGCCAACAAAAAGCTTGCGATCATCTGGAAAAATAACAGAAACAATTTAACGATTCAGCCCAGCTAAAATGAATCTACTGCACAGTATTCATTACTTTTGAATGTATGGTATTCAGACAGAAAGAGAAGGTAGCAGTGGTGTTATATAACTGTCAAATGCCAAATCAGACAAAGAACTTTGCAGAGTAACTGAAAGATTGTCCAAACAAAGAATGCTTACATGTAATTAACATCCTGCCATTGATCAACATTTTCACCATGACTTTTGTATTTGAAGTCAGATCAACCAAAACAAATCACTGATTCTCAAAGTTTAGGTTTTCAGGCAGGTAGGAGCACTGACAACCCTTGTTTTGACAACCATTTAAAGATCCAACTGGCAAAAATACTATTGTTCATGTTATTTTATGAACTTAGTGAGTTCTTTCATATTAAGCCATTTTGCATGCAAATTTGAAGGTTAATGTTGCAGCATGACAGATGTTTTTGAGTGGCATTGAAGAATTAAACCAAATCATAATTAAAATAAAATTATGTTTGTGTGCAGTAGATGTATCTGCCTCATCAGATTTCTCTGATTGAAAATAGTGATCTGTACTTGACTCAAGATCAGAAATACTAGTATATTGAATATGAAGAACTTGGTCAAATACAGTGATGCAAGACAGGTGGTTATACATGCACATTATAATGTGTGCCCTCTTCCCAAAAAATGAGGGAAAAATTGATTAGCTTTATGGTCAGCTGGATAGATGTTTCATGTACACCACAAGTGTTTGCATAATAAAATGCTATTTGACATGTATTTACATTTGTACATGTATAAAGTATATTACTGACATAAAAAAGAAAAAGTATTTATTACTGTACAACAATTGTCTTGGTGGGATATTTCTCTATCCTTATTTTACCTTACAGTCTTTCCTCCAAGTGAAATCCTGTTTTGAGCAGGATCTCAGGTATGAAGAACTGTTCTTTTATACTAAAAGTATAACTGTGGATGGACACAAACCTCGTTTCTTGTCTCTATCTGCTGGCTTGACTTGCATTTTATGACTCATCTGAACAAAGAAGAAGAAAGTAATGTAAGGGGCAAAACCAAAGCATTAGTGACTGGGTTGTTTTTTTGTTTTGTTTTCTTTTTATCTCTAATTCAGCAAGATGGCAACAGGGATATGTCTTGTAACATTTTGCTGAATACTGGATTGAACTAGATAGTAGATTATATAGTCCTAAATAAAGGTTAGTTGCACATTTGCACACAGAGATATCAAACTACATGGGGCAATTTAAGGAAAGAAGAACCAGTATCACTCTAATGACACTTAACTATTATTGAGACTTTTTTGAGTGAGTTGCAAGCATGGATAGAGCGACAACTGAGAACTGTTCATGCCCTTGATAGCACTCTCCCTTGTTTCTCACAACAAGGTACTTGGTCTTCAAAATGACTAGTTCAATTATCAAAACTACATGCTTGATAACTGCTCTTTTACTTCTCAAAATTTTGGGAAAGATTCGAAGAAATATTAGTGTAAAGAAAACAACTGAATACAATTCAGGAATCATACACAACACTTGGCTGACAGAACAATCCTTAAAGACAGTTTGGCATATGAGTTCAAGTACACACTTGAAAAGTAGAAGTTTCCCAAGTTTTCAATATAATTTCTTCACTTTATCAAGATTACTGTAACTCAACTGAAACATTTCCTTCTTACCATGATTTGCTTACAACTTTATAAAGTACTTCCTTTGCTACTGAAAACTTCACAGAAAGAACATTAACAACAGAATCCAACAATTCCGTAGTAAACGTGCTTTGATGTTCTTCCTCATTTTTAACTTGTGAGGATTCTAAGTTCTGAGAACTTGGAACTTCCATTGGATTATATCAACTAAATCTACTCAATCATGGTATGGAAGAGACAAAATTATCATCATAAAAGCTTTACCCTGCTATATTTCAAACTGACCACCAAAAATTAAGCTCATCAGCTTGATTATCACATGAAAGATCTAACAGAATGTTAACTCAATGTTTTGCTGTATACATGGCATTAATTTGCCCAAAGTGATCCTAAATAATAGGCTTCATTTTGAGCACAACTCAATGAAAGTTTTGCGAGAGAGGAGATCTTCGACACCATATCTCAATAGTGAAACACATTTTCTCTATCATCAAACTGTTTCTTGATACTCAATTGCTAACAAAATTCAAGATAGGGCTCATTTGCTCAATACAAGCATGTTACTTGCTTGAACACAATACTCACTTCACAAAGTTAAGTTTCATCAGAGTGGCACAAAATCCAAGCTATTAGGTACATTTGAAGTAACATTGTTTGAAATTGTAACCAAACCTAAATATGGCTTTATGGTCAAGTATTAGAAGGTTGTACTGTAGGTGCTGTAACACACTTTGCAAATTATTGTAATGGAATGTTTATTCAACTACTCAAAAACGCATTTTTTCACCTTGTTTCTAGCTTGCAACAACTCAAGCACTAGCTGGAAAATGTCCAGTAAAATTTTCCTGGATATCGGGATACTTCCACGTGGCCAGGCTTTACCGGATATTAGTATCCAGATTTGGCACATCCCCAATTGGCAACAGATTGAAAGAATCTGGTAAGGGATGTCTCTTGGAACTAATGGCTGTCATCAGAAGATCAACTTGATATTGACTCTTTGATAACAACAAAATCAAGTTATGACATCTTAATTGACAAATTCATATAAAAAACTAAGAAAGAAAAGCACATCACATCAATTCCACATTTGTGATCCATCATTTAAGTAGAGAAAATGTCTTGTAAGACGGCCTGCCAACATTTTGTTGTTGTCTGAAAGTAATGAAGTTTCAATAGAGGTCGTCACTAATTTCAATCAGAACAGTTTCCCAGCGAGATGTCGAAGGGAAAAATAGAATCAACTTTATCTTTTCCATTCTTAAGCTCAACGATAATCCGCAGTTTATCATAAAGTTTACTGTAAAAACCATTTATAACTCAGAGAAAAAACACGAGAAATTCTAGCGGCGAGCATTCGCCCATAGGTTGAGTAAACATAGCAGAGTCCAAACAATGTCAAGAATACTCATCGTAGAATATTTTTGATAAATAGAGAAATCGACTTACTCCAGGTAAAGTTCTCTTCTCGTGTAAGTCCTCCTGGGCTTTCAAAGACGAAGTTTTGTCACAAAACGTTACAAAGGCACAACCTGCCACAAGGAATTGTCACACAAAATGTCAACACAAATAAATACGACCAAAAACCATCCAATTTGAGTTTCACACCTTTATGCTGTCCAGTTACACGGTCTTTTAAGATGGACAAGTCCTGGATATCGCCATAAGGCTCGAAAACTGGACGAAGTTGTTCGGCTTCCCAAGATCGGGGTACTTGGCCAACGAACAGTTTTACCGGTTCGTTTGATGGAGTAGAACCGTTTACCATCGAGCTGACATCCATTGCACAGTGATATACTACAAGACGGTACTTGGACGTACAAGAAGACACTCAACAGGACAGTACAACAATGCCACAAAAGACACAAAGTTCACTAGAACCACACCAAGAAAGACACAACTACACTCGGCATGACATAACGAGCGAACTACACATTTCCCACAAGCCCGCTTCGCGTGCTCTGGGATATCGAAGAAGTTAATGGATAAGAAGGGATCTGAGAATATACACGGCTTGTCCAAAATGGCGGCAAATTTATGTTTCATTAGTCAGTCAAGCAAAATGATGTAAATAGGCAGCCTAACCTGGTTGTGTATCCTTTTTTAAGTATATTTAAACATCTAATTTAGTTTTAAACCACATTAAAGCTTTGTACGGCTTTATGGACATGAAATTTACGTGTAAAACGTCCTGGAACATTACTTCATTCTGAAAGTTGCTGTGGACTTTCAGGACACCTTTTTGGTTAAACATGACAGCCTTCCGTCTGTAACTCGGATATAACAAACTTATGGATCACTGACAGACCATGTCTAACACAAGACGCGGCTTCTTACTCGTATAAATTCACCAGTCCAAGCCTTACGTAAGCCACATCTAAGAAGATGTGACTAACACTTCACTTCTTATGGTAGTCATGTCTAACACAAGACGCAACTTCGTACTGGTATAAGTCGGCCTGCTGGTGAATTGTATAGCACTTGCAAGTATCTGGTTAACATTCGTTAACAAGCATTTTAATGTAAAGGTAAGTGGGCGCAACGATATTTCTTCCCAAGCTCTATTTTGAATGCAGCTTTCGAGCAATGAGTAAATTAGAATTACTTTGGCATTTGCCATAATTTACCGGTTAAGTGGACTTGCCCCAGTAACGCAATTTTCGCCTGACAAAGGGAGTGGGCGCTTATGAAAGCACGGCAACCTTTTCGGAGAAACGAAAACGAGAAGAAAACAAGGCTTACCACACAGTTTGACATGTTAAAAGAGACTATATAATTTAATTGTATAGAGATTGAACAATACATTTAAAAAGCACACACCAAAGTCTTAAAATCGTGTTCATCAAACCATCAAACCCGTCAAATGTAATTTGGGATCAGTACCAATATCAAACAGTTTTCTAAGTTCTCCTCCTAAGTCTTCGTCAGTAAGCGAAGGAAATTGTTTGAGACTCGATCGTCTTCTATGTGGTCAAGATAGCTTGATATGGCGAACTTTGCGGGGTTCGAAATTAACGATTGCCCTGAACGATCTAAATTATCTCTGGGCAACCAAGTTTTGATGAGTGGTTGTCCCTCGGGCAACCCGTTTTCAAGTACTAATGCTATTGATATTTTACCTTTTCTGAGTCACTGAAGAAAGTAAAATTACTGAAAGAACTATGGAACGCAAAAGTGCGCTCTTTCTTTTCTAAAAAGTTCGGTGAACTATTCGTATTCGTTTTTATTGCATAAGATTCGGGCAGGTTTCGTGTTATTGAGTCCGCAATATATCAGTATTATTCAAAACAATGGCCATTGTGCATTTCAAGATAACATTGTTGTGATGTAGATATATTTGTACTTATGTGTGATGAAGTTTATGTGTTCAAATAAAAAGGTTTGGACAACCAAATTCTGTCTGGGGCGACCTAAAAAAACCTCATGGTAGCCCAGAGGACAACCAAGAAAAAAATTTAATTTCGAACCCTGCTTTGGTCCTGTTTTATAAAATGTTGAGCTCATTTCTCTGCTGCCATTGACGTTCTCTTCCACCGTGTGTTACTTCAATTTAAGCGAAATGATTGCTTGTAAAACTTGTTAAATTATACATTTGTACAAGGTGCTGTGTGCGTATTTATTCCTCAATTTCGGCTTATTATTTTCATGAAGAACTCTTCTTCGGATTAAGACTTCCTGGACGGGGAAAGAACACTTAACTGCATACATAATCATTTGCATAGAGGGGATGACAATCAAAGTAATGAAAAAGCGTGACACAGATCGAAGCAAAAAAATATATAATTGAAATACAATCATCTTCTTGGGAGGAATGGCTTCCATTTGTCTGCTTGGAAATGTACCCCATCGCGACACTATCTTAAGGACCATTCATACTGAAATGAATAAAATTTCCATCAATCCCAGATCGCTCTGCGTCTTAAACCGAGTCTACGCTTGTTCTGAAGCAGAAATTAATGAGTGTATTATTTTGGGTCTCTTCACAAACCACGTTTGGGTTGTCTATCATAAATACAGAATTATTGCATACATTAGAGTTCAAATAGGCTGTAGGCCACTTGATGAAAGTCAAAATATTGGCAAAAGAGGCCGGTGATTCGGTAAGTTAGGTTTATATCAGTCAAATTCATGTTCTTATTCAGGAGGCAAACTTTGTTAGATCAAACTCGGATTCGATGGATCAAAGCTGGATTCAAGCGTTCACGTTTGCCACTTATTATCCTTGAGGTAATCAAACTCACTAATGTAAGCGATCCTCTAAAAAGCTTAGCATTACATCTACTTCTTTATAACTTATAAGTAGATTTATGTAACACTATCACCCAAAATTGATTCGAATATAAAGAGTCGCTTTATAACCATATAAATACCAAACTGTTCACAAACTAGTAATCACATTCGGGCCGTGCCCAATCTAAAACTTTAAAAAATGTGTTGAATGTTAAATTTTTCTAATTCATGATTTTAACTTCAAAATTGTACATTTTTCCCCGAAGGAAAACAAAGAAGATCTCAAGAATTAATTGCATGTGAAAAATTTTCTAGCTAAACTGTGTGGGTTGTGACTGTTTGTCATTAGGGTAAGGAAGTTCAACATTTGTTTATCGGTGATCTTGTCTGTTTTGTCTGACCAAGAAACATGTCACATTGTACAACAAAAGTTTTTCCCAGAACTCTAAAATTAAATTGACTCATTCGGTTAACGTCAGCTGGTGTAATTCCCTTGATCATTGTTTCACTTTACGGGTTTATCAAAGATGGTGCGAGAACCCAACGAATAATTTTTGCTCAGACTTCAGTGGCAATATTGGATTAATTTTATTCGCAACACGAATACGCGAGCGGAATCAGTGGAAACAGTGTTTTCAATGTACGAATTTACTAAAATTCCACAACGATTATTTTTTAAAATTTGAAGTGGCCAAAGGTTGTTTTGGGAGAGAGTGCACGCTGTACATACTTAACATTGCAGACAAGAAAAATGAACATAAAAAGAGATAACTGGAAATACTACAAGTTATTTAGTGTATCTACTTTCTGGGTCGTGCGTTTCATATGTGCCCACTTGTACGTGCCAATATCCATGAACGCAATCTTTTTAAAAATATCTTCTAAAAACTGGTTTGCAGGCTTGTGCGCTTCTCAACCACGGAAAAGAACCAGTGGCGTTGAACGCAAGGTAGGGGGGGGGGGTAACGAAGGCCACCCCCAACATTTTTATTTAGGGGGACTGCAATATCGTTCGGTCCCCCTTAAAAACAGATATTGTAGAAGTATTTCATCGCACGCACTTGCGCATAGTATTAACAATAGTTGATTCTTACAAATACCATCACACTGAATATGACGAACTTGGTCGAACACAATGATGGAAGACAGGTGCTTGTATATGCATACTAAAATGCGAGTCCTCCCCCAATAAAGTAAAAGAAAAAATTGACTAGCTTCATGGTTGACCGTATAGATGTTCCAATTGTACACCAAGTGTTTGCATGATTAAATGCTATTTGACATAATCATTTACAACTCGTATAAAGTACATTACAGCCATAAAAAGGGAAAAGAAAGTATTTACTACTATATAACAGTTGTCGTGGTCTGATATTTCTCTATCCATGTTTTACCCTACAATCTTCCCTCTAAGCCAAACCCTGACCGCAATATCGTCCGGCCTCCCCTAAAAACACATATTGTAGCAGTATTCCATGGCACGCACTTGTGTTTCAAAACTAAAAACAGAAAAAATTTAAAAGTCTAATATATATTGCGCATAGTGTTAACAATGGTAAATACGTTATTATACTTCGGGGCTCCACGCAGATGTCGTTAAAACTCAGATAATTGTATGGTCACTTTTAGTATCATTGAAAATTAAAGGTTAAAAAAGCTGCAATAATTTGTAATCGTATTTAATCTTTCAATGAATAAATTAGTAATCCACATGCAGTAATATTCTATTCTCCTAAACATGAAATGCGCTTTACCGCAGGTTTAAAACTGACGGTATTGTCCCAGTTTTGTCAACAGTAAAGTCGATGTAAACATTTAAAAACGCCCACCCTGAACTCAAATTTTACAACCGGCTCCCTTAACTTCAACTAGCTTCCTACACCGGTGAAAAGAGCTTATGGAAATTTTTGAACGCAGACGTTTATATCTTGAAATTGAAGGGTATCTGGGCCTAGTTTCAATATATGTACTATCTACTCCGTTTTATTTCATATTTATACAGTAAGGTTACGGTAACTTGGCACCGTATTTAGCGAGCTGTTCGTGGTAGGGGCTAGCATAATTACAAACAGAAAAGAATATAGTATATATATATGTTCTTATAGACCGTCCATAAACTGCAGAAGACTTACAGATTATAAACTGTCTGATCTTACTATTAAGGAAATAGGAATACACAAGCGGAGCTCAATAACACAGCTGATTGTTAGAAGTAGGGTTTCAAGTTCACCAGCAAACATTTTTTTGGGATTCAAGAGTTCAAAGAGTGAATAATATATTTAAATGGAAAAATGTATTAGCGAAATTCGTACAAAGATGACTAATCCAGAGAATGTTGCGAATTATCTACCCTCGAGGGTTAACATATTGCTTAAAAACCCAGGACAAGGTATATAGTCTGTAATTATCTTTGTCGGTTATCTTGGGCACGGAGACTTCAAATTGACCGACAAACGAAGAGAGATGGCGAAAATGCGTCAAAAGATGCGTAAATGCCTTCAGAGAACGAAAAAAAGAAGTGAGGTAACAATGAGATAAGAGCATTTTTGAATCGGGATTGTGATTGCATTTGCTTTCACGTAATTGCCATGTCAGTCTTATATTCTTTCTTAGATCATCTAACGGAAGACATCTCTTGTCCGGCATCGGTGGAAGAAAGACCATATAAATCGATTAATTTATGGATGAAACTACTCATTTTAAAACCTTGCTCACGGCGAGCTCATCCAGTTAAAGACAATCATGAGCTGCTGTTAATCAAATGCAAGCATTGGCAGCGAGCTGCGAGTCAGGTTTTGTTTACTGAAGGTACAAACCTCTATTTTACTTTAAATAATGCATGTGATATATGCATTTTATGAAAAGATCAAACAAGGCATATTAAATTGAGAAGTCATAAATTGTCAAAAAAGTTATACCAATCTTTAGAAATCATAACAGTTTTTAAGCTGTTCTGAAAGCTGTTAGCCTGTTCTGTCTCCCCACGGCAGCTGTAAATTAAGGTAGTGCTTATGTTGCTTTTATTAATTGCTCGTTTACCTTGCGTGGTGGAGTCAGTGTGTACACTCGATTATTTAATGTTTTTCCACATTTTGTCAATGTTTTTGATTTGGTTGTCCTTCTTATTTACGTTCCGAACAGCCCGCTCAAACAAAATGACGTGGATCAGTCCACGCTGACAATTTCTTTACATAAGATAAATATTAAATTATAGAGTATTCTTACAGCAACTTGCTCCTCTATATCATCACATGTTCTAAGTTAAATTACGTGGTTTGCATGTTGTACCGAGATTAAATTTCTAGTATAACTGTATCGGGCGGTAAAACGGTACCGTTTCGGACCTAACAATAGTAAAATTGCAAATGACAGGTGAATATTCATCAAGCTCTGACCTCAGGAAAACGATTTCTGAGGTTTGAACTTGGTGAACTTTCATCTGTCATCCGCAATATCTCCAAGCTCCCACATTCGTACAAATATCAAATCGTAAAATTATCGAGTTGGTTATTTCATGTACAGGTGGAGAGAGACCCTGTAGTGCTGGGCTTGAAGTGCATATTATCCCCTTGCTGAGCGACCATGTTTCACCAAATGTCCCACTTGCACTTTCAGTCTTTCCCAGTTGCATCATGAGCTTCGCCTATTTCTTGTGAATTTCGAACTTTCCATGTTCAGCATACAATGATGAGTTGTTTCCTGGAGGGAAACTGCATTATATTCATTCATGATCAATTAATAACAGTGGCAAAAGAAAAATGTAAACGACAAGTGGTTGATCAGATTTTAAAATTGGATTTTATCTGTTATTTCACAAAACACTCGTCGTATCGCTGGAGCTTAGCGATACATTTGTGCGGTTACCAAGGCTTGTCTTTATGTCGCTGGGAACGCGCAGCTGAAATTGCAGAGTTGCAAGCGAAAAATTTCAAAATAGCGTCGTTCGAGGAGGTTTTGATCAACACAAATTGTAGCCCGTGTTTTATAATATGTCACGGAAGGACTATACGAATGAAAAAATGAAGTTGAACGCTTGAGACGTGATTGGGTTAAAGCTGTTTCCAACAGGCAAATTTTATCGCGTGAATTGACATTTCTTTGTGTAAATTGAATAGGTTGCTTATTAGTTACAGTCGAAAGCCTATGAGGCTAAAGAAAAGGTTGCTTTGCGCGATCCGTTTTTCCTAGTGGAAAACAGCTGTGTGGTTCAATTTATTCGCTTTATCGCTAGCGAGTTTTACAGTGTGTTTAGCCACTTATCGCTTGGTCACCAGTCGCCTTGTGGCTGAGCTATAGCGACCCGGCAACGCGACAGTGTGTGTCTGCCTTAACTCTGAAGATAGCCTTTTGTTAACACTGCAAGTGTGTGCACACTTTTTTATTTGATCCCGTACTTTTCGGTCTTAGAAACTTTCAATCGCCAGTATTTAGTCTTCACTGGTCCAGGACTTATGTGTTTGTTCATTTTGTTCATTTGTATGCACTTATTGATTTAATCATTTTGAATTTCTTGGTCTTTTGCTATTGTCATTTGACTGTCTCTGTTATATATGTCAGGATTATCCTGTCTGCATGGATTAAAACAGAGTATTATCACCATTCAAACGAGCAAAGAATTACTCACACACTGTTTTTATCGACCAGTATCTCATAAATAATGAAGCTGCAGTTTGAGATTTGTAATATGATCGTGGTAGAAAACAGAATGCTTCATTGGCAGTGTAGACTTCCTTGTTTAAAAAGACTGAAAACAGAGGAGCTGCCGAAACTGAAAAAAGAGAATCTTAACGTTTCGACAGCTGGCTATCTCACGTCAGACGACACAGTTCCTTCAAGGCGCGTAGAAAATGTGGAAGGAAATTAAGCGGTAAAATAGCGACGTGTTTGGATAAATTATGAAATAATTTCATAACTTCTGTAGTAAACCACCATTTATCAATGTAGCATTTACATACAGTAATCTAGCATTTAATTTTGTATTAAGCAATTGTATAACGTATTGTCACGGCTTTTTAAAAAGATAATTAAGCGAACGTCGACCATCGATATGTATGACCAGGTGATACATGCATTGTTCCTAGATATAGTATACTTTCTGTTTTTCTGTATGTTATTTCTTTAGCACCTTTTCTAATTTTGAATATAGTCCTATAATTTTGGGCAACACTCTGTTGATATTATTGCTCAGTTTTCGAGCAAATAACTTAAGGTATTTAACTGTTCTCGAAAATGTTGCAAGTATAGTTCGTGTTGCTTTTGGTTATATTTCGTAGGACCAATGTTTGGTGCCGCCTATTATAGTTAACTGATTAACAAAGAGTTCTATTTGAAAAACAACTTACTCAAATGTTGTTTTTCTGAAAAAAACCCCGTTTAGTCCAGCTGCTGAATTTGATGGAAAATATCAAGAGTAGTGGTTACCTGAGAGAGCACTTCAATACATCATTTTCTGAAAACTAATGAAGTGTATATCCTCTTCAATGGGAAGTGAAATCTCAAGGGCAATCATCTTGATTGACGTGAAGTGGATGAAAATATCAGGAAACCACTCCCACCTGAAGCATAAAAGATCGAAATCAGTCCCTCTTATTGCAATAAATCTTCTGGTTTGGTTCCATCACTGTTGATCGAGATGAATTGTTGCTGCATCTTTGTACTTGTTTTCTGTGGAGTGGCTGTTCAACTGAATGCGGTAAACTGAAGTTGTAACTTATAACATAAACCATTTGAAACGTGATGATTGCATTTGTTCTAATACGACATATTGTCCGCCTATTCTTTTTGTTATGAAAGAGTTCCTTAAAGTTTTGCCGCCTAACGGTTTTCCACTGTATATTCATTGCATTCTTCTGATGTATACTGGAAGTGTATCTTTGACTTTACCTTTAAACAAGACCCCGCGATGAACGAGTGCATTATAAGGGGGCCCATTAATACTTGGATCATTTCTGCCAGGACTAAAATCTTGGCCCGGTTAGCAAAGTCGTAAATGTCAGACGAAACCTTTTTAGGATATAAAGATACCATGGCAATTGAAAATGACGTGAAGTTTCATCTTTGCGATTACAAGACGAAAATTTCGGCCCGAGCTAAGTTCGTGTTACTTCAGCCGAGTTATCCTAGTTGAAATTCTCCCAGCCTTCTAACCCCGTAATTACTGTATACCAGTGGTTCCCAAACTTTTCCAGGCTGGCACGTCCTTGGCTCCCAAGGTGGATTCCTAGCGTCCCCTCCCCCCCACACACACATGCGAACACACTTCTTTTTTTTTTTTATATTTGGTATGCTTCAAATTGAAAACTGCGTACGTGTTCCTTTACCTTAGTGTTTATGAAATATATTTTGTCATTCAGATTTTGTAAAAAACAAAAAGTTATTTATTAACTGCTCCTAATGCCACTCTGCCGCCCCCCTACCGCCTCCTTTTGCCTCACCGCCGCCAGATCTTTCCACTGCCCCCTTTGGGAACCCCTGCTATATACCATGTATGTAAATAAGTATTTCCTCTATTCTTATATTTGTTGTAGTCAACTCTTTCCTGGCAAGACCCTTCCCGTTCACGATTAAAATCGGTTGGCATCAGCCAGAGTAAAATAATTTGAAGGCTGATCCTGCCAAGAAAAAGTTAACTTAGATACTTTGAATTGAGATAGTTATAATTCATATCCTTAATTTTTACATAATTTTTTAAATATATATGAATAGAGCGTCAAAGTTCTTGATGGTAATGATCCGGGTTCATGTGACACAAGTAATCATGCTGTACAAGTGTTGGTCAGAGATCGAGAAGATAAGGAGAAACTCTTGATATGCACCGATAACAAAGGCGTCTATCAATGGAGTACCATTGATGGTTTGTATCAAGTAAATGGAATTTTAGAACATCCCAAGTTAATATCTTAAATCTGGTTCGATGCGACATCTACAGCATTAGAATTGAAGTAGACAAAGTTAAAAGGTAGTACTCTGTCAAAAAACGTGAGAACAAAGTACTCTACGTCGATTTAGAATTTTCTTTTGCAGCAATCCATTTTTGACGTTCGAATTTAGCTTATCCGTTGACATTTAACATTGGGCTGTCAAGCGAAAATGTTCCGTTTGCCTTTCTTTTGAGCATATCTCTCCGACCGTTTACTTGGACTCACGAGCTTTTGCGTTGTTTTATGTAGTATTACTATGATAGGGTTCGTACAAACTTTGAATGTCTTTGAAAGTACTTGAATTTAAAAGTGAAAAATTCAAGGACTTGAAAATCCTTGAATTTTTGAAGAAGTACTTGAATTCCCCGAATTTTGTAAACGAAATTTTCATGTCACATCTTACAAGACTTACGACTTTTTTTTGAAAGAGAGAAATTCATCAATATTTGCGTACTGTAATCATATGACTGTAATAGATCCAGACAGCCAAACTTTAAAGTGTTTAGTTTTTCTGGAAAATACTGAAATTTTAGCCAGGATTATACATATAATAAGTTTTAACGTTTGTCACTGCCTATTTAAAAACGTTAAAACACGTTAATTAAAGCTTTATAAGACGTCTCGACCAACAACTTGGGTCTTCGTCGGTTACATAACTTTGAACCTGCATATAAGTCAGCTTGAGTTTTAGTTATTTATTCATTTTAACCGACGAAGACTTAAGTTATTGGTCGAAACGTCTTGTAAAGTTTTTATAAATGTGTTGTAACGTTTTTAACTTACAAGTGTCAACCATTAAAAACTTCTTACAAGATGTTAGTTTTCTTCGTGAGGTTTATCTCCAAGTGGCTGATTAATTTATTAAAATGGAAATTTCGAGTTACAGTTTTGGTATTTTTAATAAGTTGTCGGGGTTTTTTTAAAGCTTCGTTTTCAATCCTTAAGGCCTCGGATTCCTAGATTCATGGCATTTGAAAATCCTTGAAAAGTCCTTGAATACTCTTTGACTTTCTCCCTCTCTAACCTGAACGAACCCTGCTACCATGTTTGTATGTTTTAATTTTTGTTAATGGTTTGCTTACTATTTTCTTCGTAACAACGCTAGCTATTTCCCTATCACTGTCCAATACATGAAATTACTTTTCGTAGGTTCTAGTTCACTTGGTGAATTTTTTAATCCCGGTTATGACTGCTCAGATATTTTGGACAACGATTTTGAAGCCAAAGATGGATTTTATTGGGTGAAATTTGACGATTCAACACCCACAAAGGTTTGTAATTAGTAAACGTTGATGCTTTTCAACTTAGCTGCTTAATATAACCGTCCAATTCACTCATTTAGCAGCAGGTGCACTCCAACATTTTAAACTAATGCTATATCTAGGAATTATATTAAATAGTGTTGCCAAACATTTTATTTCCCAAGGTATATTGTGATATGACCACTGACGGAGGGGGTTTCATGCTTATTGGACGTAAGAATAGCTCCACCACGTGGACCGTTCCATCCAATGATTATACAGTTGAACCCTACGGCTTTCCCCATTGGTCCAGTGCCCTAGGGGACGCTCCAATTTTAGACTTCAGAATTCAAATGGCGACAAGCGAGAATTTCAACGAAACAAAAGCCCATTGGTGAGTAGTTCTTATCGTTCCATCATGAACAACAACTACGTGTAAAGTGGCCAGTTTCCATAATCATGTATATTGAATAATGAATACTGAATCCTATGTCATCTATTGCTCATGCCTTTCCATTGCCTTTGAGGATTAAATATTTGCATTCAAAAGAAAATACCGCAAAGTATTCTGGTAGGTTTCTCCAGGGGAATGGGCTGTTAATGATATCGCGATCGATTTTTTGGACATTCGTGAACAGTGATGGTAATGGTATGATTTTGACGATGAAACACAGGGTCGCAGCTATAAGGGCTGAGAAGTTGTTGAGCTTGAGCGTTCCAATATTTGCAAAATCATCTTATAAACAATGGAGTGCTCGTTTTCTGTAAAGTATGAGCCTCTTCCGGGTGATATTTTACCTAACCTGACAGGTTAGGCTATCTAAGTGTCCGGTGAAAGAAGATTGTTTGTCTTCAACCTGAGGACAGTGAGATCTATGACTGCTATCAACGTTGTCGATGTGTTATTTGAGTTCATTTTGAATTTCTATTCTTTTTGATCTTTGTTTTTCTATTTAGGTCATATAGAATGAAGTCAAAACGACCATTGAAGAAACTTATGATAATGAACCAAGGAGGTTGTGGTAAAAAGACGCCAGGAATAGGGGACATAGCATACGTGAAAGATTTGCTAACTGAGAACATTGTGACAACTACATTTAAATGTTCAAAGTTTGGTATTGGCTACCACCCGAACTCTAAGCTTGGCTGGGTACACATTTCTTTCTTTTTAGAGATTGTACAGTTTAACTATACAGGCTAAAAGGTTTTATAAAAAAGTTAAAAACCAAACGTTTTCGACATTAAGTTATCTTCAGGGTACAACTCTAATGTCAAAAAAGTTTGGTTTTTAACTTTTTTATAAAACTTAGTATATATTTATATATACATATAAGGTTATATAAGTATATTATATTATATTATATTATAGTTATATATCTATAGTTATATATTTTATAAAACGCGAACATTATGACATTCCACAGTTTATTTCAACAATTCATGTGGAACTTAACCACACACTGTCACACCTTTTCATAGAAACAAAGCGTCAAACAAAGAGACAAACAACAGTACGATACAAACTCAAACACACGACAATTGCCCACATAATCATCGAATTAATACAGAGATCCCTGTTTCATGCTGACCAAAAAGGCTTGGTATATCGAAAAAACCTTTCATTTTTCGCCGGACTTAAATAAATCGTCTTAGAACCGTGGGCTCTTCATGATCAGGTTTAAACTCCACGCGATGTAGTAATTCGGATTTGAAGCTTACTCGAAATGTTTGATGAAATCACCTCATCCTGAAAATAGACACGTTTTATTCTTGATATTTTGTAATATGTTATACATATACCATAGCCATGCATATCTCCTCGATTATACCCCCTCCTTCCACTAGCACCCCTACCGCTAACTAACACTTTCCCGGCGGGATAAGACTTCTAATATTTTACTGTGGCTAACGCAAGACTATTGTACTCGTCAAAAGGCCCATAACTGTTAAGCCCCTTCCAAATGTAACACTGAAATATTTAAATCGGTTTAATACAGCAGTTTCTTGAGTGCGAACCAATGATTTTATCGTAGATTGTTGTAGATCTGATAATAATCACAAACAATTGTTGAAATGATAATTGATCACTGCTCCCATTTTTAGTTACAGGATTTGAGAAACAATAGCACCTATTGTTAAATTTCCTTTTTGGCTCTTCAAGTTGGGAATAAAGAATTGGAATTACTTGTGTATTTAAAAAACATTGGCTTAGAGTATTGAACCTTCATGAGCAGATTATTTTTAGAGCTGTAAGCTTTAGGACTCTGCGTGATATCTTTATTTGAAGACAGAAACGTCTCCCACATGAAAGGCAACTTGACTATTTTACGACTATGTAGGACAAAGTAACACATCTACAAAAGCCCACGTAGGGGTAGGACTGCGGAGACTGCCCCGGTGAACTCACTGTCCCCTTGAAGAGGTGGGGGAAAGAGCAGAGACGGGCACTCTTTGCTCTCGCTTGTTTGGTCATTTTTTTCACAATGTCGTTACTAACAAATTTAAAATTGTGCTTGGTCAGTTGATGTGTCAATTTGTTATGGATGCAATCCCCAAGAACAGACGTAGGGTCATATATTCCCCGATCGGTCGCCAAACAGTTAAAAAGTCTCCTCCAACGTTCCTTTCCATCAAGCCCTCACACTTGAAGAAATAAAAACTAATGAGCCTTGAGAGACGTATTAGAGGAAATACGGCATAACATTTGCAGCAATACTTAACTGGATTTTAATGTTTTGAGAAATACGTTTAACAGCGCAATAAAATATACACGATATGCTATTAAATTCAAACGTATACAGTTCGTAAATTCTTCTTTGCAATGAGCTTTCCCCTCTACACTTCTTTCTTAAATTGTATTTGTCAATCCTTTCAGTCTATGATGAACTCGTGCTTGCAGAAACCATGTCCTCGAGGTTTTGCCTTTCTCGAATCACACCACATTCAAATTGACTATTCTGGGGCTTTCAGGTAAAGTGTCAAAGATAATGATTATAAGATAATTATAGTTCACTTGAAACATTGTTTTAAAGCCAGCAATTTTAAGCTTTTAAGAAACTTAGTGATTCCTCTATTTGCATATGAAACAGTTACAGCGTTATTGGAAATATATCCGGAATTGTACACGATGCTACTTCATTTGTTGGCTGCAGCAATGGCCAGGTAAGAGAATTGTCCATTTGATATAATTCATCGCGGCGATTAGATAAAACTGATCAGCGGGGAATTGAAGCAGGTGCGACCACTGCAGCCTACTTGAAAGGCGTTGCCAAAAATATCCTGGGGTTTGTACTCCTGATCCTGCAATTTTGCACACTCCAAGAATATTTCTGGATCTGCCCATGATAACGGTTGTGGAATAGTGGAAAAGTTTACGTCGTCACTTGTTGGTCTTGTTGAACTGGTTTAAGAATTTATTTATCCTTTTGTAAAATACAAAAGACAACTGCAGAGAAAGCTGTCGTTTTTAGTTAATTACTTATTGAAATAAACTACTTTTAAATTGGGTGGCATTCCGTGGCAATGCTTTTTTAATTTCGTATCTACCCACAATTCAAAAACTCAAAAGATTGCATGGATGGATTTTAACTGCTAATTTTAGTATTTTCTGATTCGTGCACGTTCATCCATGGATATACATCTATTTTTTAGTGCTGTGGTTGTTACGGACCCCCAGGTAATTTGCGAGATCACTGTTCCCATGACTGCACGGCCTTAAATGGAGGAACTATTGCCAATCATGTCTATACTTGGTTTTGGGTGAGGTCGACTCTTCCTAAAAAAGTTTGGAACAAATGTATGGAGTATAAAGTAACAGACGACAATGGCGATGTTACCTGGTACAAATTAATTGGAGGGAGTGAAACCCCAACACAGGTCTCTTGTTTGAGCAGTTAATCTAGTTGCAAATATATAAATCAGTAATGAAAAATGCTTGCAATAAAGCAGATTGAGATTTGTGAAAACGTGGATCAAAACGAACCCTGCTACTGATGTATAGTTGCCTTTTCTTTTATGCTTGTTTCAAAGTTATTTTTTATGGCAGTATTTGGCATGTTCTTCTATAGAAAAAATGATTTTTATTTCTTGGGCATCAACACCCTTAGACTTGTAACTCGCAGTCTGAAAACAAAACTATAACAGGAACTATGAGGAACATTAAATTGCTCATCAATCAAACATTTCAACATATAGTTCAACAATAAAAACAGTTTATTACATCGTAAAGAATGAAAAACTACTTAAAATAAAGATGTTTTGGCCTTATTGTTTCGCTATTTTCAGAATTGTATGTTAAGAATCAACGACGAGGATCAATGAAACTATGTCAACAATATGACCACAAGGGGTTGCAATTGTAAATGAAGAGTTGTTTAATTCTCTTATGAAATAGACAGCCATAATAAACAGTCATCTTTACCATATCATATACATTTGTGTTTACATTTGCAATGTATAATACTAAATTTGTTATCGCCATTTATTATCGGCTGCTATTGTTCTTTTACATTAAATGTTGTCTAATCTGATTATAGCATATATATTCTTCATTTAAGGGTCGTTGTATCAAGAAAGAGACTCTCTTAAATGACGGGGTTAGTGTGTTACAGTATTAAAAGTATTATCCGTTACAGTATTAAAATAGACAACAGCAGAGCCCACAGTTGACGTCACCGTGGTCGATTTCACAAAGTTTACCTGCGTTCACTCGTTAATTCTAGAAGCCAAACAATATAAAAAAGGTTTACTTGGTAATAGAGTCCATCTTGGGTGTTTGTCTGAGTTTTAAGTTTAAAAAAAACAAATATGCACAGCGTGGTTGGGTAACATCAACTTTTCTTACGTACACTCTACACGATATGTTCTCTATAATCCTAACCCTTTAACGCCCAGTGTCTGATATATCGGACACAGAAGAGCTGAAAAGCAAGGGAGAGAACAAAAGAAAAACAAAGAAAGAACAAGGAAGAAAGAAAATCAAAATAAATTCAGGCATGAAACGGGTTTGGCAAGCTTATGGTATTATTGTCCATGGGCACCCCTCCTAAGGTCATCCCTGTCAATAATGCCACTGCATGCACGTACTTTAAGACATATTTTGTTATTCAGGCTCTAATAAACTCACTTTCTGTTGGGGAATCAGCACATTTTTGATTATTGAAAAATCAGATGTAATTGTTTCTTTTATTCTTAATGACTTAAATATTAGGGGGGGGGGTTATCTTTAATTATGTAAATAATTTGGAATTTTTGTGAAAGGGTTTGCTATATCTCTGCCATCTTGTAATTTGTCGTGTATGTGATGGTTTATTTAGTAGAACAGGAGATGGTAATGGTTTTAATGACTCACCTTTTAAGTTAGGTAGACGTATAGGCTCGAAAAACTATTAGTTTTGGTAAACAACATGAGTGCATTTGCTTATTTTACTTGAATCTTTATCAATAAAATGCCAAATAAACCAACGAAACACTCCCAACCAAACACAAAAAGTTTGCCGTACAATTGTTTGAAGTAAAGAATCATTTGGCAAGACGTTCGTCACGCATTGGACATGTGATTTTGTTTGGTAAAATGACATAGTATAGCGTATTTTACCATAAAGACAACAGCAGTTTGCTATGTTTAACTCTCATGCAACTCTCACTAAAGCAGCACCTTGTTGGTGGTTAATTATTCTTCGGTTTACAGATTGTTGTTGTTCCTGAGTCTACCACCTTGAAGAAAATTCCATCGATAGCTGGATTGCTGTCATATAGTAAGGATAACAAAGAACTTTATGTAAGAGCAAACAGGACTTGGAGTGTTATAGCACAAAAGAAACAGGTAATATAAAGTAAATTTAACCCGCAAATGGCTACATGCAATGAAGTACTTTTAAATTCCAAATAGGGCTTAGTCGTATCAATTGGTGTTGTGTTGGTATAAACTGCACATATTACAATGCTCGTAGTATGTATTAGACGTCTTATTCGTTACTAAGCATGAATAATTGCAACTATGAATTCATTTATTCTTAGTACCACGTCTTTGCTATACTTATATACTTATATCTGTACTATACCTGCATGGTGCTAATTGCTTTTCGTAGAAAAAGAAGCGATAAAATGAATATCTTTCAATTATATTGATGCTAAAGCCAAATAGTTCTCATTTAAATGGATGGCTGTGATATGACTCAAACCATCAAACCAAATTAATTTGCTCAGTCATTGCGTCGTTATGTTCTCGCTTCACTTGCATACTTCTTCACAACTTCTAATGTTATTCTCACATTACTTTTACATATTTACAATCAGTTGTCTTGGAAATTGATATCACCAACTAATCACTGTTATCTTCAAAATGATGATCAGATTAACGACAGTTATTTCTAATTGAGTTATCTTCAGCTTTTGAGATTGCCTCCTCATTAGTTTTAATTTCTTGGTTCAGGTTCTTCAAGAGACATCAAAAATGGTCGACCCAAAGTTGAAACAGTTCGAGGGACAGCTAGAGATCCAGAATCAAAATGTATAGTCTGTACATATCTCATTTTCAAGGGAAAAAACAAGTACATTTGCACAAATACATTTACGTAATCATGCATATACACATACACATATACGCATACGTATAGATATAGATTTCCTATACTATTATTCACCGTAGGCGAAGTGAAAATTGTTGAATCATGTACGAGACGACGTCTAGATGATTATTCAACTGTATTAACCGAGCCTGAGGCGAATACTTGTTTTAGTTTAATTATACAGGTGATTATTTGAAAGAAACTAGCGAATGAGATGTTTTAAAAATTCCTAAGTAACACGAGCCTTCACTGTTATATTCACCTGCAGGCGAATATCGAGTATTATGACGTAATTTTCAGACCAATCACCTCCCTTGATTTTCGAAAATCACCTACGTAATTATACTCAATATGCTTATACATATACGTACACACATACACATCCACATAAATATATACATAAATATACACAGACAAATACACATACATAAACATATACATATACATATACAGTACATATACATATACATATATACATATATACTTATAGTTATATCCACATCTGGTAATTTCTTTGTTCTACCCAAGTATCAAATATTTCCTGTTACCGGGAAATTCCTGGGAATTTACTCAACGACGAACGAACAGGGATGGCGCTGGGAATTCTCGGACGCAGGGGCTAAGGTCCTCGACAAGGAGGACGAAAGAGAGAGGCCGACACCATGCCCCCTTAATAATTTTCTTGTTTTCCAGTCGAAAACGTCATGTAGCTTGTAGCAAGAAATAATCGGACTGACAGGATTCATTTTTAGGTTTATGACATGTAAAGAAGAATCTATCATTTTTTTTCCGCTAAATCAATAACAAGTACTCATAGCTCGTACAAAACATAAATATGTTATCATCAGTGACAATTCCCCGACGAATTGTTAATTTTCCGCCACAGTGGGGTTAAGGTTTCCCGATGGATGTAGTCCCTCTGCCCCCTGGCGCCGCCTTTGTAAAAGAGTGGAAGCGTGATCCTAGCTGGAAAAAGTTGGCTGGTTGGTAGGTCTTCCTCACGGCTTGATCACATGAAGGGGACAAGTGGTCATGGCGTCTGGTCGGGTACCAGACAACCCGAGTTCAATTCTCGGCTGAGCCACTTTTTCACTCCTTCACCATTTATTCCAGTTCTAGTTATTTGTAGTCTTTATAATTATAAACATATACATAAGCAAATATTGATTTCATTGATTTGCTCTTATTCTTGATCTATTGAATTTATTCAATTACAGATGATACAACTTGAGAAAAAGATTGGATTTCAGCTCGTCGATCAAAATGAAACACAGCGAAAAATGATCAACACTGTTACCAACAAACTTCTCAAACTTGAGAAAAAAGTTGGAGTCCAGTTCGGGAATCAAATTAAAACACAGCATGAAATGGTCAACAATGTCAGTAACAAACTTAATGAACTGGAGAAAAATCTGGAAGTACAAATCGGGAACTTGAACTCAAGCTTTCGTAACGACTTGCAAGGTTTAGGTAAGAAAACGTACACTTATCCCTAAAAAGACCTTCAGTTTTGCTCATTTTTTTATAACTAGCGACTCGCTTTATGAAGGAAGCAATGAATGAATTACTATACCAAAGTATTCACGTATTCAACTGAAATTAAGGTAACTGGGCACACCATATATACTTTTAAAGTACTAAAAGTAACTAAAATGACTTTCTATAATTTATTTATATGACTAGACAAAACAAGACAATTTATTTGCACTAGCAAAAACATTAATTGCAACAAATTTAAAACTTACCATACAAGGAGTAGTGACAGGGCACCTGAATTAACTATAGAGCTAAACTAGTCAGGTGCCCCGAAGACTAAATGTATGATATGTTTTATTCTTACTAACCATAAATAACAGTTCAGGCAGTGGCCGATTCATACATCGATGACATGACAGTTAAAATAGTGCATTAAAAGCAAAAATATCAGCTTATTACGAAGTATTTTCTGTCGATGGTACAGAATACATCAGTAGAACCTCATGGCTTTCAACGGCTAAAGTGCGGCCCAGTCCTTGCCTGCAACTGCTTATAGTATCCAGTGTAAATGATGAATGTATGTGGTAAATACGTGTGTGTGTGTGTGTGTTTGTGTATGTGTGTGTGTGTGTGCATAAACGTATGTACTTTGCCGTGAAATCTTGGTGGAGGATATATCCCCTACTTTTTTAGCAACTCGACTTTTATCCACTCTTGTCTATTCCACGCTTGCATATGTTCCCCTGTCAGAGGGAAAATGCTTTTAAACAGAGGGATATCCGTAAATTACTCGATCTGTTGGAGGTCAGAACTTGCACGTTGTCCTCGAGACGGGTCGTTTTGACGTCGTATACAGAGGATCTATCGGTCTATTGAAGTTAGGAAACAAGAGATACTAAATGAAAGTATTCACCATGACATTGTTTAAATAATGTCGCTCTTTTAATTTACTGTAGCAACGATACTTGTTTTCCTTTACTTATGGTTCTCTTATGTGCTTTTTTTTTCACTCGCGAGTCGTATATCTTGTTCTTTTCTCTGCGATTCATATAAATATGGATTTACTGTTTCAAATTTTGGTTTTGTGTTTTTAACTGTGGAGGCACTGATCTAATTTTTAGGTGACATCAGTATTTCATCGATATGGCAAGAAAAATACTTTGATCTGAAACAACTAAAACAGTGGCTTCCAGCTAAGTCGTCTTGGCGTCTCTGCTATCGAGCATCCCGAGATGGCTGGAGGTCAACGGACTTTCATTCACGGTGTGACAATAAAGGTGCGACAGTAACCATTATTCGCGTGGGAGAAAACATCTTTGGTGGATATTCCGACGTTTCCTGGGATGGTGAGATAAGTGTTTAAGTTATAATGCTGATTTGGCTATTTATACTGCTTCTTTAAAATGATAAAATATGGGAGTTTTTTTGCTTTGCTTTGTTTTTCGACCTTTTATAAGAAAAACCATTACTTTCATGATAGAGGAGAATTTCGAGTGTTAGGATATAAAATATTTCTATAACATATATCCTAACACTCGAAATTTTCCTCTATCATAAAACTTAACTGTTGATCGAGTGTAAATGCCATAATATCCTTTAAGATATACTCCTCTGCTCATCGGCATCACCACCGTATATAAACTGAATTCGTGACCACGCCTTTTAGCAACAGCCTCCGTAGCTCAGTTGGCAGAGCATTGCACTAGATTCACGAGGTCGCGAGTTCTATTCCCAGCCGGATGGCTCAAAGTTGCATTTTTCGCAACAGGTCCCAGTTGGAACTTAAAAATGTATCCTCGTACTCGAAATTTTCCTCTATCATAAAACTTAACTGCAGATCAAATGTAAATGCCATAATATCCTTAAAGATATTACTTTCCTCATTGTATACAATGATTATTATAATGCTGTACCTTTCATTGAAATGTCACATGCGCGCACATTGTTTAAAATTTCTGAATCTATCCCTATTTAAAGTCTATTTTAAAAGGAAAGCAATTCGATCTGATGGGACACGATGAACATGACACGATTTTGAATGAACCTTTTTTTAACCCTAGAATTAACGAGTTGCCAGGTCACAACAATGCCAGTTAAAGGGTTAATGTTTTGTACACCATAGTCAGTCGAAGGACATCATAGCGCAACGCTTAACGCGTTTAGTGTAAACTACACAACAAATAATATGGGACTATTTTCCCAAAATTCTGGTCGATGTTTATGGCGACGTTCAGCGTCCACTGTGTATGAACCTTAAGGGCCGTGCCGAGTTTGATTCAGACTACTACACAATAAAAGGTCACATGAAAGGTAGTTTTGAAGAGAAACCAATGCCTCACTGCGCGGTCATAAAAAGCAATGAATAATTTTGTGAATTTCTTTCGTAATTTTGTTAACACGCATTGACGAATGTTGCTTGACCATAATCATCCTCTGGTTATTGACGTACGTAATTTTGTAAATATATTGTGATCTATGTTATTTTTTCCCCAATTCGAAACCATGGCAGAGGTTTTAGACCTTAATCATAAATGGCGCCTTATTTTATAATCTTTTATGAGTGTATTAGCAATTATCCTCCCCACCTTTGTTGATGTATAAAGAATTCAAAAAAAAAACTTTTTATCTCTCAAACCAGGATAGGGGAGATGTGTACAAAAGAGTATCAAATAAGAGGTCATTTAGGAATATCATCTATGGAACATTGCTACTCCTTTCAGTGTTCGTATATTTATTGGTTCTTAGCACGCCATATGTAAACGTAGGTAGCAAAACGGGGCACTGGAGATTAGTCATTCTCCAGCGAGAAATATTATTTGAAATCCTCAAAGATATCACAGCCGTTCTAGGCATGATTCGAAACGCTTTCAATTGCGATGTGATGTCTTAAACAGCCAGATGAAAGCCTTTCTTTTAATTCGATTGCCTAATTCTTGTCAAAAAGCTTTTCGAAAGAAAATGGTATACTACACACGTAATAAAACTGGTGTAGTCCAAATCTACCCGAATGACGTTTACAAATATCCGATATTTCATTCGCATTCTGATATATGCAAAGGTAACATAAACATTTAGAGAACATCTGTAATTTGGTTTTTTATTGCAAAAGCAATTCTTAGGCTATGGCGAAACCCAACAAATTTCGAGGTGTACTTACATGACTTAAAATTTTCGAGAAAAAGGTCTTTCGAATCCTCAAGCTAACTTTGAATGACCTTCTTGTTTACTCTCGGCTTTGGCCTCGACCTGACCTTAACAATGGCAAATACTAACATTGCAATGACAGTAAGAAAGGTATTTCATTGAAACCTATAGAAAATTATAGTTCATTCCGACATGCCAGTTGCAACACATGAACGTCAAGTTCTGTAAAATGTTGGACACTTTTAGAGAAAAAAAATTTTTAAAGCATTTTATCCTTGTGACTTTGTACGCGTGTTGATTGTAAACGTTTATCCGTGTTTTTAAAGAATTGATTGAAGCCGTATTCAATTTTTAGGTGCAATTCTTAGACAATATGTGTCTTACTAAGCTAAATGCTTCTAGGGGCTCCTCTGATCAATTCCGAGTATTTTATCGTGTTTTCAAGGAAGCTACCTGCTGTTCTGTATTTTTGTAATTGCTAATGAAACAATGAAACAAAACTGAATTTTTTTTACTAGTAATAATGTTAAAATACCATGTGGTATTTCTGATACGTTGCCGGTGTTAATATAGCAAGAAGGCAATAGCTACTAAATACTTAAAATATTCATAAAAGCATCTGTAACTCCTAACTGAAGCCACTAACTGGTACTTTTTTCATTTCATGTATCACACTTTAACCGGGTAGTGTGCAATGGTCATAAGGGATTAACAAAAATCTACAACGAATTTTATTTTTTGATTCAAAAATTTTGTATAATTATTCTTACCCCCACGTTTCCACATCAAAATTTAAAAATAAAAAGACTTCCTTCACCAAAATATTGGGCAAACATGTGAGAAAAAGTTTCCTAGGAAATGCGCGAGAAAGGCAACACCAATGAGCTACTCATACAAAATTAGCTATTTGGATCCCAGATTTTTCTAAATCATATTTTAAAAAATAGCAAAATCTGGGATCCAAATGGCTGCAACTAATCCTAAATTCTTTTCAAATTCTCTTGAAATCTGTTTATAAGTTTAATTTGCAAATATCAAATCACACAGTTATGTACGACAGGGGGCTAAAAGTTTAAACAAGAAAAAAACTAGGGTAAAATAGTTTAACCGACCAATCAAGAAATTTTCACTGGCGCAGAACGTATAATACTTTTCCACTCAGAGCGAGCAAACAAGCTTAAGAACGAGTTTATTATATGGCTTTTTGATACTCTTCTTTTTTTGTTTTTAAAGCCTTTTGATTTGGGAGTCTGTCTTTTACCTTGTTCCTCTAGAGTGTGATTCGTCTTTCCTTAGGTTTACACAAGTTCATCATTCCTTTTTCGTACTTTTATGTGAACAGATTCAAAGTAAAGCTACACTAATGTTCAAGTGCATTTTACTGTTCAGAATTTTTCAACGAAGATCACCTGTTCTCTTTCATTTCCATTCAAATCGTCATAAAAGTTTTCCCGCCAAAACTTGCCAGAGCGAAAAAAGTTATATTTTCCGTGAGAGCAATATCGAATCATTCCAGACCGTTTGGAAACCAAACAGTTTGAGACATTTTTTGAACGAACCTACAAACGAACTGAGCGGTATAACAATTCACTATTATAATGTTTATGATGGACGGAAATGTTACTTTAAGAGTGTGTAGAGGGGTTGCATACTCGGTCGCCAATTGTATCTCTCACAGTTTTGCCCCTGTCATACTCATGGTGCAGTCGCATGTGTTTTGCTTAGGTTAATATCTAGTATATTGTAGGATATTGTGGTCTGAGGAACGGAAGATTACAATGTGAGTAATGGGAATTCGGTAGATTTGATTTGCTTTTGACGTATTTGATTCATTTAGTTTTACATTAAGAAACGAAACGAGTAATTTACAAACATTTTTCGACAATTTAATAGTTTAATTCTTTGACCGATTTGTCTTTCTCCTTACCAGGATCTTCGGGTTACAAATCAACCACGAATTCGTTCATTTTCTCGCTTCGAAATAAGGACAACTTCCCACCATTCAAGGCTCCAGTGTATCGATACAGTCAATACGCAATTTACTGCTCCTCTGGTTATGGTCCAACCTTTGGAGGAGGTCATGACATTTACATTAGAGACAATGCACACTCAAATACCGGCTCCAGCACAAATTTTGGTCATACATATCAACCTCCATCTGGCTACAGTTACGGCTCCAGCAACACAATGGCTCTTTTGGCTGGCAGATACAGCAGCTTCTATGTATCCGAAATAGAAGTCTTCTATTTACGCTAGACTGTAACCCTCATGTCAACCGCTGAAGCAGTAAATGATTAGCATGTTGTTAGTTGATTGAAGTTCTCATAATACGTCGCTTACCAAAATAAAAAAATATAATTAAAAAAACATATTTGCTTAGAGTTTGTCAAACTCATACACATTCATGCATTGATTTTAAAACTGGAGCTAACCCATGTGGTCTAAATGAGATGGCCACACCCCCCTTGTGTTCGTCGCGAGTGGTGGGCTCCAAATGATGTAAAGTGAATCCAGCGACTTTTACTGATTAACATCACGGAAAAGAAGGTTCATTAATTTAAATATCCAATCCTAAATCTTTCCTATGATCTCGCGAACATTATTTTGTTTGGGGGGGTTAGATTTAGGATTTATGTTTCCAGGTTAGGTTTGACTTAGAAACTTTATCAGTTATTGTAGAACTATGACTTAATAATTGTTTATACGCGCGATTTGTCCTGCGATTTTTAGCTTCCTGACAAATGCGATGGAGTGGATTGACTTGCGGATCATCTGCACAAAGCTATACGGTACAATACTTTGGTGAGTTGTTTACTCAATCGCATTCTTCAGGATGAGAAATATCGCAAGAAGAATCTCCCGTGTGAACAGCTCTTAAGGCCTTGTGCTAGGGTTATCTCTTAGGGTAAACTTCAGTTCAAAACATTTTAATCTAGTTTTTTTGGCTGACGACTAAATCTAGGGCTTCTTTTAAAGTTCATACACACGGCACGAGTATCGCATAGGGTTGTCCCACCTGATGGATGTGATTTAGTCGATAGAGTCTTGTGGACGTGTTGCAACATTTGCTAACGTGAGAGCAAGAAATGTACTCATATAATCGCTGGCGCTAAGGAGTGGAATCACATCTTACAATCGTAGAGTGTCCATGAATGTTCAATTCTTTCCATTCTTAATCGGACTTTAATATATTCACTCTGGCTAATTCCAGGCGATTTTACTCATCAAGGAAAGACTTCTCAGACCGAAGAGAGTCATAAGACTATCTCAAAAGAGCTAATCTGAATTATCTCCTGTTTGTCCTGATAGAAGCTCCATTATTTTACTCTGGCTAATGCCAGACAATTTTATTCCCCAAGAGGAAACGTCTAGGACAAGTTAAAACAAGTTAAGGTTACGTCACAATTAGGCTACACTCCCATACGTTCAGTAAGATCTACTCCAACAGTTTCACGTTGTAACCAAACTCGAACTCAAAATCAAAAAGAGTGCTTAGTCAAGGCACCACTTGAGCACAATGACGTCAAGAGGAGAGCGCACATGGATACATAAGCTGCTAGTGCGTTCCCTCAAAAAAGTTTCACGTGCAATTTCATGTACAAAAACAATATTTCACATGTGAACTGTTTCAATTCCATATGTGAAATGAAAATTTCATATGTGATGTTAATTTTCATACACGATTCTTCCATGTCATATTTGAAATACAAGTTTCATACAGCAGGATTTCATACGTAAAATTTTGAACCAGTTCATTTCATATGTCTGCAGTACAACCGACGTCTTTGATAAAGAACTTTACTACTCAGTACAGATGTTCAGGAGAAACACTACAGTGAAGCATTCGTCGAGAAACAGCTCACTGCACCACCCAACCCTTTTAAGCCAGAAGCAAACGAGGGAGAGGCGGGCGAAACAAGAATCGCGACATTCGCTTACACCAAAGATACGTCTGAAAAGATATCGTGAATTCTTCGATCATATGGTATCAAAGTTGCGGGCAGACCCGACCCAAAATGAGCGTAAGACAGAAGCCATCTACAAGATAAATCGTTCTGAGTGCCAAGCCAGCTACATTGGTGAAACAAGTCGAAACCTGTGTACCCGAACAAAAGAACGAAAGATATGCATAGTTTCAAAGGGCACGACCAACAACATAGCAGTCCATCATATGCGACCTGAGCATAGGATTGATTAGTGCAATACGACCTTTCTATACCTCAGAACAAATAATTTTGATTGCACTTTTCTGGAAAGTTGGTACACCAATGCTGAAAAGACAACCAACAACATTTGCCACGGAGTGCCAGCCATTTATTTGAAACTCGTTGCGAGCGAGGAACGAGGGAACTGTGAGAGGAATACTTCGTGAAAAGTAACGCCAACTTGATGCTTACGCCAATTCATTTTTCAACTTCTCCGAAGATGGTTACCGTGAAGTCGAAGCGTAGGACAAATGATCACTTTCCAGTTTATAAAATTCAATTAAATTATTGTTTAAAATTATTGTTTATGAGGATTGTATTAGCAACATTTAATGCTCTTGATTAGATACTTTCCTCCAGCAGATAAAATTGTTTAAAAGCGGTAAAACCAAGTTTTCGAACTACGCGTCCATCGTCACGGCAAAAATGGTTTGACAAGCATTCGTTTCTGCTTAAAATTATTTGCCTCATGCAAATTTCATCTTAAAACAACTATTATTTAAAACTAGTAACATTCAAAAACATCCTAAGAACAAACCAACTGTTAAATTATACAAAGTGATTATACTATAAAAACAAACCAGCTGTTAAATACATACAAAGTGATTAAACTATAAATCATTAATAACGGTTAAAAGCCTTTCTGAACAAGTGGTTTATTTACTTCAGGGAGTATTCTCCCTTTGTCTCTGTTCGCAACACCATCATTTGCCCCCTCTTTTCATTTTCGCTGTGCCCATCTGTAAGTTTGATTTTACCGTTTTTAAACAATTTTATCTGCTAAAGGAACATATCTAATAAAGAATATGAAGATACCAAGCCACATAACTGTTTAAGTTTAATTTTTAATGCGTTTATAAGGGACACGAGGTCGCTTCAAAGTGCAAGACGTTCTGATCAACATCCCATTTAGTGAAATCTAGCTAACCAGATTAATCCAACACTTGATGCGAATCACTCAGTTGCTGTCTTTACTTTTGAATTAGATCATTTTTTCTTGCGTGCTTTCTTTGAAATCCTTGTATCCTACAGTATATCAAAGTACACTTCATTACTTAAGATCAAACAAGGCAGTTTCAAACATACTTCATCAACAAGTAACTGATTTAGTTTCAGCGGCCAAACTGTATCGGTTGCTTATAATTAAGAAAGTACAACCAAGTTGATAATGCATTGTTTTCGCTGAACAACGCAAGACAAGCTATATAAACATAGCTGCTTCGCTATCTTCGTGTGGTTATTCAGTTCACTTACGGCACTATATTAAAACCTTAAAACTGTTAAAAGTAGAAGCAGTTGTATTCATGATCATAAAGTTTAAAGCCTTTGACATTGTTAACCATTGTTATCGTAATTTGGAGTTCAAGGCTTCTCAGCACAGAGAATTTGAATGTTGATAATACAATGTAGTAAATTTTTAACGAGGACTGGAAGAAAAAAATTTTTACAAGTTAAAACCTGTCATTATTTTCTCGTGCCTCTTTGCTTCCAAACCTTTATTTGGCGACATTCTCACCAGACTAGAGGACGACTGATCTAACAATAGCGAATTTATGTTTTTAATGTCTCCCATATTCTAAATATCTAGATTACAACGGACTTCTTGAGGAAGTCATGTCCTGAAAGTATGTTTTTGACGACACCTTTCTGACAAAGTTCTATTGAGTGCGCTGTCTCTTCTCTCGTTTACGTAACCACATTGAAACGTAGAACGCCGTCTACGTCTGTAACGAACTTTCAAACAGCTTTACGTCCTAAATGTGAAATTCATAATTAATGTGTTGCCATGCAACTTAATATGCTGTTATATAAATTATTAACTTGCACTAGTACAGTAATTGTGAGGTGGTGAAGAACTATGGACGTCTGCTAAAATATCACATCAAAACATCTGATTTGTGAACAGTAATGAGTGTTTTGTTGTGAGAAATTGGTCTATTAACTAGCACAACATGTCAGTGCAATACTTGCATTAACTATCGCCAATTCTATTTTAACTTGAGTGGATGTTTTCCTATCGCTTCACAATAACCGATTTTTTCTCTGTTTTCATAGTGTCACGAAGCTTATTTTCAGAGCGAAGAATTTTAATTGCCCTTTCAAAATAAATTATTGATTGTTTTCTTTTACGCAGGTATTTTGTCTCTTTCAATCAACTCAAGCAGCTAAAGGACATATACGTTTTAATTTCGCAAAAATACAGGAGGCGATCGTTGGAGACAGAAGGAAGGTTGTAAGCAGATTCTATTTTGATTGTGCTAATATCGAAAACAATGTCAATCCACATTTTTTTTTTCTTTCCAAACAAAATGTGTGTTCGTTTGCAGTGTATTGTTAGGCCTTGTGAATAAACTGGGGATATTTCGCAACTAGTAAGTAGTTATTTCAACAATTTTCGTTGCGTGGATCCTATTTCCCATCGCCTTGCATGCCTAATCTCATATCGCTAATCTACACTTTATGGAAAGTCTTTTTTGTCATCTCGGCTAAGTTAAACAAGACGCATTCACCACGTATAAGTAACTTATTTAAGTAATTAGTATTAATGCTGAAACGTCAAAATAACTACTAAATTTTTTTAATTAATCTCTTGGCATAACGTTATGATGTAAAGATTAAAAATCCTAAACGGAATTTATTTCGACTTCAAAATTTTCACAAGAATAAAGAGCGAAAGTGAAGCTGCTCAATCCAGCTCTTAGTGAATGCTGCTTGAAAAATAAATTAGTGTGTGTCGTAAACTGTTCGTCTAGTTTTTGACGGTCTGTCTTAATTGTAAATTTTTCGACTATCCAAAACATGTTGGTGAAACAGAGGTTGAATATATTACATTTTAAACAGATTAATGTCTAAAATATATTAATGCTTGATTAATTAGCATTATGTGTTCGTTTTAATATTGAAGAGTGAGTGACAATCTTTCTTCATAACGATCAGCTCAACTGGAAAGGAACGGCAAAACTGTGAGTGAATCTGTAACAACTTTGCTTCCTTGGTTTATTGTCTACACGCTTGTTTTAATTTTGTAATCGCTTAATTCTTTCTTTTATATCAGAAGATTATTTAACTTTATATTTTACAGTTTTGAATTCTTGTTTTTTTTTCCAATTATTCCTTTGAATTTTTCGACGTAAATACTCTAATTTGATATTTATTCCGAAATAAAATTTACTTGGCAGTTTGGGTTTTTTGGGTTTTCATAATATAACTTTAAAAAATACATATAAACACTCCCTGGTGGCACTAACGACTCAAATTTACATATTTCCCCCAAGTAACTAGAGAGGAAAGATCGTTATTATTAAATACTTTCATCATTGAAACGCGAGTTTCAATCGCGGTTTCAAACAAATTTTGTTGCCATCTCCAACAGTTTAAGAGTTATGTAGTTGTTATATAAATGCTATAGTGAAGTCGCAAATCTCGGATACTAATCTCTATCAAGATCAGCAAAGATGGATGCACTTATTAACTTGTTCATTAAAAATATGATACATAAATCGTCAAATGACATTACAAAGTGAAAGGAAGATGAACTATACGAATGGTAATCGCGTGAACCAAATGCTCGTTGCTTAAAGGGAAGCATTCATGGTAGTGGAGAGATCTATGGCAATGAGTTAATGTTTTGATTACAGTTCGGATTAATTCGTTTATTTGGGGAATTATAATTAAAGGTAAAATTCTGTAAATTATAGTAAATGGTTTTATCTGCAATGTCAAATCTAGATAATAGTGGAAATTACCGCTAACATTGATAATTAACACTTCTGTTATAAAATTATTCTTAGACTACAACTACTTGCCAAAAGTAATCATTCGAAAATCATAGTGCAAAGCTGCACCGCCTCAAGTTCATCGTGGAAGATGATCATAGGCTTAGTGCTACTGTTATTCCAAGCTCCTGTGGGAAGTGATTATTCGATGTCATACTCGACAGGAACATACTTTCGAAACGAAGCCGAAGGACGTAAGTCGTAAAATAATGCACGACATAATTTTTTATTAACCAGGTGACAGTTATAAGACATAAAGTGAGAAGCAAATACCGAAAAAGAATGTCTTGTAAAATTAAGAATTATGTGAAAGTTAGACGAATATAAACGGTAATATTTCGACCTTATTTCAGCGGGACCTCGTTTTAATACGTTTCACAATGACTTTGAAATATGGTTGAAATATTACCGTTTGCAGAGAATATAATATCAAACAAATTCCGGAAAGAATCATCTTGGTACCTAAAATATGAGTAAAAGTACAAGACTAAATTGAGAAGTTAACATTTCAACTAGACTACACTTTGACAACAACGAATCGTTAATCAGTTAGTCAAATCTTTCAACTGTGTTTTTAAGCAGAAAAGGGGATGAAAAGAAGCAAAAAAAACAAACCACGAAATCTTTGGTTAAAACAAGCAACTAAATATATGCCACTACATCCCGAAACGTATAAAAATAGCGTTAAAAGTGATGAAAGCAGGAACCAAAGTCCGCGTAATAAATTGCTTTTAAACCCGTTTGTTGGATTGTTCAGGAACGTATTTGTTTTTAGTTTTTTCGTACAGACCAAGTCCCTTCGTCGCTCGTCAGGCAAACTTTCTCCTACAGACCTCACACTCATTGATAATTAACCATTACTTCACTTTAATTTTAGGTGCTCTTCACGGCTATGTCAATCAATCTTTCCCCATTTCAACAATGTTCGAATGCCAACTAAAGTGTTCCATCCTTCATCCAATATGCAAGTCTATCAACTATATTGAAAATGAGGATGGCTTCAACGTGTGTGAAATAAATAACGAGGCGAAATATTGTGCATTGCCAGGAGACTTTATAGTTAAAGAAAACTCATTTTATGTTGAAGTCGTAATGGGACATGACGAAGTGAGTATTATTTTACGAAGCTTTAACATCTTATTTTCTCGTTCTAGTTTTCATATCCATATAAAGATATATGTCCTATTTATAAACTGAGCGACTTAATCGTACTGGATGTACAAACTCGTAACGAAGACGAGAGATTGTACGTCGAACAACCGACGCCAATATCAAATTTACTATACCCAGCTCATTCACTGGGATTACTCCTTAACGTCTATACAGAACTCCGGCGTCCGTGCTTGGCTGCTGTGAGCTTTGGGATAGCCCGATAACCTGGTCAAGAAATGAAGCCAGGTAACCTGGGCCAGAAATAATGCCAAGGGGCACCTACTGAAATTGGTCAGAATTGCGACTGATTTTTCTTAAACACTTTCGAGTAAATATAAAATGTAGGTAATTTATCTCGAGCAACCCGATGACTTCATTCACCAAATGATGCGAGACGCTCATTTTCTGGCTAGAAAACTCGCTTATCCTTTCAACCTGGTGAATGGAGCATTGAACGAGCGGTCTAGGTCTAAAGCACGATTCCAATTCGAGTCTTTGGTTTTGAATTTTTCTTAGCAGGAATCTGGTGAGCTTTATAGAGGCTTTTGGTTTTGTAGTACACTAGAAATTCTGTCTATAGTTTACTAATGCTCATTTTGGTAGTTTTGTATTTTTTCACAAAGAAGAGCTTTCTTCTGTAGCAATGGTGTTCCACATGTGGACACAGGGGTGTCATTGTGAAGACAAAGGAAGTTCCTGGCTATAAGTGTTTGTGTAGAAAGGAGTTTTACGATGACAAATGCCAGAACGGTAGGTTACCCAGATAAATATCTATTGAGGAAAGAAAATCTTTCTGGAATTAAGTAAATAACAAAATTCCAACTCATCTTCCTCCTATTACGACACCTAAGTCTACTCCTACTCCTACTAGGTATCCCAGGCTTTGTCTTACTCCTACTTTTACTCCCACTCTTACTTCTATGCTCTACTGCTACTCTTACTGCTACACCGCTCCTATTTCTTCCTGTTCTCCTACACTTACAACTACTCCTGCTACTCCCACTCCTACTCCCACACCTACTCATACACCCACTCCCTACACCTACATCTAATCCTACCCCTACTCCCACCTCTACTTCTATTTATTCTCCTTATACTGCTTCAATCATTGTTGCAACGTGACTCTAAAATACTTGCTGTGTGAAATCACTATATTTGATATCCAAAGTTCCTGTTTGTCAGATATTAGAGAGTTTAAGGAACAAGCGTTCTTGATTCACGAACGGCGTTTTCTTTCAGCGTAAATTTTAATCTAAAACAAAGGAAATTAATCATTTTAAATTCCAAGAGCATCGCCAAGTATCGCAGTCGTCATTGTAAAACAGAGGTCATCAGTAGCGTAGCGAGACCTACACTTTTTAGGGAGGTTACTTTCCTTCTGGAAGCTCGAAGCATGGCGACGGTTAATTTTTGTCCTAGGAGTAAACCTATACTGGATAGACTTTGTATTTTAGGCCCTCAGCTACTGATTTTACGCAGTATAAGTTGTTTAGTATATTTCAAGTCATAACTTTATTATTCCAATGGAATTGTGGGGCACAGATTTCCCTAGGCACTCCGTTGGCCACACCATTGGATGTCATTGACGCATTTTTGCACTTTAAAGATGACGTTCACTCCCTAAAATGGATGTGCACGCAAAAGTCTACCCCTGACTCACTGATATAACATAATATGATCTCTCTTGAAATTTTTGTTATTCTTCATCGTTATTTGGATCGGAAAATTCCATTGAATGAATACTCAAAATTAAAAAACATCTTTTACCTGTTCTTCGCATTGCCGTTTGTTATACAGGAAAGTCTGTTACTTAAGCTCCCAACTGAAGTTTCTAAACCCTAAATTCATTCATTTTTGGAAAAGAAATTCCCTCTCATCCAAAAGCTAACTTCGATCATTCAGTTATACATTATGTTCCTCTTTCTTGAAGTTAGACGAGCTAACTGAAAAAGATGTAGAACCAAGAGTTACGACATGAAGCGTTCTAACTATTAAGTTGATTATTATTTTATCTTTCCTTTACTTAACTAACTTTCTCTTACACTGGGACTCCGTTTAGAAAATCCGTCGATTATCTTACGGGGGGAACCAAACTTTTTTCAACTAATTAAGCAGTGGCTTCCTGACCAGCGCGCTTGACATAGTTGTTACCAAGCTTCGCGGGACGGTTGGCGAGCAACTGACTTCCATTCGCGATGTGACAATAAAGGAGGCACAGTTACCATCATCCGTGTTGGAAAATACATCTTTGGTGGTTACGCGGATGACGGTATTATATGGCTGGCTCTATGCATGAAAAAAACCCCACTTTATTGGCTTTGTTTTCATTTAGATGTCTTAATTATTAGTTTTTAAGCAAATTTCACAGCAAACTGATCTTTCTTTGTGCTCTGTGCCTGCAAAACCACTTAACGACTAACTCTTTGTTACGCTATACGAAGGTGACATATTTTTACTGGACTGGGTATATTTTGTTTGTTTAAAACAGGCCATTTAATAAACCTCTCATTAACCTCGTCTGCCTGGTCATTACTGGAAAATATCAGACTGGGGTCTTTTACGTAAATCAAGACTCCGGTGTGATTTTTTCCAGTAATGACCGTGCTCTCGGTTAATAAGAAGTTTTTAATTTTTTCATATCCATAATAATTCACCACAAACATTTTTCTTTTTAAGCTATTTCAGCTTACCCAGAATGCTTTCAATACTCATATCTGACAGAGGCCAATCGAAACGAAAAAGATACATACGGCACTGCTCTGTGTGACAGCGGCCTTTCCACGGGCTGGTATAGGTTTTGGGGTCAAGCTGGGTTGCGGATAGCGACTACGTGTGTACCTGAAAGACGATGTGGAACACATGCCTCTGGATGGATGAATGGTACACATCCAACAGTCAGTGAGGGAAAGGTTACTCGAACAGTTTGTTATCACTGGAATGGTAACTGCAGCTATTGGTCGAATAATATTGAGGCTTTAAATTGTGGGGCATATTATATCTACAAACTCCGCAGTCCTCCACACTGTTCTTTGAGATATTGCGGCTCAAATTCTTAAAAGTTATCGGTAGTGACGGTGTCGTAGTATCAGTGTCTGTGTTAATGATGATAAAATTAAAAGTTCAAAGCAATGATGTCGTTTTGGTACACGTGCATGAGTTATATCTATGAAGTTCTGCGAAAGTTATCGCTACTCCGGCTCAAAAATCTTGCACGAAATTTAAACAAGTTCACTGTTAAAATATGTTTGACTTCACTGTCGCGAATAGTGCTGCCTTCCAGTACTAATCTTTTCAGTGACTCACTTCCACAAGTTTTTAGTAGGGTTTTCCACGTTTTAATGAAAATACCACAGGTTCAGCTGATCTCGCTGCACTATAGTCCACATTTGTACGAAGCTGTTCTTCCTCGTTATGGGATGAACCTTTGTGCGCCAAACCCGGCAAATACCAGCATCCCCTCCGCGTCACCGACATCACAATCTCGAAATTTAATCTGATATGTCTATTATACATTAGGATCTGCCTTCTTAATTTTTTTATATTGCTTTTTATTTTTGTACTATTTTTGGATGGATGGATGAATGAACGGTACACATCCAACTGTCAGTGAGGGAAAGGTTACTCGAACGGTTTGTTATCACTGAGTTAGTAACTGCTGCTCGTGGTCGAATAATATTGAGGTTTTAAATTGTGGAAAGTATTATATTTACAAACACCTCAGTCCTGTGGGCTGTCAATCGAGATATTGCGGCTCGAATTCTTAAAGTTATCGGTAGTGACGGTGTCGCAGTGTCAGTGTCTGTGTTAATGATGATAAAATTAAGAGTTCAAAGCAATGATGTCGTTTTGGTACACGTGCATGAGTTTTTTTCCCTGAAGTTCTGCGAAAGTTAACTCTACCCTGGCTCAAAAAAGCTTGCAAAATAAAGGTAAAGTAAAGTACCTTTATTTATACTGGATAACCCTATCAGCTAGCTAAGCTGTTCTCCCTAGAGATCCAGTAAGGGTCAGTGTTACCACAGGAAGAAACCGGAGTGCCCGGAGCAAACCTGCGATGTTTGGTAGAGTCAAACTGAACAACACTCTTCTCACAGGTGACAAAGGTAACTTTAATCAGATAACTACACGGAGCCGGAATGGAACCCAGTCACAGTGATGAGAGACACGTGCACTACCACTGTACCGCCAGCACCCCCTGCATGAAACTTAAAACAGCTCACTGCTAAAATATGTTTGATTTCACTGTTGCGATTAGGACTGCCTTCCAGTGCTGATCTTTCCAATGACTCACCCAAGTCCATGAGTACGATTTTTCCACGTTTTAATGAAGATATCCCTGGTTAAGCCGATCCCGTTGTACTATTGTCAATATTCATGCTATATTGCTCTACCTCGGTATTGGAAGAACAGTAATTTGCTCGTCAAACCCGTCTAATACCATCACCTCGTAGGGGTCACTGACATCACAACCTCGAATTCTCATCTGGTATGTTTGTTACACGTAAGGATCGCTTTTAATTTTTTAACATCAGTTTTCATATTATTTTCTTCTATACTATTTCATTTTTTATATTATTTCTTATTTTTAATATTATTTCTTAACCTGACAAAATTTTAAAAAGTGTAATTGGAAGTCAGCTAATTTCGATTTGGTAGTAATGATAAGTTGGTCAATAATTTTCGAAACCATGTTTATGTATGATTAGAAATTGTGTAATAGTGGCTACTAAACCCATAAAGATAATAACCAATAGCCCATATGCTCGTGTTTTGGCCGTTGCCAAGTTAGTGTAGGAATTAGCATGGTTTCGACTGCAATTTTTTATTCTGTTATTAGATATTAGTAATAAAAATTCACCAAATTTGTATAGGTAGTAAAAACACGATTCCGAAGGAAGAGTGCTATTTAAAGTCTTTGAAAAACTCACTAGAGCGTGTTTTTACGAATTAATCGAGAAGTCATACTATTGCCAATTAATAATATACATGGAAAGGCGAGTCCTGTACAAAAAAATACAAGTAATTCAGCAGAAATTAGAGTTAATTTAGTGCACTGCTCCCAGCCAATTAGAGTTGAGAATTTTTTTTATGTATATTATCAGAACAATCATCACAGTTACTGTACGGCAGGAGAAAGACAAGTTTAAGGAAAACGCTTGCCGGCGAAAGCTACATGTACTTTCATTGTTCCTTGTGAACCATATGGGAACTGCATATCGTCCGGTCAGAATATTACGCAATGAAAAGTTGTTTACGCAATTAGGTTGACTGCAATTAGTTTCCTATGTTCCAATAAAATGGAAACACTTTGCCTGTTATACCTGGAGTATGGTGTATGTTAGATGGTAGATGTTAGATGGTAGATGGCAGATGGTAGATGTTAGATGGTAGATGGCAGATGGTAGATGCAGATCGTAGATCGTGGTCGCCGTTGTCTTGGGGATGAGTGACCTCAGGACTGAATAACCCCAGTGCACCTAAAACGTAGTTATCAGTGACCCAGGATCATTATTCCCCAATTCTTCAAGTGATTTTTCTCAGGATTGAATGACTCGTGTTCCCAATAATGTCGGAATTGGGGTTGGCCTTTGGGATTGGGTCAGTTTTAGAGTTACAATTGAGATTTGGACTATAATTAGAATTTGGTACAAGATTAGGGTTAGAATAAAGGACAGCGTCTGGGGTAGGATAAGTTTCAATTTCTCATAAGTGGTTATCAGTCCCTGGATGGCTCATTTATCGCTAGGTATGAAAAACCAGGTTGCTCATCCTTGGAGATTCTTAATCCTGCTGACGCAGACACTTTTTCGGAGTCCCTTTTTGATGATGAGTACATTCTCAATTTCCACAGAATCTATATAATGAATGCGTGATAAATCGTAATGAACGCGTGATATTCTCCATTATACGGTTACTGTACGTGACATGGGGAGCTGTTGATATCCTCACTACCTTCTCATTTTTGAAAAACCATAAAATTTGTGGAATAAAGAAATCGTGCCATTTCAGAAAAGCGTTCTACCATGCTTGACGTTAGAAGGAGAAAAATACCTTAGCTTTCAAAATAACGACCAATTTCGTATCAGGAATTCTTCCTCGAAAACTGAAGTGCGATAGAGATGCTACACTGATATTCCTTTGTGTGCTGTTTACTGGCCACACATTAGAACACGAATGAATGTTTATTTTTATCACTAACTCAATGACATCACTACATCACCGGATATTACATAATTTCTGGTTACTAGGACACTACACTTTGTGATTATAAGAATTGCTCAACATACCTAGCGTATGGATATAGATATGTACAATCAGCCAAAGCATTAGAGGAAATCAAAAGTTCATTGTGTTCTAGTTGTTTGGGCTTGCGCTTTGTTTACCCCAACACACACCTAGCATTTTGCCAGACTGCTTTACAGTCGAAATTTTTTGCATGAAGTTGGCTAAGTAGGCTTGGTTGCCAGTAATACATGGGGAAATATTGGTCATGCGTCGGTTTTTGTTTTCATTGAGTTTAACAAAAGAAGCAGTTCACCGCTCAGTTTTTCGTGCTTTTTCTCCTTGTCCCGGTTTTGTTCGATAAATGTAAGGTTTTCTCGTTCTTACTGTCATACATGAATGGAAAATCTTCGGGATCTTTTTTTCACAGTTTTATTGTAATACTAATTTTACTGTTATCCGTAAAGCAATTTGTCTATCACAGATGTACATCGAGCATTTGTTCATTTATCCAACTTGTAAGAAGATCCTTTATTGTGTCATTCGTGTCTATTGCGCACAATCTAATCAATATATTTTGATTTGACTGCTTATTTCATTGGCCTTTGCGTAAGTTGATCACGCCAAGCTGTTGAACAGCCAAAGAAATAATATGCAAATGGACGGCGGCTACTGAACTGGCTGCTTTGAAATCGCCGATTATTCGTAAATGAAGCGCAGTTGTTTGTCTTCAGCTGCAATAAACAGTACTAAGAATATCTGATGTGCCGTAACTTCAATAGACAATCTCTAGGTGGCTGTTATTCATTGTTTAACTGTCGACAGCAGGTGACTGAGCAAGCTTTCTTTGTTCATTAAACTAGTAATCTAAAACTCTTGACGGTCGAAATTTGAAAAACACTAGGATAAATGTTCAAGTTCAAGTATCCAGAGTACCACATCTGTGTTTAAGAAAGAAGATATAGGCTGTATCAAGGAATCGAATTACTAAGATTAAATTGATGTTCTGTTTTTCTTAGGGTTTTTTAACAGCTGGAAATGGAACAAATATCACATATGCCTTGCCAGATACCCAGGCAAGAACAAAGAAGGATGCAAAGCGAAAACAAAACCTGTAACAAAAATGTCGATAAATGTGACTAGAGGAAGCTCAAGCTCAACTCAACTCAAGGTACAAAATAATAATGATCCTCCTCTAATAATCACACCGCCTTTCTCTATAATGCTTCGATGAACAGATTTCGAGAGAGACAAGTATTTTTTTATGTTATATTTGGGACTACTCACGTTATAATATAGTTAAAGATAGAGGATGCGCGGTCAGGTTTATACATGATATAAAGAGTCGTTCTCTGACCTGGAATTATTTTATTTTCGAGCTTTCGACTGTCTGGCTACATTCTTCCCGTTGAAGACTGTAGCCAGACAGTCGAAAGCTCGAAAATAAAATAATTCCAGGTCAGAGAACGACTCTTTATATCATATAATATAGTTAATACAAAGTACTACGATGTCGATGATCACTTTATTTTAGACTGGATTAACCAAAAAATTACTTGTAAATGTGTGTCATTTTATCTAGAGAGGTTCGTGCTATATCTCGTAATGGGTGAGAGCGTTAGGATGGTGGGGAGAATATAAATTTGTTATCTTCATGATGGTTCTGAGTGAATCGTTAGTGATACCATACAAATTCTTGAACACTCGATTCAGTTTGTCAACTTTAAACAATTGCTTCTTAACTTTAATAGCAGTGTAATTTTTATGACTAATCTCATGAAAGTATAATGTTGTTGATATTTTCAATAAGGCGACCAGACGTCTATCTCCAATGAAGGCCATAGACGGAGTGTTATTCTCCAGCTATTTAACGAATAAAGATAAAATTAAGGAACTAGGCACAGAAAGTGACGGAATACGGCGGGGATTGACAATGTAATAAACTAGGTTTGCAATAAGTTTGCATGGTTTGGTAAATAATTCGAATGCTTGTTTTGTAAAGAGCAGGTGAATATTTGTATTCTACAGTATTCGCATAGAATTCCAACATGTCGAGCAAGACCCTTCGTCAGAGTGAAAAGTGTTCTGATTGAAGAAAGTGAAGAGCCTTCGCTCGAAACGTGAGAATTCCTAGGGATTAGTCACGCCAGTGACGAACCCAGAACTTTTTACGTTATTATATTCTCATCTACATTGACCTTCTCCCAGGGTCTTGACATGTACTGTGTACTTGTAGGTCATCAAGCATCCTGCCGTGAAGGAAGGAAATTAAGATTAAATCGGAATTTTGCAGTAACATGTAAATTCAAGTGAAGTAATTGGTCGTATGAGTAGAAACAGACTGTGTTTGGGGTGTTGGCAATTTAATTCTAAAAGTTCCTGTTTGTAGCTCCAGGCAGAAGGTTCACAAATTTTGCTGCAAACATTTTCATGGAAGATTCAGATTTCATGTAAATTAACAGACTTATCCACCGGAGAGTCGCATCTCTCTGTTTTTTAGAGAAGCAATACAAAACATTTCCTTACAATTTGGTTTTCGGGACAAACACGTAACCGGAGTCCTTATTTTAGGGGTTTTTTACTATTGAAATTCCGGACTATTTTCATAAATCTTTATTATGATTCAAAGGATTGGTTAATCAGTGTAGGTTCTCCGTATCACTCTTACCGTGTTCCAAACAATTGCAAACGTTTATTCAACCGAAGACTTTGCCTTGGATTGAATTTGTCGGTAATTGATTGAGAACAGATTGCGAAATTCCCAGCTATCTGCATAAATTTCAAAACATTTTGTAAATTCCGACAACGGCAAAATTCGGATTTTCCTGGTATATTTGGACGTTAGGGAGACATGGCGACCTTGCTAACCCTCCCTCCCAGCCACGAAGCTTCTCCAGAAGGTAAATATCGCGAGTGGAGAGTTTTCCAGGAACAAAACGGATGCTTAAATTCAAAATGAAAGAAAATTGTTAAAAGACCAACGTTGATAGCCTTTTTATGTCAAAAATATCATTGGTAATACCATTTAACCACCTTAACGGATTTTCCACCTCCCGCCGGTATGAAAGGGGCGACAGTGTTTTTCAGATTTTATACGTTATCTTCCAAACATCCTCCTGAGTTTTCCCCTGGCAAATTAGCCTTGTGTAGTCTACGGTCTCAGTAACAATTAATGACAGTAAATATTTGGCATTGCATATCGTGAAGACATGACAGACTTTGATTGACAAGTGGTTGAAGAATGGCCGGGTTGAGAGCCGCCAAATAAAATTATCAATGGAACACAAGAAGTAAGATTATATGAGTATATCGAAAGTAGTGGCATGGTTTTAGAAGAAGAAATAACCTACAATATTTCGTTGGTTATAAAATAGTATTGATTTAGTTTATCAGATTACCAACGGGTTTTACTTTCCGCCATAGGTACACAAAGATGGATACAATGTTTAAAGTTATAATTATGTATTTACCGAACTTTGTTGAAAGAGGAGGTAAGCCGAACTATATTAACGTTTACTTTGATTTGAGAGAGTCAATGTACTAGCAATTATTTAACGTAATATAGCTTGGTCGTGTTTTGATATAAGATCAAACATTTGCATAAGTTAAGTCAACCTTAACTGCCATTTTCCTCTAAATAAAATGATTTATTTTAATAGCCATATCATACTGGAAGGTTGTGTGTCATATAATATCAAAGCACCTCGAAGTTAGTTAAACAGTCCAATTTTTAAACAAATTTCCCGAGGTGTTGATTTTCGGATAAACCCTCCGTCTTTTGTGTGATTAGCATGAAGTTAATGTAAACAGTAAAGCTAGTATTTCATTATCCTGTCAACTATAAAAGTATTGCCAAATAGCTAACGACTCATTATCTTTCATGAAAAAGAACTATATGTGTTCTGTGTTTTTGATATCATTGGAAACGTATGAAGTTTTTAAATCGCCTAAATTGAGCGTAGCAGTCCCGACGTTGCAAGTATAGATGCCTTTCATCAGGGTGAAACGAATACAAGAATCATGCAGAGAAAACGGTAATACATTTCTTTTCTCTGGTAATCAAAAATTCCTGCTCCGAAGTAAGAGTTTGGCTCATTTCTTACAATTTCAAATGTTTTTTTAGTCATTAGAACCTCAAAGGACGAAAGTGCACTCACACTGTGGATAATTTTCCTGAACATGAAAATTCGAGATTATTGACCTACCACTGGGTTTATTTACCTCACCAGGTCATGCTCCATTTAAAAACAATGGCTGCAGGTCCGAGCTGAAACTTTTGACTTTCATTGTCACGATAATAAGACAGTAAATTGGCTTTTTGTTATTGTCGGAGGCATGGCATAAAAGTTTGAGTTGGACACGATAATCTTCACAAACAGCACAAGTCCAAGACTAACAACTGTTGCGAGATACTTTCATGCAGGTAATATATATGGCTACCATTTCAGTTTGAAAAATTGTCACCTGTAAACTTGTAAAGTCTACTACCTGAGTCTAGCTCCATATTTTCATATTTATTTGCTGTGTTGTATTGTGTTGGGTTTCATTTTCCTACATTTCAAGAGCAAAGGAATTTGTACTGCATGAACAGGGCCAGCAGGTCCTAATATCATGACAAAATTTATCAGGTCGTGTTCTGTTAATCAGAGCTGGTTTCTGTTCTTAAATTCAGTAACACTAACTTTCGCTTAACATTTTGGATAGAGACACGGTCTTGGGTTTTATTGGTCTAGAATTTAGTATATGTGGTTTTCAATGCATGCCTTCCGTACTACAACTTTCTGTTATATTATAGTACAGACAATTTAACTTATTTAATGGCTTGAATTGTTTACCTGGACTCAGTTATATCCGATCACGTTTTCTAGACATTACTATCTTCTCTTTCATACAGGCAGTAGGATAATGATCTTGAATAGGTTCCTTCTTCTTTTACCTTTGCTTCCATTTTGCTTCATGAAGGTGAGACTGGTAGTTCCTTTTAATAAATTTAATTAGCTAAAAACTGTAAAACTCCGCTAAATTGTTGCAGTGTGTGCCTACTTTCTTACTTTCTTTTAAGTTGATTACAGTAATAAGTTTCTTTCTTGTCCAAGATCGTGCAAAGTGGCAAAAGTTATGATCCTGGTAGTTGTACCAGCAGTAACCGTGGCAAGATTAGTTTGGTCAAAGACCGTCAATCCAACGAGAAACTTTTAGTTTGTTCCAAGGAAGGTGGTGCCTATAGCTGGAAGGCAATTGATGGTTTGTTCAATTATGCATAACATATATTCCTACACTATTGAATCCTGAAACTTAATTACGCAATAGGATTCCTATCACACTTGCTTGTTGAAAACTGACAACTGTTAAATATTTTGATATTGAAGGCCTAGTTGTAGATAAATTTATTTATCATTAACTTAGAAATAGAATCTTATAGCCCTCTATCCTTGGCTAAAGGAATAACCTTTATCCATCCACATCACCCATGAAAATAGAATCTTTTATCCAATTGCACAACTACCGGGCAGATCTGGAGGCACGCCCCTCTAAAAATCATTCGGCTACCCCCAGGGACCACTACAGCTTGTAGAGTAATGTATTCAACAACCTCTATAAAGTTTGACATTACCACAATTGCACATGTGGAAGTTGACATGCTTAAGTGTTTATAAGAGGCACTACCTCAAACCTGAACTGGATGGTGATCCCTCATTTTGCTAAGTCCTGTTGAAGGCCTACCACTTAGAAATGTCCATGTTACGCCTCTGTTTTTACCAAGCTGCTTGTATTATTTCTTATCTCAAACATCAACTAGACTGGGAAAAACCAGGTGCAACTACCAGTAAGGTTCTAACTTTGTTGGTCTAATTGAAACTATTAAATTCTAGGCTCCATAATTCCAGGGGAATATTTTAATCCTGCCTACGACTGTTCCGATATTTTGAACAAAGACAATGATGCTAAAGACGGATTTTACTGGATAAAATTTGGTGGTTCCCAGCCAAAAAAGGTTTGAGATTCTACAAAATATCATTGTTCTTGTTTTTTTATTTTAGTTTGAGTCGCAACTTTTCCTATTGAAAAAATTTTTTTTAAGGTCATTAAGTTGTGTTACTTTCAAGTGTAACGTTAACGAGGTTTTAACAGTCTGGACTGGGCTTTTTCCTTAAAACCGTTTAGAAGAAAGAAATTTAGATGCGGTGCTTAACCCGTTTGCTTGTATTGAAGGTATGGTGCGACATGACTACCGATGGAGGAGGCTACATGCTCATTGGACGAAAACGAAATGCGTCCACATGGTCGGTACCATCAAGCAATGAAGTTGTTGAGCCTCTTGGTTCCCCTCACTGGTCAAGTGCTTTTGGTGACGCACCAGTGTTGGACTTCAGGGTACAAATGGCAACAAAAGAAAGCTTCGGGAATACCAAAGCTCACTGGTTTGTTACTTACCGTTTTAATATTTTCAATTATTATATAAGTTTCCCATTACGCCCGCAGTGATTGGTAACTTAACGTGTTTATATATCAGGCTATGCAAACATGGTTATAACTTCACTGCTAGACTTTGGCGCGAATGTGAAGCTTGTGGTTTTACAGGTGGCAATTGTTCACATTAAGTTCGTTAGTCACAATTGTTATTGCTTAGTTCTCTGCTTATTTTATAAAAGAAATAGAAACTGTTTTGTTGTGTTTATATAACCTGATGGAAACACTTGAAAAGGTTGGGAGAACTCTCAAGCAACTGTGTAATCGCTCGACCTTCGGTCTTAGGCGTACTATTATATTATAATATGCTATCCAAGCTGAAATAAATGTCCGAACAATGTGGCACATATCCGAGTTCCAGTTTCACTTTCAATCTATTCTTCTGAAACTCTTAATAATTCATGCTTAAAACACGAATGAAATCAGTAACAAGAAATGGTTTGGAAATGTGATCTTAATAAGAATAAAATTTCGACAATTTTAAAACCAATGTACTCTTCGAATACGGATTATTTTGAGAACACAGATCATACACTCAATTCACTTCTCGGTATCTGGAAATTGAATCAAACACTCCTTCTCGTGTGTGATATATTATCTCAGTTACTGTTTCATTTAAAAAGAAAAAGAAAAGTGCGTCTGTTTATGAAATTTAATCACAACTTTTTCATCCTATAAGGTCTTTTAGGCTTAAACCTAAGCGCCAGTTAAAGAACCTTATGATGATTAACCAAGGAGGATGTGGACGAAAATCGGCTGGGATTGGAAACATTGATTACGTGAAAGATTTGCTCACTGAAAATATTGTGACCAGAAACCTTCGGTGTTCAAAATTTGGTCTTGGGCATCACCCACGGACTGGTTTTGGGTGGGTAAGTGTTGCAATATTATTTATCGACTACTCTAGAAATAAATCGATTAAAAGCAACCATGTAACTTGACTTCAACGTTCCAATATTAAATGATTGTCTTTCGTGAATTTTTTTTTCAGGCCATGATGAACTCTTGCTTACAAAAGCCATGCCGATGGGGATTTGCATTTCTTGATAAACTACCCATTCAAACAGACTACTCAGGTGCTTTCAGGTAAACTATTTCGTACTCATCGGCTTAAGGTGATTAAGCAGAGCAGTGAATGATCATACAGAGATCAATTTTCAACGAGATAATGACGCGATACTTAAATTAAGAGGAAATCGAAATTTGAACGTGTTTTTATGCTAGTACCTCTTATTAATTGTTCTTAAGCCTGTTTTCCATGAGATAAATTTTATCGCGCAAATCGACATTTCTTTTTGTAAATTGAATAGGTTTTTCATTCGTTACAATACATTCGAGAGCACATAAAATTCGCTTCCTGTGAAATAGCCTTTAGATGGTACTCGTTGTTTGTGGTTGTCTGGTGAGGCTTATCGTGATTCAATATTTAACAATTAGACTAGTACTCATAGAAAACTTGGGCCAATTTCTTAATTGTTTTAGAATAAGTTTGTTCAAATTTTAACAATATATTTGGTCTGTTTAATGGGTACATTTAAAGGGGGTTTCCATTGCATGTTGTATGTTATTTATCATTAGTGGATAATAAATAGAAGGACAGCAGATGTAATTAATGAATTTCAGATATAAAAAAAAACATTAAACTTATACCAAAAATTGTTATAAAATTTCAGGTATCGTAGACGCTCCATTTCATAACTGAAGGTGTTTGATAAGTTGATAACTACGGGGCTGACGTAACACGTTGTATATTTTGTCAATTTTCACCAATTTTAACTCGATTTCATAGTAGCAGGGGAAAAAAAAGACAGAAAATACATAAATTTGCAAGATACACGATTTGTCAAATTTCTCAGAAGACAAAACTTTTTAACCACATATTTATTGTGCACGGTCATTACCGGTGGATCTCATTTGATATCAAAACCCGGGCATTTACCATTTTAGTCGGGCAAATTTTTTCTCACCTTCCTTAGCAAAATTGTGCTCGTACGCCTTTGAGAACAAGTAACGACTTGTGTAAGAACGCTGCGTGACGCTAGAATGTAACTTACGTGCGCTTGCTCAGTCATTTAAGCTGCTCTTTTATAGGCTCTATTTATAATTTAAATTTCTCTTAAAGTAATAAAAAATTGTCCTGTCATCAAGTCGTTATCGAGTTATACTGACAGTTGGGATTTAAATCGAACACTCCAGCTGCCAATGAAAAACTTTATTGCACTCTTACATGTGGTTATAACTTGACATTCTTTCGCGATATGCTTTTCTTACTAATTACATTTATTTGAATTCCCACAACAGTTACAGTGTGACAGGGAAAGTTTCTGGAATAGATTATGATGCAACTGCCTTTGTCGGTTGTGACAATGGACATGTAAGCAGAATTTGAAGCAAAGTCTAATTTCCTTTCCTATTGTTATAGAACTAATGTTGAATTTATAAATATAGCTTGATTTCCATGTCCTTTAGTGCTGTGGTTGCTACGGACCTGTCGGTGGTACTAAAAATTATTGTACCAAAGATTGCCAATCCCTAAACGGAGGAACTATTACAAAGAGAATATTTACCTGGTTTTGGGTTCGGTCGACTCTTCCCAAGAGAGTTTGGGAGAAGTGTATGGACTATAAAGTCCTGAAGGATAACGGAAAGTTTGTTTGGTACAAGTTACTTGGTGGTAGTGGAACACCAATAAAGGTTAGACAAAGTTAAACGGAACAACAGTGCATAAACTCTGAAACAAACAGCCAGTTATGTAATTTTTGATGATATATCTTGTGTGTTGCCCGTGCTATGCCGTTTATTAAAATCTTGGTTTTCACGATGAAGATATTTCACTAATTTTTCTTGTGTTTCTTATTCAAGGGTCGCTGTAGTAAGAACAATGTTCACTTATACGATGGAGTGAGTACGGTTATAGCCATGAGTTACTTCGAGCTTTGTATTTACTCTTATCATGAATTAACGGGGATTCCATGCACTAAAGTTTAACATGAAAAGTCAATAAACTAAATGATTCAAACAGATTTGGTATTGAAAAGATCTGATATGACTAATCTAAGCTGTATTCAAGCCTCACATAGCCTTTCATTTTTAAATAAATAGTTAAATGAAGTACTCTTATCCCTTTCCGGTCGACGTCTCTTCTTGGCGAGTAAAATCGTCAGTCGTAAGCCAAAATAAAATTAAAAACTCGGATCCAAACGCAAAAGAGTTAACTGAAAGCTTTATGAATTATAAATATAGTCTTTCATTCATTTGACCCTTCCGGATTTCCATGTTTTAGTTTTAAAATGTTTTTCAACTAAAACTCTTATCAGATTGTTGTCGTCCCGGATTCCTCAACTGCTAGAAACATCCCATTGATTGCAGGTTTGCTGGCGTACCACAAGGACAGCAAACAGCTTTACATAAGAGCGAACAACACCTGGAAAGTGATAGCCCAAGAGAAGAAGGTTAGATAGAATTTTATCAAATCAGTATGCTGAATGTAAGTTGATTGACTTGTGTTTTTTTACGAACAGTTATACAATTAAACACCCAAAAGAAAAAGGCATGCAAAAATAAGATAAAAACAACATACTTAGCAATCTAATAGAGTGTACTATCTGGTAGACTTTTTTCATAAGGCGGTGAAACAAAACATTTAACTTTGTTGCTTCTGTTGTCGACTAGTTAAAATTTTTCGATTGCTTTGTTGTTTGTTTTTTGCTGACACATTTCTCCTTGTTCTTGGTTCCAGTAACTTATTATTCAAAACGAATTTTTACAATTTATTTTATTCAGGTTTTGACAGAAACGATGAAAATGGTTAAGCCAAGCTTGGACAAAATCGAAAAAATGCTGGAGAATCAGAATAAAAATGTATGGATTAAAATTTTAAAAATCTGATGCAATCGGCAAAAGCTGGATTGAGTTTCTAATCGTCGGCTAGTTTCCTTTTGTGTATTGCGCCTATGTTACAATTGAATCTTGGTATTTGTATGTATATTCAGACAACAGCAAAGTTGAGCCAGCTGGAGAAACAGTTGAAGGATCTGAACCGGACGTCTTGGGTAATGTCTGGTAAGTTTTGTGTATCATCAGCAGATCCCGTTTATGAATCCCACTTTCACTTGTTACCATAAAAAAGTGTAACAGACAAGAGTAACGTTAAACCTTTACTCTTTTTGGTGCGCATCCGATTTCTGCTTATTGTCAGAGCGTGAGGGCTTTACTAGTGAAATATCGGACCGTTGTTTTTAAGTACAGACAGTCGAGCGCAACGAGTCAAGGTCCGTGCAAAAACAGATATCCAATATTTCACCAGTACAGTCCGAACAAGCAAGGTCAATAAGTAGTTTATTATATGGCTTTTCCGATATGTAATTGACGAATGGAAAGATACTGAACGTCAAATAAAAACTTGCAATTCTGTCGTCATTTCATATAGAATTTCTTTACCAAATTTCCTCTGCATGGTCACTTTTCCTTTCCAGATTGTTCGTAATACACTTTCACTTCATATTTTCACTAAAAGTTTAACTTTCATTTGACACAAGCAAGGCTTTTTTAAATCCTCCCCCTTGAGCGAGCAGCACGGGGAAAATCAGAACTCTTATGAACTATTCAAATTACAGGATTTCCGTATTGGGATTGCTCGCTACCACGGCCATATAATAATTGTCATTTACATTCGATCACAGGAAATAGAGTTTATACACGTTTTGCTGTTCATTACCGGAAAGTACACTTTCATTAATGCCAACCTCAAATTCATTAATGCAAAAATATATTCATTTTATTCAACCGACATTCTCTAGCGTAGATATTCAGCCATTTGCACCAAAGGGCATTCTATAGCGCCAACAGACGACCATTAACACCATTCTACTATACAATAGGGATAATAAAATTTCAATTAGACAAAATATTTCTCTTGCGTAATTGAGATTTTATTATCCCTAATGTATAGTAGAATGATGTTAATGGTGGTCTGTTGGCGGTATGGAATGCCCTTCGATGCAAATGGTTGCGTATCTACATTAGTGAATGTCAATTGAATAAAATGAATGTATTTTTGCGTTAATGAGTTTGAGGTTGGCGTTAATGATAGTATATTTTCTGTTAATCAACAGCAAAAGGTGTAATTGGTGAAGGAAATTTTACAGTATCGGATTGTGATTATATGAGACCCAACCGAGACCAGTAGCAAAAAATGTAATTGCTAGGCCTCTGGCTTGGAATCGAATCGGTAATTTTTCAAATCTAGTGTAGTGTTCTGCCAAATGAGCCACCAACGCCGTTGCCAAGAGCTTGGCAAGAACTCCTGGCCAAACTCTTGCAACGGCCCCCATAACTTCTGTTCTAACGAATATAGTATCAAAATACTAGGACCGGAGAATGACAGTGCTTTTAAAATTGCCAAATAAAATCGGACGTGACAGAATGAACAGATAACCATGTCTCAGTTTTGGTCAACTCATGTATGCACCTTGAACCAAGTGATAAAACATTTGCTCTCAAGATGTTGGAACTTTCTAGATGATGGAACTTTCTATACCCTTGCAGGCAATAATCTTTTTTTCCTCATTGGTGAAACCATATACAAATGGAATAAAAAAAAGTTTATTTATAGAGTTGCTAAAGTTAAGGATAGACCTTGTCCCACAGGAAGGCATTATCTGTTGTTTTGTTCTCTTGTTTATGCTTCTGCTTCTGCTGTCGTACGCAGGGATACAACCAGCATTTCGAAGGAACAGTGCCATAATAAAAAAATGCTGCTCTAAGTGGAAAGAGTTCCCTGGAAAATTCTACCGTTTAAGAATTGAGAAATTGAATTTACTTGCAAAAATATTGGGAAATAAAGAAAAGAATTTTCGAAAAATTATGAAATTTATAAAAAATACGCCTTTTGCTATTCATTACCAGAAAATATGCTATCATTAACGCCAACCTCAAACTCATTAATGCAAAATACATTCATTTTATTTAATCCACATTCATTAGCGTAGATACGTAACCATTTGTATCAAATGGCATTCCATAGCGCCAACCGACGACCATTAACACCACTCTACCATACATTAGGGATAATAAAATTTCACTTACGCAAGAGAAATATTTTGCCTGATTGAAATTTTATTATCGCTAATGTATAGTAGAATGGTGTTTATGGTCGTCTGTTGTCGTTCTAGAATGCCCTTTGATGTAAATGGTTGCGTATCTACGCTAATGAATGTCGATTGAATAGAATGAATGTATTTTTGCGTTAATGAGTTTGAGGTTGACGTTAATGATACTATATTTTCTCGAAATGAACAGCGAAAGGTGTATTATGTCAGAACAAGAGAAGTCTTCCCACCTATGGAAGAATCGATTTCCTTCCCCTGTAGCGTCACCAGTGGTACGTGTTGGGGTCCTTTTACACGATCCGATTCTCGTATAAGATTGGTCATCCTGGGGCATGGAATGTTTTCTCAAAGGTACAATTCCTACTTTCGATTGCGTCACTAACTTAGTGATGCATCCGAAAGACTCCAATGAGTTAATTGGATACATCAGAAGGCACAATCGCGTACAACAATCCTATCGTGTAATTGGGCCCTAAAACAACCTTGAAGACTGGAGTGACTGTGCCTGAGCATAACGTTTTAGTGTTTCTACACCTCACTTGCAACCATGGCGTATTCATGACGGGAAAATTATGAAGGCATTTTTTTAATTCTATTTTTTTGACTTGGATTTTTAATTTTCGTTACTGGACCTTTTCCTAACTTGCTTTGTCGTGTATCCTATCGCATATCAACAGATATTTCAAATTTCTATCATTTAATATACGATAAAGTCAAGCTATGGCGATCTTACCGAGGCACAATTTCTAAAGAGTATTTTAAATATCCAGTAAGAATTTCGATCGGTCGCTGATTCGTCTTACCTACCGTACTGGAAAGTTCATTATAAATTTTCTAATCTTAAATTACATTTACAAGGTACTTAAATTATCATACGTCTTGCATTTCTTTTTTAACGCTAGTAATCTGAACTAGCAATAACAATGTTGATTATGGATGTCAACAGGACTGTGTAGTTGTAAATGAGGTTAACAAGTTTGTTATATGGCTGGCTCTATGCATGAAAAAACCCACTTTATTGGCATTGTTTTCATTTAGATGTCTCAATTATTGGTTTTTACGCGGGAATTCACGGCAAACTGATCTTTCTTTGTGCTCTGTGCCTGCAAAAGCACTTAATGACGAACTCTTTGTCACGCTATATGAATGAAACATATTTTTTACCAGTGTGGGTATATTTTGGTTGTTTAAAACAAGCCATATTTTAAACCTCTCATTAACCTCGTCCGCCTGGTTATTACTGGAAATTATCAGACCGGGGTCTTTTATGAAAGGACCTCGCCCTCCGGGCTCCGTCCATACTGTCAAGACTCCGGTTTTATTTTTCCCAGTAATGACCGCGTTCTTGGTTAATAAGAAGTTGTTAATTTTTTCATATACATAGTAATTCACCTAACACACTTTTCTTTTTAAACTACTTCAGCTTACCCAGAATGCTTTCAATACTCATGGCTGACAGAGGCCAATCGAAACAAAAGATATACCTCTGGCACAGTTCTGTGTGACCGCAGTCTTTCCACGGGCTGGTACAGGTTTGGAGGTCAAGCTGGGTTGCGGATAGCGACTACTTGTGTACCTGAAAACCGATGTGGAACACATGCCTCTGGATGGATGAACGGTGCACATCCAACAGTCAGTGAGGGAAAGGTTACTCGAACAGTTTGTTATCATTGGAATAATAACTGCTGCACTTGGTCAAATAATATTAAGGTTTTAAATTGTGGAAAGTATTACATCTATAAACTTCGCAGTCCTCCAGAATGTTCTTTGAGATATTGCGGCTCAAATTCTTAAGTTATCGGTAGTGACGGTATCGCAATGTCAGTATCCGTGTTAATGATGATAAAATTAAAAGTTCAAAGCAATGATGTCGTTTTGGTACATGTGCATGAGTTATATCACGAAGGTCTGCGAGAGTTGAATCTTTTCAGGTTCAAAAAAGCTTGCAAAATAGAACTAAAGTAAATTGCCTCTATATATACTTGACAACCCTATCAGTTGTCTGAGCTGTTCTCCCAAGAGGTCCAGTAAGGGCCTACCTCTCATGGGTTTAGTGTTACTACAAGAAGAAACAGGAATACTCGGAGAAAACCTGCGATGCTTGGTAGAGTCAAACTGGACAACACTCTTCTCACATGTGACCAAGGTAACTTTAATTAGATAGCTGCATGGAGCCGGAATCAAACCTTAGTCACAGTGGTGAGAGACACGTGCACTACCACTGTGCCACCAGCACCTCCTGCGCGAAACTTAAAAATGTTCACTGCAAAAATACGCTTGATTTCACTGTTGCGACTAAGTCTGCCTTCCAGTACTAATCCTTCCAATGACTCACACAAGTCCTTCAATACGATTTTCCACGTTTTAATGAAGATATCATTGGTTTAGTCAATATTCGTGCTATATTGCTCTACCTCGGTATTGGAAGAACCATAATTTCCCCTTGAAATCCGTCCAATACCATCACCTCGACAAGGTCACCGACATCACAATCTCGAATTCTCATCTGGTATGTTTATTACACGTGAGGATCGGTCTTAATTTTTTTAACACTAGTTTTTATATTATTTCCTTTTATACTAATTCTTTTTTTATATTATTTCTTATTTTTTATATTATTTCTTAACCTGACAAAATTTTAAAAAGTGTAATTGGAGATCAGTTGATTTTCATTTGGTATGAATCATAAGTTCCTCAATAATTTTCCAAACATATTTTCATCTATGATTAGAAATTGGGTAATAGTGGCTACTAAACTCATAAAGATAATGACCAATGGCCCATAGGCTGGTGTTTAGGTCGTTGCCAAGTTAGTGTAGGAATTAGCATGGTTTTGATCGCAATTTTTATTGTATTATTAAATATTCGTAATAAAAATTCACTAAATTTGTATAGGTAGTAAAAACACGAGTTCGAAGGACGAGCGCTATTTAAAGTCTTTGAAAAACTCATGAGAGCGTTTGCTCATGTTTGCTTTAAGTCAGAAGCAAACGAGGGAGAGGCAGACGAAACAAGAATCGCGACATTCCCTTACATCAAAGATACGTCTGAAAAGATATCGCGAATTCTTCGATCATATGGTATCAAATTTGCGCGCAGACCCAACACCATATGAGCGTAAGAGTGGAGCCATCTACAACATAAATCGTTCTGAGTGCAAAGCCAGCTACATAGGTGAAATAAGTCGAAATCTGCGTGTCCGAATAAAAGAACAAAAGAGATACCTGCTTTGAAAGGGCAGGACCAACAACATAGCAGTCCATCATATGCAACCTGAGCATAGGATTGATTGGTGCAATGCGACCTTTCTAGCCCGCATAACAAATAATTTTGATTGCACTTTTCTGGAAAGTTGGTACACCAATGCTGAAAAGAATACCAACAACATTTGTCACGAAGTGCCAGCCACTTATTTGAAACTCGTTCCGAACGAGGAACGAGGAAACTGCGAGAGGAATACTTCGTGAAAAGTCGCTCCAACTTGATGCTTACGCCAATTCATTTTTCAACGTCTCCGAAGATGGTTACCGTGAAGTCGAAGCGTAGGACAAATGATCACTTTAAAGTATATAAATTTCAATTAAATTATTGTTTATGAGGATTGTATTAACAACATTTAATGCTCTTGATTAGAAGCTTTCGTTCAGCAGATAAAATTGTTTAAAAACGGTAAAACCAAGCTTTCGAACTACGCGTCCATCGTCGCGGCAAAAATGGTTTGACAAGCATTCGTTTCTGCTTAAAATTATGTGCTCCATGCAAATTTTATCTTAAAACAACTATTATTTAAAGCTAATTACATTCAAAAACATCCTAAAAACAAACCAACTGTTAAATTATACAAAGTGATTATACTATAAAAAGAAACCAGCTGTTAAATACATACAAAGTGATTAAACTATAAATCATTAATAACGGTTAAAAGCCTTTCTGAACAAGTGGTATGTATACTTCAGGATTATTCCCCCATTGTCTCTGTTCACAATACCATCATTTGCCACCTCCTTCCATTTTCGCTGTCCCCATTTGTAAGCTTGGTTTCACCGCTGTTAAACAGTTTTATCTGCAAGAGGAACGTATCTAATAAAGAATATGAAGATACCTAGCAACATAACTGTTTTAAGTTTAATTTTTAATCCGTTTATAAGGGGCACGAGGTCGCTTGAAAGTGCGAGACGTTCTGATCAACCTCCCATTTAGTCAAAGCTAGCTAACCAGATTAATCCAACCCTTGATGCGAATTACTCAGTAGCTGCGTACCTTTAATCCACTTAATTTACTTTTAAATCCTCGTATCCTACAGTATATCGAAGTATATTTCATTACTTAAGATCAAACAAGGCAGTTTCAAACATACTTCATCAACAAGTAATTGATTTAGTATCAGTAGCGAAATTGTATAGGTTGCTTATAAGTAAGAAAGTACAACCAAGTTGATGATGCATTGTTTTCGCTGAACAGCGCAAGACAAGCCATGTAAACATAGCTGCTTCGCTACCTTCGTGTGGTTATTTAGTTCAGTTATGGCACTATATTAAAACATTAACTCCTTAAGATAGAACAGTTGTATTCATAAATATAAAGTTTACAGCGTTTGTTATACTAATTTGGAGTTCAAGGCGACTTCTCAGCATACAGAATCTGATAGTTAATAATACAGCGTCGTAAATTTTTAACGAGGATTGGAATAAAAACATTTATGCAAGTCAAAACTTGTCATCATTTTCTACTACTTGTATGTTGCCAAACCTTTATTTGGTGACATTCTGACATGACTACATGACTTCTGAGCTAACAGCAAAATTTTACGTTTTTAATTTCTCTCGTTTTCTAAGTATCTAGATTACGTAGGACTTCTTGAGCAAGTCATGTCCTGAAAATATGTTTTTGAAGACACCTTTCTGACAAAGTATTATTGGGCGTGCTGTCTCTTCTATTGTCTACGTAACCACGTTGAAACATAGAATGCCATTTATATCTGTAACGAACTTTCAAACAGCTTTACGTCCTAAATGTGAAATTCATAATTAATGTGTAGCCATGCAACTCAATATGCTTTTATATAACAGTTTAACTTACACTAGCACAGTAATTGTGAGCTGGTGAAGAACTATGGCCGTCTGCTGAAAATATGACATAAAGAAGTGAAAAACTCAGCAAATTTTTTAGGAAGAAAAACATTAATTTCTGTTATTTTCTACCAGTATACGACGCATTTGACCCGTGAACAGTAATGAGTGCTTTATTGTGAGAAAATGGTATATTAATTAGCACAACACGTCAGTGTAATATGTGCATTAACTATCGCCAATCCTATTTTAAATCTTGGAAAAATTAAAAGGAGAAATATTAATCTTTGGAAAAAGGTGCTTAAGGGATGACCTAAGAGGGATGTAACCTAAAATGAAGACATCTTCAGTGTACAAATAATCTCCACAATGATGTGCCGAACTTGAATTGATGAATTTTCAAGAAAAAAAACAAACTAAAACTAAAAAATCCAATTGTTCCACCATATGTAAACTAATAATTGAAACTTCCTTCAACAACAAACCTTCACCTCCAAATTAGTTCCAGCATTCCTGGAGATGATTATACTTGCACATACAGTTACAGTTTACGAAAAATTATTGCATAAGAATTTCTTTGTTTTCAGTCTGTGACGACGATGGGGTGGTTTAAGACTTCTCAAGCCTTCATCGCCGCTGATATTTCTCAGCTTATCCTTGTTTCACAATATATATGTTATTTCTATACCGTAACTCGAGTGGATGTTTTCCTGTCGCGACACAATAACCAATTTTTTCTCTGTTTTCAAAGTGTCACGAAGCTTATTTTCACAACGAAGAAGTTTAATTTCTCTTTTAAAATAAATTATCGATTGTTTTCTATTACGAAGGTATTTTGTCTCCGTCAATCAACTCAAGCAGCCAAGCAACATACACGTTCATATTTCGCAAAAATACGAGAGGCGGTTGTTGGAGAGAGAAGGATTTCCACATTTTCTTTCTCAACAAAATGTGTGTTCGTTTGCAGTGTATTGTTAGGCCTGGTGAATAAACGGAGGATATTTCGCAACGAGTAACTAGTTATTTCAACAGTTTTCGTTGCCTGGATCCTGTTCCCATCGCATTGCATCCCTAATCTCATATCGCTAATCTACACTTTATGGAAAGTCTTTTTTGACGTCTCGGCTAAGTTAAACAAGACGTATTCGCCAAGTATAAGTAACTTATTTATCTGCTTCAAAGATAAATTAGTGTGTTTCGTAAACTGTCTGTATAGTTTTTAACGGTCTGTCTTAGCTACTCAGTGATGGTAAATTTTTCTACTATCCAAAACGACATGTTAGTGAAACAGATGTTGAATATATTGAGAAAAGTTTGAGTACTGCCTATTAAGCAGATTGATGTCTAAAATACATTAATGCTTGGTTAATTAGCATTATGTGTTGGTTTTGATATTGAAGAGTGAGAGACAATCTTTCTTCATAACGATCAGCTGAACTGGAAAGGAACGGCAAAACTGTGAGTGAATCTGTTACAACTTTGCTTCCTTGGTTTATTGTCTACACGCTTGGTTTAATTTTGTAATCGCTTAATTCTTTCTTTTATATCAGAAGATTATTTAACTTTACATTTTACAGTTTTGAATTCTTTTTTTTTTTTCAATTATTCCTTTGAATTTTTCGACGTAAATACTCTAAGTTGATATTTATTCCGAAATAAAATTTACTAGGCAGTTTGTTTTGTTTGCATTTTTTATCATGATTAGTCTTGCAGCTCTTTCAGCTACTTATAAATATCGTTTTGCAAGTCTTCCTTTTTAAAAGATTACGTTGATTTTAAAAGAAAACCGATTTATCCTCGAAATTTCCCTTACTTTCCTTTACGGAACACTTTCTAAAATCTATTATCCTTTCATCTTTTTTCAGGTTTTAAAATGATTAATATTTCATCAGGGCTCATACTGGATCGTTATGCGAAATTAAATTTTCGAAAATGTTTTCTTTCCGTTGTTTTGCTCAACGTGCTTCTTTTCTGCTATATTACTAACAATCTTGCTGCATCAGGTGTTGCGTTTGTGATTTCAAGGAAACGTAAGTCGATAAAGTGTTTTTGAATAATTGCTTAGAAGTACAAAACAGTACATTTCTTTATCAATGATTTATTGCAACTCTCTTCTTTTTTATTCAAGGTAACCATCTCAACGTCTCCTCCACTTGTGAAACGACAGTCTCCAGTGCAATGGATTGCATCCAGACTTCTTGAATGATAGCGATCACCGCAAATCCATTAACCTTGGAACATCTGTAATTGCCAAAGACCAATACCAGAAGAATAAAGAAATGCATGGTGGGTTCAATAATTCTAATCTTGCCGACAGCCTGTTCGGCTACACTGAGAGAGCAGAGGTTAGTTCACCATGTCTGTTTTTGTAAGGTTGGTTTTGGTTTACTGCTTACCTAACGTGCCAATAATTTTTAACGTTGTCAGAAAGGGAACGAAAGATTTTTCCTGGCTTCCAAGAAACAATTGTCTCAAGGTATACAAGGTAATGATGCACCACTGTCATTAGAACCATAACCTGCCAAACTTCTCATCTTAATGGAATTTTTATTTTATTGTAAGCTAATGGTCTACGACGACAAACATGACTGGTCTATCCACACCTCTATCATTAAAGAAAATTGCCTCGTTGTAGGAATCTAATTTGCAATAAACATTGCAAACAAACTGAGATAAACCAGTTGTTCAATGACACATTTCAGTTTGCCAAAAAGGAGTGGGGTTTCCCTTCTGTTTTCAATTGGCTCATCACCTCCTGATTTCAGTAGTTTTCTTTTCTTTTCATAGACTTTTCATTACATTGAAAATGACTCAAAATCCATGAATGTTTAACGATAAAGTGAGCGATATATGTTCGATCAACTAATTTTCTTGTGGCGGCATCTTCTTTTTAAGCATTTATGGTAGTTTTACTACTAAGACATATCCTTGATATGTCAAAAACATTTTACGCAAGTAGAGTGCATCGATGAATACAAAAATAATATACAGCTGAACAACGCTAACTGAACAACAACGGGCGCCACTGGGAGACATGGCAGGATACGAAGTATCTTCGTATTTAGTCAGTAATACATCCAAGATTGCACATGGATAACGTTAAGTACAACACAGAATCGAAATAATTAAATATGGCTCGGGAATGGTCGTTCTTATAGGATCCTGTAACTCCTCAATTCGGCTTAGAAACGCGCTGTAATTATTTGCAAGTACTTCCCTGTTGGAAGAAAAACGCCTGTAAAAAATATTTGATCCGGTAAACATCGAAACTAAGATGTCGTACTCTAAATGAGTAGTTTTTACGTCACTTGCAAGGAGTCTATATGACAAATTGAATCGTTATATGATTCGCGTTATGTCATATAAATAAATGCACACACTATGCTTAACAGACAGATGATTCCAACCAAGAGCGGAGTTTCCTAGACAATCCATGGTTAAAAAATAAATTTCTGGAGCCATTTTTTAAAATGTATTTTAGTATATCTTAGTCTTACTATGTGTTTATGCTGAGTTTTTAATCTTTTAAATCTTTCTGGAAGATGATGTAACATTCGCAGATCGTTCGTGGGTGAACGACTTCGGAAAACGAGGTCCAAGGTATGTTACTCATTCAATGACTAGTGTTCGTTATAAGTTGAAGAAGTTTTTTTGAGAAGGCAAAAACATTGTATATAAAAACACTACAATGCTGTATCTATGACGTATCAATAACAACGCAAAATATTTTTTTATAAGTTATGGTTTTGAGAAAATTCACACTGAGGTCGTTTCAATGAGGAACATCAGTGACTCAAAGAACCATCACCAGATTTTGGAAGGGAATGGAATTCTAAGGTTTTTCTCTCAGGAGGTATGTTTGACTTGATTTTTGTCAAAACATAAACTAAGATGTCTGCGAGAAATGTGTCGATGACCCTTGCTGTATACAATGTTTTATATCGCATAAAATGGCACACAATCTTTGCTCAAATCGTTGCGATACCTCCCATGTTCCACTATATTTACCCTGCATGCCCTTCCCACGTTTCAGTCTTGCTTTCGTCGCAAAACCTGCCTGCAACTTTACAAGACGAGGCGAGTAACAACGTAGCTGGGCGCAGAATTGGCTCAGGATTTTACTTGACGATATTACTCGCTCAAACTTTGTGGTAAAGGTGGAGAATATCAAATGGCCGACAAAGTAATTTCTGCAACGGTCGTGGCTCGTCAGTGATTCCTTTATATATCCATATAAAAAATGCCATGCTAATACTTCATTTGGAGAAATTCGCAAGAAAAGCCTGTCGATGAAGAAGAATCGACTCTTTGAGTCATCTTCTCTAGAGCTTGTAATCGCAAGACTAACCTCAGGCACAGCTTTCGAGAGACTTCACCAGAAATCAGAATGCTCCTGCTGGACCTCAGGTCAATTATTATTTTAATTCATTCTTTAAGTTTCCGAATTTTTGTTTCCAAAAATAAAACGAAGTGTATTTTGAAGAGGAAATAAGCAACCTTTTCAACGTCGTCACCTTACTGTTTTCTTGCATCATCGTCTCCATAAGTTTTGATCCGTTGAAACGGAACTTGTTGGCCGACTCATGCTCTCTGTTCTAGCATGTTGCACATGATAAGGTAAGGCAGAACAACTGAGGGTGTTAGAAATGGCGTTAGGCCCTCTTAAAGTTCATGAAAACAAGAAAAACTAAAACAAATTACATTTATCAGCGAATTATTACCGATTCCTCAACATTAATTCAATTCATTTTCAGTAAATTCATTGACTTTACCAATATTTATTCGTCTCGAATCTCACAACTTTTACACTTTGTCCAGACTAACCAAGACGAGAAATCACCCATGGAAAGTGACACCTACGTTGGATGTGCGTTGTCCTTTCTTGGTATACTGGTCCTGAACAGTGCAGTCCAGTGAGTTTTAATTTTAGGCAACTTCTGCATGTCATCACATTTCAAGAATAATTTTTTATAGGTTAAGATGTTACTGTCATGTAGTCGGGCAGCATCGGCTATAGCATGCACACATTGAAGCATTAATGCCTTTATCTGCCTTATCAACGAAGCCTTAGTCAATGGTCAGGTCCGTCTTGACGCGCTTTCAACAAAAAAAAAACATCAAATACCATTGAATCTTCATAATCTCTAAACAATTTCTCTAATTTAAATCAGTGCCACATATTGATGCTAGGATGTATACTATATTTATCATCTCAATAGTCGCCAAGGTTTGACGCCTTGGCCTGAACTGATCATTTTTCACTTCAGTCCGCCAAAGAAAAACGATAAGACAGTTTCATAATGTAAATTAAAGAACTACGTATGAACACTTTCTGGTGGCACTAACCACTTAAATTAGCATATTTTCCCCGCGTAACTAGTGAGGCAAGATCGTTGTTACTGGATACTTTGATCATTGAAACGTGAGTTTCCATCGTAGTTTCAAACACTTTTTGTTGCCATCTCCAGCAGTTTAAGAGTTATGTAATTATATTCTTAATGCGCACGCTCTCAAGCTATTCTCTCAGAAAAACTTTCTGAGTCCTTGACGGGGAACGAACCCGTAACCTTCTGATCGCCGGTGAGATGCTCTAACCATTGAGCTACACAGACTCAGATGGTGAGCGAAGGTTACATTTATGTACTGGTTAATGCGCACGCTCTCAAGCTATTCTCTCTGAAAAACTTTCTTAGAGAATAGAGAAAAACTTTAGAGAATAGAGAAAAACTTCTGAGTCCCCGTCATGGACTTAGAAAGTTTTTCTAAGAGAATAGCTTGAGAACGTGCACATTAAGAACATTTACCAAGCTACCACAATTACATCATTGATCAGTTATGCAATTGCTATATAAATTCTATAGTGAAGTTGCAAATCTCTGATACTAATCTCTGTCAAAATTAGCAATGATGGATATACTTATCAACTTGTTCATTAAAAGGATGATATCAAAATCTTCAAATTACGTTACAAATTCATAGCAATGGTAGTCGAGTGAACCAAATACTGATTGCTTCAAGGGAAGCAGTCATGGTAATAGAGACATCTATGGCATTGGGTTTATGTTTTGATTACAGTTCGGATTAATTCGTTTATTTGGGGAATTATAATGAAAATTATAATTCTGTAAATTAAAGTAAATGATATTACCTGCAATTTCAAATCTAGATAATAGTGGAAATCTAATAATAGTGGAAATTACCTCGGATATTGATAATTAACACTTCTGTTATAAAATTATTCCTAGACTACTGCTACTTGCCAAAAGTGATCATTCGAAAATTATGGTGCAAAGCTTGACCGGCTTAAGTTCTTCGGGGAAGTTAATCACAGGCTTAGTGCTACTGTTATTCCAAGCTGCTATGGCAAGTGATTATACAATGTCATACTCTACAGCAGGGGTGTCAAACTCAAATTCACAGTGGGCCAAAATTAAAAACTGAGATAGAGTCACGGGCCAAACTCAATATTTATTGAAAAATTAATTGCAACTGATATGTAATATTTAACCTTTTTATATAGAAACAAACTTTAGTTTTGCTTAAACACAGAATCTGGAACAAACACATGAGAAATTAAATTTGAAATAAAAGACATATCAGTGGTATTCATTTTTTATTTTAATAAACAAAATAAATTATGTCTCTCTCTGCATCCTTTCAAGTTTCTTTTTAAAGTCTTTTAAAGTCTTTAAGGTCTTGACTGCGCGCCAACATACTAGAAAAGCATTCTGGGATTTGTAGTATTAGCGGTGCATGCGGCGGGCCAGCTCTAATGCACATTTGATGTGATCTCGCGGGCCAAATATAATTATCCTGCGGGCCAGATTTGGCCCGCGGGCCTGAGTTTGACATATGTGCTCTACAGGAACATACTTTCGAAACGAAGCCGAAGGACGTAAGTCGTAAAATATGGCACGACATAATTTTTCATTAACCAGACGACAATTATACGACATAAAGTAAGAACCAAATACCGAAAAACAACGTCTTGCAAACTTAAGATTTACGTCAAAACAACACGAATATAAACGGTAATATTTCGACCTCGTCTCAACGGGAACTCACTTTAATATGTTTGACAATGTCTTTGAAGTATGGTTGAAATATTACCTTTTGCGGAAAATATAATATTAAACCAACTCCGAAAAGAAGCATCTTGGTGGCCAAAATATGAGTGAAAGCACAAGACAAAATTGAGGAGTTAATATTTTAACTGTACTACACTTCCATACTGCTTTTCGGAGTTTGTTTTATTTTACATTATATTTTATAAAGTTCTCGGCAGGCATTGGATTTTGCAGAGAACTTTTCATGAATTAACCTACACTCCTAAATTCAAGTAGGGAAGTTGAATAGAGCGGTATTCCAACTCAATATTATCGTTTGCATTCATCTTGCTTTTACTTAAATCTTACGTTCGCAAGATGTTGTTTTTCGGAAGTTGTTTCTTACTTTACAATTTTCCATTTACCAGTATTGTTTATATATTTAAACTATGGCGACAAATAATTTGTTTTTTTGTCGTTTGCTGTCGTTGCTATTCGTAGTATGGAAGACTTGTTAACTGAGAACGAGGTTCGTACGGAAAAGCATTTGTCTGAGGTTTTTGTATCGATGGAGTGATGGTAGTGCCAAGAAAAAAAAAAACAAACATAAATACTTTGCAGCACACACCAACAAACCAGGTTAATAAAGAATTAGGTAATAGGCTTTTGGTTTTCTTTTCCGGTTTCACTCGTGTTTTTGTATTCCGAGATTTTTTTAACTACCACCTTAAGTTTAGAATTAGTCTTAGCGTCAGGGTTAGTGTTAACGTATGGGTTAAGATAAAACTTGACTTGTAACTTTGAGGCATCAATAGGTGTGACAGTGTCAGGCCCATTTTTTGATCTCAACTTAAATAATTGACGGGAACGAGGTTCGAAAGCATATAAACTGGAGGCCACAATTGAAAAATCTTGGCCTCCTTGAGTAAGAGTGCGTCATTTTACGAACGGACAGTATAACTAACTCCACCACAGAATTTTTCTTATTATATGGCTGAGCTCCTTATCTGGTCTATAGGAATGCCGCACGGTGATTGGCCATCTAGCCACCCAATAAGATTTCCGTACTTACCATCAAGTTCAGGCGGGAAAAATTTCGAGTTAATGTGGAGACAAACAAACGTGATCCATTACAATTTTACTAAAGTTTGACAGCAACCAAGCGTTAATCAGTTAATCAAATTTTCAACTGTGTTTTTAAGCAGAAAACCTGATGAATAGAAGCAAAAAAGACAAACCACGAAATTTTTGGTTGAAACAAGCAAGTAAATATACACCACTACCTCCCGAAACGTATAAAAATAGCATTAAAATTGATGAAAGCAGGAACCAAAATTCGCGAAATAAATTCCTTTTAACCTCCTTTATTACGTTCTTCAGGAAAGTATTTGTCTTCAGTTTTTTCGTACAGACCAAGTCTCTTCGTCTCTCGTCAGGCAAACTTTCTCCTACAGACCTCACACTCAGTTGATAATTAACCATTATTTCACTTTAATTTTAGGTGCTCTTCACGGCTATGTCAATCAATCTTTCCCCATTTCAACAATGTTCGAATGCCAACTAAAGTGTTCCATCCTTCATCCAATATGCAAGTCTATCAACTATATTGAAAATGAGGATGGCTTCAACGTGTGTGAAATAAATAACGAGGCGAAATATTGTGCATTGCCCGGAGACTTTATAGTTAAAGAAAACTCATTTTATGTTGAAGTCGTACCGAGACATGACGAAGTGAGTATTATTTTTCGAAGCTTTAACATGTTATTTTCTCGTTCTAGTTTTCATATCCATGAAAAGATATATGTCCTATTTATAAACTGAACGACTAGATCGTACTGGATGTACAAACGCATAACCAAGACGAGAGATTTTACGTCCAACAACGAGCACCAATATCAAATTTACCATATCCAGCTCATTCAATGGGATTACTCCGTAACATCTATACAGAACTTCGGCGTCCGTGCTCGGCTGCTGTGAGCTTTGGAATAGCTAGGTAACCTGGCCTAGAAATGATGTCAAAGGGCATCCACTGAAATCGGTCAGAATTGCGACTGGTTTTTCTCAAACACTTTCGAGCAAATGCAAAATGTCGGTAATTTATCTCGAGCAACCCGATGACTACATTCACCAAATGATGCGAGACCCTTATCTTCTGGCCACAAAACTCGCTTATCCTTTTAACCTGGTGAATGGAGCATTGAGCGAGCGGTCTGGGTCTAAAGCACGATTCCAGTCCAAGTCTTTGATGTTGTATTTTTCTTAGTAGGAATCTGGTGGGCTTTATGGAGGACTTTGTTTTTGTAGTACAGGAAAAACTCTGTCTATAGTTTACTTATTTATACGCATTTTGGTAGTTTTGTCGTTTTTCACGAATGAGAATCTTTCTTCTGTAGTACTGGTGTTCCAAATGTGGACACAGAGGTGTCATTGTGGAGACAAAGGACGTTCCTGGTTATAAGTGTTTGTGTAGAAAAGAGTTTTACGGTGACAAATGTCAGAACGGTAGGTAACCCAGATAAATATCTATTGAGGAAAGAAAATCTTTCTGGAATTAAGTAAATAACAAAATTCCAACTCATCTTGCTCCTCCTGTTACGACACCTAAGCCTGCTCCTACTCCTACTAGGTATCCCAGGCTTCCTCTTAATCCTAATTTACCCCCACTCTTACTGTTATGCTCTACTGCTACTCTTACTCTCACTCTTACTCCTACCCATATTCCTACACTTACAACTACTCCTACTACTCCTACTACTCCTACTCCTACATCTACCCCTACACCCACTCCCTACACCTACATCTAATCCTACTCCTACTCCCACCTCTACTTCTGTTTATTCTCCTTATAGTGCTTTAATCATTGTTACAACGTGACTCTAAATAGAATTATCTATTTCATCTCTAAACCTGCTGTTGGACAGATATTAGAGAGTTTAAGCAACAAGCGTTCTTGATTCACGAACGGCGTTTTCTTTCAGTGCAAATTTTGATCTAAAACAAAGGAAACTAATAATTTGAAATTCCAAGGGCATCGCCAAGCATCGCAGTCGTCTTTCTAAACAGGGGTTCCTTTCCTTCTAGAAACTCAAAGCATGGCAACGGTTAATTTTTGCCCTAGATGTAAACGTACTAGATAGGCATTGAATCTTAGGCCCTCACATACTCATTCAACACATTCTGAGATGTTTAGTATATTCCAAGCAATAACTTTACCCCTCAATGAAATTCTGGGACACAGGTCTCCCCAGGCATCCCCTTGGCCGCGCCGTTGGATGTCACTGACCGCATCTTGGCGCTTATAAGATAACGCTCACTCCTAGAATGCATATACACACAAAAGTTTACCGCTGACTCACTAATACGACATGATATGATCTCTCTTGGGATTTTTATGTTATTCTTCATCTTTATTTGAATGGAAAAATTCCATTGAAGGAATACTCTACTCAAAATTCAAAAACATCTTTTACCTGTATTTCGGATTGCCGTTCGTTATACAGGAAAGTCTGTTGCTTAAGCTTCCATCTGGAGTTACTAAAACCCAAACTCATTCATTTTTGGAAAAAAGAATTCCCTATCTTCTAAAAGACAATTTCGACCATTCAGTCCTCCATTATGTTCCTTTTTTTTTGAAGTTAGACATGCTAACTGAAAAAGATGTAGAACCAAGAGTTGCGGCATCATGCGTTCTAACCATTACGTTGATGTTATTTTATCATTCCTTTACTTAACTAACTTTCTCTTACACTGGGACTCCATTAAGAGAAAAATCCGTCGATTATCTTACGCGGGAAGCCAAACTTTTTTCAACAAATTAAGCAGTGGCTTCCAGACCCGCGCACTTGGCATAGTTGTTACCAAGCTTCACGGAACGGTTGGCGAGGATCTGACTTCCATTCACGATGTGACGATAAAGGAGCCACAGTTACCATCATCCGAGTTGGAGAATACATCTTTGGGGGTTACACTGACGTTTCATGTGGAGGTAAGAGCAGCGGCGGATTAAGGGCAGGATGACCGTTGGCTGGGACCCGGGCTCCCCACATTAGGGGACCCCGGGCGTTGAGGCACTGTAGATTTTATTTCCTTTATATTGAAACATAAAACTTTGTTTTTCCATGTTTAGACCAGTTGAACCCAGCGTGGATGTGTACGTGAGGTTCATTAATCAGAAAATTAATAAAAACAAATATAGAGTGAATATATATGAGTAAAAGCATGAAAAAACATATTTTGTTGTTACCGTCTTGTGTTCAGTAATGTTCATTATGTACGAAAACTGTTTACCAGCGGTTTTCGCACATACTGTACGGTAAAAGAGCGAGGTTTTCTGAACAGAAGCCGAAGGCAAGTACTTTTCCACTCAGACCGAGTAAACGAGTTTCTTATATGGTTTTTCGATGGTTTTCTGTTTTTGTTTTTAAAGCTTTTTGATCTGGGAGTCTGTCTTTTACCTTGTCCCTGTAGTTTTAATTCGTCTTGCCTAGGTTTACACAAGTTTATCATTCGTTTGTCGTGCTTTAATGTGAATAGGTTCAAAGTAAAGCTACACTAATGTTCAAGCACATTCTACTGTCCAGAATTTTTCAACGAAGATCACCTGTTCTCATTCTTTTCCATTCAAATCATCTTAAACGTTTTCCCGCCGAAACTTGCTAGTGCGAAAAAAGTTATATTTCCCGCAAAAACAATGTCGAATCATTCCAGACAGTTTGGAAACCAAACAGTTTGAGACATTTTTTGAACGAACCTACAAACGAACTGAGTGATATAACAATTCACTATTATAATGTTTATGATGGACGGAAATGTTACTTGTAGAGTGTGCAGAGGGGTTGCATACTCGGTCTCCAATTGTATCTCTGACAGTTTTGCCGCTGACATACTCATGGTGCAGTCGCATGTGTTTTGCTTAAGTTAATATCTAGGATATTGTAGGATATTGTGGTCTGAGGAACGGAAGATTGCAATGTGAGTAATGGGAATTCGGTAGATTTGATTTGCTTTTGACGTATTTGATTCATTTAGTTTTACATTAAGAAATGAAACGAGTAATTTACAAACATTTTTCGACAATTTAATAGTTTAATTCTTTGACCGATTTGTCTTTCTCCTTACCAGGATCTTCGGGTTACAAATCAAGTAGAAATTCGTTCATTTTCTCGCTTCGAAATAAGGACAACCTCCCACCATTCAAGGCTCCAGTGTTTCGATACAGTAGCGCAATTTACTGCTTCTCTGGCTCTGGTCCAACCTTTGGAGGAGGTCATGACATTAACATCGCTGACAATGCACACTCAAACACCGGCTCCAGCACAAATTTTGGTTTTACATACCGACCTCCATCTGGCTACAGTTACTACTCCATCAACACCAGGGCTCTTTTGGCTGGGAGTTACTACTTCACTGTATCTGAAGTAGAAGTCTTCTATTTACGCTAGACTGTAACCCTCATGTTAACCGCTGAAGCAGTAAATGATTAGCGTGTTGTTAGTTGATTGAAGTTCTCATAATACTTCGCTTACTAAAATAAAAAAATATAATTAAAAAACATATTTGCTTAGAGTTTGTCAAACTCATACACATTCATATATTGATTTTAAAACTGGAGCGTAACCCATGTAGTCTAAATGCGGTGGCCACCCTCCCCCCTTCCCCCTTGTGTTCGTCGCGAGTGGTGGGCTCCAAATGATGTAAAGTTAAGCAAGCGACTTTTACTGATTAACATCATGGAAAAGAAGGTTCATTAATGTAAATATCCAATCCTAAATCTTTCCTATAATCTCGCGAAAATTGTTTTGTTTCGGGGATTAGATTTAGGATTTATGTTTCCAGGTTAGGTTTAACTTAGAAACTTTATCAGTTATTGTAGAACTGTGACTTAATAATTGTTTACACTCGCCATTTGTCCTGCGTGTTTTAGCTTCCTGACAAATGCGATCGAGTGGATTGAATTTGCTGATCATCTGTACAAAGCTATACGGTACAATACTTTGGTGAGTTGTTTACTCAATCGCATTCTTCAGGATGAGAAAAATCGCAAGAAGAATCTCTCGTGTGAACAACTCTTAGGGCCTTGTGTTAGGGTTATCTATTAGGGTGAACTTCAGTTCAAAACTGTTTATTCTAGTTTTTTCTAGCTGACAACTAAATTTAGGGCTTCTTTTAATGTTGACACACGGCACGAGTGTCGTATTAGGGTTGTCCCACCTGATGGATGTGATTTAGTCGATAGAGTCTTGTGGACGTGTTGCAACATTTGCTAACGTGAAAGCAAGAAATGTGTTCATATAATCGCTGGCGCCAAGGAGTGGAAGAATCACATCTCACAATCGTAGAGTGTCCATGAATGTTCAATTCTTTCCATTCCTAATCGGACTTTAATATATTCACTTTGGCTAATTCCAGACGATTTTACTCATCAAGGAAAGACTTCTCAGACCGAAGAGAGTCATAAGACTATCTCAAAAGAGCTAATCTGAATTATCTCCTGTTTGTCCTGATAGAAGCTCCATTATTTTACTCTGGCTAATGCCAGACAATTTTATTCGCCAAGAGGAAACGTCTCGGACCAGTTAAAACAAGTTAAGGTTAAGTCACAATTAGGCTACATTCCCATACGTTCCGTAAGATCTACTCCAACAGTTTAACGTTGTAACCAAACTCGAACTCAAAATCAAAAAGAGTGCTTAGTCAAGGCACCACTTGTGCGCAATGACGTCAAGAGGAGAGCGCACATGGGTACATAAGCTGCTAGTGCGTTCCCTCAAAAAAGTTTCACATGCAATTTCATGTACCAAAACAATATTTCACATGTGAACTGTTTCAATTCCATATGTGAAATGAAAATTTCATATGTGATGTTAATTTTCATACACGATTCTTCCATTTCATATTTGAAATGCAAGTTTCGTACAGCAGGATTTCATATGTAAAATTTTGAACTAGTTCATTTCATATGTCTGCAGTACAACCGACGTCTTTGACAAAGAACTTTACCACTTAATACAGATGTTCAGGAAAAAAACTACAGTGAAGCATTCGTCGAGAAACAGCTCACTGCACCACCCAATCCTTTTAAGCCAGAAGCAAACGAGGGAGAGGCGGGCGAAACGAGAATCGCGACATTCGCTTACACCAAAGATACGTCTGAAAAGATATCGTGAATTCTTCGATCATATGGTATCAAAGTTGCGGGCAGACCCGACCCAATATGGGCGTAAGAGAAAAGCCATCTACAAGATAAATCGTTCTGAGTGCCAAGCCAGCTACATAGGTGAAACAAGTCGAAATCTGTGTACCCGAACAAAAGCACAAAAGAGATGCCTAGTTTCAAAGGGCAGGACCAACAACATAGCAGTCCATCATATGCAACCTGAGCATAGGATTGATTAGTGCAAGGCGACCTTTCTAGGCCTCAGAACAAATAATTTTGATTGCACTTTTCTGGAAAGTTGGTACACCAATGCTGAAAAGACAACCAACAAAATTTGCCACGAAGTGCCAGCCACTTATTTGAAACTTGTTGTGAACGAAGAACGAGGGAACTGCGAGAGGAGTACTTCGTGAAAAGTCACGCTAACTTGATCCTTACGCCAATTCATTTTTTCAACGTCTCCGAAGATGGTTACCGTGAAGTCAAAGCGTAGGACAAATGATCACTTTCAAGTTTTTAAATTTCAATTAAATTATTGTTTATGAGGATTGTATTAGCAACATTAAATACTCTTGATTAGATACTTTCCTCCAGCAGATAAAATTGTTTATAAACGGTAAAACCAAGCTTTCGAACTATAATATAAATAACAATGCCCAGCAGATTGGGCGAAGTATCGCCATATGTAAACATTAACAATTGCTTAAACAAAGAAGGCTAGAAGAGTTTAAAACATATTTATTGACTAACGTTTCGTCGCTACAAGCAACATCTTCAGAGTGGAGATCAGGGATTACAACGAGATATATTTATATAACAAACAGTATCGAACGACAATTAAGATGATATATTTACAACAGTAACGGAAATTGACAGGAGACAGCAGTAAGGTGTTATCAGAAAAGGGAAAGAGGCATAGAACCAATATTCCCGTTAAGAATGGGTTTTAATTAATTAATTAGAAGACTTTCTTTAAGGAGTAGTTCAGAAGCAGAAGGCGACGAGGATAATATTTTGAAGTCGGAAAATTAAAACCCATTCTTAACGGGAATATTGGTTCTATGCCTCTTTCCCTTTTCTGATGACACCTTACTGCTGTCTCCCGTCAATTTCCGTTACTGTTGTAAATATATCATCTTAATTGTCGTTCGATACTGTTTGTTATATAAATATATCTCGTTGTAATCCCTGATCTCCACTCTGAAGATGTTGCTTGTAGCGACGAAACGTTAGTCAATAAATATGTTTTAAACTCTTCTGGCCTTCTTTGTTTAAGCAATTGTTAATGTTTACATATGGCGATACTTCGCCCAATCTGCTGGGCATTGTTATTTATATTAAAGTTACGATTTCCGCCTGGACAATCACTCGTAGACATTTTGAAGAAACGATACAACAATGGAGCTTTCGAACTACGCGTCCATCGTCACGGCAAATATGGTTTGAGAAGCATTCTTTTCTGCTTAAAATTATGTGCCCCATGCAAATTTCATCTTAAAACAACTATCATTTAAAACTAATAACATTCAAAAACATCCTAAAAACAAACCAACTGTTAAACTATACAAAGTGATTATACTACAGGGTGTCCCAAAAAAACCGAAAACTATTGAAATCACTTATTGTTAAAATTTGAATGCCCTACGAAAAAGTTGAACGTAATGATGCGTAAAATATTGATTAGATGTATGAATTAAAATTTAGGTGAGAAAATCGCCTTGTAAAGTGCGCGATTTTTTGTCCGTGGGAATTTAAAGCAAATTATAAAATTCTAACACAGAAAAATTTTGTGAAAATGATAAAATTCAAATAAGTCCTGTCATCGCTTCGAAAGAAAATGGTACAACTGACCACAGAACAAAGAGTTTTTATTGTGATAAATTGTACGCATACCCAAAGTACAACAGAAGTGCGAAACGCTTTTCAACAAAGGTTTCCAGATAGAAATCCACCTGCACCAAGCTCAATTTTGAGCAACGTCAGAAAGTATTTAAACGCAGGTACGAGTTTAAACATTAATAAAGGGCATTCTGGCAGAAGAAGAACTATTCGAACTGCGCAAAATATTGACGCTGTAAGAGATCTGTTCCAGCAAAATCCTCACGTGAGTGCTCGTCGCAACCCCATTCCGATTTCCAGATTTTTAAAGATTACGATGGTTTTTTTAAGAAAATCGATTTATCAGCACAGTTCCGCTTGCCTTCTTGTAAGGGACACCTTTTGAAATGTATTTTCCTTTTATCTATTTTCAGCTTTGAAAATGATTGCTATTTCATCAGTGCTCATACTGGATCGTCATACGAAGTCAAATTTTCGAAAATGTTCTCTTCCCTTTCTTTTATTCAACGTGCTTCTTTTCTGCTATATTCGTAATAATGTTGCTGAATCAAGTGTTGTGTTTACGATTTCAATGAAAAGTAAGTCAGAAAAGTGTTTTTAAATGTTCTCTTAGAAGTACAAAAACAGTACATTTTTTATCAATAATTTATTGTAACTCTTTTCTTTCTTTTTATTCAAGGTCACCATCTCAACGTTTCCTCCATTTGTGAAACGACAGTCTCTAGTGCAATGAATTGCATCCAGATTTGCTTAAATGAAAGGGATCACCTCAAACCCATTAACGTTGGTACCTCTTTAGCTGCCAAACGCAGCTACGAGACGAATGAAGAAACGCATCGTGTATACAATAGTAGTAATCTTGTCGACACCAAGTTCGACTACTTTGAGAGAGCAGAGGTTAGTTCACCATGTCTGTTTTTATAAGGTTGGATTTAATGTACTGCTTACCTAACGTACTGATAATTTTTAACGTTGTTAGAAAGGAAACGAACCATTTTTCCTGGCTTCCACGAAACAGGTGTTTCAAGGTATACTAGGTAATGCGACACTCTCATTATAACCATAATTTGCCAAACTTCTCATCTTAATGGGAGCTTTTTTTTATTGAAAGCTAATGGTCCACGACGACGAATATGCCTGGTCTATCCACACCCCTATCGGGAAAGAAAACTACCTCGTTATGGGAAACTGTGTTGACGCAGTCTAATTCACAATAAACATTGCAAACAAACTGAGATAAACCAATTGTTCAATGACACATTTAAGTTTGCCGAAAAGCAGTGGCGTTGCCCTTCTGTTTTCAATAGGCTCATCCCCTGCTGTTTTCACTGTTATTTGTCTTTTTGATAAACTTTTCATTACATTGAAAATGACTAAAAATCCATTATTGTTTAATGATTAAAGTGAGCGATATATGCGTCGATCAACTAATTTTGTTGCTGCGGTATCTTTTAGTTTTCCATTTATGGCAGTATAACTAGTAAGACATATCCTTAGTTTTTAAAAACATTTTACGGAAATATACTGTAGCTTAACAACGCTCAAGCAACGACGGCGCCACTGGGAGACATGGCAGGATACGAAGTATCTTCGTATTTAGTCGGTAATACATCCAATATTGCACAGGGATAACGTTAGTGTACAAAGTAGAATCAAAATAACTAAGTATAACTCACCAATTCGCCTTCATATAGGATCCTGTAAATTCTAAGTTCGGCTTAGAGACGCGCTATAATTATATGCAGGTGCTTCCTTGTTGGAAGACAAACGATTGTAAAAAATATTATTTGATCCGCAAAACGTCGAAACTTCGAGGTTGTCCTATAAATGAGTAAATTTTAAGTAACTTGCAAGGGGTCTGTATGACGAATTATACAGTTATATGATGATCGTTATATCATGTAAATAAACTATATATTGTATATTAACAGACGAATGGTTCCAACGAGAAAAGAAGTTGCCAAGACGATGCATGATTATCAAATAAATTCCCGAAGCCATTTCTTTTTAATGTATATTAGTAATTCTTAGCCTTACTATGTTTCTATGTTGAGTTATTAATGATTGAAACCTTTTTGGAAGATGACGTAAAGTTCGTTGATCGTTCATTGGTGAACGTCTTTGGAGAAGGAAGTCCAAGGTATGTTCGTTGTTCAAAGGTAACTGGCTGTTTAAAGTTGAATAAAGTCGTTTGTTTGAGAACGCCAAAAGATTACCATGTTGTATCTATGGCGTATCAATAGGGAAATTTTTTTTTTCAGTTATGGCTCTGAGAAAATTGACACTGAGATCCTTTCAATTAAAAACAGCAGCAAAACAAAGGATCATCACGAGATTTTGAAAGGGAAGACAATTCTCAGGTATTTGTCTCACGAGGTATGTTTGGCTTGCTTATTGTCAAAACATAAACTGAAATGTGAGCGAGAAATGTGTCGGTGATCTGTGGCGCATACAAAGATTGCAAAATACCAATTGGATTCCCGTGTTTGGATATTGTGATCCAAACACGCGGGTTGTTGCAAGACATGAGAAAAGCGTGAAAAACACGAGCCGCTGGGCAAATGCTTTTAGCTTAAGAAGATCAAACTTTTAGCTTAAAAGAAGATCGAACCCTTGTCAGCAAAGAGAAGTCACTTCAACGCGGTCGAGTGAAATGGAGGAAAAACAAGCCAGTTTTTTAAAGCTATTTGAAGGTCAAGGAACGCACCAAGTTGTTACATCACAGTATTCAAACACGAAAACTGTTACGTGTAGACTGAACGTGAAAAACAAACTTCAGTACTCTTTTGATGGGAAATTTTCCGTGTTCGGATACTGTTATCCAAACACGTTTACAGTAAACCGAATAGAGCTTGCGAACGAGTCACTATTTTTTATGATATAAAATGACACACAATCTGTGGAGAAATCGTTGGGACGTGTCCCATGTCCCACTGTATTTGCCCTCCCATTCCCACGTTTCAGTCTTGCTTTCGTCACAAAACCTGTCTGCAGCGTTATAAGACGAGGCGAGCAACAATGAAGTTGGGTACAGAGTTGGCTCAACGATTTTAATTGCAAACATTTCTCGCCAAAATTTGGTGATGGAAGTCGAGACAATCCAATGGCCACCAAAATAATTTCTGCAATGGTCGTGGCTTTTCAGTAGATTCCCTTACATACCCAAACTAATATGCCCTGCTAACACTTGTTTAGGAGAAATTAGCAAGAAAAGCCTGTCGATGAAGAAGGGACTTTTTGGGTCATCTTTTCTAGAACTTATAATCACAAGCATAGCCATAAGCACAGCATCTAAGAAACTTGACAAGTAATCAGAATACTCTCGATGGACCTTAGGCCACTTATTTTTTTTCATATATTCGTTATGTTTCTTGATTTTTCTTTCCCAAAGATAAAACGTAGCATAATAATAATAATAATAATAATAATAATAATAATAATAATAATAAGTCTTTATTGAAATACTCAAAACAAATGTCTGAGTTTACATGTTAAAATGCTACAATTAGATATTACAGAATTATTTACGTCGATTATAAAATTACGGAAGTAATAAAATATAAAAATATAAACAGTTCGTATAAAATTGAAAAGATATCTATCTGAAGAGGAAATAAGCACCCTTTTCAACGTCGTCTACAGAAGTAATTTTTTTTTTTTTATTATCAAGTCCGTATGTTTTGATCGGTTGAAACGTAACTTTTTAGCCAATTCGTGTTCTTTGATCGGAAGCAAAGAACGCGAATGGGCTAAAATAGACTTAAAACCTGGGATGCATTGAAGATACAAAAGATTGTGTTAATAAGATCTTAATTCTCTACCTACTGTACGTTTGGCATTGGCGAGTTAAATAGTGTGACGTTATCCAGAGTAAATTACTAAGGAGCGGTTGCTTCAAGTCTAGAAACTGTTAATGAAATAGTTTTCTAAGAAATAGTTTTTAACCCTTTCCTGACCGTATGTTTTGCACGGACGAATATATGTTCTGGTGTTAGTCAGGGTAAAATGTTAAGGACTCCGCCGACCTCCATTGCAGCAAGTTTATTCTCATCGAGAGTGAGTGTTTCTTTTCCAACCTGAGATCGTTCAGCAAAGAGAGGAGAAAATTCAGCGAAGCTGAAATTGTAAATAACTTCACGTTCCTCGTAAACATTGAGTTACCAAGTGGAATCAAACGAACACATTTAATATTTAAAAGTGAACTGCGCGATGATATCACGATTATATGGCGCGTTTCATGCATGTGACAAGGTATGGCAGAACAACTGAGCGTTTTTAGCAATGGAGTTAAGCCGTCTTAAGACTTATGAAAACAAGAAAAACAAAACAACAAATTACATTTGTCAGTGAATTATGACCGAATACTCAACATTAATTCGATTCATATAATTCATTGAATTTACCAATTTCGATTTCTCTTGAATCTCACAACTTCTGCACTTTGTCTAGACAAACCAAGATGCGAAATCAGCCATGGAAAGTGTCACCTACGTTGGATGTGCGTTGTCCTTTGTTGGTATACTGTTCCTGAAAACTGTAGTCCAGTGAGTTTGAATTTTTCCCGACTTCTGTCATTACATTTCAAAATTACTTTTTTTATAAGTTAAGATATTAATGTCATGTAGTCGGGCAGCATCAGCTACAGCATGAATACATTAAAACACTAATGCCTTTATCTACCTTATCAGCGAAGCATTAGTCGGTCAGGTCGGTCTTGACTAACTTCAAGTATTAAAAAAAGAAAATACCATTGAATCTTCATAAACTCCCAACAATTTCTCTAGTTCGAACCAACGCCATATGTTCACCCTAGGATACTGTATCTGTGATCTCAAGGATTGCACAGCCTGGACACCTTGGCCTGAACAGATCATTTCTCTCTTCAGTCCCCCAAAGAAAAACGATAAGACAATTTCATAATATAAATTAAAGAAATACATATGAACACTTTCTGGTGGCACTAACCACTTAAATTAGCATATTTTCCCCACGTAACTAGAGAGGAAAGATCGCTGTTATTAAATAGTTTCATCATTGAAACGCGAGTTTCCATCGTGGTTTCAAACAAATATTGTTGCCATCTCCAACAGTATAAGAGTTATTTAGTTGTTATATAAATGCTATAGTGAAGTCGCAAATCTCTGATACTAATCTCTGTCAAAATCAGCAATGATGGATGCACTTATCAACTTGTTCATTACAAATATGATACCGAAATCGTCAAATGACATTAGAAATTGAAAGGAAGATGAACTATACGAAGGGTAATCGCGTGAACCAAATGTTCGTTGCTTAAAGGGAAGCATTCATGGTAGTGGAGAGATCAATGACAATGAGTTAATGTTTTGATTACAGTTCGGATTAATTCGTTTATTTGGGGAATAATAATGAAAGATAAAATTCTGTAAATTAAAGTAAATGGTATTATCTGCAATGTCGAATCTAGATAATAGTGGAAATTACCTCTAACATTGATAATTAAAACTTCTGTTATAAATTTATTCTTAGACTACAACTACTTGCCAAAAGTGATCATTCGAAAATTATAGTGCAAAGCTGCACCGCCTCAAGTTCATTGTGGAAGATGATCATATGCTTAGTGCTACTGTTGTTCCAAACTCCTGTGGGAAGTGATTATTCAATGTCATACTCGACAGGAACATACTTTCGAAACGAAGCCGAAGGACGTAAGTCGTAAAATATGTCAAGACATAATTTTTTATTAACCAGGTGACAATTATAGGACATAAAGTAAGAAGCAAATACCGAAAAACAACGTCTTGCAAACTTAAGAATTACGTGAAAGTTAGAGGAATGTCAACGGTAATATTTCGACCTTATTTCAACGGGGCCTCGTTTTAGTACCTTTAACAATGACTTTGAAAAATGGTTGAAATATTACCGTTTGCAGAGAATATAATATCAAACAAATTCCGGAAAGAATCATCTTCGTACCTAAAATATGAGTAAAAGTACAAGACTAAATTGAGAAGTTAACATTTCAACTAGACTACACTCTGACAACAACGAATCGTTAATCAGTTAGTCAAATCTTTCAACTGTGTTTTTAAGAAGAAAAGTGGATGAATAGAAGCATAAAAAGCAAACCACGAAATCTTTGGTTAAAACAAGCAAGTAAATATATGCCACTACCTCCCGAAACGTATAAAAATAGCGTTAAAAGTAATGAAAGTAGGAACCAAAATCCGCGTAATAAATTGCTTTTAAACCCGTTTGTTGGGTTGTTCAGGAAAGTATTTGTGTTCAGTTTTTTCGTACAGACCAAGTCCCTTCGTCGCTTGTCAGGCAAACTTTCTCCTACAGACCTCACACTCAGTTGATAATTAACCATTATTTCACTTTAATTTTAGGTGCTCTTCACGGCTATGTCAATCAATCTTTCCCCATTTCAACAATGTTCGAATGCCAACTAAAGTGTTCCATCCTTCATCCAACATGCAAGTCTATCAACTATATTGAAAATGAGGATGGCTCTAACGTGTGTGAAATAAATAACGAGGCGAAATATTGTGCATTGCCCGGAGACTTTATAGTTAAAGAAAACTCATTTTATGTTGAAGTCGTACAGGGACATGACGAAGTGAGTATTATTTTTCGAAGCTTTAACATGTTATTTTCTGGTTCTAGTTTTCATATCCATGTAAAGATATATGTCCTATTTATAAACTGAGCGACTAGATCGTACTGGATGTACAAACTCGTAACGAAGACGAGAGATTATACGTCGAACAACCGACGCCAATATCAAATTTACTGTACCCAGCTCATTCACTGGGATTACTCCCTAACGTCTATACAGGACTCCGGCGTCCGTGCTTGGCTGCTGTGAGCTTTGGAATAGCCCGATAACCTGGCCAAGAAATGAAGCCAGGTAACCTGGCCCAGAAATGATGGCAAGGGGCATCTACTGAAATCGGTCAGGGTTGCGACTGATTTTTCTTAAACACTTTCGAGCAAATATAAAATGTAGGTAATTTATCTCGAGCAACCCTATGACTACATTCACCAAATGATGCGAGGCGCTCATTTTCTGGCTAGAAAACTCGCTTATCCTTTTAACCTGGTAAATGGAGCATTGAACGAGCGATCTAAGTCTTAAGCACGATTCCAATTCGAGTCTTTGGTTTTGGATTTTTCTTAGCAGGAATCTGGTGAGCTTTATAGAGGCCTTTGTTTTTGTAGTACACTAGAAATTCTGTCTATTGTTTACTAATGCTCATTTTGGTAGTTTTGTTTTTTTCACAAATGAGGATCTTTCTTGTGTAGCAATGGTGTTCCACATGTGGACACAGGGGTGTCATTGTGAAGACAAAGGAAGTTCCTGGTTATAAGTGTTTGTGTAGAAAGGAGTTTTACGGTGACAAATGCCAGAACGGTAGGTTACCCAGATAATTATCTAGTGAGGACACAAAATCTTTCTGGAATTAAGTCTATAACAAAATTCCAACTCATCTTCCTCCTCCTATTATGACACCTAAGTCTGCTCTTACTGCTGCAAGATATCCCCGGCTTTCTCTTACTCCTACTTTTACTCCCACACTTACTGCTATGCCCTACTGCTACTCTTACTCCCACTCTTACTCGTACCCATATTCTTAAACTTGCAACTACTCCTGCTACTCCTACTCCTACTCTTACTCCTCCATCTACCCCTACACTTACTCCCTACACTTATTGCTAATCCTACTCCCACCTCTACTTCAGTTTATTCTCCTTATAGTGCTTCATTGGTTGTTGCAACGTGAGTCTAAAATACTTGCTGTGTGAAATTATCTATTTGATCTCTAACTGCGGCTGTTGGTCAGATATTAGAGAGTTTAAGCAACAAGCGTTCTTGATTCACGAACGGTGTTTCTTTTCAGTGCAAATTTTAATCTAAAACAAAGGAAATTAATAATTTTAAATCGCCAAGCATCGCAATCGTCATTCTAAACAGGGGTTCCTTTACTTCTGGAAACTCGAAGTATGGCAACGGTAAATTTTTGCCCTAAAAATAAACGTACTAGATTGACGTTGAATCTTAGGCCCTCAGATACTGATTCAACACATCCTAAGATGTCTAGTATATTTCAAGGAATAACTTTATCACTGCAATAAAATTGTGGGGCACAGATCTCCCCACGCATCCTCTTTGCCCACGCCATTGGATGTCACTGACCGCATCATGGCGCTTATAAGATGACGCTCACTCCTAGAATGCATATGCACACAAAAGTTTACCGCTGACTCTCTCTTGGGATTTTTATGTTATTCTTCATCATTATTTGAATTATTTGAATTTTAATGTACATGAATTTTTATTTTTCATTTAGAAAATCCGTCGATTATCTTACGCGGGAAGCCAAACTTTTTTCAACAAATCGAGCAATGGCTTCCTGACCTGCGCACTTGGCATAGTTGTTACCAAGCTTCACGGGATGGTTGGCGAGGATCTGACTTCCATTCACGATGTGACGATAAAGGAGCCACAGTTACCATCATCCGAGTTGGAGAATATATCTTTGGTGCTTACACGAACGTTTCATGTAATGGTAAGAATAAAGCTTAGTTTTCCCTCTCTTCTTGCCACAGGTCGAAAAGAATGCACATTAAGATTGATTGTAGGATATTGAAAGACATATTCTTTAAGGTAACAAGCTTTTGGCTAGGTTTTAAAGTGGGTAGGCCACGTAAGCCCAACGTGGATGTGGACCTGAGGTTTATTAACGAAAACAATTAATAAAGACAATTATAGAAGGAATATATTTGAGCAAAAGCATGAAAAATCACATTTCGTGTTTACCGTCTTGTGTTCAATAATGTTCAATATTTACGAAAACTGTTTTCCTGCGGTTTTTGCATATACTGTACGGTAAAGAAGCGACGTTTTCTGAAAAGAAACCGAAGGCAGGTACTTTTCCATTCAAACCGAGTAATCGAGCTCAATAACGAGTTTCTTATATGGTTTTTCGATGGTTTTCTGTTTTTGTTTTTAGAGCATTTTGATTTGGGAGTCTCTCTTTTACCTTGTCCTTATAGTTTTAATTCGTCTTGCCTAGGTTTACACAAGTTTATCATTTGTTTGTCGTGCTTTTATGAGAACAGATTCAGAGTAAAGCTACACTGATGTTCAAGCCCAATTTACTATTCAGAATTTTTCAATGAAGATCAACTGTTCTCTTTCATTTCCATTCAAATCATCTTAAAAGTTTTCCCGCCAAAACTTGCCAGAGCGAAAAAAGTTATATTTCCCGGAAGAGCAATATCGAATCATTCAAGACCGTTTGGAAACCAAACAGTTTGAGACATTTTTTGAACTAACCTACAAACAAACTGAGCGGTATAAGAATTCACTATTATAATGTTTATGATGGACGGAAATGTTACTTCAAGAGTGTGCAGAGGGGTTGCATACTCGGTCGTCAATTAAATCTCTCACAGTTTTGCCGCTGACATACTCATGGTGCAGTCGCATGGGTTTTGCTTAGGTTGATATCTAGGATATTGTAGGATATTGTGGTCTGAAGAACGAAAGATTACAATGTGAGTAATGGGGATTTGGTAGATTTGATTTGCTTTCGACGTATTTGATTCATTTAGTTTTACATTAAGAAACGAAACGAGTAATTTACAAACATTTTTCGACAATTTAATAGTTTAATTCTTTGACCGATTTGTCTTTCTCCTTACCAGGATCTTCGGGTTACAAATCAAGCACGAATTCGTTCATTTTCTCGCTTCGAAATAAGGACAACCTCCCACCATTCAAGGCTCCAGTGTATCAAAACAGTCACATCGCAATTGACTGCTCCTCTAGCTATGGTCCAACCTTTGGAGGAGGTCATGACATTCACATCGCTGACAATGCACACTCAAACACCAACTCCTACACAAATTTTGGTGAAACATACCGACCTCCATCTGGCTACAGTCGCGCCTCCAGCAACACCCAGGCTCTTTTGGCTGGGAGTTACTTCTTCACTGTATCTGAAGTAGAAGTCTTCTATTTACGCTAGACTGTAACCCTCATATCAACCACTGAAGCAGTAAATGATTAGCATGTTGTTAGTTGATTCAAGTTCTCATAATACTTCGCTTACCAAAATAAAAAAATATAATTAAAAAAACATATTTGCTTAGAATTTGTCAAATTCATGCACATTCATGCATTGATTTTAAAACTGGAGCGTAACCCTTGTGGTCTAAATGAGGTGGCCACACACACCTCTTGTGTTCGTCGCGAGTGGTGGGCTCCAAATGATGTAAAGTGAATCCAGCGACTTTTACTGATTAACATCACGGAAAAGAAGGTTCATTAATTTAAATATCCAATCCTAAATCTTTCCTATGATCTCGCGAACATTGTTTTGTTTGGGGGGTTAGATTTAGGATTTATGTTTCCAGGTTAGGTTTGACTTAGAAACTTTATCAGTTATTGTAGAACTATGACTTAATAATTGTTTACACGCACGATTTGTCCTGCGATTTTTAGTTTCCTGACAAATGCGATGGAGTGGATTGACTTGCGGATCATCTGCACAAAGCTATACGGCACAACACTTTGGTGAGTTGTTTACTCAATCGCATTCTTCAGGATGAGAAAAATCGCAAGAAGAATCTCCCGTGTGAACAGCTCTTAAGGCCTTGTGCTAGGGTTATCTCTTAGGATAAACTTCAGTTCAAAACATTTTAATCTAGTTTTTTCTGGCTGACGACTAAATCTAGGGCTTCTTTTAATGTTGATACACACGGCACCAGTATCGCATAGGGTTGTCCCACCTGATGGATGTGATTTAGTCGATAGAGTCTTGTGGACGTGTTGCAACATTTGCTAACGTGAGAGCAAGAAATGTACTCATATAATCGCTGGCGCTAAGGAGTGGAATCACATCTTACAATCGTAGAGTGTCCATGAATGTTCAATTCTTTCCATTCTTAATTGGACTTTAATATATTCACTCTGGCTAATTCCAGGCGATTTTACTCATCAAGGAAAGACTTCTCAGACCTAAGAGAGTCATAAGACTATTTCAAAAGAGCTAAACTGAATTATCTCCTGTTTGTCCTGATAGAAGCTCCATTATTTTACTCTGGCTAATGCCAGACAATTTTATTAGCCAAGAGGAAACGTCTCGGACCAGTTAAAACAAGTTAAGGTTAAGTCACAATTAGGCTACATTCCCATACGTTCCGTAAGATCTACTCCAACAGTTTTACGTTGTAACCAAACTCGAACTCAAAATCAAAAAGAGTGCTTAGTCAAGGCACCATTTGTGCGCAATGACGTCAAGAGGAGAGCGCACATGGGTACATAAGCTGCTAGTGCGTTCCCTCAAAAAAGTTTCACATGCAATTTCATGTACCAAAACAATATTTCACATGTGAACTGTTTCAATTCCATATGTGAAATGAAAAATTCATATGTGATGTTAATTTTCATACACGATTCTTCCATTTCATATTTGAAATACAAGTTTCGTACAGCAGGATTTCATACGTAAAATTTTGAACTAGTTCATTTCATATGTCTGCAGTACAACCGACGTCTTTGACAAAGAACTTTACCACTCAGTACAGATGTTCAGGAGAAACACTACAGTGAAGCATTTGTCAAGAAACAGCTCACTGCACCACCCAACCCTTTTAAGCCAGAAGCAAACGAGGAAGAGGCGGGCGGAACGAGAATTGCGACATTCGCTTACACCAAAGATACATCTGAAAAGATATCGTGAATTCTTCGATCATATGGTATCAAAGTTGCGGGCAGACCCGACCCAATATGGGCGTAAGAGAAAAGCCATCTGCAAGATATATCGTTCTGAGTGCCAAGCCAGCTACATAGGTGAAACAAGTCGAAATCTGTGTACCCGAACAAAAGCACAAAAGAGATGCCTGGTTTCAAAGGGCACGACCAACAACATAGCAGTCCATCATATGCAACCTGAGTATGGGATTGATTAGTGCAAGGCGACCTTTCTAGACCTCAGAACAAATAATTTGATTGCACTTTTCTGGAAAGTTGGTACACCAATGCTGAAAAGACAACCAACAACATTTGCCACGAAGTGTCAGCCATTTATTTGAAACTCGTTGCGAGCAAGGAACGAGGGAACTGCGAGAGGAATATTTCGTGAAAAGTCACGCCAACTTGATGCTTACGCCAATTCATTTTTCAACTTCTCCGAAGATGGTTACCGTGAAGTCGAAGCGTAGGACAAATGATGACTTTCCAGTTTTTAAATTTAAATTAAATTATTGTTTATGAGGATTGTATTAACAACATTTAATGCTCTTGATTAGATACTTTCCTCTAGCAGATAAAATTGTTTAAAAACGGTAAAACCAAGCTTTCGAACTACGTGTCCATCGTCACGGCAAAAATGGTTTGACAAGCATTCGTTTCTGCTTAAAATTATTTGCCTCATGCAAATTTCATCTTAAAACAACTATTATTTAAAACTAGTAACATTCAAAAACATCCTAAGAACAAACCAACTGTTAAATTATACAAAGTGATTATACTATAAAAACAAACCAGCTGTTAAATACATACAAAGTGATTAAACTATAAATCATTAATAACGGTTAAAAGCCTTTCTGAACAAGTGGTTTATTTACTTCAGGGAGTATTCTCCCTTTGTCTCTGTTTGCAACACCATCATTTGCCCCCTCTTTTCATTTTCTCTGTGCCCATCTGTAAGCTTGGTTTTACGGTTTTTAAACAATTTTATCTGCTAAAGGAACGTATCTAATAAAGAATATGAAGATACCTAGCAACATAACTGTTTAAGTTTAATTTTTAATGCGTTTATAAGGGACACGAGGTCGCTTCAAAGTGCAAGACGTTCTGATCAACATCCCATTTAGTGAAATCTAGCTAACCAGATTAATCCAATACTTGATGCGAATCACTCAGTTGCTGTCTTTACTTTTGAATTAGATCATTTTTTCTTGCGTGCTTTCTTTGAAATCCTTGTATCCTACAGTTTATCAAAGTACACTTCATTACTTAAGATCAAACAAGGCAGTTTCAAACATACTTCATCAACAAGTAACTGATTTAGTTTCAGCGGCCAAACTGTATCGGTTGCTTATAATTAAGAAAGTACAACCAAGTTGATAATGCATTGTTTTCGCTGAACAACGCAAGACAAGCTATATAAACATAGCTGCTTCGCTATCTTCGTGTGGTTATTCAGTTCACTTACGGCACTATATTAAAACCTTAAAACTGTTAAAAGTAGAAGCAGTTGTATTCATGATCATAAAGTTTAAAGCGTTTGACATTGTTAACCATTGTTATCGTAATTTGGAGTTCAAGGCTTCTCAGCACAGAGAATTTGAATGTTGATAATACAATGTAGTAAATTTTTAACGAGGACTGGAAGAAAAAAATTTTTACAAGTTAAAACCTGTCATTATTTTCTCGTGCCTCTTTGCTTCCAAACCTTTATTTGGCGACATTCTCACCAGACTAGAGGACGACTGATCTAACAATAGCGAATTTATGTTTTTAATGTCTCCCATATTCTAAATATCTAGATTACAACGGACTTCTTGAGGAAGTCATGTCCTGAAAGTATGTTTTTGACGACATCTTTCTGACAAAGTTCTATTGAGTGCGCTGTCTCTTCTCTCGTTTACGTAACCACATTGAAACGTAGAACGCCGTCTACGTCTGTAACGAACTTTCAAACAGCTTTACGTCCTAAATGTGAAATTCATAATTAATGTGTTGCCATGCAACTCAATATGCTGTTATATAAATTATTAACTTGCACTAGTACAGTAATTGTGAGGTGGTGAAGAACTATGGACGTCTGCTAAAATATCACATCAAAACATCTCATTCGTGAACAGTAATGAGTGTTTTGTTGTGAGAAATTGGTCTATTAACTAGCACAACATGTCAGTGTAATACTTGCATTAACTATCGCCAATTCTATTTTAACTCGAGTGGATGTTTTCATATCGCTTCACAATAACCGATTTTTTCTCTGTTTTCAAGGTGTCACGAAGCTTATTTTCAGAGCGAAGAATTTTAATTGCCCTTTCAAAATAAATTATTGATTGTTTTCTTTTAGGCAGGTATTTTGTCTCCTTCAATCAACTCAAGCAGCCAAGGGACATATACGTTCTTATTTCGCAAAAATACGGGAGTCGGTCGTTGGAGATAGAAGGATGGTTATACAGAGGTTCTATTTTTACTGCGCTAATATAAAAAATAACGTTAATCCACATTTTCTTTCCAAACAAAATGTGTGTTCGTTTGCAGTGTATTGTTAGGCCTTGTGAATGAACTGGGGATATTTCGCAACTAGTAAGTAGTTATTTCAACAATTTTCGTTGCCTTGATCCTGTTCCCATCGCCTTGCATGCCTAATCTCATATCGCTAATCTACACTTTATGGAAAGTCTTTTTTGTCGTCTCGGCTAAGTTAAACAAGACGCATTCACCACGTATAAGTAACTTATTTATCTCCTTGAAAGATAAATTAGTGTGTTTCGTAAACTGTCAGTCTAGTTTTTAACGGTCAGTCTTAGCTACTTAGTGAATGTAAATTTTTCTACTATCTAAAACGACATGTTAGTGAAACAAATGTTGAATATATTGAGAAAGGTTTGAGTACTGCCAATTAAACAGATTAATGTCTAAAATATATTAATGCTTGATTAATTAGCATTATGTGTTGGTTTTGATATTGTAGAGTGAGGGACAATCTTTCTTCATAACGATCAGCTCAATTGCAAAGGAACGGCAAAACTGTGAGTGAATCTGTTACAACTTTGCTCCCTTGGTTTATTGTCTAATCGCTTAATTCTGTCTTTTATATCAGAAGATTATTTAACTTTACATTTTACAGTTTTGAATTCTTGTTTTTTTTTCCAGTTATTCCCTTGAATTTTTCGACGTAAATACTCTAAGTTGATATTTATTCTGAAATAAAATTTACTTGGCAATTTGGGTTTGTTTTTTATTTTTTTATCATACTTAGTCTTGCTGCTCTTTCAGCTACCTATGAGTATCGTTTCGCAGGTCTTCCTTTTAAAAGATTACGTTGGTTTTTAAAGAAAGTCGATTTATCCGCGAAATTTCCGTTATTTTCCTTTAAGGAACACTGTCTAAAATGTATTATCCTTTCACCTTTTTTCAGGTTTTAAAATGATAACTATTTCATCAGGACTCATACTGGATCGTTATGGGAAATTAAATTTTCGAAAATGTTTTCTTTCCGTTGTTTTGCTCAACGTGCTTCTTTTCTGCTATATTAATAATAATCTTGGTGCATCAGGTGTTGCGCTTGTGATTTCAAGGAAACGTAAGTCAGTGAAGTGTCTTTGAATAATTTCCTAGAAGTACAAAATAGTACATTTCTTTATCAATGATTTATTGCAACTCTCTTCTTTCTTTTAGTTCAAGGTCACCATCTGAACGTTTCCTCCACTTGTGAAACAACAGTCTTTAGTGCAATAAATTGCATCCAGACTTCCTTAAATGAAAGCGATCACCACAAATCCATTAACGTTGGAACCTCTGTAGCTACTAAAGACCAACACCAGACGAATAAAGAAACGCATGGTGCGTTCAATAATTCTAATCTTGCTGACAGCCAGTTCGACTACATTGAGAGAGCAGAGGTTAGTTCACAATGTCTGTTTTTATAAGGTTGGTTTTGGTTAACTGCCTACCTAACGTGCCAATAATTTTTAACGTTTTCAGAAAGGAAACGAAACATTTTTCCTGGCGTCCAAGAAACAATTGTCTCAAGGTATACAAGGTAATGCCTTACTCTCATTAGAACCATAATCTGCAAGTCCTTAACATGTTAAAAACATTTTACGGAAGTAGATTACATCGATCAATATAAAAACAATATACAGCGTTACAACGCTCAAACAACGATGGTAGGATATGAAGTATCTTCGTATTTAGTCGGTAATAGATCCAATATTGCACATAGATAACGTTAGTGTACAACGTCGAGTAAAAATAACTAAATATGGCTTGCAAATTTTCGTTGATATAGGATCCTGTAACTTCTCAATTCGACTTAGAAACGCGCTATAATTGTTTGCAAGTACTTCCCTGTTGGAAGAAAAACGCTTGTAAAAGATATTATTTGACCCGGAAAACGTCGGAACTAAGAGGTTGTCCTCTAAATGAGTAGTATTTACGTCACTTGCAAGGGGTCTATATCACAAATTGTACAGTTATATGATTCGCGTTATGTCATATAAATAAACTACACACACTATGCTTAACAGACAAATGATTCCAACCAAGAGCGGAGTTACCTAGACCATCCATGGTTAAAATATAAATTCCCTAAGCTATTTTCTAAAATGTATTTTAGTATGTCTTAGCCTTACTATGTGTTTATGCTGCGTTTTTAATCTTTCAAATCTTTCTGGAAGATGATGTAACATTCGTAGATTGTTCATGGGTGAACGACTTCGGAAAACGAGGTCCAAGGTATGTTAGTTATTCTAACTAAGTATTAAATTTTTTTGAGAACACAAAAACATTGTATACAAAAAGATTACAATGCTGTATCAATGACGTGTCAACAGCAACGCGAAAATTTTTTTTTCTAGTTATGGTTTTGCCAAAATTGACACTGAGTTCCTTTCAATGAAAAACATCAGCGACTCAAAGAAACATCACGAGATTTTGGAAGTGAATGGAATTCTAAGGTTTTTCTCTCAGGAGGTATGTTTGGCTTGATTTTTGTCAAAACATAAACTAAGATGCTCGCGAGTTTGTTTATCAGCAAACATGATCGGACAAGTGTCCACAACATTTTCGCTAATCCCAGATTAAGTTAATCGCCTTTGAACAACCAGGCGTTGGTGTTAGACGAAGTAAAATGTTAAGCACTCGGCTAGCCACCATCCCAGCAAGTTTATTCTGTTAGAGATTGAGTATTTCTATTCGAACTTGAGATCGTTTAGCAAAGAGAAAAGAAATTTAACGATAGTGAAATTGTTAATACCTTCACTTTACTCTTAAACATTGAGTTACCAAGTAGAATCATACCAACAGAGTAAATGTTTAAAAGTAAACTGTGCAATGATATCACGATTTCGTGGCGTGTTTCATGCATGTGACAAGGTATGGGAGAAAAACTAAGCGTTTTTAGCAATGGAGTTAAGCCGTCTTAAGATTTATGAAAACATGAAAAACAAAACAACAAATTACATTTGTCAGTGAATTATGACCGAATCCTCAACATTAATTCGATTCATATAATTCATTGAATTTACCAATTTCGATTTCTCTTGAATCTCACAACTTCTGTACCTTGTCTAGATTAACCAAGACGAGAAATCAGCCATGCAAAGTGTCACCTACGTAGGCTACGTTGGATTCGCGTTGTCCTTCGTTGGTATACTGGTCCTGAAAACTGTAGTCCAGTGAGTTTTAATTTTTCCCGACTTCTGTCATTACGTTTCAAGAATAATTTTTTTATAAGTTAAGATATTACTGTCATATAGTCGGGCAGCATCAGCTACAGCATGAATACATTAAAACACTAATCCCTTTATCTACCTTATCAGCGAAGCATTAGTCGATCAAGTCGGTCTTGACTAACTTCAAGTATTAAAAAAAGGAAATACCATTGAATCTTCATAAACTCCCAACAATTTCTCTAGTTTGAACCAACGCCATATATTGACCCTAGGATACTGTATCTGTGACCTCAAGAATTGCACAGCCTGAACACCTTGCCCTGAACAGACCATTTTTCACTTCAGTCCTCCAAAGAAAAACGATAAGACAGTTTCACAATATAAATTAAAGAAATACATATGAACACTTTCTGGTGGTACTAACCACTTAAATTAGCATATTTCCCCAACGTAACTAGAGAGGAAAGATCGTTGTTATTGAATACTTTCATCATTGAAACGCGAGTTTCCATCGTGGTTTCAAACAAATATTGTTGCCATCTCCAACAGTTTAAGAGTTATGTAGTTGTTATGTAGTTGTTATGTAAATGCTATAGTGAAGTCGCAAATCTCTCATACTAATCTCTGTCAAAATCAGCAATGATGGATGCACTTATTAACTTGTTCAAAAAAAATATGATACATAAATCGTCAAATGACATTAGAAATTGAAAGGAAGATGAACTATACGAAGGGTAATCGCGTGAACCAAATGCTTGTTGCTTAAAGGGAAGCATTCATTGTAGTGGAGAGATCTATGGCAATGAGTTAATGTTTTGATTACAATTCGGATTAATTCGTTTATTTGGGGAATTATAATGAAAGGTAAAATTCTGTAAATTAAAGTAAATGGTATTATCTGCAATGTCGAATCTAGATAATAGTGGAAATTACCTCTAACATTGATAATTAACTCTTTTGTTATAAATTTATTCTTAGACTACAATTACTTGCCAAAATAATCATTCGAAAATCATAGTGCAAAGCTTGACTGCCTCAAGTTCGTCGTGGAAGATGATCATAGGCTTAGTGCTACTGTTATTCCAAGCTCCTGTGGGAAGTGATTATGCAATGACATACTCGACAGGAACATACTTTCGAAACGAAGGCGAAGGACGTAAGTCGTAAAATATGGCACGACATAATTTTTTATTAACCAGGTGACAATTATAGGACATAAAGTAAGAAGCAAATACCAAAAAAGGACGTCTTGCAAACTTAAGAATTACGTGAAAATTAGACGAATGTAAACGGTAATATTTCGACCTTCTTTCAGCGGGACCTCGTTAGAATAGAAGCTAAAAAAGCAAACCACGAAATCTTTGGTTAAAACAAGCAAGTAACTATCAACTACTACCTCCCGAAATGTATAAAAATAGCGTTAAAAGTGACGAAAGCAGGAACCAAAATCCGCGTAATAAATTGCTTTTAAACTCGTTTGTTGGGTTGGTCAGGAAAGTATTTGTCTTTAGTTTTTTCGTACAGACCAAGTCCCTTCGTCGCTCGTCAGGCAAGCTTTCTCCTACAGACCTCACACTCAGTTGATAATTAAGCATTATTTCACTTTAATTTTAGGTGCTCTTCACGGCTATGTCAATCAATCTTTCCCCATTTCAACAATGTTCGAATGCCAACTAAAGTGTTCCATCCTTCATCCAACATGCAAGTCTATCAACTATATAGAAAATGAGGATGGCTCCAACGTGTGTGAAATAAATAACGAGGCGAAATATTGTGCATTGCCCGGAGACTTTATAGTTAAAGAAAACTCATTTTATGTTGAAGTCGTACCGAGACATGACGAAGTGAGTATTATTTTTCGAAGCTTTAACATGTTATTTTCTCGTTCTAGTGTTCATATCCATATAAAGATATATGTCCTACTCCTAAACTGAGCGACTAGATCGTACTGGATATTAGAACTCGTAACGAAGACGAGAGATTGTACGTCGAACAACCGACGCCAATATCAAATTTACTATACCCAGCTCATTCACTTGGATTACTCCCTAACGTCTAAACAGAAATCTGACGTCCGTGCTCGGTTGCTGCGAGCTTTGGAATAGCCCGATAACCTGGCCAAGAAATGAAGCTAGGGAACCTGGCTCAGAGAAATGATGCCAAGGGGCACCTACTGAAATCGGTCAGGGTTGCGACTGATTTTTCTTAAACACTTTCGAGCAAACATAAAATGTAGGTAATTTATCTCGAGAAACCCGATGACTACATTCACCAAATGAAGCGAGACGCTCATTTTCTGGCTAGAAAACTCGCTTATCCTTTTAACCTGGTGTATGGAGCATTGAGCGAGCGGTTTAGGTCTAAAGCACGATTCCAATTCTAGTCTTTGGTTTTGGATTTTTCTTAGCGGGAATCTGGTGAGCTTTATGGAGGCCTTTGTTTTTGTAGTACACTAGAAATTCTTTCCATTGTTTACTAAATAGTACTCATTTTGGTAGTTTTGTTTTTTTTTCACAAATGAGGATCTTTCTTGTGTAGCAATGGTGTTCCACATGTGGACACAGGGGTGTCATTGTGAAGACAAAGGAAGTTCCTGGTTATAAGTGTTTGTGTAGAAAGGAGTTTTACGGTGACAAATGCCAGAACGGTAGGTTACCCAGATAATTATCTATTGAGGAAAGAAAATCTTTCTGTAATTAAGTAAATAACAAAATTCCAACTCATCTTCCTCCTATAACAACACCTTAGTATACTCCTACTCCTACTAGGTATCCCAGGCTTTCTCTTACTCCTATTTTTACTCCCACTCTTGCTGTTATGCTCTACTGCTACTCTTACTGCTACACCGCTCCAACTTCATCTACTCCTACACTTACAACTACTCCTACTACTCCTACTCCCACACCTACTCATACAGCCACTCCCTACACCTACATCTAATCCTACGCCTACTCCCACCTCTACGTCTGTTTATTCTCCTTATATTGCTTCAATCATTGTTGCAACGTGACTCTAAAATTCTGGCTGTGTGAAATTACCAATTTGATATCCAAAGCTCCTGTTTGTCAGATATTAGAGAGTTTAAGCAACAAGCGTTCTTGATTCACGAACGACGTTTTCTTTCAGTGTAAATTTTAATCTAAAACAAAGGTAATTAATCATTTTAAATTCCAAGAGCATCGACAAGTATCGCAGTCGTCATTGTAAACAGAGGTCATCAGTAGCTTAGCGAGACCTACATTTTTTAGGGAGGTTACTTTCCTTGTGGAAGCTCGAAGCATGGCGACGGTTAATTTTTTTGCCCTAGGAGTAAACCTATACTGGATAGACTTTCTATCTTAGGCCCTCAGATATTGATTCGACACAATGTAAGATGTTTAGTATATTTCAAGTCATAACTTTATCATTCCAATGAAATTGTGGGGCACAGATTTCCCCAGGCACTCCGTTGGCCACACCATTGGATGTCATTGACCGCATTTTTGCACTTTAAAGATGACGCTCATTCCCTAAAATGGATGTACATGCAAAAGTCTACCCCTGACTCACTGATGTGATATAATATGATCTCTCTTGAAATTTTTATGTTATTCTTCATCGTTATTGGAATCGGAAAATTCTATTGAATGAATACTCAAAATCAAAAAAAAATGTTTTACCTGTTCTTCGGATTCCAGTCCGTTACACAGGAAAGTCTGTTACTTAAGCATTCAACTGGAGTTTCTAAACCCTAAATTGATTCATTTTTGGAAAAGAAATTACCTATCATTCAAAAGCTAACTTCGATCATTCAGTTCTACATTATGTTCCTCTTTCTTGAAGTTAGACGTGCTAACTGAAGAAGATGTAGAACCAAGAGTTACGACATGATGCATTCTAACTATTAAGTTGATTATTATTTTATGTTTCCTTTACTTAACTAACTTTCTCTTACACTGGGACTCCGTTTAGAAAATCCGTCGATTATCTTACGGGGGGAACCAAACCTTTTTCAACAAATTAAGCAGTGGCTTCCTGGCCAGCGCACTTGGCATAGTTGTTACCAAGCTTCACGGGACGGTTGGCGAACATCTGACTTTCATTCGCGATGTGACAATAAAGGAGCCACAGTTATCATCATCCGTGTTGGAAAATACATCTTTGGTGGTTACGCGGATGGTGGTATTATATGGCTGGCTCTATGCATGTAAAAAACCCAGTCTATTGGCTTTGTTTTCATTTAGATGTCTTAATTATTGGTTTTTACGCGAAATTCACAGCAAACTGATCTTTCTTTGTGCTCTGTGCCTGCAAAAGCGCTTAACGACTAACTCTTTGTCTCGCTATAGGAATGTGACATATTTTCCCTTGACTGGGTATATTTTGTTTGTTTAAAACAAGCCGTATTTTAAACCTCTCATTAACCTCGTCCGCCTGGTCATTACTGGAAAGTATCAAACCGGAGTCTTTTACGTAAATCAAGACTCCGGTGTGATTTTTTTCAGTAATGACCGTGCTCTCGGTTAATAAGAAGTTTTTAATTTCTTCATATCCATAATAAATCACCACACACATTTTTCTTTATAAGCTACTTCAACTTACCCAGAATGCTCTCAATACTCATATCGGACAGAGGCCAATCGAAACGAAAAAGATACCTCCGGCACAGTTCTGTGTGACAACGGCCTTTCCACGGGCTGGTATAGGTTTGGGGGTCAAGCTGGGTTGCGGATAGCGACTACGTGTGTACCTGAAAACCGATGTGGAACACATGCCTCTGGATGGATGAATGGTACACATCCAACAGTCAGTGAGGGAAAGGTTACTCGAACAGTTTGTTATCACTATAGTAGTAACTGCTGCAACTGGTCGAATAATATTGAGGTTTTAAATTGTGGATCGTATTACATCTACAAACTCCGCAGTCCTCCAAACTGTTCTTTGAGATATTGCGGCTCAAATTCTTAAAAGTTATCGGTAGTGACAGTGTCGCAGTGTTAGCGTCTGTGTTAATAATGATAAAATTAAAAGTTCAAAGCAATGATGTCGTTTTGGTACACATGCATGAGTTATATATATGAAGTTCTGCGAAAGTTAACGCTACTCCAGCTCAAACATCTTGCACGAAATTTGAACAAGTTCACTGTTAAAATATGTTTGACTTCACTGTTGTGAATAGTGCAGTCTTCCAGTACTAATCTTTTTAGTGACTCACTTCCACAAGTTTTTTGTAGGGTTTTCCACGTTTTAATGAAAATATCACAGGTTCAGCCGATCTCGCTGCACTATAGTCCACATTTGTACTGAGCTGTTCTACCTCGTTATGGGATGAACCTTTGTGCGCCAAACCCGGCAAATATCAGCATCCCCTCCGCGTCACCGACATCACAATCTCGAAATTTAATCTGATATGTCTATTATACATTAGGATCTGCCTTCTTAATTTTTTTATATTGCTTTTTATTTTTGTACTATTTTTGGATGGATGGATGAATGAACGGTACACATCCAACTGTCAGTGAGGGAAAGGTTACTCGAACGGTTTGTTATCACTGGGTTAGTAACTGCTGCTCGTGGTCGAATAATATTGAGGTTTTAAATTGTGGAAAGTATTATATTTACAAACATCTCAGTCCTGTGGACTGTCATTCGAGATATTGCGGCTTGAATTCTTAAAGTTATCGGTAGTAACGGTGTCGCAGTGTCAGTGTCTGTGTTAATGATGATAAAATTAAGAGTTCAAAACAATGATGTCGTTTTGGTACACGTGCATGAGTTTTTTTCCATGAAGTTCTGCGAAAGTTAACTCTACTCTGGCTCAAAAAAGCTTGCAAAATAAAGTAAAGTAAAGTAGCTTTATTTATACTGGATAACCCTATCAGCTAGCTAAGCTGTTCTTCCTAGAGATCCAATTAGGGTCAGTGTTACTACAGGAAGAAACCGGAGTGCCCGGAGCAAACCTGCGATGTTTGGTAGAGTCAAACTGAACAACACGCTTCTCACAGGTGACAAAGGTAACTTTAATCAGATAACTACACGGAGCCGGAATGGAACCCAGTCACAGTGATGAGAGACACGTACACTACCACTGTACCACCAGCACCCCCTGCACGAAACATAAAACAGCTCATTGCTAAAATATGTTTGATTTCACTGTTGCGATTAGGACTGCATTCCAGTGCTGATCTTTCCAATGATTCACCCAAGTTCATGAGTACGATTTTTCCACGTTTTAATGAAGATATCCTGGTTAAGCCGATCCCGTTGTACTATAGTCAATATTCATGCTATATTGCTCTACCTCGGTATTGGAAGAACAGTAATTTGCTCGTCAAACGTGTCTAATACCATCACCTCGTAGGGGTCACCGACATCACAACCTCGAATTCTCATCTGGTATGTTTGTTACACGTAAGGATCGTTTTTAATTTTTTATCATCAGTTTTCATATTATTTTCTTCTATTCTATTTCATTTTTGTATTATTTCTAATTTTTAAAATTATCTAACCTGACAAAATTTTAAAAAGTGTAATTGGAAGTCAGTTAATTTCGATTTGGTAGTAATGATAAGTTCCTCAATAATTTTCGAAACCATGTTTATGTGTGATTAGAAATTGTGTAATAGTGCCTACTAAACCCATAAAGATAATAACCAATAGCCCATATGCTCTTGTTTTGGCCGTTGCAAAGTTAGTGTAGGAATTAGCATGGTTTCGACTGCAATTTTTTACTCTGTTATTAGATATTAGTAATAAAAATTCATCAAATTTGTATGAGCAGTAAAAACAAGATTCCGAAGGACGAGTGTTATTTGAAGTCTTTGAAAAACTCACGAGAGCGTGTTTTTACGAATTACACGAGAAGTCATGCTATTGCCAATTAATAATATACATGGAAAGGCGAGTCCTGTACAAAAAAATACAAGTAATTCAGTAGAAATTAGGGTTAATTTAGTGCACTGCTCCCAGCCAATTAGAGTTGAGAATTTTTTTTATGTATATTATCAGAACAATCATCACAGTTACTGTACGGCAGGAGAAAGACAAGTTTAAGGAAAACGCTTGCCGGCGAAAGCTACAGGTACTTTCACTGTTCCTTGTGAACCATATGGGAACTGCATATCGTCCGGTCAGAATATTACGCAATGAAAAGTTGTTTACGCAATTGGGTTGACTGCAATTAGTTTCCTATGTTCCAAATAAAATGGAAACACTTTGCCTGTTATACCTGGAGTATGGTGTATGTTAGATGGTAGATGTTAGATGGTAGATGTTAGATGGTAGATGTTAGATGGTAGATGTTAGATGGTAGATGTTAGATGGTAGATGGCAGATGGTAGATGTTAGATGGTAGATGGCAGATGGTAGATGCAGATCGTAGATCGTGGTCGCCGTTGTCTTGGGGATGAGTGACCTCAGGACTGAATAACCCCAGTGCACCTAAAACGTAGTTATCAGTGACCCAGGATCATTATTCCCCAATTCTTCAAGTGATTTTTCTCAGGATTGAATGACTCGTGTTCCCAATAATGTCGGAATTGGGGTTGGCCTTTGGGATTGGGTCAGTTTTAGAGTTACAATTGAGATTTGGACTATAATTAGAATTTGGTACAAGATTAGGGTTAGAATAAAGGACAGCGTCTGGGGTAGGATAAGTTTCAATTTCTCATAAGTGGTTATCAGTCCCTGGATGGTTCATTTATCGCTAGGTATGAAAAACCAGGTTGCTCATCCTTGGAGATTCTTAATCCTGCTGACGCAGACACTTTTTCGGAGTCCCTTTTTGATGATGAATACATTCTCAATTTCCACAGAATCTATATAATGAATGCGTGATAAATCGTAATGAACGCGTGATATTCTCCATTATACGGTTACTGTACGTGACATGGGGAGCTGTTGATATGCTCACTACCTTCTCATTTTTGAAAAACCATAAAATTTGTGGAATAAAGAAATCGTCCGATTTCAGAAAAGCGTTCTATCATGCTTGACGTTAGAAGAAGAAAAATACCTTAGCTTTCAAAATAACGACCAATTTCGTATCAGGAATTCTTCCTCGAAAACTGAAGTGCGATAGAGATGCTACGCTGATATTCCTTTGTGTGATGTTTACGGGCCACACATTAGAACACGAATGAATGTTTATTTTTATCACTAACTCAATGACATCACTACATAACCGAATATTACATAATCTCTGGTTACTAGGACACTACACTTTGTGATTATAAGAATTGCTCAACATACCTCTAGCGTATGGGTAAAGATATGTACAATCAGCCAAAGCATTAGAGGAAATCAAAAGTTCATTGTGTCCTAGTTGTTTGGGCTTGCGCTTTGTTTACCCCAACACACACCTAGCATTTTGCCAGACTGCTTTACAGTCGAAATTTTTTGCATGAAGTTGGCTAAGTAGGCTTGGTTGCCAGTAATACATGGGGAAATATTGGTCATGCGTCGGTTTTTGTTTTCATTGAGTTTAACAAAAGAAGCAGTTCACCGCTCAGTTTTTCGTGCTTTTTCTCCTTGTCCCGGTTTTGTTCGATAAATGTAAGGTTTTCTCGTTCTTACTGTCATACATGAATGGAAAATCTTCGGGATCTTTTTTTCACAGTTTTATTGTAATACTAATTTTACTGTTATCCGTAAAGCAATTTGTCTATCACAGATGTACATCGAGCATTTGTTCATTTATCCAACTTGTAAGAAGATCCTTTATTGTGTCATTCGTGTCTATTGCGCACAATCTAATCAATATATTTTGATTTGACTGCTTATTTCATTGGCCTTTGCGTAAGTTGATCACGCCAAGCTGTTGAACAACCAAAGAAATAATATGCAAATGGACGGCGGCTACTGAACTGGCTGCTTTGAAATCGCCGATTATTCGTAAATGAAGCGCAGTTGTTTGTCTTCAGCTGCAATAAACAGTACTAAGAATATCTGAAGTGCCGTAACTTCAATAGACAATCTCTAGGTGGCTGTTATTCATTGTTTAACTGTCGACAGCAGGTGACTGAGCAAGCTTTCTTTGTTTATTAAACTACACCTTTTTTCAATGGAATTCAGAAATTTCCAAAATTATTTCAGATATTTCCAAATGATATTCAGATTTTCCATATGGATTTCAGATGTTTGCAAATGATATTCAGAAATGTCCAAAGGGATTTCAGACGTTTCCATATGATATTCAGATTGTCTAAGTGAATTTCAGACATTTCCAAATAATAATCAGAAATGTCCAAAGGGATTTCAGACGTTTCCATATGATATTCAGATTGTCTAAGTGAATTTCAGACATTTCCAAATAATGATCAGAGATGTCCATAGGGATTTCAGACATTTCCAATTGATATTCATAATCTCTAAATAAATGTCCTTATCACTATTGACAATTTGTTGATGTGCAGAGAAATATGCAACGTGGTCCTTACTCTCGGATATCGCTTGCTGACCGAGAAAGAATTGTCAGGTTAGCTAATAATGGCGGAAATTGGCTAGAGCTTGCCGAACAGTTAGGAGTGAAATACAAAACTGCGTATACCTGGATTCGCGCTGATGCTGAACATCCAAAACCCAAAGGTGGACGTCAGAAGAAGCTAACTGATGATCAAATAGATGACGTTGTGGCCATGATCGAAAGGGACCCTGGTTTAACTTTAAACCAGTTGTCAGAGAGAACACAACAAGCATTTGGAGTTCACCTTAGTAAATCAACTATCCACAAGTACTTGAATGAGAAACTCATAACCCTGAAAAAGGCACATGCTATTCCTGCAACAATAAATAGTGACGCCAACAAGGAGCTTCGGCGCCAGTATGTTGCAAGAATTAGTGAGCACATGCGAGAAGGCAAAATGATTATTTGGATGGATGAAACCAGTATTAACCTTTTCTGTAGAAGGTCTCATGGTCGCGCACGTGTTGGTGACAGAGCAGTTATGCCGCTACCAACTTCTAAGGAACCAAATGTTCATGTTGTGTGTGCAATATCTGCATATCAGATGATTCACAGCACAAGACGTCGTGGAGCTTTAAATCCGATACAGCAAAGACTTGGGTTTTGGAGATGCTACAGAATCTTCCGGCTGGAGTAAGAATTGACTCCGTAGTTCTCGTCTGTGACAATGCACCTTGTCACTCAAAGTTTGAAGAATGCGTAAATGACTACCCAGGGTTAATTATCTGTCGTTTGGGACCGTACTCTCCAATGCTGAATCCCGTGGATACAATTTGGAGCAAAATGAAAGCCGTTGTAAGACAGCAAATGCGAGTTCCGCAAGTTGAACCTCCCGCAGTGGGTGAACAACGTCTGGCTTACGTCGAAGGACTAATTGATAATGCTATGAGACAAATCGCTTCACGGGATATTGTAAATGCATGTCAACATGCACAAGACTTTTTCCAGCGTGCGCTTAATTTGGAAGACATGGACGTAGGAGCCTAATGCTTCTGTTGTTTTATTTTATTTACCTCTTTAATATTGTTGTGCGATGTATTTTGTAAATTGATATGTATAATAAAACAAAGTGTCCGAAATTTATTAGTATTCTGAAATGCATTTGGAACTATCTAAAATTGATTTGAATTATCGGAAATACATTTGGACATTTCTGAATTTGAAATGGATTTATCTTAAATTCATTTGGAAATTTCTGATTTTGATTTGAATTATCTGAAATTCGTTTGGAAAGTTCTGAATTTCACTTGAAATATCTGAAATTCAATTGGAAATTTCTGAATTTGATTTGAATTATCTGAAATTCGTTTGGAAATTTCTGAATTTCACTTGAATAATCTGAAATTCAATTGGAAATTTCTCAATTTGATCCGAAAAAGGTGTAGTAATCTAAAACTCTTGACGGTCGAAATTTGAAAAACACTAGGATAAATGTTCAAGTTCAAGTATCCAGAGTACCACATCTGTGTTTAAGAAAGAAGATATAGGCTGTATCAAGGAATCGAATTACTAAGATTAAATTGATGTTCTGTTTTTCTTGGGGTTTTTTAACAGCTGGAAATGGAACAAATATCACATATGCCTTGCCAGATACCCAGGCAAGAACAAAGAAAGATGCAAACCGAAAACAAAACCTGTAACAAAAATGTCGATAAATGTGACTAGAGGAAGCTCAAGCTCAGCTCAACTCAACTCAAGGTACAAAATAATAATGATCCTCCTCTAATAATCACACCGCCTTTCTCTATAATGCTTCGATGAACAGATTTCGAGAGAGACAAGTATTTTTTTATGTTATATTAGGGACTACTCACGTTATAATATAGTTAAAGATAGAGGATGCGCGGTCAGGTTTATACATGATTCAAAGAGTCGTTCTCTGACCTGGAATTATTTTATTTTCGAGCTTTCGACTGTCTGGCTACATTCTTCCCGTTGAAGACTGTAGCCAGACAGTCGAAAGCTCGAAAATAAAATAATTCCAGGTCAGAGAACGACTCTTTATATCATATAATATAGTTAATACAAAGTACTACGATGTCGATGATCACTTTATTTTAGACTGGATTAACCAAAAAATTACTTGTAAATGTGTGTCATTTTATTTAGAGAGGTTCGTGCTATATCTCGTAATGGGTGAGAGCGTTAGGATGGTGGGGAGAATATAAATTTGTTATCTTCATGATGGTTCTGAGTGAATCGTTAGTGATACCATACAAATTCTTGAACACTCGATTCAGTTTGTCAACTTTAAACAATTGCTTCTTAACTTTAATAGCAGTGTAATTTTTATGACTAATCTCATGAAAGTATAATGTTGTTGATATTTTCAATAAGGCGACCAGACGTCTATCTCCAATGAAGGCCATAGACGGAGTGTTATTCTCCAGCTATTCAACGAATAAAGATAAAATTAAGGAACTAGGCACAGAAAGTGAAGGAATACGGCGGGGATTGACAATGTAATAAACTAGGTTTGCAATAAGTTTGCATGGTTTGGTAAATAATTCGAATGCTTGTTTTGTAAACAGCAGATGAATATTTGTATTCTACAGTATTCGCATAGAATTCCAACATGTCGAGCAAGACCCTTCGTCAGAGTGAAAAGTGTTCTGACTGAAGAAAGTGAAGAGCCTTTGCTAGAAACGTGAGAATTCCTAGGGATTAGTTACGCCAGTGACGAACCGAGAACTTTTTACGTTATTATATTCTCATCTACATTGACCTTCTCCCAGGGTCTTGACATGTACTGTGTACTTGTAGGTCATCAAGCATCCTGCCGTGAAGGAAGGAAATTAAGATTAAATCGGAATTTGGCAGTAACATGTAAATTCAAGTGAAGTAATTGGTCGTATGAGTAGAAACAGACTGTGTTTGGGGTGTTGGCAATTTAATTCTAAAAGTTCCTGTTTGTAGCTCCAGGCAAAAGGTTCACAAATTTTGCTGCAAACATTTTCATGGAAGATTCTGATTTCATGTAAATTAACAGACTTATCCACCGGAGCGTCGCATCTCTCTGTTTTTTAGAGAAGCAATACAAAACATTTCCTTACAATTTGGTTTTCGGGACAAACACGTAACCGGAGTCCTTATTTTAGGGGTTTTTTACTATTGAAATTCCGGACTATTTTCATAAATCTTTATTATGATTCAAAGGATTGGTTAATCAGTGTAGGTTCTCCGTATCACTCTTACCGTGTTCCAAACAATTGCAAACGTTTATTCAACCGAAGACTTTGCCTTCGATTGAATTTGTCGGTAATTGATTGAGAACAGATTGCGAAATTACCAGCTATCTGCATAAATTTCAAAACATTTTGTAAATTCCGACAACGGCAAAATTCGGAATTTCCTGGTATATTTGGACGTTAGGGAGACATGGCGACCTTGCTAACCCTCCCTCCCAGCCACGAAGCTTCTCCAGAAGGTAAATATCGCGAGTGGAGAGTTTTCCAGGAACAAAACGGATGCTTAAATTCAAAATGAAAGAAAATTGTTAAAAGACCAACGTTGATAGCTATTTTATGTCAAAAATATCATTGGTAATACCATTCAACCACCTTAACGGATTTTCCACCTCCCGCCGGTATGAAAGGGGCGACAGTGTTTTTCAGATTTTATACGTTATCTTCCAAACATCCTCCTGAGTTTTCCCCTGGCAAATTAGCCTTGTGTAGTCTACGGTCTCAGTAACAATTAATGACAGTAAATATTTGGCATTGCATATCTTGAAGACATGACAAAGACTTTGATTGACAAGTGGTTCAAGAATGGCCGGGTTGAGAGCCGCCAAATAAAATTATCAATGGGACACAAGAAGTAAGATTATATGAGCATATCGAAAGTAGTGGCATGGTTTTAGAAGAAGAAATAACCTACAATATTTCTTTGGTTATAAAATAGTATTGATTTAGTTTATCAGATTACCAACGGGTTTTACTTTCCGCCATAGGTACACAAAGATGGATACAATGTTTAAAGTTATAATTATGTATTTACCGAACTTTGTTGAAAGAGGAGGTAAGCCGAACTATATCAACGTTTACTTTGATTTGAGAGAGTCAATGTACTAGCAATTATTTAACGTAATATAGCTTGGTCGTGTTTTGATATAAGATCAAACATTTGCATAAGTTAAGTCAACCTTAACTGCCATTTTCCTCTAAATAAAATTATTTATTTTAATAGCCATATCATACTGGTAGGTTGTGTGTCATATAATATCAAAGCACCTCGAAGTTAGTTAAACAGTCCAATTTTTAAACAAATTTCCCGAGGTGTTGATTTTCGGATAAACCCTCCGTCTTTTGTGTGATTAGCATGAAGTTAATGTAAACAGTAAAGCTAGTATTTCATTATCCTGTCAACTATAAAAGTATTGCCAAATAGCTAACGACTCATTATCTTTCATGAAAAAGAACTATATGTGTTCTGTGTTTTTGATATCATTGGAAACGTATGAAGTTTTTAAATCGTCTAAATTGAGCGTAGCAGTTCCGACGTTGCAAGTATAGATGCCTTTCATCAGGGTGAAACGAATACAAGAATCATGCAGAGAAAACGGTAATACATTTCTTTTTTCTGGTAATCAAAAATTCCTGCTCCGAAGTAAGAGTTTGGCTCATTTCTTACAATTTCAAATGTTTTTTTAGTCATTAGAACCTCAAAGGACGAAAGTGCACTCACACTGTGGATAATTTTCCTGAACATGAAAATTCGAGATTATTGACCTACCACTGGGTTTATTTACCTCACCAGGTCATGCTCCATTTAAAAACAATGGCTGCAGGTCCGAGCTGAAACTTTTGACTTTCATTGTAACGATAATAAGACAGTAAATTGGCTTTTTGTTATTGTCGGAGGCATGGCATAAAAGTTTGAGTTGGACACGATAATCTTCACAAACAGCACAAGTCCAAGACTAACAACTGTTGCGAGATACTTTCATGCAGGTAATATATATGGCTACCATTTCAGTTTGAAAAATTGTCACCTGTAAACTTGTAAAGTCTACTACCTGAGTCTAGCTCCATATTTTCATATTTATTTGCTGTGTTGTATTATGTTGGGTTTCATTTTCCTACATTTCAAGAGCAAAGGAATTTGTACTGCATGAACAGGGCCAGTAGGTCCTAATATTATGACAAAATTTATCAGGTCGTGTTCTGTTAATCAGAGCTGGTTTCTGTTCTTAAATTCAGTAACACTAACTTTCGCTTAACATTTTGGATAGAGACACGGTCTTGGGTTTTATTGGTCTAGAATTTAGTATATGTGGTTTTCAATGCATGCCTTCCGTACTACAACTTTCTGTTATATTATAGTACAGACAATTTAACTTATTTAATGGCTTGAATTGTTTACCTGGACTCAGTTATATCCGATCACGTTTTCTAGACATTACTATTTTCTCTTTCATACAGGCAGTAGGATAATGATCTTGAATAGGTTCCTTCTTCTTTTACCTTTGCTTCCATTTTGTTTCATGAAGGTGAGGCTGGTAGTTCCTTTTAATAAATTTAATTAGCTAAAAACTGTAAAACTCCGCTAAATTGTTGCAGTGTGTGCCTACTTTCTTACTTTCTTTTAAGTTGATTACAGTAATAAGTTTCTTTCTTGTCCAAGATCGTGCAAAGTGGCAAAAGTTATGATCCTGGTAGTTGTACCAGCAGTAACCGTGGCAAGATTAGTTTGGTCAAAGACCGTCAATCCAACGAGAAACTTTTAGTTTGTTCCAAAGAAGGTGGTGCCTATAGCTGGAAGGCAATTGATGGTTTGTTCAATTATGCATAACATATATTCCTACACTATTGAATCCTGAAACTTAATTACGCAATAGGATTCCTATCACACTTGCTTGTTGAAAACTGACAACTGTTAAATATTTTGATGTTGAAGGCCTAGTTGTAGATAAATTTATTTATCATTAACTTAGAAATAGAATCTTATAGCCCTCTATCCTTGGCTAAAGGAATAACCTTTATCCATCCACATCACCCATGAAAATAGAATCTTTTATCCAATTGCACAACTACCGGGCAGATCTGGAGGCACGCCCCTCTAAAAATCATTCGGCTACCCCCAGGGACCACTACAGCTTGTAGAGTAATGAATTCAACAACCTCTATAAAGTTTGACATTACCATAATTGCACATGTGGAAGTTGACATGCTTAAGTGTTTATAAGAGGCACTACCTCAAACCTGAACTGGATGGTGATCCCTCATTTTGCTAATTCCTGTTGAAGGCCTACCACTTAGAAATGTCCATGTTACGCCTCTGTTTTTACCAAGCTGCTTGTATTATTTCTTATCTCAAACATCAACTAGACTGGGAAAAACCAGGTGCAACTACCAGTAAGGTTCTAACTTTGTTGGTCTAATTGAAACTATTAAATTCTAGGCTCCATAATTCCAGGGGAATATTTTAATCCTGCCTACGACTGTTCCGATATTTTGAACAAAGACGCTGATGCTAAAGACGGATTTTACTGGATAAAATTTGGTGGTTCCCAGCCAAAAAAGGTTTGAGATTCTACAAAATATCATTGTTTTTGTTTTTTCATTTTAGTTTGAGTCGCAAGTTTTCCTATTGAAAAAATTTTTTTTAAGGTCATTAAGTTGTGTTACTTTCAAGTGTAACGTTAACGAGGTTTTAACAGTCTGGACTGGGCTTTTTCCTTAAAACCGTTTAGAAGAAAGAAATTTAGATGCGGTGCTTAACCCGTTTGCTTGTATTGAAGGTATGGTGCGACATGACTACTGATGGAGGAGGCTACATGCTCATTGGACGAAAACGAAATGCGTCCACATGGTCGGTACCATCAAGCAATGAAGTTGTTGAGCCTCTTGGTTCCCCTCACTGGTCAAGTGCTTTTGGTGACGCACCAGTGTTGGACTTCAGGGTACAAATGGCAACAAAAGAAAGCTTCGGGAATACCAAAGCTCACTGGTTTGTTACTTACCGTTTTAATATTTTCAATTATTATATAAGTTTCCCATTACGCCCGCAGTGATTGGTAACTTAACGTGTTTATATATCAGGCTATGCAAACATGATTATAACTTCACTGCTAGACTTTGGCGCAAATGTGAAGCTTGTGGTTTTACAGGTGGCAATTGTTCACATTTGTTCTGAAATTGAGATTCCCGCCTGGATCCTCGCTAAGCAATAACAATTGTTAGTCACAATTGTTATTGCTTAGTTCTCTGCTTATTTTATAAAAGAAATAGAAACTGTTTTGTTGTGTTTATATAACCTGATGGAAACACTTGAAAAGGTTGGGAGAACTCTCAAGCAACTGTGTAATCGCTCGACCTTCGGTCTTAGGCGTACTATTATATTATAATATGCTATCCAAGCTGAAATAAATGTCCGAACAATGTGGCACATATCCGAGTTCCAGTTTCACTTTCAATCTATTCTTCTGAAACTCTTAATAATTCATGCTTAAAACACGAATGAAATCAGTAACAAGAAATGGTTTGGAAATGTGATCTTAATAAGAATAAAATTTCGACAATTTTAAAACCAATGTACTCTTCGAATACGGATTATTTTGAGAACACAGATCATACACTCAATTCACTTCTCGGTATCTGGAAATTGAATCAAACACTCCTTCTCGTGTGTGATATATTATCTCAGTTACTGTTTCATTTAAAAAGAAAAAGAAAAGTGCGTCTGTTTATGAAATTTAATCACAACTTTTTCATCCTATAAGGTCTTTTAGGCTTAAACCTAAGCGCCAGTTAAAGAACCTTATGATGATTAACCAAGGAGGATGTGGACGGAAATCGGCTGGGATTGGAAACATTGATTACGTGAAAGATTTGCTCACTGAAAATATTGTGACCAGAAACCTTCGGTGTTCAAAATTTGGTCTTGGGCATCACCCACGGACTGGTTTTGGGTGGGTAAGTGTTGCAATATTATTTATCGACTACTCTAGAAATAAATCGATTAAAAGCAACCATGTAACTTGACTTCAACGTTCCAATATTAAATGATTGTCTTTCGTGAATTTTTCTTTTTCAGGCCATGATGAACTCTTGCTTACAAAAGCCATGCCGATGGGGATTTGCATTTCTTGATAAACTACCCATTCAAACAGACTACTCAGGTGCTTTCAGGTAAACTATTTCGTACTCATCGGCTTAAGGTGATTAAGCAGAGCAGTGAATGATCATACAGAGATCAATTTTCAACGAGATAATGACGCGATACTTAAATTAAGAGGAAATCGAAATTTGAACGTGTTTTTATGCTAGTACCTCTTATTAATTGTTCTTAAGCCTGTTTTCCATGAGATAAATTTTATCGCGCAAATCGACATTTCTTTTTGTAAATTGAATAGGTTTTTCATTCGTTACAATACATTCGAGAGCACATAAAATTCGCTTCCTGTGAAATAGCCTTTAGATGGTACTCGTTGTTTGTGGTTGTCTGGTGAGGCTTATCGTGATTCAATATTTAACAATTAGACTAGTACTCATAGAAAACTTGGGCCAATTTCTTAATTGTTTTAGAATAAGTTTGTTCAAATTTTAACAATATATTTGGTCTGTTTAATGGGTACATTTAAAGGGGGTTTCCATTGCATGTTGTATGTTATTTATCATTAGTGGATAATAAATAGAAGGACAGCAGATGTAATTAATGAATTTCAGATATAAAAAAAAACATTAAACTTATACCAAAAATTGTTATAAAATTTCAGGTATCGTAGACGCTCCATTTCATAACTGAAGGTGTTTGATAAGTTGATAACTACGGGGCTGACGTAACACGTTGTATATTTTGTCAATTTTCACCAATTTTAACTCGATTTCATAGTAGCAGGGGAAAAAAAAGACAGAAAATACATAAATTTGCAAGATACACGATTTGTCAAATTTCTCAGAAGACAAAACTTTTTAACCACATATTTATTGTGCACGGTCATTACCGGTGGATCTCATTTGATATCAAAACCCGGGCATTTACCATTTTAGTCGGGCAAATTTTTTCTCACCTTCCTTAGCAAAATTGTGCTCGTACGCCTTTGAGAACAAGTAACGACTTGTGTAAGAACGCTGCGTGACGCTAGAATGTAACTTACGTGCGCTTGCTCAGTCATTTAAGCTGCTCTTTTATAGGCTCTATTTATAATTTAAATTTCTCTTAAAGTAATAAAAAATTGTCCTGTCATCAAGTCGTTATCGAGTTATACTGACAGTTGGGATTTAAATCGAACACTCCAGCTGCCAATGAAAAACTTTATTGCACTCTTACATGTGGTTATAACTTGACATTCTTTCGCGATATGCTTTTCTTACTAATTACATTTATTTGAATTCCCACAACAGTTACGGTGTGACAGGGAAAGTTTCTGGAATAGATTATGATGCAACTGCCTTTGTCGGTTGTGACAATGGACATGTAAGCAGAATTTGAAGCAAAGTCTAATTTCCTTTCCTATTGTTATAGAACTAATGTTGAATTTATAAATATAGCTTGATTTCCATGTCCTTTAGTGCTGTGGTTGCTACGGACCTGTCGGTGGTACTAAAAATTATTGTACCAAAGATTGCCAATCCCTAAACGGAGGAACTATTACAAAGAGAGTACTTACCTGGTTTTGGGTTCGGTCGACTCTTCCCAAGAGAGTTTGGGAGAAGTGTATGGACTATAAAGTCCTGAAGGATAACAGAAAGTTTGTTTGGTACAAGTTACTTGGTGGTAGTGGAACACCAATAAAGGTTAGCCAAAGTTAAACGGAACAACAGTGCATAAACTCTGAAACAAACAGCCAGTTATGTAATTTTTGATGATATATCTTGTGTGCTGCCCGTGCTATGCCGTTTATTAAAATCTTGGTTTTCACGATGAAGATATTTCTCTAATTTTTCTTGTGTTTCTTATTCAAGGGTCGCTGTAGTAAGAACAATGTTCACTTATACGATGGAGTGAGTACGGTTATAGCCATGAGTTACTTCGAGCTTTGTATTTACTCTTATCATGAATTAACGGGGATTCCATACACTAAAGTTTAACATGAAAAGTCAATAAACTAAATGATTCAAACGGATTTGGTATTGAAAAGATCTGATATGACTAATCTAAGCTGTATTCAAGCCTCACATAACCTTTCATTTTTAAATAAATAGTTAAATGAAGTACTCATCCCTTTCCGGTCGACGTCTCTTCTTGGCGAGTGAAATCGTCAGTCCTAAGCCAAAATAAAATTAAAAACTCGGATCCTAACGCAAAAGAGTTAACTGAAAGCTTTATGAATTATAAATATAGTCTTTCATTCATTTGACCCTTCCCGATTTCCATGTTTTGGTTTTAAAATGTTTTTCAACTAAAATTCTTATCAGATAGTTGTCGTCCCGGATTCCTCGACTGCTAGAAACATCCCATGGATTGCAGGTTTGCTGGTGTACCACAAGGACAGCAAACAGCTTTACATAAGAGCGAACAACACCTGGAAAGTGATAGCCCAAGAGAAGAAGGTTAGATAGAATTTTATTAAATCAGCATGCTGAATGTAATTTGATCGACCTGTGTTTTTTTACGAACAGTTATGGAATTAAACACCGATAGTTATTAATTTTACGTATAACTGATTAAATCTTGACGATTATTTAGCTTTATTTTTGTTCTATTTTTCACATCATGCTTGGCTTTAATATTTTTTAATTAATTTGATTCAGGTCATGCAACAAGTGGCGAAAGTGGTAAAACCCACATTTGAACAATTTGAGAAAAATCTGGAAAATCTAAGTAAAAACGTATGGAATAAAATTTTATGATAAAATGTAATCAGCAAACGTATGTTTAGTTCCTCCAAAGTTCGTCTGCATGTCCACAAGGTTTCTCTCTAAAATTAATTCGGCACATCATTTACTTATGTTAAGATGAATGCAACAAGTCTGAAACTGAGTCAACTGGAAAAGGAGGTGAAATTGATCAATCATAGTCTGCGTAAGTTTCTGTCTTTTTACCATGTACATATGAACTTTACAAATTCCATTTCCGCCGATGCCAAAAATGCATTACGTGTCGCCTTAAGCAAGGGAATGACGACTTACGAGCTACATTCAACTGTAATTTATTTTATGTTCGTCTACATAACGCGACTTTCGATTCACGCGAGTAACATACTATTGATGAATGCGATTTGCTTGCGCCATTTCTACGACACAAATCTTGACATAAAAATAATCCAAGCACAAAATCTACACTTATGTCAAAATGTATATTTTTGTCTCAAAGCGAAGAAGTTTTCATGTATTTGTTTTCTTATTCAGGAAAGGAAAATTAATAACTTTTCTCTTGAAGCGCGGGAGTCCGCAACATGCCCGCACCTGCCTCAACTGTAATCAAGTAGTGCCTGTAAGTTATTCTAAAAATATGCTATAACTGCATTCGCAAACTCTGTAAGCCAAAAAAATCTTTCAAATCATGTTTCCTGCCGAAGCACTTTGGAATTTGAACAAACAAAAAAAAAAATGAAAAATACCAACTAGGACGCTCTTCTGGTTTTATTTATTAAACGCTTCAATATTCGAATATGCAAGGCCCCATCCACACAATACGATTGCCATATAGTACTCTTTACCGTGGCGTATGCGGTTATTTCACAGAAACTCAACTCCTGCTTATTATTCGCTCACGAATGTTTTATTACTTCCTGAAGAACGTTGTGACTGAATGGTATGAATCAGAAGGAACGATCGTATGAGACAATCATACTGTGTGGATCAGGCCCAGGGAAACAGACTTCGTTGGGCTCGATAAATTTCCTTGAAAACATGAATAGTTTATAAGTTATTTAGGTAGGCGTAACAGCTTATTTGAGCACATGATCAAGTAGTCGACTCCATGAAGAATTTCAGTCCGGAATGTAACATCAGCCCCTTTAGCGCAGGCTTTAATGTTAACTCGGGGTCACGAAAAATGTTGTCCAGTAGGCAAGAAATTTTGATCGCGATTACCAAGCTCCTGTTAAAAGCTTGTATTCCCGGGAAAGAGTTCTCGAGAAAATTCTTCCAATTCTTCCTTAAGAGTTGAGAAATTGAATTTCCTTGCAAAAATTTCCGGAATAAAGAAAAGAATTTTCGAAAAATTATGAAAGGTATAAGAAATATCATCTTCAGACAAAGAAGTCTTCCTACCTATCTAAGAATCAATTGCCTTCCCCTATAGCGTTACTAGTCGTAAGTGTCGGGGACAATTAAAAGATACGAATCTCGGATAAGATTGGTCGTCCTGGGGTATGGAATGTTGTTTCAAAGGTACAATTCCTACTTTCGATTGGGTCACTAACGTAGTGATGCATCTGAAAGACTCCAATGAAATATTTGGATACATCAGAAGAAACAGTCATGTGCACGAATCCTATCGTGTAATTTAGGCTCTAAAACAATGTCGAAAACTAGAGTGACTGTGCCTGAGCATAACGTTTAGTGTTTCTACACCTCATAGCAACCATCGCGTATTCATGACGGGAAAATTATGAAGGCATTTTTTATTTGTTTTCTAACTTGGATTTTGATTTGTCTTACCTTACTAGAAAGTTCAATATAAATTTCCTAATCTTAAATTACGTTTATAAGGTGCTTAAAATATCAAACGTTTGTTAACGCTCGTAATCTGAACTAGCAATAGCAAAGTTCATTATAGATGTCAACAGGACTGTGTAATTGAAATCAGGTTAACAAGTTTTATTATATGGCTGGCTCTATGCATGAAAAACTCCACTTTATTGGCATTGCTTTCATTTAGATGTCTCAATTATTGGTTTTTACGCGAAATTCACAGCAAACTGATCTTTCTTTGTGCAAAAGCGCTTAACGACTAACTCTTTGTCACACTATACGAATGTAACATATTTTTACCGGACTAGTTATATTTTGTTTGTTTAAAACAAGCCATATAATAAACCTCTTATTAACCTCGTCGGCTAGGTAATTACTGGAAAATATCAGACCGTGGTCTTTTATGTAAGGAACTCGCTCTCCGGGCTCGGTCAGTACTGTCAAGATTCCGGTTTGATTTTTTCCAGTAATGGCCGCGCTCTCGGTTAATAAGAAGTTTTTAATTTCTTCATATACTTAGTAATTCACCACACATATTTTTCTTTTTAAGCTACTCCAGCTTACCCAGAATGCTTTCAATACTCATGGCTGACAGAGGCCAATCGAAACGAAAAAAATAGCTCCGCCACAGTTCTGTGTGACAGCGGCCTTTCCACGGGCTGGTATAGGTTTGGGGGTCAAGCTGGATTGCGGATAGCGACTACGTGTGTACCTGAAAACCGATGTGGAACACATGCCTCTGGATGGATGAATGGTACACATCCAACAGTCAGTGAGGGAAAGGTTACTCGAACAGTTTGTTATCACTGGAGTAGTAACTGCTGCAACTGGTCGAATAATATTGAGGTTTTAAATTGTGGATCGTATTACATCTACAAACTCCGCAGTCCTCCAGCCTGTCATTTGAGATATTGCGGCTCAAATTCTTAAAAGTTATCGGTAGTGACAGTGTCGCAGTGTCAGTGTCTGTGTTAATGATGATAAAATTAAAAGTTCAAAGCAATGATGTCGTTTTGGTACACGTGCATGAGTTATATCTATGAAGTTCTGCGAAAGTTATTGCTACTCTAGCTCAAAAATCTTGCACGAAACTTAAACAAGTTCACTGTTAAAATATGTTTGACTTCACTGTCGCAAATAGTGCTGCCTTCCAGTACTAATCTTTTCAGTGACTCACTTCCACAAGCTTTTAGTAGGGTTTTCCACGTTTTAATGAAAATATCACAGGTTCAGCCGATCTCGCTGCACTATAGTCCACATTTGTACTAAGCTGTTCTACCTCGTTAAGGGATAAACTCTTTGTGCGCCAAACCCGGCCAATACCAGCATCCCCTCCGCGTCACCGACATCACAATCTCGAAATTTCATCTGGTATGTCTATTATACATTAGAATCTGCCTTCTTAATTTTTTTATATTGCTTTTTATTTTTGTACTATTTTTTATTATCTTTATGTTATTTCCTTTAATGTTACTTCCTTTTTTTATATTCTTCCTGATTTTTAATATTATTTCTTAACCCGACAAAATTTTAAAAAGTTTAAGGGGAGATGAGTTAATTTCCATTTGATATAAATTACATGTTTCTCAAAAGTGTTCAATTTAGTTGCAACGATGTTTCGTCGGTTTGCCCATATTTCCACGTATAAAGGCCAATGATGTTGTCCCTCAACGTACAAATATCTCTTGCTAACAAGAATTTAAGCATGGTTTCCTTTAAAGCTTATTGCTGTAAAAGTGTAGACGACGTTGTTATACTATTTGTCGTCTGCCATACTTCTGACAGCGCAGGAAAAATACTTCCATTGACTGTTTGCATGAGCTAGCGACTGATTCAACTCAATCAATCCAAACGTGGAAAGTTTATCAGTTACAGTAGGATTGCCGTAGTTATGTGGTTCGCTAAAAACAATGAAGATGCCTGTGGCCGTCACTTGGAAGCGTTTCCATCAAGTGTTTTTGTTTTGTTTTGTTTTTTGTCAGGCCACATTGCTCTAACTACTGTGAAAGATGTAGGTCAGAATTCTATACTTACTGTTCCGTTACGTCCACAGTGTAATGTCAGCTTCCGGGCACACGAGAAACAAATGTTCCCGTAGATCTAAGCTTGTCATTACTCATGTTCTCAAAGTGGTAAATCAATGAAGGAATTTTCTATCTTTCTTTTTTTAAGTTAAAATATTGTTTGTGACAGTTGTATTAACGATTTTTAACGCGTTTATAAGGAACAAGAGGCCACTTGAAGGTACGCGTCGTTCTGAGCAACACCACACTTATAGTCAAAGCTAGCAAACCATAACAATCCAAAACCATGATCTGAATTAGTTAGTTGCTGTCTTTACTTTTGAATTATATCATTTTTATTTGCGTGCTTTCTTTGAAACCTTCGTATCGTACAGTATATCAAAGTATATTTCATTACAGTACAAACAAAGCGGTTTCAACTGCTTCATCAACAAGTAACTCATTTAGTGTGAGCGGCCAAATTGTACAGGCTGCTTGTAACCAAAAAAGTACCACCAAGTTAACCATGCATTGTTTTGGCTGAAACACACAGGAGAAGCAGCGCAAAAATAGTTGCTTCGTTATGGTCGTGTGATTATTCAGTTCATCTATGGCACTGTATTAAAGCATTAAAACTGTAAAGAGTAGAGGCAGTTGTATTCATAAATATAAAGCTAACAGCGTTTGTGTCAGTAGTTCTGAGGTAAATGGTTCCCAGCACAGACTCTGAATGTAAATAATACAACGTAGTAAATTTTTAATGAGGATTTGGAATAAAGAAAATAACCAAGTTAAAATTGTTATCATTTCCTTGTGTCTAAAAGTGTTTGTGGCTGTAATTTGAACTTCAAGGTATGCCAGCACATGCTAATGACTGAAATACTCGCAAGAGAATGTAAAAATTAACACGTAGTAAGTATTTAATGAGGATTCAAATTAAAAAAGTTTATGCAAGTTATAAAACTTGTTAACATTTTCTAGCGCCTCCAAGCTGCCAAACTTTTACTTGACGACATTTTGACAAAACTAGATAACGACTGACCTAAGAATGGTAGTATAACCGTTACGTTTTTAATTTCTTTCGTTTTCTAATTATCTGGATTACGTAGGACTTCTTGAGGAAGCCATGTCCTGAAAGTTCGTGTCTCACGACATCTTTCTGAAATAGTTTTATTGAGTATACTGTCTCCTGTCGTCGACGAAACCACGTTGAAATCTGGAACGTCATCCAACTTTGTAACGATCTTTCTCATAACTTGACGTCCTAAACGCAACATACGTAATTAGTAATATATTACGATGCAACTCAAATAAGCTGTTAAATAAGAGCTTAACTTGCACTATTCCAATAATTGCGAGTTAGTAAAGAACTACAGATGTCTGTGAAAAAAGGTTAAATAATAGTGGAAAAAATAATCGAATTTTTTAAGAAGAAAAACATAAATATCTTTCATTTTCCACTAATATATGATGCATCTGACACGTAAATACTTATGAGTGCTTTATTGTGAGAAAATGGCCAGTGAACTAGCATAACTTTTCAGTGTTACATTTGCATTACGTATCGCCAATTCTAATTTGATCTTCAAAAAATTAAAAGGAAAAATATCAAACCTGTGTGTAAGTTTGGAAAAAGATGTTCAGGGGATGATCTAAGACAAGCGTAACCCAAAATGAAAACATCTTTCGCGCGCAAATAATCCTCACAGTAAGGTGCAGGACTTGAATTGATGAATCACCAAGGATAAAATACCATAATACATCAACTGTTCTATTATATATAAACAGTTAATCCAATCTTCCTTCAAGAGCAAACCCTTACTTCTAAATTAGTTGGAGAATTCCTGGAGAAGATCAATACTTGCAGAATTGCACTTCAAGAAAAATTATAGCATAAGAAATTCATCGTTTTCAGTGCGTAACGACGATGCGTTGGAGACTTTCCAGGCCTTCATCGCTACTTACATATCTCAGGTTAACGTTGTTTGACAACATATGAGGTATTTCAAAACCATGACTTGAATGAATGTTTTCCCATCTCTACTCATTATCTGACTTTTTGTGTAGGCCTTACTTTCCGAACGAAGAAATTCAATTGCTCTTTCAAAATGAAATAACAGTTGTATTCTTGTACACTGGTATTTTGTCTCCACCAATCAACTCAAGCTACCTAACAGCACATAAGTTCTTATTTCGCAAAAAATGTAGGAGAAGATTATTGGAGACACAAGGAAGCTATTAAGCAGATTCTATTCTTACTGAGCTAATATCAACAAAGTATTAGTCCACTTTTTTCTTTCGAAAGAACAAAATAATGTGTGTTCGTTTGCTGTGTAGTGTTCGGCCTCGTGAACAAAACTGAGGATTTTTCACAACGAGGAACTTCTTATTTCACCAATTTTCGTTTGCTGGATGCTAGTCCTGCCTCCTTGCATGTCTAGTCTAATTAACGTACACTATTTGGATTGTGCTATTTGTAGTCTCGGACCAGTGAAACAAGACGCATTCACCGCGTATAAGTAACTTACTTAGTAAAGTAAATGGTTTGAACCTGGGAGAATCGTAACATGTTTGAGGAAGTTGATCGTCCAGGTTAGTGTAGTCTTGAGAAAGACTGTTGGTTGAAGTGACTGACGTTTCGACAGTCTTTCTCAAGACTACACTAACCTGGACGATCAACTTCCTCAAACATGTAACTTACTTAGGTAATTAGTATAAATACTGCAACATCAAAATAATTTTCAAATTTGTTTGATTAATCTCTTGGCATAACGTTATGAATTGAAGATGAAAAATGCTAAAAGCAATTTATCTCGAGTTTAAAATTGCCAAAAGAATAAGGAGCGAAGGTGTAACTGCTCGAGCCACCTCTGAGTGAGTGGTGTTTGAAAGAAATACTAATGTGTTATGTAAACTGTGGGTCCAGCTTTTGATGGACTGTCTTAACATACCCTGTGATCGTAAATCTTTCTACTTTCTGATACAACTTGTTAGTGAAACAGATGTTAAATGTATCACCTTTTAAAAAAACACGATTCTCATCCGAGGTACATACTAATCTAATTGCGTCAGCAGTGTTAGACAATGTGTAAGAAGCTAAAAGGGTCGAATAACGGCCGAAATTTAATAGATACGAAGTTGACATTTCGAGTGAAGTTTCTTTTGCTCCGACGAAAGGCTGGCCATAAAGCAATGGCTGGCTACCCTGAATCCATCAGTTGAATACAAGAACCAGAACACCTTACGACATGTAAAGACGGTTGCTGACCATAGCATAACAAAATAGATTTCGAAAAGCCTTCTGGTAGTTGTATTCAGAAGATAAATAAGGGAACAAGCCAGTTTGTGTATCTAAGCTGTAAGTCGTTCAACTATCTAGTTATCCAAAGTTTTACTGAATTGATCAGTTCCTTCTTGGTTTCATTCACTTATGCTAACTCTTTCCTTGCGGGATATCTTCTTTTGACGAATAAGGGGCTGCGTACATGAGACTGGTTCGAAGTCAGCCCATTTTTTTTCCAAATATAACGTTGAAACCACAAGTTCTAACCTAACATGCTGCATTTTTATCACAAGCTCCCCTACGCAAAATTCCGCACCGGCTTCTCTGAACGAAACTTTGTTACGCCTGATAATTAATAGAAATTCGTGCCAAGCAGAATAACAGCGAAATATTTTGCTCGCTTTTTCTATCCAGCTAAGGTAGGATGAGGGACTGCTCACGCGTGAACTTTCATTTCGTGGGTGGCCAGCTCGAGGTGCATTCGAGGAAAAACATGGCGGCTTCTACAAGGAGTGTTGTGCTCGATTATGGTGTACAAGTGAAACTAAAATGTCAGTGCAAGGTAAGATGATAGATGTTATATTTTTGTCTGTAGTTGAAGTATTTGGTGTCCTTCATGCCTCTGGTTATTTCTAAGCTCTTCAGTCTTCTAAGTTTTACACGAATTCAACCGACCAAAAAAATGCCAAACAACAGCCATTTCCCCGTCTATTTTATTTGCTGTGACCTGAGTCTGCTAGAATATATTTCCAGCGACCATCCCCCATGAACTAGCACACTTCTATTTCTAAACTTTTCGTTGTACGTGGATCTTTGTATGGTAACACCACGAAGTACCGTGCGAGAATAATTCAGTCTTGCTGACTGATAGAATTTTTATTCTAATATGGTACGGCCAGAGGTAACGAGGAGTGTGGCTAGAAGGCATACCTAGTAAGAAGGATTAGGATTGGGATCAGAGTTAAGATTAGGATTAGGGTTAGGTTTAGGTTTAGGGCCAGGGCTTGGACTAGAACTAAGCCAAATTCTAACCCCAAACCTAACCCTAATCCTAACCAATCCTGACCCTAATCCTCATTCGAATCCTCCTCAGGTATACCTTCTAGCCAAAACCTAGGTACGAGTGGCAAGGAACACCGCTGACTAATGCTACCCGTAACTTTTTAACGCTTTTATTTGTGTTCTTAATCTTACCTTTCGCGATAAGTGTGATAGCTGCCCGTTTTAGACCATGGTTTGTTCTGGTTCCTTATGATTAAATTCATTTTATCTGTTTTTTGTTTATTTATTTGAATTGCCACCGGTATTACAGCTAGAAACTGAAGTTTATCAGACAATCTTACAAAAGGCAAGCAAAATAATGATAGCAATGATAATACCAATTATAACGAGAGATAGGTATCAATAGTGACAGGGGAACTGCAACAGCTTGCACCAATAACTGCACTCCCAGATTAGTTTTAAAGATTTTATAGACCAAGGACTAAAAACTACAAAAAAACATTTCGGTGATCAGTTGGAGGTCAATTGTAGCGGTGGAGAGTTCCAGTTAAAAACCCGACTGAGTCACATTTTAAACAAATTGATCTCCATATTGTGGAGTCGTCTTGGCCCCAGATCTCATCCACTGCTTTTGCGTAATACGACAGCATTCGTTTGCTTAAACATCCCTACTGATAAGAAAAAAAAACATGTCCACAATCCTACTTGTCACCTACAACAGTAACAGATGAGATTCATTTGTGAGAAGACCATCAACATGGCTACCATGAAACCCACCAATCAGAAACCTCAATTCAGTATAGTGCGATTAAATGATTTCAACTCTTTCGTGGCGGGAGCTCTCCGTTTGACGAGTAAAATCGTCCAGCGTTGGCCAGAGTAAAAAAATAGAGGTCTTATGGCCCCGGGAAAATGTTTATTTAACTCGTAATGCTAAAGCGAGATAACTAAAGAAAGTCGTAATGTTCCATTCATAAAATAAACGTTCAGACAAGTTGTGGCAAAGAAGTGAATGTAATTGAACCGTTCAGTTACATTCGCTTCTTTGCCACAACTTTGTAATTTTTCGGAGATATAACTACTTCAAGCCCTGCTGGTTCTAAAGTGGGCCGAGGTTCTCCTTCGGCAAATTCAAATTTGAATCGATGCATTAAAGCTGACGCAAATGAACATATTATTATTTTACCCAATGCCTGACCGGGGCACTCTCTGCGGCCAATCCCAAAGGGCATAAAACCCGGCAAAGTTGTCCACCCGACAAACATCCCATTGTCGTCGAGAAAACGTTCAGGTTTAAAGGTATCGGCCTCGGGCCATTCCTTTTCACTTCGATGAATGTGGTAAACGTTGATAAAAACTGGTGTACGTTTCGGGATGTGGTAACCGCTGATGACTGTATCGCGGATTGCGTTGGTTAAGTGCACGGGCACCAGACGTGAGTGACGTAGCACTTCGCAGAGGGTGGCTTGCAGGTAAGGCAAGTTCTTAGCATCTTGCCAGCGTGGTAAGCGGTCTGTGCCCACCACTCGATCAAGTTCTTCGTGGATTTTCCGTTGGACATCTTGGTTTAAGAGCACGTACAAAATAAACCAGGTTATTAGACAAGAGGATGTGTCTGAGGCTCCACCCATTACCTCTAACATCAAAAACTGAATATCTTCAGTTGATCCGCCGTCTTTACCAGTCTCCTTTACCATCGCCTTCTCGTAGGCGCCGATGAAGTTGTCCGTTAGGTCCCGAGTAACACATGACGTGTAGGTGTTCTTGTGGGCTTGTAGTTCTGGGGCAAAGACTTTCTCCCTAGTCTTTACTACGTCTTTCAATTTACGATTGAACGTCGTTGGGAGGTAGGACAGCCTTGGGATTAGTTGGTAAAGAGTAGCCCTGGCCACCAGAACTCCAATTTCGGTGATTAATTTGTGAAGGGTTTTCACAGTGGGATGGTCGAGTGGGTATTTCTTCGACGTAATCCACTCCCACATCTGACTTATTATAGCTCTAGCGACGAACTTCTTGGGTGAGAACGGTTGACCTTCCATTGCCTCAATCTCCTTTAGCAAGTTCTGAACCGTGCGTTCTACTCGTTCTTCAGCCTGCTCGACGCCGTTTCCAAAAATACGCAATCCTGATTTGAAAACCTTTTTTCGAAACTTAAATGCCGTTCCGTAATCTGAAGCGAGAATCGTTCTTTCTCCAAGGATGACATCAAAGGGGTAAATTGATTCGGGGAGTTTGCCAGCAAGATCGTCTTTTCTTCGCAGTCGCGCCTCCCGCGCAAGCTCTGCGCTATTTATCACAACTGCAGCACCGCCGGGAAGTGTGACCGTGAAGATGTCTCCGTACTTTTGCACAAGTTTATTGAAGGGGTCAGCTGGATTAGTTACAAGTTGGGGCAAGTTACCAATGAAAGGAAATGGAAAAGGTCCAGGTGGCATTTGCCTTCTCTCTTGGTATGTCGTCAAGATATACCATACAAACCAAACGAGAAATAACGATGTGGCGACTTCCAAGAACATGCTCTGTTAGTTTTACTCTAAATAGGAGAAAATCGGAGGCACAAATTTTAGTTGGTTTATAAAATGTCAACTAGTAATAGTACTAACTATCCATTGCCTACCGATAAGTTGAGAAAGTATAAAACGAAACATACTCCGAATAAGGACATCTTGGAACTCAAGATTTGAGAAAAACAAGCCGAGACTAGGTAATTCAGTCATAGTTCGAATTTATTTCAAATTCATCTTTAGACAAATTTATGTTTCAGACTTTTTTTTTTCGTCTGAAGATGAATTTGAAATAAATTCGAAATATCACTGAATTACCTAGTCTCGTCTTGTTTTTCTCAAATCTTGAGTTCCAAGATGTCACTATTCGGAGTATGCTTCCGGTTTTAGTACTAACTATGCCTCAGTGTTTTCGTTGATAAAAATATTTCTTGGAAAAATCGTAATGCTGTTTGTATGTAAAAAAAGTGAAAATCAATGAAAAAGAAAAGAGGTTATCTATTTATTTACTTATTTATTCGTTTATTAGTTTGCTCGTTGATTTGCTTATTCGCCTACTCGTTTACTCGTTGACTCGTTGACTTGTTTACGTGTTTACCTGTACAATAACGGATCCAGTCTGCAACCTTGTGGTGTAAGACTTGTCATTGTAAAGACATCTGGTAAACGACCATTCACTTTAGGATATAGAGTTCTATTTGATTGATAACAATTTAGCCATATGCAAGCAGTACCTGTTATGTCGTAGATTGCGAGTATCTTTTTCTTTCTTTTCTTTTTTTTTAATGTTTTAGAATTTTATGATCTTCGGTGTTACAGCATTCATCAGGCCGAGGTTGATGCTCTTCTGCGATCTGTAAGTAATATTTAACTAGCTATTTCTTACAGAAAGTAAAATGCTGCGAGGAAGGCGTATCCAAGTTAAGAGTAAACGTCTCTACGTTTGGGATGGGATTTTTCGAGAGATGGGATTTTTTAGGAACATGAGGTCTCCATGTGTGAGGATCTGGTCGACTATGAGGGTCGTCTACGGACGAACTGCTTCTGATTCAGCAAACAACAAGGCCGACAAACTCATCATAGAACACTGTCTTCCTCTTGAAATATCACTAAATCGTTCGTGACCTTGATGACTACTTCCATCAACAAATAAAGTTGAATTTGACATTATAAGACATGTAGCTAACACTGACGAACATACTGAGCTTCTGCATGCAATGAGGGACGTACTGCCTGCCGCTGACCATACGATTATAATAATAATAATAATAATAATAATTTAAACTTATTTACACACGGTGGCCTTTCAGTTTCCTGTTTTTCAAAGGGCCGTGTTAAGTTATGAACAACTGTATACGATCCTAATTACAAACTGTCAATATATGAACAACTATATAAACAACTTTATAAACAACTCTACAATACTAGTTTACAAACTTACAATGTTACTCTACAGAAAACTATTGTGTGATATTATTATTGTCCCGGCTCAATTGCATACATCATTGATCACTCTCTTCAAGGCTTTGAAAGTGATTTCAGTTAATTTTGTCATTGGAGCTTTGCCTGCTAAGGTTTCATTCCATAAAGCAGCTCCCCTGTAAGCAAAGCTCCGTTTTAGGAAGTTTGTTTTAGGCTTTTGCAAATAGAGAGTTTTATGATTACTTTGTAAGTCATACATGTGGTTAGTAGAGACCTTAAACATCTATATTAAGTATTCTGGAGCCATACCCTTAAGCACTTTGAACATCATAATAAGTTCTCTATTTTTTAATAATGACTGCATAGGGGTCCAATTAAGCATTTGAAAAATATTGGAAGATCTTTCTTCATAGCCTAAACCAGTTATGACTCGGGCCGCACGCTTTTGAAGTTTAGCCATTTTTTTTAAGATTCGCTCGATTACCATCGTGCCATACAGTTGAGCAGTAATTAAAATAAGGAAATACAAATGTCTTGTATATAGTCACTAAAGTTGCTTGGGGGACATAGGGTTTTACTTTTCTAAATACGGCTATAGAACAAGAAATCTTTTTGCATTGTTCTTCTACATGCTTCGTCCATTGTAATTTATCTTCGATTATTACCCCGAGTACTTTTTTCTTGTGGACTCTTTTGATCGTATGGTCTCCAATTTTAATTACAGGTTCACTTGCTAACTGTTCTAAACGCTTTCTCGAGCCGATAAGCATGTACTCTGTTTTTCCTTTATTCAACGTTAATTTGTTGGTGTCTAACCATGTTTTAACATTAACAATGTCTATCCCCAGCTTATAATCAATTTCAGAGACAGTCTGTCTGGTTGCAGTTAGACTTGTATCATCTGCAAACATAATAGGTTCGGTCATTTGTAAGATATTTGGCAAGTCGTTTATGTAAATCGTAAATAGAAGTGGTCCGAGATTGGACCCTTGTGGAATGCCACACGAAATATTGCGGAAAGTTGACAAAGAATTATTTACTTTGCACACTTGTTTCCTGTTGCTAAGATATGATCGAAACCATGATAGTGCTGACCCACGAACTCCATAGCACTCTAATTTAGATAAAAGAATTTTATGGTCAACTGTATCGAATGCCTTTTCAAGATCTAAGAACAACACCCCATTAATCAAACCCTCGTCCATGTTCGTTAACAAGTTATTTGTTGCATGGAGTAGTGTTGTTTCAGTTGAACGATTAGTGCGAAAACCCGATTGCAATTTGAATATTCTTTTTTGTTGTTCCAAGTGTCTCATCAGTTGTTCGTGTACTATTTTCTCAAAAATTGTAGCAACTACAGAAATAACAGAAATAGGCCTATAACTACCACACGAATTTCTTTGTTCTGACTTGTAGATAGGAGTTACTTTGGAAGTTTTCCAATCGTCAGGAAATATACCTATCTTAAGTGACAAATTAAATATGTGTGTCAATGGTTCGACAATCGCATCTCCTACGGCATGCAACAGTTTTACAGAAATTTTGTCGTAACCCGATGATTTACTGTTTTTCATATGGTTGATTTTTTTCCTGACTTTATCTCGGGAGATCGTTTGGAAGATAAAATTATCCGATATAGGTGCCACGAACGCCAGTGGATCAACAACATTTGGTATGATTTCATCGGCCAACTTTGGGCCTATACACGAGAAGAAACGATTGAATTCGTTTGCAATGTTGTCGTTGCCTGTAATTTTTTCCGCATCAACAACCAATTCATTAATTATGGTAGTTTTGGATGTTTTGTTCAACAGTTCATCCTAACACAAGACACTTATCCTAACACTGAAGAACATACTGAGCTTCTGCATGCAATGAGGGACGTACTGCCTGCCACTGACCATACGATTACAAGAACTCAAAATTATTCCGACATATCAAAACCCTCAAATCGAGAATTTTGCTGCTATTCAAACACGCTGGTAGCCCAACTTCACTTACAAGATTAGTATTGCTGCTCCCGTAATGGCTCGCAGCAAAAATGCCGTGGTTGTAGAACTTAAAGGTCAGACGCCCTGTTGAGAATCATGAAGAAGATTTACAGATTTAGGTATGCGTCAGTTTTTTCACGATTTTCGCTATCACAGAAGTGATTGATATCGGCCGATAATCAATAGTTGCATCGAATTTAAATATTGGGATGACCCTTGCGATTTTCGAATGATCAGGGAAAATTCCAGTAGAGATTGATTGATTAAAAATTATGACGAACGGCCGTGGCTCGACTCATTGGAATTGTCTGCATTCTTCTTTAATTGTCTACCAAAACCCACTTCTCGCCAACAGTTTTAAAAAGTTAGTAAAGAATAAAATAAATTGCGAAAATGATCATCGTATAAAGACCCAACACTTAACGTCATAGCTGCCATGTTGGTGTACCTTAACAAAAGAATTCTGACCATCTTGTTTCGTTAGGAACACCAATACGGCCGCCATGACCTTTGTTTTTCGAGTCTCGGGTGGCTAATTGCATACGTTCTATACTGATTGCATGATATTGGGTTTCACGTAGATGATCTTTTTCGCGGATTAGGGACCTTTTTGCCCTTTATACGTCGTTTAAGATAGGTAGGTAGGTAGGTGGGTGGACAAGTAGGTAGGTAGGAAGGTAAAACTTTATTTAATAACACTAGCCTCAACACCAAGAGCTTGTACTGAAGAGGGCATAAGTCTTGCCGAAACACGCATACAATTAAAACTTTAGTTCTTTACATGTAGTTCATTATGAAATATTATAATAAAAGTAATATGTTGAAATATAAAGAAAAGCAAATTGATAAAAAAGGAAAGTTTATGGGATTCGTGGTGTGACCCAACATGTGGTAAATTTAGGTTCGATAGATTTGTCTTATGAAGAAACTAAGCGACTCTGCCAATTTGGCATTCCACAGTTTAGCACCACTATATTTAAAGATCGCCTTAAGGAATTCTCGATTGGGCTTTGGGAGTGCCAAATCTATATGGTTATTCCTAAGGTCATAAGTATTTTGGTAGACATTCCTCATGGAGAAAGATTCTTTCAAGTTTGGAGCAGTATGGTTGCTAAGCACTTTGTCCATAAAAACGGCTTTTGTATAATATCGTTTTACATCCAGTATTTCTCATGCCACGGTGTCGAAAACATCTGCCGACCCAGTGTTATAACTTGCCCCGGAATAACTCTGGTTGCACGAGATTGAAATTTTTGCAATTCATCCTTCAGTTTTTTACCACAGTTGTCCGAAAGCAAGGAACAGCACTCAAAATACGGTTGTACTAGGGCTTTCTAGATGATTTGTAATGTATGAGCAGGCACAAAGAGCTTTATGCGCCTAATAGCCCCAAGATCAAAGGGTTGGAGATTCCCCACATAAACCCGTCATTTAAGAGCGGGACTTACTTGTATAAACACTTTCAGAAAGGCTGGCCCTCTTACTACGTATGCGTGCTTGATGCAGCCCTGCTAAAAGGGCCATAGATTAAAATTCCCATGTAAAAGCGAGATGAAATTTAGCTCTCTTACTACGGGTCCTACGGCTAGCCCTACCAAAAGATCTGGGTTGCCTCCATATAAACACCTCATAGTCTTGTTCTGACGTGCGCTATTAAACTAAAAGCCAGCCAGAGGGATTTCCTTTCATACTCATGTGTATATAATGCTATAACAGACAATTACGTTCGAATCAAACATCAAACTACATTCCATGCACATTTGTTGTTCAACAATGGTTAAAGGACCAAATTTAACTTAACAAGCCAGACGGGAAAGCGTAATCTTGTTGAGAATATTAATGTCCAACATAAAGTTTTTAATAAACCCATAATAACAGAGACATTAATAAACCAGAAATTCATTTTACTGACGTTTTGTCGCAAGGCTTGAGACATCTTCAGAGCGCTAACAACAGTTAGCATATACTCAAAACATCTATAAATATTCCTCACTCTGAAGATGTCGCAAGACTAGCAACGAAAAGTCAGTGAAATTAATTTCTATTTTGTTAATGTCTCCTTTATTATGGCTCTATTGAAAACTCTATGCTGGGTATTAATATCCTCAACAAATTTAACTAACATCTAAAACAACTTATATCATTGTGTAATAAGAATCATAATGTCGGAAAATCAAGATAAGTTACAGTACCTGAAGGGTGGATCCCTGTTGGTTTCTACCAATTCAAAGATTTAAACTAAGCTAGATCTAGAATTTCGTAACTGACCCGACTGCTTGTGAGATTACATCTATCGTAATAAAGAAGATTCAACAGATTAAGCAGTTGTAGCCTGCAAAGCAGGCGCTCTCAGGGTACCTGCTTTTCGGGCTAAAGTGCTTGAAAGCTATGAACGTAGTATAATTAATGAAGTAATGTTTAACTTAAGAAATCACTAACAAAATCCTATTTATAACAACATGCTCAGATTTCTTTCACACTGGTCATATGACTATCCACGGATATAAACTTGACGCACGAAATAACGACGAACTTCGATGGCTGCATCCTGTCATGATAATTTGGACCTCTAAAATGAGCAGTACCGTCCACACAAACATCGAAAGGGAATGCGACATCACGACAAGATCTATTAACTTCCGGCAATAAAAAAACACAATCGTAGGTTATTTAGTCATAACATTCTTAAAAATCCTTAAGACTTGGAGTAGGCGAGGAACAGCAACTGTCTTCACGAGAAATGGATAAGGGGCTTACAAATGATAGTAATGAGATGAGATTGGAATCCTTGAACAAAAACGAGTCAACTGACGATAAAGATCGAGGTTATGGGGACGACACTAGGCTGCAAACGAAAGACGGAGATATAGCAAGCGATAAAGGTCAAAGTGATGGTCATTTGAATGAAAGCAATGTTTTAATCACGGAGAAGGGAAGCTTGAAATGGCCCAAAGATTACAGAAATCTTTGTCAAGTTGTTGATCAACTACAACTACAGCCTGGGAAATGGACATCTCCGGGAGGCTAATGTAGACTGTTTGATAATGGGGAAGTCTCGATACTATGGTACTCAAACAATGGAACTTTAACGCTGAAAGGAGAAAAGGCTGAAGAAATTAAAGAAAAACTCTTAAATTTTGATAGGAAAATGGGCGGCGAAGCCATTGTAAACCCTGAAAGTTCAAAGTTCGAAAGTTTGCATTCCACCTTAGAGTCACCAGATGGTAATTTGCATACGCGGTCACAAAACTGCAATTTGAACATTGAAATGATACGATCAAATGATCTCAACTCCCCCAGTAATCTAAACGATGCAAACTGCAACAATAATTCAGAAATTTATGAAATTAAACTCATGTTGGAGAGCTATACTCAGATTATTACTAGAAAATTAGAGTCCATTGCAGATGAAATTTCCATTATTAAAGAAAATAAAGAAAATAAAGCTTACTCTATCCTTGTCTTGGAGGATGTTGTAAGTGATCTAAAGAAGGAAAAGCTTGAACTTAACAGAGAAAATGATGAATTAAAAGAGAAAAATAATATCTTATTTCAATCCCTGTCAGATTTTAGAACTAAGGTCATAGAACTCCAAGATGAGAAATCGAGCTTAATGACCGCGATGAAGTTGATTCAACGTGAAAAAGAATTACCAGCAGAAAGAAAGAGGATTGGAGAGCTGGAAACTGAGAACAACAATCTAAGAGCAGCTGCAAGATCTCTACAAGAAGATCTTGATGATAAAAGCAGGAAAGAAAAGCAGGAAAGAAAAGCAGGAAAGAAAAGCAGGAATTCACCAAAGTAACGACACGGAATAGAGGAACATCTACAATAGTAGATACCTCAATTTCTCTGGAGACAAAGAACCGGTATGAAATCCTTAACATCAGTGATCAGGAAGACGATGTCAACAAATCTATAACCAAGGCTACCCTAACTGAACCATTGGAAGTTGGTCAGCAGAAAGTCACAGTTAGAAGCACTGACACAACCCCTAAAGGCAGGAACTCTAAACCAAAAATCTTGCTAGTTGGAGATTCTATGATTAAAGATATTAATCCCGAAAAGCTTTCAAAAAGCTCGACTCGAAAATTAATATATCCAGGAAAAACAGCAGAGGAAATAGCAAGTGAGATCCAAAGGGGCCCAAGTGTATTCTTCACCCTCAGAAGTAATCATACACGCTGGTACCAACAACTTAATTACTAACTCAAGTCAGGAATGCTGCGACAATGTTAAGCATCTAAGCTCCACAATACAAAACAAGCTTAAGGAAGCCAGAATAGCGATATCCGGCCTAATACTTAGAAAAGATGTTGACGTAGCGTCAAAGATTCAAGAAACTAATGAATTACTAAAGAAATTATGCCAGAAACAGGGCTACGCTTTCAATGACAACACGAATTTGGACGTGACCTGCCTTAATGGTACTAAGTTACATCTTAACCCAAGGGGTTCTGCGCTCCTGGCTGTCCAAATCATCAAGTTTCTTAGAAATGGACGATATTCACGATCGACTATTGGGGATTTTTCAAAGCAACTTCAAAATCTGGGGGAACTGTTGAGGATGCTCGTGCCACAGATGCCAAGGACAAGAACATATCGGTAGATGAATCGATGTCTGACTCAGAAGGTAACAAAGATATTAGTTTGCATGAAATTAAAAATCTCAAAGGGTTTAAGATTGCTAGCTTAAATATAAATAGTCTTTTAAGACATATTGATGAGCTTCGAATGACGATACCCAATTTAGATGTGGACGTTCTTGCTATACATGAGACTAAAATTGATAATTATGTTATCGATAGTGAAATTAAAATTCCAGGATATAAGGTAATTCGTAGGGATCGTAATAGATTTGGGGGTGGAGTGGTTGTTTATATTCGAGAGGTACACTCATTTTGTGAACGAATGGATTTAAATTCGGATTGCCTTGAAATGATTTGTATTGAGATCTCAAAACAACGAAGTAGGCCATTTCTCATTAGTGCATGGTATAGACTGCCTAACTCTGAGATGGAACTGTTTAATGCATTTGAAATGTTTCTTAGTAAGTGTGATGCTGAAAACAAAGAACTGTTTGTAATAGGTGACCTGAACTGTGATATGCTTAAATCACAACAAGATTCTAACTCTAAGAAGTTAATGTTTTTGAGTGCATTATATAATTTAGAACAGTTGATTAAGAAACCAACCAGAGTTACTAATACATCATCAACTTTGATGGATCTAATATTCACCAATCAACCTAATAACATTTCCAGTAGTGGAGTTATTGATCTGGGAATGTCAGATCATAACTTAATTTACGCGGTGAAAAATATGAACATGCCGAAATATAGACAAACTTGCCTGAGAGTTCGAAATTATAAAAGATTTAATGACAATGACTTTATTCAGGATTTATCTAGAATACCTTGGAACATAATCACACAATGTGTGAACCCAAATGATTGTTGGCAAATTTGGAAATCCTTCTTTCTAGAAGTTCTCGATGGGCATGCCCCTTTAATTTACAAAAACATAAAGTATAAATCTGTTCCTTGGATAAATTCAGATATTAAAAATCTAATAAGATCTAGGGACCTGCATAAAAAGAGAGCAATGAAATATAATTCACAGACCCATTGGGACAAATATAAATCGGAGAGAAATTAAGTAAACTCGGAAATGAAAAGAGCCAAAGCAGTCTATTATCAAACGAAAATTAACGAACTTTCTCGGGCAAGAGATATGAAAAAAACATGGTCGCTCATTAACACCCTGTAGGCAAAGGTGGGAAATCTTCTAATGTTGCAGAAATTAACATAAATGGAAGTATAGATTATGAATGCCAACATATTGCTGAACATTTAAACGATTATTTCATTAATATTGGTCCAACTCTAGCTGCACAGTCAGTATGTTCATCTGTTAATGAAGAATTACCCAACAATTCAACTAATGTAAATTCGCAATTTAATTTTTATACAATTAATGAATCAATTGTTCTGAAAAATTTAAAAAGTCTAAAGGTATCCAAGGCTACTGGGGTTGACAGGATACCGGCTAAAATTCTGAAATTATCATGCAATATTATTACCCCATCTTTGGCCTATATTTTTAACCGTTCAATCTCTACGGGTGTATTTGTTGATGATTGGAAAAGAGCTAGGGTAATACCTGTCTATATATCAGAAGATAGACGAAAATGTGAGAACTATCGCCCAATTTCTATTCTTCCTATCATCAGCAAAATATTTGAGAAAGAAATACTTGGACAGCTGTATCAGTACTTGATTAATAATTCCTTACTTTCCCGATATCAATCAGGTTTTCGCCCAAAACATTCAACATTATCCCTTTTAATTCAAATGTGTGATAATTGGTTAGAAAAAATGGATAATGGGGAATTAGTTGGTTTAATTTCAATTGATATTAGGAAAGCCTTTGACTCTATTGATCATAAAATCTTATTAAGGAAGATGCATGAGCATTTTGGAATTCAAGGATTGGAGCTAAAATGGTTCCAATCCTACTTGACAAAAAGAAGCCAAGAATGTGTGGTTAATGGTTACACATCCTCAGCTAAAGAAATTGTATGCGGTGTTCCACAGGGATCTATTCTGGGACCCCTCTTGTTTCTGTTGTATATAAATGATCTGCCACAATGTTTACAAAATACAACTCCTGGTCTGTATGCTGATGATACTCAAATATATGCATCCTCGGTAAATTTCTCAGATTTAGTAGCAAAACTTAATAAAGATCTGGAAAATATAGTCAAATGGCTTTCCCAAAATAAATTACAACTTCATACCAAAAAAACAAAACTGATGATTATAGGTTCATCCTATAACCTTAAAAACAAAGTTGGTAGTGACCAAGTAATGATAAACGATGAACCGGTTACTCGATATACCTCATTTCGATGTTTGGGTGTAGAACTCGATCAAAAGTTGAGTTGGGAAAACTATATAGATTCAATATGTAAAAAAGCAGGTACTGGTATTGGAATTATGAAAAGAGTTAAACCTTTCATACCATACGAAACTTTACTAAATTTATATAATTCTCTTGTACTCCCATACTTTGATTATTGTTCACCGCTATGGGACAACTGTGGAACTCTGCTGAAAGAGAAAATACAAAAATTACAAAATAGGGCAGTAAGAGTTATGACAGGTGGTAATTATGTGAGGTCGTCAGATCTGCTCCAAGCTATGTCATGGAAAAATCTGAACGACCGTCTTAAATTGAATAAATTAGTTTTGATTTACAAAATATTAAACAACCACTCAGCTCCAAATTTAAAAGATAAATTTATTATAAGAGAGGCAAATTTAAATAATTACAATCTTAGAAATGCCCACATTAACCTCTCAGTTCCTAAGCCCAAAACTGAATATTTGAAAAAAAGTTTTGGGTATAGTGGAGCTGTGCTATCCAATAGCCTACCAAAGGAGGCGAAGCTGACAGAGTCTATAACCAGCTTTAAAAATTTCATTCAAAAAGTGTTTGACTGAGTCAGACGTCGAGCATCGTCGAATTTTATCTTTTTAAACTTTTTTATACGTTAGGACTTAGATTAATTCTTTGTATGAATTCTTTATATGAATTCTTTGTAATTTTTGTGATGCCCCTCATGAAAACCATCATTTGATGATGAGGGTGGCGTGTTTAAATAAAAGTTACATTCATTCATTTATTCAACATTTGCACGTCACCTCCATTAGTACGCTCTGGAGACGATTTTGTTCACCGAAAACAAACTTAAAAAGTCTCACTTTTCCAAATCGTCTTTGTTTTCTGAGTGTGGGACTCTTTGACTTTTACTTTTCATAACGAAGGTGAAAGACCTTTTTGTTGCCCGAGGCGTCGCCTGGATAGCTTATAGGTTGGTAAATCTCGATGAAGGGAAAGCTTCTTCGATTAACCATGGTTCGAGCACTTATCTCTCTTAAAGCTTTAGTCGGCGGATGGTATTTGAGTTTGGTTGTTCGCAGTATAGACAGGGCAGTCCATTTCTAAAGAGTCATCCTTCCGATAATCTATACGGAGCTTCGCCTAACCAGCCATGGTTACATTTTCGTCATTAATCAGGTCATTCTATCGATTCTGCTTTCTTAAAAAGAAAGACGTTCTATTCTTATCTCACGTTAGTATTAGGAAAAGTAAAGGATAAAACACAGACCGAAAAATGTCATCTTGTGACTTGATATTTAACTTGTCTGTTTTCAAGTTACAAGATGACATTTTTCGGTTAGTGCTTTATCCTTTACTTTTTCAAACTGTCCTCTGGTTGTGGTGTTTAGTATTAGGAGTTATATTAATTAACAATTATTCTCCTCAGGTTAATAATTGTTTTAGTATAATTACACAGGTGATTGTTTGAAAAAAGTAGTGAATTAGAGCTTTTAAAATCTCCTTGGTAACATTGACAAAGGTAGCCAACATCTTGCTTCTGAGCCTTTACTATTATATTCACCTGCAGGTAAATATCGAGAATTATGACGCAATTTTCTGGCCAATCACCAAGTGGGATTTTCGATAATCACCTGTGTGATTATACTCAAAATCATTTAGTCCCACAACGCTTAATGAAGGTTTCTGATTGGTGGCTTTCACGGCAGCCATGTCGGTAGTCTTTTAACAAATGAATCTCATCAGTTACCGATTGTATCCATAAGACCCGAAACATTGTGGACGTGTCTTTTTCTTCTCAATAGCGAGTTTCAGGAAGTTGATACGTCGATAGAGTTTACCAAAATTGCTTCATTTTAATGTTTCATTGATATAATAAGCATTAAGTTACATTCGCCTCTTTGCTACAACTTTGTAATCTTTCGGACACAGTACTAAACGACGCCCAGCTGCTTCTAAAGTAGGTTGGCAATCTCCTTCGGCTAATTGAAATCTGAAACGATGCATTAATGCTGAGGCAAATGAACATATCATTATTTTACCCAGTGCCTGACCAGGGCACTCTCTGCGGCCAATCCCAAAGGGCATAAAACTCGGAAAAGTTGTCCACCCGACAAACATCCCATTGTGATCGAGAAAACGTTCAGGTTTAAAGGTATCGGCCTCGAGCCATTCTTTTTCACTTCGATGAATGTGGTAAACGTTGATAAAAACTGGTGTACGTTCCGGGATGTGGTAACCGCTGATGACTGTATCGCGGATTGCGTTAGTTAAGTGCACGGGCACCAGACGTGAGTGACGTAGCACTTCGCAGAGGGTGGCTTGAAGGTAAGGCAAGTTCTTAGCATCTTGCCAGCGTGGTAAGCGGTCTGTGCCCACCACTCGATCAAGTTCTTCGTGGATTTTACGTTGGACATCTTGGTTTAAGAGCATGTACAAAATAAACCAAGTTGTTATAGAAGAGGATGTGTCCGAGGCGCCATCCAGGATTTCTAGCATCAAAAACTGAATATCTTCAATCGATCCAACCTTTATAGTAGTCTCCTTTGCTGTCTCTTTCTCGTAGGCGCCGATGAAGCTGTCGATTAGATCGCGAGTAACACTTGACGAGTAGGTATTCCAATGGGTTTGTAGTTCCGGGACAAAGACCTTCTCCCTCGTCTTTACTATGTCTTTCAATTTACGATTGAACGTTGTTGGAAGGTACGACAGCCATGGGATTAGTTGGTAAAGAGTAGCCCTGGCCACCAAAACTCCAATTTCGTTGATTAATTTGTGAAGCGTTTTCACAGTGGGATGGTCGAGTGGGTATTTCTTCGACGAAATCCACTCCCACATCTGACTTATTATAGCTCTAGCGACGAACTTCTTGGGCGAGAACGGTTGACCTTCCATTGCCTCAATGTCCTTCAGTAAGTTCTGAACCGCGCGTTCTACTCGTTCTTCAGCCTGCTCAATGCCGTATCCAAAAATACGCAATCCTGATTTGAAAACCTTTTTTCGAAACTCAAATGCCGTTCCGTAATCTGAAGCGGAAATCGCTCTTTCTCCAAGGATGACATTAAAGGGGTAAATTGTATCGGGGCATTTACCAGCAAGATCGTCTTTTCTTCGCAGTCGCGCCTCCTGCGCAAGCTCTGCGCTATTTATCACAACTGCGGTACCGACGGGAAACGTGACCGTGAAGATATCTCCGTACTTTTGCACAAGTTTATTGAAGGGGTCAACTGGATCAGATCCAAGCTGGAGTAGGTTACCAAGGAAAGGAAACGGAAAAGGTCCAGGTGGCATTTGCCTTCTCTCTTGGTATGTCGTCAAAATATACCATACAAACCAAACGAAGAACAACGATGTGGCGACTTCCAAGAACATGCTATATCAATGCGATTCTATAAGCAAAGTAAATGGGAGACAATCAGATCCGCAAATTTAGATTGGTTTTCTCTTCATTCCTATTTCTTTCAATTTCTCTCCTTTCCTTATCTTTTCATTTTTTTAAAAAACATTTGCTCTGTAGGGTTAAGGTTTTGCGTATGATTTGTACCATAAAATAAGGTTTTTATTTTATTTTCCTTTTCTTTCCTTTCCTTTTCTTTCATTTTCTTTGCTTTCCTTTCTTGTGTCATCTTGTCTTTTCCTTTCTTTCCTTTCCTTCTCTTTTTATTAAAAGGATTTACTCTGTAAGGCTTAAGTTTTTCGTTAGGTTTGTGCCATACAGGAGCTCACATGGTCTAAGTATCGTTTCAAATTACACAAAAAAAGCTTGGAAAGAAACTGGAAGAAATGTTCTAATTTCCCTCTAGAGAGTAATTTTAACCATAGAACAGACAAGTAAGATGGTCTTATTTTTGTTTAGGGCAAAGCTAGTTTCTGTCCCTCATAAAGATATGCAAACCCTTCAATTTACCATCTACTCATTCCGCGCAATAAGTTGTAATAGGAGACAGGGAAATCAAATTCATGCACGGACAAACGAATTCAAGATTTTGGCCAAGTTCCCAATTGTTCCCAACATTGAAGATTTTGCCCTTTAGTTGCACTGCGATATTAGTCTTGTTCTGACGCACGCAATTTCTAAAAATGGAAAAGCCAAGGGAAAATTAAGAGAATGATTGCGAACAAGTCATCTCAGAGGCGAAAATATCAATACAAGTTATGTCGATAAAAGAATGGTCATCTGATTCTAAGATCAATAATTCTGTTCATTTCTAAGTAATAACAATAACAACAGCTTGCTATACACAACGGCATATCTATAAAAATAAAAAGCCCTCCTTCGGCTTAAACACGCGGAATATTTCTTTGGATAGTAAGAATGAAGTAAACCAAGCACGAAATAAGGAATTTCTATCCGCAACGGGCCGCATTGAAGTATCAAGGCACCGTCTGAACGACTTTGATAATTTCGAGTGAAGTAGATATATGTGGCTTTTTTAGTTCGCTATAGAAATCAGTAATAGTGCTAATCAGATTGGAGTGGAACCGAATACCTCGGTAGTTTTAAGTATAGACAGGCCAGTTCACTTGAGACGACTGATCGGTTCGATAGTCTATCAAGACTTTGCGCAAACATAAATGATTTAATTTTCGCCATTAATCACTTCATTCCACGTTTGAAATGTGTTGATGATATTACAAACAACTCATGGATTATTGTTAGTAATTATAACAACTAGAACATTCGGCCCTAGCTAGATATCTAACCATCAGATACCTTCGTCGACCTGGAAGCTGTTTCGTCCGCCAAAATCGTCCCTTAAATATGTTTTAAGAGAAAACACAGACGGCCTTTCGACAACGTTAACCTTGTGACTTTCTATTAAGGATTTCTACTCGGTGGAATTCCACGAGCTACATTGTGTCTAATTTAGTGAAAGAAGATTTTAAAAACATACCAATGTATTACTCTTCTTGTTTGTCTTCCCTTCACATGTCACAGTTCTTCTGATCTTTCTTTATGCCGTAGGTTTTATTATTAGTTGAACAAGTGCCAATGAGATTTCTCTTCTAGTCTGACGTGAAAATGGAGTGTTTGCGTAAGGGCCTATTTACACGATACAACTGTCTTGTACAGTTGTTCACCCTGGGTTATGTAATGTGTGAAAGACACAATTCCTGCTTTCAATTCGTTCACTAATGTGGCAATACCTGCATAAGACTTTAATAATTTAATCGGATTAATCAGAACGAAGAATCGAATACGACAATCATATCTTTATTTTATTTTATTTTATTTTATTTAGCTTTGCCTTGGTTACAGTAAGTATTGTAGATAAGTTACAAGGTCTTGAATACCGCAACAACCAAAACCAGTTACTGCGGATCCATAAATACAACAAAGCACAATCATTATTTTGATAGTGCATTACAAACAATCTAAGTCTAGGAAGAAACTGGAAAAGAACTAAAAACAAGTGACACAAGTCAGGGAAAAGCGTAGACTTCAGACAGAGTTACACTTTATGGAAACTGTTTTCCAAGATCGTAAGTCATCGGGGTTGTAAGTAGACTGAACAGCAGGGTAGTAATAATCTTTAAGTTTAGTTTTAAAGGTTCTTAGAGTGGTTGCAGAAGTATTTGGTTGGGCAGTGCATTCCGTATTGTAGTTGCTCTTACTAAGTATGATTTCCTGTACTTAGATGTACTTCGTGTAAATAGGCCTTGAAGATATGTCACGTTTAGTACTGGTGATCGCATGGGGCGAAGTTCAATAACATTTTTGGAACTAAAAAAATATTTCCACTGCGTAATTATGTTAAATTTCTACGTCGGTCGTTTATTGCGCTGATGAATTGATGTATGGAATAAAAATGTGGATCACCGACCACAATTTAGTATTGTATTAAATAGAAAAAACAGAGAAAGAGAGTAATGACAAATATGTCATCTCAGTGGCGATATGTCAATACGAGTTACGTGACGAAGTGTTATCTAATTCCGTGATTGTTAATTGACAGAATTCTTAAGCCAGCGCTAAGCTGCTTCCTGTTGTTGATGTAAGCCAGCGTTTTACAGTGAAACACGAAAGCTAATTTTTCCCCCTTTAATCGTCTAGTTTACCCATTTACGACCGATAATTCTGTTTCTTTCTTGGGAATAGCCTTGTCAATAGTTTGGCGGTATATCTATAGAAACTAAAGGTTTCCTTTAAGCTTGTAAACACGGAACATTTCTTTGGATAGTCAGAATTATATAAACCAAGGATGCAACAAGGAATTTCGAAGAGCAAGGGTCGGATGGCAGTATCAAGGCATTGTCTGGTCGATTTTGATCATTTCAAGAGAAGTAGATCTACGCACGTTTAAACGTTTTTTAGTTTGCTGTATCCTGTACTAATCAGTATAGCCGCGCAAAAAGAAATTGGAGTCGACCCAAATGTCTCGGGAGTTACGCACAAGCTGGCCTGTTCATTTGTGAGCACTGATCAGTCCGATAGTCTATCAGAGGTTTGCGCAAACAGACATGGTTTCATTTTCGCCATTAATCAGGTCATTCCACGTTCAAATACGCTGATAATATTACAAACAACTCGTGGATTATTGTTCGTAATAATAACAACTAGAACATTGGGCCTAGCTAGATATCTAACCACGAGATACCTTCCTCGACCTGGAAACTATTTTGTCAACCAAAATCGTCTATTAAATATGTTTTAAGAGAAAACACAGACGGCCTTTCGACAACGTTAACCTTGTGACTATGTATTAAGGATTTCTACTTGGTGGAATTCCACGAGCCGTAGGTTTTATTATTACTTGAACTAGTGCTAATGAGATTCCTCTTCTAGTCTAACGTGAAAATTGATTGTTTGCGTAAGGGCCTATTGTGTGAAAGACAAAATTCCTGCTTTCGATTCGTTCACCAATGTGGCAATACGTGGGTAAGACTTCAATCATTTAATCGGATTAATCAGAACGAAGAATCGAATACGACAATCATATCTTTATTTTATTTTATTTTACTTTATTTTATTTAGCTTTGCCTTGGTTATAATAAGCATTCTTGATAAGTTACAAGGTCTTGAATACCGAAACAGCTAAAACCAACTACTGCAGATCCATAAATACAACACAGTATAATCACTATTTTGATAGTGCATTAGAAACAGTCTTAGTCTAGGAAGAAACTGGATGAGAACTGAAAACAACATGTTGGGCAAACGCGTAGACTTCGGACACAGTTACATTTTATGCAAACAGTTTTCTAAGATCGTGACTCATCGGGGTTGTAAGTAGACTGAACAGCGGAGTTGTAATAATCTTAAAGTTGTTTTAAAGGTTCTTAGAGTGGTTGACAGAAGCATTTGGTTGGACAGTACGTTCCATATTCTAGTTGCTCTTACTAAGTATGATTTCCTGTACGTAGATGTTCTGTGTGTAAATAGACCTTGAAGATATGTCACGTTTAGTGCAGGTGATCTCATGGGGACAAGTCCAATAACATTTTGGAACTAAAAGATTATTTGCAATGCGGAAGTATGTTAAGTTTCTATGTCAGTCGTTTATTGTCCTGATGAATTGATGTATGGAATAAAAAAGTGGATTACCGGCCACAATTTAAGAAATGGTTCGTGATTTGGCGTACTCCACTGAGTTACGTGTGCACGCGGTAAGTTGAGAGCCCGAAAACCGTAAGTTGTGAGAGCACAAAAAAGGCATGAATTGACAGCCTAGGACAGCTGTACATATATGATTCATTGAAGTACACCAAATCATCAACCATTTCTTTCATAACATAGAAAGAGATACAAAATAACGGAATACAAGCTTTATTTCATCGATTAAAAAGTGCTTTCTCCTTACGTTAGCCAAAACCTCGGAACATTTTTGATTGGCCGCTTGAACATCGGGTTACCCTCGTGGCCTCGTTTTTTCTTTGTCTTATTTAGTTTTTGTTTTTCTTAATAATTACTCACAAAATGAGTTCCGTCAGTCGAAGTAACTCGATATTCTTTTTTATCAATATGTTTTCGCGCGCTGGCTTTGATTATTTCTCAATCAATCAATACTTTATTTAACCACGTATCACTGAAGAGGCAAGTGATTACAGTGATTCACAAAGCCAGTTCGGTAACTCAAGGTTACAGAGCAGAAGTATTTTTTTGTTTCGAAATCTTTTCCAGCGCTTCTTGCCGTGCTCCATCGAAAAATGGAGCCCGCACCGCATCGAATCAGAAGCGCCGTTATAATAAGAGATGGAAAAGGTTTATGCATATTACAAGCAACGTGACTTGAAACTTTCCTCATCATGCCATCATAAAAAAAAACGCGGAAAAAAATATCTCTAAGTGTTTAAATGTTAATAGTTTAGTTATGAACCTGAAGCTTTGTTTAAAATATGTTTTAAAAAAAGTAGAAAACTACTGCTGGCCTCCAATCACTTCTTCAAAATTTTCCTCTATCAATATTGTAAACTTAATTATTAATCGAGTGTCAATGCCACAATGTCCTATAACGTATTCAGTTTTTTGAATGTCGACCAACTGAGCATAACTGCGTAGATGAGTTCTGAGGCGTAATGGTAACATACATACACGATTCATTATAACGTCAATGATAGGTTATTCAATAGAAGTTCTTATAATGAAGCAACATTGCCAAATGCTCTAAACGGACACGGCTACCATGCTGGATGTCACGTACAATAGTATCTGATGAGATTCATTTGTTCGAAGACCAACAACATGACAACTATGAAACCCACCGTCAGTCGGAAGAAATCTTAAATATTGTTCGACTAAATGACTTTTAAACATAACTCCGAAATATAACACGACACAACAATACAAAGTCTTGATCTTCCGTTCATAGCGTACAGTTAGATTCGCTTCTTCGCCACGACTTTGTAATCTTTCGGACACAATACTATTTCAGTTCCATCTGGTTCCAAACTTGCTGTGGGTTCTCCTTCGGCAAATTCAAATTTGAAACGATGCATTAAAGCTGACGCAAAAGAAAATGTCATTATTTTACCCAATGCCTGACCAGGGCACTCTCTGCCGCCAATCCCGAAGGGCATAAAACCCGGATACGCTGTCCACCCGACAAACGTCCCATTGTCATCGAAAAAACGTTCAGGTTTAAAGGTATCGGCTTCAAGCCATTCTTTTTCATCTCGATGGATGTGGTAAATGTTGATAAAAACTGATGTGGGTTTTGGGATGTGGTAACCACCAATGGTTGTGTCGCGGATAGCGTTTTTAAAGAGCGTGCGCACCAGACGTGAGTGACGTATCACTTCGCAGAGGGTGGCTTGCAGGTAAGGCATGTTCTTGGAATCTTGCCAGTACGGAAAGCGGTCTCTCCCCACCACTCGATCAAGTTCTTCCTGGATTTTCTGTTGGACATCTTGGTTTAGGAGCACGTATAAAATAAACCAAGCTATTGTAGAAGAGGAAGTGTCCGAAGCTGCATTCTGGACATCCAACATTAAAAACTGAGTATCTTCAATTGATCCAATATCTTTACCAGTCTTCTTTGACTTCTCCTTCTCGTAGGCGCTCAGGAAGCTGTCCGTTAGATCACGAATAACACCTGACGCATAGGTTTCTCGATGGGCTTGAAGTTCCGGGGCAAAAACCTCGTCTCTCGTCTTTATAACTTCTTCCAATTTACAGTTAAATGTTGTTGGCAGATACGATAACCAAGGGATAAGTTGGTAAAGAGTTCCCATAGCGCACAGATTTGCAATTTTCAAATTGAATTCCAAAACCGATTTCACAGTGAAATGGTGGAGAGAGCACTTTTTTGAAGAAGTCCATTCCTATAATTGACTTATTATTGCGCAAGCGACAAACTTCTGCGAGAACGGTCGACCTTCCATTGCCTCAATCTCCTTCAGCAAGTTCTGAACTGCATTTTCCATTCACTCTTCTGCTTGCTCAATGCCGGCTCCAAAAACTTGCAATGCTGATCTGAAAACCTTCTTGCGAAATTCATATGTTTCTCTTTACATAAACTCATATAACATCTCTTTTCCCGAGGATGACATTAAATGGGTAAATTGAACTGGGCAATTTACCCGCAAGATCGGTTTTTCTGCTCACCAGCATCTCCCGCATATGCTTTGCGTCATTTATGACTAGACGAAACCGTGAAGATATTTCCGTACTTTTTCACGAGTTTACCAAAAGGATCAAGCGGATCTGATCCAAGCTGGGGCAAGTTACCAATGACAGGAAACGGAAGAGGTCCAGGTGGCGTTTGCCTTCTCTCTTGGTAAGTCGTCAAGATATACCACGTAAACCAAACGAGGAACAACGATGTGGTGACTTCTAAGAACATGTTTTCTCAATACAACTCTATTAGCAAAATAAATGAGAGACAATCAGATCCGTAAATTTAAATTGGTTTTCTTTTCTTTCATTTCTTTCATCTTTCTTACATTTTCTTCCCTTTAATTTTCTTTTCATTTTTTCAAAAGGACTTTCTGTGTAGGTTAAAATTTAGCTTCAGATTACTGACATAAGGTAAGTTTTTTTTGGGTTATTTTTTTTTTCTTTCCTTCCCTTTTCTTTTTTTACGAAAGGATTTGCTCTGTCAGGCTCAGGTTTCGCTTCAAATTACTGAAAAAAAGCTCGCAAAAGAACTGTGAGAAATATTCGAATTTCCCTCAACTGAATACGAAAATACGTGGTTTCATTTTGGTTAGAGCTACGCTTATTTCTTTCCCTTGAGATAAGGAAAGCCTTTAATTTACCATCTACTTATTCCCCCCCAATAACTTGCAAGGGGGACATAGAAATCAAATTCTATTCTGGCACTAATTCCGCACCCATAGCCGAACAAATTCAACATTTTAGCCGAGCCCCCTACTGTTCGTTACACAAGATGCCCTTTAGTTGTACTTTGATGTAGTCTTGTTCTTACGTGCGCAATTTGTACAAATAGAAAGACTAAGGGAGAAGAGGATGATTGGAAATATGTCATTAAAGAGGTGAAGCTGTCAATACAAGTTATGTCGATAAAGGAATAGTCATCTGATTCCAAGTGAGTTAATTGACAGAGTATTCTTAAGTAGGGTTAGATACATTATGCGGCATAATTTTGGGCATAATGGCGCAGTCGGCGCATCAAGCATAATGCGGCATAATGGCCATTTTTTTCAGCATAAAGAGAATAATAATAGACAAAGGTAATTGTTCCATAACTATAATCAGAAATTTTCACTTTCACATGCTTTTACTAAGGATATTTATATTAAAATCATTTAACAACATAAGTTAATAAAAACGTACTTTAAATTAACACATTTAAAGGGCCTGGGCCCTGGGCCCTGGTTGCACCTTTGCATAATTAATTTTTCTACTGATGCAGCCTTCATCAGCAGCATCTGAGAGAGTCTTCTCTATCTTGACAACAACATTTAGTCACTTGCAGGATCTTGCCTTACAGGACTACATTGAGTGCTCTTTAATACTTCAATTTAATAAGAGATAGATCAGAGATATAATAGCTAAAACATTATCGTAACAATAAAACATAAACCGAAAACAGTCATTCTGGAACTTGATATTCATGTAACAACAAGAATAGACACAGTGATCCTGGTAATATTTCGACTCTATTTCAGGGTCATTCGAAATATTACCACGATCACTGTGTCTATTCTTGTTGTTACTTGATTCTTGAATATCAAGTTCCAAAATGACTATTTTCGATTTAAGTTTTATTCTTTATTTGTTGAGATTGTCAGCTGGTTAGTGGTTATGGTTTTTATTATCATAACAAATGACACGGCCCTGAAGCGTTCCAATAAAATAAGACTTTTTGAGTGCTTTTGAGCATTATTTGTTGTTTATTGGATGTAAGTTGTAATCGATGCAATAAAATGTTGGGTTTCTGTTAAGCTTTTTGTCTACGACTCTACAGGGATGAAAAACGGCATAAAATATACCAAAACCAATCGCGCATAATGCTACTTCTCGAGCATAATTTTGGGCATAATGCTGCTGTTTTGTGGGTGACGCTCAAAAGCATAATGCTCAAATTTTTGAGTATAATGTATCTAACCCTATTCTTAAGCCATCACTAAGGTGTCCCTTGTTGATGTAGACCAACACTTTGCTGTGAAACAACCGGTCTAATTTCCCACCGGCAGTCGTTAATTTACCTATTTACAAGCGATAATTCTGTTCCTTTCTGAGGAAAAACGGTGAGGATAGCTTGCTATGGACAACATGTCCTATTTTAGTGAAAGAGGACAAGTGTACAGTACTGAATTTAATAAATATAAACTCCGAAAAACAATCTTTGTACCGAAATCATGAGTAAAAGCACAAAACAAAATTAAGAAGGTAATATAGTCGAAATATTACCTCTCAATTTTGTCTTGTGCTTTTACTCATATTTCGGGCACCAAGTTGCTTCTTTTCGGAGTTTGTTTTATATTATACTTATTAAAGCTGTCGACAGGCATTGAATATTGAATTTAATGATGTGCAGAGTTCTAATTCCAAAATTTTTTAGAAATTTAGAGAATCGAAGATGTGATGTTTGGTTTTCACAGCAGGCAGGGAGTTGAGTGACTGTGTGATAGCTACTTATTCTCGTTTGAAAGTTAGACAGCCGTCTATCAAAATTAACTGTATCAAATTTATAGGCTGTCTCAGTTTAGTCATAGAAGACAATTTGGTAAAGCTTGTTATTTTAGTATTGAATTTTTTCTTATGATTCTCAACCATAGCAGTGGCGTGCCGATGTCTCGTTGGAGGAGGGGGCAAGATGCCGTTCGGCACCCCCTTGCCAATTTCGTTATTATTTAACAAAAATATAAAAACCATCACCCCTCCCCCTAAACAATTTTATTGATTCTCAAAACAAGATTCTCGAATAAATGGAGGGCATTTTAGTGTCAAAGATAGACTAATACTTTCTTAAAAAAATTTCCCGGTATATATTTGGAATTTTGGCGCCCCCTTTAACCTGGCGTCCAGGGGCGACTGCCCCTCCCTGCCCCCACCTCGCCACGCCACTGACGGCATCTAATAACATGTGCTTTGGACTTGCTCCACTCGAAAAATGAGATCATGTGAGAATGCCAATGGACACATGCTTGGCAACCATGATACTCAGCTTTGAGAGAGCAGTATTGACATTTTTTTGGAGCAGGTCCTGATAAACAACGGCATATCTGTAGAAATAGAAGGCTTTCTTTAAGCTTGTACACACGGAAAATTTCTTTGGATAGTAAGAATAATATATAATATAAAGTGACAGCACAATAAGGAATTTCGATGACCAAGGGGTTTTAGGTAGTATCAAGGCACCGTCGGAGCAATTTTGATCATTTCAGGAATAGTAGATATTCCTCGCGTTTTCAGTCCGCTGTACAAATGAGCAGACGGGATAAAAAGATTGGAGTGTACCCAAATGGCTCCGTAGTTCTAAGTATAGACGGGGCTGTCGGCTTGTGATTACTGATCCGTCGGAAAGTCTATCAAGGATTCACATATTGTTCGCTACACAGGAGATTTTCCCTATTTGTTTCAGTGGCAGTCAGTGCGATGTTAATCTTGTTCTTACATGCGTAATTTGCGAAAATCGAAGGAGCAAGCGAAAGGAGAATGATTACAAATAAGTCGTCTCAGAGGTAAAATGTCAATAGCAGTGATGCCGATAAAAGAATGGTCATCTGATTCCAAGAGTGTTTATTGACAGAATATTCTTAAGCCATCAATAAGCTGCTTGTTGTTGTTGATGTAAGCCAATGTTTTACAGTGAAAGAAATAACAAGGCTAATTTCCAACCCCCGGTTGTTTAGTTTACCCATTTCCGACCGATATTTCTATTCCTCTCTAAAGAATAACAATGACAACAGTTTGCTATCGACAACGGCATATCTATAGATATAAAAGACCCGCTTTCGGCTTTAACACACGGAATATTTCTTTGGATAGTTAGTATTGTGTAAACCAAGAACCCATGCAACAAGGAATCTTAAGGGATAGAAATTTAAAGGTTTATGCATGTTACAAGCAACGTGATTGGAAACTTTCGTCACCATGCCATCATGAAAACAACAAAAAAACAACTATCCCTAAGTATTTGAGGGTTAATGTTGAGTGGTACTAGTTCAGTTATCGACCTGACGCTTTGTTTAAAATGTATTTAAAGAAAACTGAAACTACTGCTCTTCTCTAATCACTTCTTTAACATCACGAAGTTAAAATTAACACAATGGAAAAGTTCATGGCTACTAGTCTCTATATCAGAATTTTTCATTCAAAACAAAACAAATGACTAATTTGTAGTAGTAACAGTACTTTAATATCCCCTGCTTCTACCTTCTACACCATCGTCTATATTTCCCAGGCGTCCCGGCTACGTTGAAACAGAACCTAAAAAGTATTAAAAAATTTAAAAATGTCCTCACATTCTAACTTTTCCTCCATCAATAATGTTGTAAACTTAACTGTTAATGGAGTGTAAATGCTACAATGTCCCTAAAGATATACCCTTCTGCTCATCCGCATTACCACTATGTATAAACTGAATTCGTGACCAAGCTCTCGGCATCGGCCACCATACCTCAGTTGGCAGAGCATCACATTAGCAAGATTCCCGAAGTCGCGGGTTTGATTCCCAACCGGAAGGCCCAAAGTGACATTTTTCACTACAAGTCCCGGTCGGGTCTTAAAAATGTCCTGACACTCGAAATTTCCCTCTATCATGATATAATCTTGTAACTGTTAATCGAATGCAAATGCTACAATGCTCTTACCACGTCGAACAATTAAGCAGAACTGAGGAGAGTAGCTCAGATGCGTCATGGCAACGTACATACAAGATTGATTATAACGTCAATGATATGTTATTCAAGTGAAATGCTTAAAATAAAGCAAAATTGCTAAATGCTCTAATCGTGTTAGCTTGCTTAACTCTGTCAAGGCGAGAGCTTTCCCCTTGGACAGTAAATAGTCTGGCATTAAGCGGAGTAAAATTGATGAAAGTCTTCTGCCACCGGGAAAGAGTTAAACCCCATGCTGATATGAAAAACACAGCCACCATACAATAGTAGCATACAATAGAATCTGATGAGGTTCATTTGTTCGAAGACCACCAACATGACAACTATGAAATCCACCGCCAATCGGAAGAAATCTTAAATATTTTTCGACTAAATGACTTTTAAACATAACTCCGAAATATAACACGAGACAACAATACTAAAAGTCTTGATCTTCGATTCATAGCGTTCAGTTACATTCGCTTCTTCGCCACAACTTTGTAGTCTTTCGGACACAAAAATACTTCAGGCCAAGATGGTTCTAAACTTGGTTGGGGTTCTCCTTCGGCAAATTCAAGTTTGAAACGATGCATTAAAGCTGACGCAAAAGAAAATATTATTATTTTACCCAGTGCCTGACCAGGGCACTCTCTGCGGCCAATCCCGAAGGGCATAAAACCCCGGAACGCTGTCCACCCGATAAACATCCCATTATCATCGAGAAAACGTTCAGGTTTAAAGCTATCGGCTTCGGACCATTCTTTTTCATCTCGATGAATGTGGCAGATGTTGATAAGAACTGCTGTGCGTTTTGGGATGTGGTAACCACCGATGGTTGTGTCGCGGATAGCGTTTGTAGCGAGCACGGGCACCAAACGTGAGTGACGTAGCACTTCGCAGAGGGTGGCTTGCAGGTAAGGCAAGTTCTTTGCATCTTGCCAGCGTGGTAAGCGGTCTCTGCCCACCACTCGATCAAGTTCTTCGTGGATTTTACGTTGGACATCTTGGTTTAAGAGCACGTATAAAATAAACCAGCTTGTTAGAGTGGAGGATGTGTGCGAGGCGCCATCCAGGATTTCTAGCATAGAAGACTGAATATCTTCAATCGATCCAACGTTTATACTAGTCTCCTTTGCTGTCTCCTTCTCGTAGGCGCCGATGAAGCTGTCGATTAGATCGCGGGTAACCCTTGACGTGGAGGTATTTCGATGGGCTTGTAGTTCCGGGACAAAGATCTTCTCCCTCGTCTTTACTATGTCTTTCAATTTACGATTGAACGTCGTTGGGAGGTAGGACAGCCATGGGATTAGTCGGTAAGGAGGGGCCCTGGCCAGCAGAACTGCAATATCGGTGATTAATTGGTAAAGCATTTTCACAGTGGGATGGTCGAGTGGGTAATTCTTCGACGAAATCCACTCCCACATCTGACTTATTATAGCGCTAGCGACGAACTTCTTGGGCGAGAACGGTTGACCTTCCATTGCCTCAATCTCCTTCAGCAAGTTCTGAACCGCGCGTTCTACTCGTTCTCCAGCCTGCTCAATGCCGCTTCCAAAAACATGCAATCCTGATTTGAAAATCTTCTTACGAAAAACAAATTCATGTTGTGAATTTGAAGTGGTTATCCCTTTTTCTCCAAAGATGACATTAAAGGGGTAAATTGTATCGCGGCATCTACCATCAAGATCGTCTTTTCTTCCCAGTCGCGCCTCCCGCGCAAGCTCTGCGCTATTTATCACAACTGTGGTACCGATGGGAAACGTGACCGTGAAGATGTCTCCGTACTTTTGCACAAGTTTATTAAAAGGGCCGAATGGATCAGATCCAAGTTGGAGAAGGTTACCTATATAAGGAAACGGACAAGGTCCAGGTGGCATTTGCCTTCTCTGTTGGTATGTCGTCAAGATATACCATATTAACCAAACGAGGAACAACGATGTGGCGACTTCCAAGAACATGCTCTGTCAATGCGATTCTATTAGCAAAGTAAATGGGAGACAATCAGGTCCACAAATATAGACTGTTTCTCTCTTCATTCCTATTTCTGTCACTTTCTTTACTTTGCTTTCCTTTCTTTACTTTACTTTCGCTTTTCATTTTTAAAAAACATTTGCTCTGAAAACCTAAGGTTTTGAGTATGATTTGTACCAAAAGGGAAGGTTTTTCTTTTATTTGTATTCCTTTCCTTTTCTTTCATTTTCTTTGGTTTCCTTTCTTCTGTTATCTTTTCTTTTCCTTTCTTTCCTTTCCTTTTTATTGAAAGGATTTGCTCTGTGAGGCTAAAGTTTTGCGTTACGTTTGTGCCATACAGGAGTTCACATGGTCTAAGTATCGTTCCAATTTACACAAAAAAGCTTGGAAAGAAACTGTGAGAAATATTCTAATTTCCCTCAAGTGAATAATGTTAACCGTAGAAATGACAAGTAAGAAATAGATGGTCTTATTTTGTTTAGGGCAAAGCTAGTTTCTGTCCCCCGTAAAGATATGTAAAGCCCTTAATCTACCATCTACTAATTCTGCGCAATAAGTTGTAAAGGGGACAGGGAAATCAAATTCATGCACAGACAAACGAATTCAAGGTTTTGGCCAAGTGTCAGTTGTTTCAAACATTGGAGATTTTGCCCTTCGACTGCACTGCGATGTTAGTCTTGTTCTGACGTGCGAAATTTCTAAAAATGGAAAAGCCAAGGGAGAAGAGAATGATTACAAATAAATCGTCTCACGGGCGAAAATGTCAATACAAGTTATGTCGATAAAAGAATGGTCATCTGATTTCAAAAGTGTTGATTGACAGAATATTGCGAAGTCATCACTAAGCTCCTCGTTGTTGATGTAAGCGAACGTTTTACAGTGAAACAAATAGAAAATCTAATTTCCCACAGCCACTTGTTTAGTTTACTTATTTACGACCAATAATTCTATTCTTTTCTAAAGAATAACAACAACAACACCTTGTTATAGACAACGGCATATCTATAGAAATTAAAAGCCCGCTTTCGGCTTAGACACGCGGAATATTTCTTTAGATAGTCAGAATGATGTAAACCAAGCACGAAATAAGGAATTTCTATCCGCAACGGGCCGCATTGAAGTATCAAGGCACTGTCTGAACGACTTTGATAATTTCGAGTGAAGTAGATATATGTGGCTTTTTTAGTTCGCTGTAGAAATCAGTAATCGTGCTAAACAGATTGGAGTGGACCCGAATACCTCGGTAGTTTTAAGTATAGACAGGCCAAGTTCACTCGTGACGACTGATCGGTTCGATAGTTTATCAAGATTTGCGCAAACATAAATGGTTTCATTTTCGTCATTAATCAGGTCATTCCACGTTCAAATACGCGGATGATATTACAAACAACTCATGGATTATTGTTAGTAATAATAACAACTAGAACATTCGGCCTAGCTAGATATCTAACCATCAGATGCCTTCAGCAACCTGGAAGCTGTTTCCTCCACCAAAATCGTCCCTTAAATAAGTTTTATGAGAGAACACAGACGGCCTTTCGACAACGTTAACCTTGTGACTGTCTATTAAGGATTTCTACTCGGTGGAATTCCACGAGCTACATTGTGTCTAACTTAGTGAAAGAAGATTTTAAAAACATACCAATGTATTACTCTTCTTGTTTGTCTTCACTTCATAAGTCACAGTACTTCTGATCTTTCTTTATGCCGTAGGTTTTATTATTAGTTGAACTAGTGGCAATGAGATTCCTCTTCTCGTCTGACGTCAAAATTGTGTGTTTGCGCATGTAGAAAATGTTGAGTTTGTTTGTTACTAAAATGGAAAACACTTGGGCTCACGTGGCACAACTTTTTAGTTTTACTATAAAAGCCTACGTGTTTTTGTATTCAATGTTACTAATCTCCTGACGAAGGGCCTTCGCTCGAAACGTCGAGAAGCTTTTTTTCTATCTTTTAGATAGTGTATAACCTCAAGAACGCCACAATTTGGTAAAGCTTTTTATTTAAGTATTGAATGTTTTCTTATGATTTTAAACCATAGGCATTTAATAACATCTGCTTTGGACTTGTTTCCCTCCAAAATTGAAGTCAGGTGAGATTGCCAATGCACACATGCTTGGTAACCATGATACTCGGCTTTGGGAATGCAGTATTGAAATTTTCTTAAAATAAGTCCTGATAGACAACGTCATATCTATTGAAATAGAAAGCCATTTTTCATCTTTTACACTTCCAAATATTTCTTAGGACGGTCAGAATAATATATAATATAAAGTGAAAGCGCAACAAAGAATTTCGATGAGCAAGAGTTGGATAGTAGTATCAAGGCACCGTCAGGGCAATTTTGATCGTTTTGGGAAAAATAGGTATTCCTTGCTTTTTTAGTTCGCTGTAGAAATCAGCAGACGTGCTAAATAGATTTGAGTCTACCCAAATGGCTCCGTAGTTCTAAGTATAGACAGGGCTGTCGACTTGTGATGACTGATCGGTCCGAAAGTCTATCGAGGCTACACATATTGTTTGCTACACAGGAGATTTTGTCCTTTGGTCTCAGCGCGATGTTAGTGTTGTTCTTACATGCACAATTGACGAAAATCGAAGAAGCAAGCGAGAAAAGAATGATTACAAAGAAGTCATCTCAGTGGCTAAATGTCAATAGAAGTGATGCCGATAAAAGAATGGTCATATGATTCCAAGAGTGTTGATTGACAATATTCTTAAGCCATCGCTAAGCTGCTTCTTGTTATTGATGTAAGACAACGTCTTACAGTGAAACAAATAACAAGGTTAATTTCCTGCCCCGGTTGTTTAGTTTACCCATTTACGACCGATAATTCTGTTCCTCTCTTACGAATAATAATGACAACAGCTTTCTATAAACAACGGCATATTAATACATTTAAAATTCCCGCTTTCCGATTCAACACACGGAATATTTCTTTGGATAATCAGAATCGTGAAAACCAAGTACGCATGCAACAAGGAATTTCGATGCGCAACGGGCCGGATGGTATTATCAAGGCACCGTCGGGGCGACTTTGATCATTTCAAACGAAGTAGATAGACGTGACTTTTCTAGTTCGCTGTAGAAATCAGTAACCGTGCTAAACAGATTGGAGTCGACCCAAATAGCTCGATAGTTTTAAGTATAGACAGGCCTGTTTACTTGTGACAAAAGACTCTGCGCAAAAAGACATGATTTCATTTTCGCCATTAATCAGGTCATTCCACGTTCAAAGGCGATGATGATATGACAAACAACTCAAGGATTATTGTTAGTAATAATAACAAATAGAACATTCGCGCTGGCTAGATATCTAACCATCAGATACCTTCCTTGACCTGGAAGCTGTTTGTGACTATCTATTAAGGATTTCTACTAGGTTGAATTCCACGAGCTGCATTGTGTCTAATTTAGTAAAAGACGATTTTAAAACATACCAATGTATTACTCTTCTTGTTTGTCTTCCCTTCACATGTCACAGTACTTCTGATCTTTCTTTATGCCGTAGGTTTTATTATTACTTGAACAAGTGCCAATGAGATTCCATTTCTAGCCTCACGTGAAAATTGAGTGTTTGCGCAAGGGTCTATTTACACGATACAATTGTCACATACAATTGTTCATCCTGGGTTACGTAATGTTGTGTGAAGGACACAATTCCTGTTTCAATTCGTTCACCAATGTAGCAATACGTGCGTAAGACTCAAATAATTTAATCGGATCCATCAGAACGAACAATTGTATACGACAATCATATCTTTATTTTATTTTCTTTAGCTTTGCCTTGGTTACAATAAGTATTCTAGATAAGTTACAAGGTCTTGAATACCGCAACCGCTAAAACCAATTACTGCGGATCCGTAATTACAACATAGCACAATAATTATTTTGATAGTGCATTACGAACAATCTAAGTCGAGGAAGAAACTGGAAGAGGACTGAAAACAACAAGTCTGGGAAACAAGTAGACTTTGGACGGAGTTACATTTTTTCAAACTTTTTTCCAAGATTGTGAGTTATCTGGGTTTGAAGTAGACTCAACAGCAGAGTAGTAATAATCTTTAAATTTAGTTTTGAAAGTTCTCTGAGTATTTGACAGAAGTATTTGGTTGGGCAGTGCGTTCCACATTCTAGTTGCTTTTACTAAGTATGATTTCCTGTACGTAGATGTTCTACGTGTAAATAGACCTTGAAGATAAGTCATGTTTAGTACAGGTGATCGGATGGGGCCAAGTTCAATGACATTTTGGAATTAAAAAATGTTTGCAATGAGGAATTATGTAAAATTTATACGTCTGTCGTCTATTGCCCTAATGAATTGATGTATGAAATTAAAGAAGTGGGTCATCGGCCAAAATTTAAGAAATGTTTCGTGATTTGGCGTACTTCACTGAGTTATGGATTCATGGGTTAATAAAGAGAGTAAGAAAAAGCGTGAGTTGTGAGAGCACAGAAAAGTCGAGTTGAAGCCTAATGCAGCCCTGCATCTATAACTCATTGAAGCATAACAAACCATGAACCATTTATTTTATAACATAGAATGAGACACAATCTAAAACACAACAAACTCTATTTCACTGATTAAAAAGTGCTTTCTCCTTACTTTAGCCAAAACTTCGGAACAATTTTGATCGGTCGCTTAAAGATCGGGTGACCTTCTTAGCCTCGGGTTTGTTTTTTCTCCTTAAAAATTATTCACAAAGTGAGTTCCGTCACTCGAAGTAACGTGAAATTCTTTTTTATCAATATATTTTCGTGCGCTGACTTTGATTATTTCTCAATCAATCAATACTTTATTTAATCACGTATCACTGAAGAGCTAAGTGATTGCAGTGATTCACAAAGCCAGTTCAGTAACTCGAGGTTACCAAGCAGAAGGTTTTTTGTTTCGAAATCTTTTCCAGCGCTTCTTCCCGTGCTCCATCGAAAAATGAAGCCCGCACCGCATCGAATCAGAAGCGCCGTTATCATAAAAGATGGAAAAGGTTTATGCATATTACAAGCAACGTGATTTGAAACTTTGCTCATCATGCCATCATGAAAAAGACACTGAAAAAAGTATCCCAGAGTGTTTAAGTGTTAATAGTTTAGTTATGAACCTGAAGTTTTGTTGAAAAGATGTTTTAAAGAAAATAGAAATCTACTGCTGGTCTCTAATCTCTTCTTCAAAATTTTCCTCTATCAATAATGCTGTAAACTTAATTGTTAATCAAGTTTCAATGCCACAATGTCCTATAAGGTATTCAGTTCTTCAAATGTCAACCAACTGAGCACAACTGCGAAGGTAAGTTCTGAGGCGTAATGGTAACATACATACACTGTTCATTATAACGTCAATGATAGGTTATTCAAAAGAAGTTCTTATAATGAAGCAACATTGCCAAATGCTCTAAACGGACACGGCTACCGTGCTGGAGGTAACCTAGAATAGTATCTGATGAGGTTCATTTGTTCGAAGACCAACAACATGACAAGTATGAAGCCCACCTCCAATCGGAAGAAATCTTAAATATTGTTCGACTAAATGACTTAAACATAACTCAGAAATATACCCCGAGACAACAATACAAAGTCTTCATCTTCCATTCATAGCGTTCAATTACATTCGTTTCTTCGCCACAACTTTGTAATCCTTCGGACACAGTACTATTTGAGGCTTAGCTGGTTCTACACCTGGTCGGGGTTCTCCTTCGGCAAATTCAAATTTGAAACGATGCATTAAGGCTGACGCAATAGAAAATATCATTATTTTACCTAATGCCTGACCAGGACACTCTCTGCGGCCAATTCCGAAGGGCATAAAACTCGGAAAAGTTGTCCACCCGACAAACATCCCATTGTCAACAAGAAAACGTTCAGGTTTAAAGGTATCGGCTTCGGGCCATTCCTTTTCATCTCGATGAATGTGGTAAAGGTTGATAAAAACTGGTGTGCGTTTAGGGATGTGGTAACCACCAATGGTTGTGTCGCGGATAGCGTTTGTAATGAGCGTGGGGAACAGACGTGAGTGACGTAGCACTTCGCAGAGGGTGGCTTGCAGGTAAGGCATGTTCTTGGAATCTTGCCAGCATGGTAAGCGGTCTTTCCCCACCACTCGATCAAGTTCTTCGTGAATTTTCCGTTGGACATCTTGGTTTAGGGTTGTGTATAAAATAAACCAAGCTATTGTAGAAGAGGAAGTGTCCGAAGCTGCAGTCTGGACATCCAACATTAAAAACTGAATATCTTCAATTGATCCAATATCTTTACCAGTCTTCTTTGACTTTTCCTTCTCGTAGGCGCTCAGGAAGCTGTCCGTTAGATCACGAATAACGCCAAACGCATAGGTTTCTCGATGGGCTTGAAGTTCCGGAGCAAAAACCTCGTCTCTCGTCTTTATAACTTCTTTCAATGTACAGTTAAACGTTGTCGGGAGATACGATAACCAAGGGATAAGTTGGTAAAGAGTTCCCAGCGCGCACAGATTTGCAATTTTCTCGTTGAATTCGAAAAACGATTTCACAGTGGAATGGTGTAGAGAGCACTTTTTTGAGGAAATCCATTCCCACAATTGACTTATTATTGCACAAGCGACGAACTTCTTCGGCGAGAACGGTCGACCTTCCATTGCCTCAATCTCCTTCAGCAAGTTCTGAATTGCATGTTGCATTCGCTCTTCTGTCTCCTCGATGCCGGCTCCAAAAACATGCAATGCCGATTTGAAAATCTTCTTTCGAAACTCATGTGCCTCTCCGTAGTCAGAGCCGACAATCTTTTTCGCTGAAGATAACATTAATTGGGTAAATTGAACTGGGCAATTTACCCGCAAGATCGGTTTTTCTGTTCACCCGCGCCTCCCGCGCAAGCTTTGCGCTATTTATGATCACAGCAGTTCCAAAAGGAAACGAAACCGTGAAGATATTTCCGTACTTTTTCATGAGTTTACCAAAAGGATCAAGTGGATCTGATTCAAGCTGAGGCAAGTTACCAATGACAGGAAACGGAAAAGGTCCAGGTGGCATTTGCCTTCTCTCTTGGTATGTCGTCAAGATATACCATATGAACCAAACGAGGAACAACGATAAGGCGACTTCTAAGACCATGTCTTCTCAATACGAATCTATTAGCAAAGTAAATGAGAGGCAATCAGATCCATGAATTTAAATTGATTTCCTTTTATTTCATTTCTTTCATCTTTCTTTCATTTTCCCCCCGTAATTTTCTTTTCATTTTTTTAAAAGCATTTCCTGTGTAGGATTAAGGTTTAACTTCAGGTTACTGCCATAAGTTTAGATTTTTCTGGGTTTTTTTCCCTTTCCTTTCCTTTTCTTTATTAATGAAATGATTTTCTCTGTAGGGCTCAGGTTTTGCGCAAGGTCTGTGCAGTACTGGACTAAATATCTCTTAAAATTACTGAAAAAAGGCTAGTGAAAGAACGGCGAGAAATATTCGAGTTTCCCTCAACTAAATACAGAAATACATGGTTTTAGTTTGGTTAGAGCTACGCTTGTTTCTCTCCCTTGAGATAAGGAAAGCCTTTAATTTACCATCTACTTATTCCCCCCAATAACTTGCAAAGGGGACATACAAATCAACTTCTATTCTGGCACTAGTTCCGCACTCATAGCCAAACAAATTCAACATTTTAGCCGAGCCCCCTCCTGTTCCTTACACAAGATACCCTTTGGTTGCACTTTGATGTCCATCTTGTTCTGACGTGCGCAATTTCTACAAATACAAAGACTAATGGAGAAGAAGATGATTCGAAATATATCATCAGAGGGGGCAAGCTGTCAATACGAGTGATGTCGATAAAAGAATGGTCATCTGATTCCAAATGAGTTAATTGACAGAATATTCTTAAGCCATCACTAAGCTGTCCCTTGTTGATGTAGACCAACACTTTACAGTGAAACAACAGGTCTAATTTCCCACCGCCAGTCGTTAATTTACCCATTTACAAGCGATAATTCTGTTCCTTTCTGAGGAATAACGGTGAGGACAGCTTGCTATAGACAACATGTCCTATTTTAGTGAAAGAGAACAAATGTGCTGTACTGAATTTGGTAAATGTAAAACAACCCCCCAAAAGAAAAATCTTTGTATCCAAAATATGAGTAAAAGCACAAAGCAAAATAGAGAAGGTAATATAGAGGAAATATTACCTCTCAATTTTGTCTTTTCTTTTTACTCATATTTTGGTTAGCAAGGTACTTCTCTTCGGAGTTTGTTTTGTATTATATTTATTAAAGTTGTCGACAGGCATTGAATCCTGAATTTAATGGTGTGCAGAGTTCTAATTCTAAGATTTTTTAGAAATTTAGAGAATCGAAGATGTGGTGTTTGGTTTCCACAGCAGGCAAGGAGTTGAGTCAGTGACTGTGTGATAGCTACTTATGCTCGTTTGGACGTTAGACAACCCTCTATCAAAATTAAGTGTATCAAATTTATAGGCTGTCTCAGTTTAGTCATAGAAGACAATTTGGTAAAACTTTTTATTTATGTATTGAATGTTTTCTTATGATTTTAAACCATAGGCATTTAATAACATCTGCTTTAGACTTGTTTCCCTCCAAAAATGAGGTCAGGTGAGAATGCCAATGCACACATGCTTGGTAACCATGATTCTCAGCTTTGGGAATGCAGTATTGAAATTTTCTTAAAATAAGCCCTGATAGACAACGTCATATCGATAGAAATAGAAAGCCATTTTTCATCTTTTACACATCCAAATATTTCTTAGGACGGTCAGAATAATATATAATATAAAGTGAAAGCGCAACAAAAAATTTCGATGAGCAAGAGTTGGACGGTAGTATCAAGACACCGTCAGGGCAATTTTGATCGTTTCGAGAAAAGTAGGTATTCCTCGCTTTTTTAGTTCGCTGTAGAAATCGGCAGACGTGCTAAAAAGATTGGAGTCTACCCAAATGGCTCCGTAGTTCTAAGTATAGACAGGGCTGTCGACTTGTGATGACTGATCGGTCCGAAAGTCTATCAAGGCCGCACCTATTGTTCGCTACACAGGAGATTTTGCCCTTTGGTCGCAGTCTCATGTTAGTCTTGTTCTTACGTGCGCAATTTGCGACAATCGAAGGACCAAGGGAGAAGAGAATGATTACCAATAAGTCATCTCAGAGGCTAAATGTCAATAGAAGTGATGCCGATAAAAAAATGTTCATCTGATTCCAAGAGTGTTGATTGACAGAATATTCTTAAGCCATCAATAAGCTGCTTCTTGTTGTTGATGTAAGACAATGTTTTACAGTGAAAGAAATAACAAGGCTAATTTCCAACCCCCGGTTGTTTAGTTTACCCATTTACGACCGATAATTCTGTTCCTCTTATAGGAATAACAATGACAACAGCTTGCTATAGACAACGGCATATCTATAGATATAAAAGACCTGCTTTCTGCTTGAACACACGAAGTATTTTTTGGATAGTCACAAGCGTGTAAACCAAAAACTTATGCAACAAGGAATTTCGATGCACAATAAACCGGATGGTATTATTAAGGCATCATCGGGACGACTTAAATCATTTCAAGTAAAGTAGATAGACGTGACTTTTCTTGTTCGCTGTAGCAATCATTTGCCGTGCTAAACAGATTGGAGTCGATCCAAATAACTCGGTAGTTTTAAGTATAGACGGGCCTGTTCACTTGTGAGGACTGATCGGTTCAATAGTCTATCAAGGCTTAGCGGAAACAGACATGGTTTTATTTTCGCCATTAATCAGCTCATTCCACGTTCAAAGGTGCTGATGTTATTACAAACAACTCGTGGATTATTGTTAGTAAGAATAACAACTAGAACATTTAGCCTAGGTAGATATCTAACCATCAGATACCTTATTCGACCTGGAAGCTCTTTCTTCCGCCAAAATCATCCTTCAAATATTTCTTAAGGGAAAACAAAGATGGCCTTTCGTCAACGTCAACCTTGTGACTATCCATTAAGGATGTCTACTCGGTGGAATTCCTGAGGTGCAGTGTCTAATTTAGCGAAAGAAGATTTTAAAAACATACCGTTGTATTACTCTTCTTGTTTGTCTTCCCTTTACATGTCACGGTACTTCTGATCTTTCTTTATGCCGTAGGTTTTATTATCATTTGAACGACTACTAATGAGATTCCTCTTATAGTCTCACGTGAAAATCGAGTGTTTGCGTAAGGGTCTATATTCGTTCACTAATGTAGCACTACGTGGGTAAGACTCTAACTATTTATTCGAAGCCATCAGAACGAAGAATCGTATAAGAGAATTATTTAGCTTTGCCTTGGTTACAATTAGTATTCTAGGTAAGTTACAAAGTCTGGAGTATTGCAACTGCTAAAACCAATTACTGCGAATCCATAAATTCAACATAGCAGAATCATTATTTTGATAGTGCATTAGAAACAATCTAAGTTCAGGAAGAAACTGGAATAGAACTAAATACATAATTCGGAGAAACGCGTAGACTTCGAACAGAGTTACATTTTATGCAAACTGTTTTTCAAGATCGTGAGTCATCGGGGTTGGAAGTAGACTGAACAGCAGAGTAGTAATAATCTTTAAGTTTAGTTTTAAAGGTTCTTACAGTGGTTGACATAAGTAATTGGTTGGACAGTGCGTTCCATATTCTAGTGTTACAATACGTTATCCTCCCATATATACACGCTATATAGTCAAGGGGCAACATCACGGTGCAGAGAAAAAGCAAGCAGTGAATGTATGTGGTGACAACAATGTAGTAAATAAAGAATGTTGTGTTATCTATGTGCGTCTTTATGAAACAAATAGACCTTGAAGATATGTCACGTTTAGTACAGGTGATCGCATGGGTCCAAGTTCAATAACATTTCTGGAACTAAAAAAATATTTCCACTGCGGGATTATGTTAAATGTCTACGTCGGTCGTTTATTACCGTGATGAATTGATGTATTCAATAAAAAAGTGGATCACTGGCCACAATTTAATATTGTATTAAATAGAAAGACAAGAGAAAGAGATTAATGACAAATATGTCATCTCAGCGGCGAAATGTCAATACGAGTTACGTGAGGAATGGTCATCTAATTCCGTGAGTGTTAATTGACAGAATTCTTAAGCCAGCACTAAGATGCTCCCTGTTGTTGATGTGAGCCAGCGTTTTACATTTCCCACCGTTAATCATCTAGTTTACCCATTTACGACCAATAATTTTATTCCTTTCTTGGAAATAGCCTTATCAATGGTTTGGCAGTACATCTATAGAAATTAAAGGCTTGCTTTCGGCTTGTAAACACGGAAAACTCCTTTGGATAGTCAGAATTATATGAACCAAGGGCGCAACAAGGAATTTCGAAGAGCAAGGGTCGGATGGCAGTATCAAGGCATTTTCTGGGCGATTTTGATCATTTCATGAGAAGTAGATCTACGCACGTTTAAACGTTTTTTAGTTTGCTGTATCCTGTACTAATCAGTATAGCCGCGCAAAAAGAAATTGGAGTCGACCCAAATGGCTCGGTAGTTACGCACAAGCTGGCTTGTTCACTTGTGACAACTGATCAGTCCAATAATCTGTCAAGGTTTTGCGCAACCAGACATGGTTTCATTTTCGCCATTAATCAGGTCATTCCACATTCAAATACGCTGATGATATTACATACGATTCAAGGATTATTGTTGTTTAGAATAACAACAGGAACATTCGGCCAAGCTAGCTATCTAACCATCAAATTACTCTCTCGACCTGGTAGCTGTTTCGTCCTCCAAATTCTTTCTTTAAAAAATTGTTAAAAAGGAAAAGGAAAACTGCCTTTCGACAACGTTAACCTCGTGACTATTTATTAAGCATTTCTAGTCGGTAGAAAACATTGCGTGAGATTGTTTTGAACCGTAAAAATTGAACAACTGTCGAGTTAGTGCCGCAACTAAAGTAACACACGGAATATTGTCTGCCTGGAGGAAGTCCATCTTTGTTGCTGCGTCACGTTTTAATGTGAGTTCTGGGATAGAAATTTCGTGGAGTCGTAACTAATGTGAGTTCGCGCGCCTAGTGTGAGAATACGACTAGCCGTCCATTGTTTTTGAGCCTTTAAAATCGATCAGGGGTGGTAAAATGCGTCTTGACTTATGCAAGTCCACATGGCTGTCCAGTCCATCACAACTAACATGCGCGTGACCGCCATGTCGCGTGTTTCTTTGCCCACTTTGAGTGGCTAAGTAATCCCGTCATTCCAGAATACAGGCTACGGTGTCTAATTTGCTGAAAAAATATTTTGAAAACATACCAGTGCATTACACTTCTTGTTTGTATTCCATCCACACGCTGCCGTACTGACTTGTGCACTTGCTTTTCATCGAATTAAGAGAAGAATCACCGGGGACAAATTTAGGCGGGGGTGCAGTGGACGCGCTCCCCGCGTCTTTAATTAGTTGTCATGTGACTTTTTGCTTGGTTACAAAACGCACGCATTAAACATGTCGACTACCAAGAAGATTGATGATTATTTTCAAAGGGAATAATAACAAACAGCAAAGAAAAGAAAGAGTGAGTAGAAGAAATTCAATTTTAAAAATGATTGGAAATGACAATAACATAAAAATTCTTCCACCAAAACACAAAATAGTGGCATGAATTTGTAAAAATATTTTGCGCCCTCTTTCCCAAAATTGAGTCCCGCCCCTGACACAATTGTCGGATTTTACAGCATAGGTTTTGTAACTTTAGAACTCTGTGAATGAGGCGAACGTTCTTCGTTTACGTCAAAGTTTTGTGTTCGAGTAAATATTTGTCAAGTCTAGTACGTGAGGTGGCAAGGGGATGAGCGAAGGTTCAATTTCTCACTCATCCTTTCTAAGTTTCACAAAAATTTTTTAAAGGGGTACAGGCGTCGCCAAGGGGGTGCCTGTGGGGTGGGGCCTGTGCCCCCCTTCCAAATTTGATTGGAGTGGTAAAGTTATTGCCTGAAATATTTCAAAAAATATTTTAGATTGCCTCCAACAATCTGTATCTAGGGCTTTAAAATTTGAAATTTAGCCGATGACTTTACTCCCAGGGCCAAAATTCTTGGTCCGTGCTTTAATTTGAGTTCCCATAAAGCCTCTCCTCTCCCTGGCCTCGAAAAAAATGTCTAGCCACGAATGTGAAACAGGGGAAAATGACTTCATATTAGCTAAAATTACAACAATAAAAAAAAAAAAACCCGTCAGGCTGGAACTGGGCAATTGTGAGGCGCAATGAACTGTTTGAAGTGTACGATCTGAGGGAAACCTAGAAAACAAAAATAAAAATAAAAACAAAAAGTCCGCGGGAAAAATGCAGGCAAAAAACATAGAAAAAACGTAATTCCAATTACGTAGTAACTGAGCCAGAAAATTGAAATTAAATTGCAGTAAATTTATCAACTTTGTTATCAGACATGAAATTTGCGATATTAGTTATAAATCAGGCTTGCTAAGGAGTTTTAAGCCGTCTGCAATCACGCTTCAAACTGGTGTCTGGCAAATTGCAAAATGCACTCGTCATTTTTTACAATTTGTTTGCAATGTTATACTTTGTAGACCAGTTTAGTGGTAATCTTATGGAGTGGCATGTTGGGTGGGCAGGCAGTTTGCCAATCCATGCTAAAACTTTCGGTAAAAATAATGAAAATGAAATCCAGTGGAAATGACCTGACACTTAAATCCATATAGATAGACAGATACAGGACACAAGGTGCAGCACAGGTTTTGGTAACAAGATCAGTATGGGTTACACAATTTCTTTCCACCCTGGTAATGGTGCCCCTACAACACCAATCTGTACCACCCATATGTGACAGTAATTTCATAAAATTTTTTATAAGGGTGACAGGAATGTGCACATTTAAGTTCTTGACTTTACATCTGGTTAATTTATTTTGTTCAATACATTCATTATTAGATTATAATCTAGGTACACGTTAGGTTTTGATAACAAATTTTAGCTCATGTCAATGCTTTACAAAGTCAAAACAACAAAGCTACTTGGATCATGTTATGGTAATTTTACAACAAAAATAAACTCTATATCTTTGCTTGGAAAGATAGTCCCTTTTCCCTTTTTTGTCTTTTTATACCATTAGAACTACAAAGCCTGTGGTATATCTAGGTTAATAAAAAGAGAAGTATATATAGAATTAGACCAACTGGCGACCATTTGGTAAAGAATGTGTAACACAAACCAGCATATGGAAAAGTTTGTTGAGTAGGAATAACATTAAGTCTTAAAACACTTGTATTAATTTCATGTTTAAAGTTTTGCTGGATTTGATGTGAATGGTTTTTGCAGAAATTATGTATTATGCCAGATCTGTCAGGAAAGTTGTATCCATATCAAGGTGTTACTCAAGCATTTTTGTAATGATAGATAGTAGAAACTAAAAATGTTGTTGTGTATGAAGTAAAATATCAGTTGATGTTAATGACATCACTAAAGCCTTGTAATAATGTCTGAGCTGGGTATTTATTAAATGGGATTCCAATGGTTAGCAAAATGAAATAACTAAGATGTAGTAGTTATGTTGATTGGTATATAAAGTAAGGAAAGGAGGAGGAGGAAAGGAAGGAAGAAAGAAAGAAAGAAAGAAAAGAAAGAAAAGAAAGAAAAGAAAGAAAGAAAAGAAAGTAGAAAGAAAAAGAAAGAAGGGAAGAAGAGAAGAAGAAAGAAAGAAAGGAAGAATGAAAGGAAGAAAGAAAGAAAGGAAGAATGAAAGAAAGAAAGGAAGAATGAAAGGAAGAAAGAAAGAAAGGAAGAATGAAAGGAAGAAAGAAAGAAAGGAAGAATGAAAGAAAGAAAGAAAGAAATTAAAGTAATAAGGAAAGAAAGGAAAGAAGAACGAGAAAAAGAAAGAGAGGGAGAGAGAAGGAGGGAAAGAAAGAAGGATGGAAGAAAGAAAGGAAAAGGAAAGAAAGAAAGAAAGAAATTACCGCTGCTTTCAGTTGGATGTCGTGTTTCCCATCCAGGCCAGTCATTTCGCTGCTGTACCTCAACAATCATAATAACCACCATGACACCATATCCATGTTGCCACCTCCACACGTGAGCCCTGAAGTATTAATGGTTGTAGTATATTTTATGATTTATCAACACTAAACGTGGTTTGTATCTCGTGGTAGAAGATTTTCAGACTGTTAAGATATCGTTCGATTATGGTTACGTTAATCGTAGTCATAATAATTGTTAGATGGTAGATGAACGATCTTCAAGCTCGATACTCAGAAAATGATTTCTGAGCCCCAGACGGGGATAGAACCCGCAACCTTTTGATTACCGGTTAGAAGGTTGCGGGTTCTAACCGGTCATCAGAAGGTTGCGGGTTCGATCCCCGTCTGGGGCTCAGAAATCATTTTCTGAGTATCGAGCTTGAAGATCGTTCATCTACCATAATATATCCAAGCTCTCACGTTTCTCTAACATCAAACTGCAATAATTGTTAGAGTCGTAGAACTTGAATCTCCCTCGGTCTACTTTCACGATTTTTACAGGTACGACAAGACAGTGGTGTGGCAATTGCTAGGTTGTAATCACTCCCCTGTTACTGGGAAATTCTTTGAAACAAAAGTATTTGCACAAATTATTCGATCGATTGAACGTCGGAACTGTGAAGTTACCCTGTACAACGAAACGTCAAAATAAAAGTTTATCGTGTCTTTACTTCCCATTTTATACTGGGCTTTCATATTTTTTCCAGGGTTAACTATTCGATGTCGTGACAATATTTCTTACCAGCTCAACAGTTACCCAATGTTGCTATTACCTGTATCCAAAATGTAACGACACTGTAGTGAATTTTTGACGTTGTTGGTACAAGTAGAAAAGCTACAGTCTTTTAAAGTTTTCGCTTATATTGCTGTAGACGGCTTGTTAATCTGATCTCTCCCGTGCAAATACAACTAGATTTCCTTCACTAAGAGGTCAACTAAAGGTAAGACATTCTTGGATGACGATATTCACTCCTGTGGTCTCAAAAAGTCCTTTCGTTGCGTGGATGGAGAAGAAATTGTCAAGCGGCAGTTCCTACTTTGAGCAATTGACACTGGCTCCATTCTTTTACGTTTACAGAAGGACGAAATCAATATTTCCTGAATTGTCTCGTTATAAATGTTACAGACCAGCAAATAATTTTGACAAACACCATCGTTCACAATTCAAACAATTCAAACAGGAGATATTTTTAACTGGGGTCTCGTTACTTATCAATTAAAACCTGTTAAAAGCATTGAGACTGGTTGACACTGTTGAGTTTAAGTTATCCTATACGATTACAAAAATAGAATACGATTGATTGTTAAGTGGGATAGAGAGTCGTGGGGTGGAGACAGTTGAAAACGTAGAGACAGGTGAAGACAGGCGAACAATTAAGACTTCTTATCTCACATAAGCTGGTATTCGTTTCACGTCGAGTATGTAAATTGTAACGATTTCCTGAATTGGTTATTAGCCAATCAGGGAAATAGGACTGAGGGCCGGCTGGGGGAGAGTATCATTGAGTGGGGAAGATAAGTGTAAAGTAGGCTAGCTTGTCAAACATTGAAATCGGATTAACACTTCCCAAGACAGGGTCAAGGGCATATCTTTCCGGGTAAGAGTTATAACTATCATAATTATAATTTTTGCATGTAACGAACATTTCAATTATGCCATTTGTGCATACATAGCACCTTACCTTTGATAGCTGCTTATCATATAAAATTTTATACGAGAATCGCTTTGAAAAACGTTTTAACCATGGTGAATGGTTATAGTTGGCAGTTCTGAAAAGAACTATAGGAAGTCCCGCACAGTGTGAAACAATAAATATTAAAAAGAAATACTATGCATTTCGGCAGACCGCTCTTCAGGAGCAAACATCTGCTAACTATTGAGAAATTAGCTTTCTGCTTATATTTATACCTGGTGTATAAATATAAACAGAAAACTCATAATACGTTAATACGTTTTTCAAAGTGATTTTGAAATTTGTTACCACGCCAAAATCTTTGTTTATATACTAGTAATAACGTAGTCATGTTGGACAGGTTTGTCTTATAGATAACCAGTTTAATGAGATCGTAAGTTTCGGATCAAATATCATGAAAATTAAGCAAAACATCAAAATTACAAGCTACCTGGTTGAAGTAAAGAAGGTTAGCACTGGTCGCTAGCAATTGTATGTGACTGTCTACGACCATTAACAGAGGCAAATTTCCATTTACTCTAGCTCTAAAGCTAATCTTGCGGGAATTTTCCTGATATATGCTTTGCGAAGAGTTCTTCCGCGCTACATCTTGCTATGTGAAAGTTACTTTAAGTCAGAAGGGGTAACAAAACTCATACCAATTGCGTTGATGTGTACAAACAACGTTTGACGTCGAGGTTCTATAATAGGGGATTAAGATCTACCACGTCAACTTGAGCCATGATGTCCTCTAAAATTTCGGCGTTTAAAGAAACCAGAGTTTATTGACCGACGTGCTAGATACAAAATCCGGTGCCAGCAGACAATATTATGAAATAAAGTAAAAAACAAATCCCGAAAAACAATGACATCTTGAAAACCCAAGATATGAGTTAATAACAAGACGACGAATGATTGCGATGATATTTCGACTTTATTGCAAAGTCATTGTCAAATCAAATGAAGATGCTTGTGGCTTGTTTTATGACTCTTAAAACGCTCTAGTTCTTCAATATCGACTGAAGTCTCGGATTCAATTCAATCTCAAGTAACAGCTTTTTTCAGTCCGATAGCTGACGTCGTCTTCAAGACGTGAAAATAGTGCGATTACCATTGTATGCAGAACGATGACGGTGTTGAGAATGCTCTGGAGAGTAAAAATTATTTATTCTCTTCGTTTTGCATGAAGAATTCTTTTGTTTAATGAACGTCTTGGTTGAAGTTTACGTCGTAGATTCTAAAGTCCCTAATATACATTTACTAGGACACAGCCTTAACCCTTTCCAGATTGGGTTTCTCTCCATGACAAGTTATATTTTCCAGTGTTACCCTGAGTAAAACGGTAGAGTTCGTCGTTAGTCGGGAAACTGTCGATGTTTTAGCTTGTTACGTTATCGAAGAGTAATGCTGATCCTCCAAACTACTGAAAACGTGAAACATAACAAATTTGTGGGGACAGCAAACTCTAAGTTTAAAAGTAATTCACTTTTTTATGCTTTCCTCGTTGTCTCGATTTATAAGATAACCTTGATCCACAGGGTAAATTATTTCGGCGCGTTGGGGGACGCGGTTCCTCACGCTCCTTCGCTCATTGAAAATGCCCTAGGGGGGATTGCTCAGTAAATAGTTCGATTTGTATCGATAACGTTTAGGAACTCCGCTCACAAGGGTCAAGGTGATCTAGTGTCGATGACGACATAACAGTCTCGAAAGGTGGCGATTGGCTGTTTTGTACTTCAGCAAACAAGCCAGTGGCAGCAATATTTCCGGTCATACTGTCAATGACAACACAAGTTCAAAGAGATGGCCGCTTTGCTATCATTTGGTCTTTATACTGCTGTCATCGCTGTGTGAAAATCCGTCAAAATAGCAAACCATTACCTTACTTGTATTTATATTCGCGTGGTATTACAAATCGCACAGACCAAAGGTGCGTGAAATGAAAACTGAGCGAAAAATAATCCATGCGAAAAGGTCCCCACGAGAAAATTTGAAAGAAAGCGAAATGAAAGTTTTAATAACCTAAACAAAAGCTTGAGAACAATTGGAGACCAGTGTTCCTTTAAAAAATACGCAAGAAAAGGAGGACCCCATTAAAGTTTGAACAATACAAGTTAACGAGGAAATAATTACACAACTCACAAAGCTTAAAAAGGAAGAGGGAGCCCTGGCCCTTTGAACTTTGGACAATATCAATAAATATCGTTTCTGTTGGACAGTAGTATGAAACTCGAAATTATTTCATGTTCCGTTTCCAACTCTTGTTATGTATACATTTACTTGATTGTTTTAATTTGTCATACTTGTTTGTTTTCCTTCACTGACATATTACCTATTACGCTTTGTATATTTTCAAAAAATAGCAAACTGTGAGAGTTAATTCTATTTCAGAATCATCCTCAGAGATATACATGAAGAGAAACTTTTTCATGATAATCTCACATTGCCAAAGTCAACTGAAAAATATTGACTCGCCTCCAATCCCTGTGGACTCGATAGCTCAACAGGTAGAGCGGCGGACTGGTATCCCGAAGGTGCGCGTCCAAATCCCGGTCGAGCTTCATTATCATGAAAAAGTTTCTCTTCATATGTGAATTAACCATGGCAACACTTGTATACGAATTTTTTGAATGGACTTTACTGCGGGTTCAGGTCATTCCTCTTGCTAGTTACGCTGATAAATTATTGTTAGAACGCGTCACACTCAACCTGAATCCCCTGTATACTCATGGGCCTCCTTGAAAGGTGCGCCAAATTAAAACTGAGCGAATATATGGTGTTTAGGGTGCGCGAATTTAAGACTAAGCGAATAATAGTAGTATGCGAATTTAAATACAAGTAAGGTAATCAAATTGAGGATTTCTAAAGAAGTTGTCGTCAGTCGAATCTACTTGGTAACAGCTATGTGGTGAATGCCTTCAGTCGTACTTCACATTTTGACTAAACAGTAACCATATACAAAAACCTGATGTTGTCTATTATGATGACTTTGCACTTGAAATTTCCGAACAGAACTCTTATCTCCATTCTCCGATTGCGTTTTCGACACGGCAAATCGGTAGCCACGATTACAGGGCTTTGGTTTAAGATCATAAATAGGTGCCCATCCTAGGAGAGTATTCGTCTGTAAATCTGCTTGGATTAGTTAAAAAGTTATTAAAGATAAGAACATAGCCGGCGATTTGGCAGGTATTCTGCTAGAATTCCCGCCGAAGCTCCATCGCTAGACAGGTCTTAATGAAAGCAGTACAATTATGACCTGCATAAATTGCATGGCGCAGTCTTATAATGATTTGCTGGTAGCTTGCAGTGGTTTTACAGAGGACTATATTGAACAATGCCTTGCTTCGTTTGATTTTGAGCAAGCCGACTACATATTCTACCAAGAAACACCTTTCATTCTTGGGCCGGTTGCTCAAAGCATGATTAGCGATAATTCTGGATTACCAGTTAATCTGTTGTTTTTAGTTTCGTTTATTTTGGTTGAAAAATCTTGTTCAGATTTCACAGCTTAAAACCTCTCTGTATAGAACCGAAATCTGTTAAAGGGAACTCCAATTTTTTTCAATAACATCATCAGAAAGTTGTCCACGAAATGTTCGCTTTCCTTGGATTAAGCTAAAGACTAGTTTCCATATAATCGCTGACGATCGCCGGATCGCTGAAATCATTGAAGCGAAGGATCGCTGACGATCGCCAACGATCGCTTGAGTTTGTTTCCATATGATCGCTTAATTCATTGTATCCCAGCGCCTTCTTGTGCCTAATTATTTATTGTTCAGCAGACACCGCAGGCTGTCAACGGTTCCATACCAAATTTGTCGCTTACAGCCTTCAAGGCGTTTAGTTTTTAGAACTTGTCTTTATACTCTTTACAGTATCGGTTGTACAAACATTCATATTTGTGAATTTCTTCCATGAAATCTTGTGGAAAAACTCGCCATGTTATATCTTGGCAGCACGTGGTCAATTGAAGACAAATGCCTGAACGTCACAATGTTAACAGAAAATGATGCATTTTGGGATCGTTTCGATCGCTGGATTGCTGAATTTTGTTTCCATATAATCGCTGACGATCGCTGTGGATCGCTGACGATCGCTGAGATAGAACATTTTCTATCTCAGCGATTGTCAGCGATCACGATCGCTGGATCGCTGAAAAGTGTTTCCACATAATCGCTGTCGATCGCTCATGATCGCTGGCGATCAACAGCGATCGTCAGCGATTATATGGAAACTAGCCTTAATTTGTCCATTCAACAAATGGGCCCAGATGGGAAATGGTTTAGCAGTTTTTGTCTTGACCGTAACTGGTACTTTCTGTTGGAGACCTTTCGTGGGAATCTTCTCCCATCATCGGCCGAGTGATCTAATCATGCCTGAGCTTATATATGTCTATTTTTAGAAGATTTGTAATGAGCTGATTTTCAAAAACACGCTGAAACAATCCTACCATATAAGGACATTCCTACCATATAAGGACAATCCTACCATAAAAGGTCAATCTTACCTTATAGTCCGCAACACGACCCGTCGCAACGCATGAAACCCAATCCTCAATAAGTAAAATTTCAACCTTGTTTCTCATTAGGTACATAGTAGCGGCCAATCTTTTCTTCCAAATTTTTCAAAGTTTTAGTTTTTAACTCACAACAAATGCTCTAGTCTAAAATTTGCCCACACTGAATTTTTACATTTAACATACACGAAAAGACGGTCAAAATGTATTGCTCTTTTCTTGAACATCAAGAGATTTATAATGCACGTAATTCATCACAACAAATAATCGAATAGCGAAGATCCGTCGAAACCTACGTTACCTGATATTCGCGACAATTGCGGGCATTCTGTTGAATTCTTGTTAAACTTTGGTACACAGCGAAAGGAACTTTAGTTAAACAGCGTCTCCGACCCAAAATACCTGCTTGCCTGGCAAGTAGGATTTAATTTCATTCTGTACCCACTGTATAGGAATGGGAATGAGTGGGCGAGCTATTTTGTCATTTCAAGATCACGTGATCTTGAACCGTCTTAAAACCTCCCGATAAATCGGCAGGTGTCTTTGTAACTATTCAGCAGACAACTCGGCAACCGTCTTGAGACCTTCTCCCTTGCAGTAGCCATGGATATTCAGATAAATCGGCAGGGAGTTTGCAACTATGTAGCAGACGACTGGCCGACAACTGACAGCACAGGACACAACTGTTGTGCATATTCGCATTTATTATGTGCATTTATTATGTGCATTTATTATTTATTATTGTGTATTTATTATATCTAAAATGCACAATATTAAAGGGACTGCGGACGCTGAGGGAATGGGTTCAACTTTTGGCGAGTTTACTCTCGTTTTCGATTAACGATTGTTCACGAACTGGTGAACAAAAGTCTCTATTGAGCCATGAAGTAATTCACCTATCCATCCTCGCCAATTAATCTCCTACAATTCTTGTCTCCTCTCCTTCGCGATTCCAGATATCATGCAATCATGTTCTGTATAACTTAATGATATCGTAATAAACCAGTATAAATTTACCAAATAATTGGCAGATTATGATTGTCAAACATTCAACGTTTCGATGCGGTTCTAATTCTGAAGGTTCCATAACCAAAACGCTTGTAACGTAGTTGCAAGCAATGTGTTTAGGCGATATCCTTAAGTTATGGCCAAAACCAAACAGTGAACATCTATTCAATGTTTGAACATAAATCCGTAAGGATATGGCCTAAATCAAACTATCTACGCTTGTTTAATGTCTGACTGTTTGGTTTGGCCATATCCATCTCCTAATGGAGATTAGACTTTATCTCAAGACATACTCACTCATTAGTATTCAGGAGTGTGATAACCATTCACCAAAGTGCTCTCTTGATAACAGTGAAATAAACGGCTTATCGCATGCTAATGAGTGAATTACTTGATTTCTTATGACCAACGTTTCTTCCAAAACGAAACCAAGCAACAAACGATTTCATAAAAAACCATTACCAGCCGACAACTTAAAGAAGTAAAGCAAGAAACACACTCTGAAGAATACCATCTTGTAGGCTCAATATTTGAGCTATCAGACAAGACGAAACAAATCACGGTAATATTTCGACTTTATTTCAAAGTCATTGTCAGGTTTGACAATGACTGATAGTAGTGTTGACTGATTGCTTCGTCTTGTCTAATAGCTCAGACACCGAGTTTACAAGATGGTGTTCTTCGGAGTATGTTTTTTTGCTGAACGATTTCATTCTGGATGAGTCATGAGATAAGGTGGTTAATCAAATGTTCACTCGTGTGATAAAGGATTTAACATCGCTCGTAAATTAACGTTTGGACGCTCTCTCGGGGCCTATGGTCGCTTGTGTGCGTTAAGCTTCACTCGCGACGATAAATCCTTGATCACAGTCGTGACCGTTGATTAACCTTTACATACAACGAACTTCGGTCGAGTCCACGAGTGGTTAATCGTAGTATATAGGTAACTTAGACGGAATATAATACATGACGTATATTGGAAAATTAAATGACAATGAAAAGTGAGCGCGGTGGTTAAATTGTGCGAGAGGATTAGAATAAAGAAAGAGAAACAGACCCGATATTAGCGTTGAGAGAGGGGTTTAGTTTGGGGTTCCTGCCTGGTTATTCAATTGCAACAATGGTGATTAGGAGCTAATACTGCAGAAAATCAAGTGAATAATGAGCCTGAACCACTGGCATAGCTAGGGCGAGCAGGGGTGGCCACCTCCGGCCTCTGAGGTGCCGTTTGTCAGACAATTCAGGTGTGAGAAAGCGTCGAAAAATCCAGTCACAAAGAGAAAATAAAACGATTCAATTTATTACAGATCCAAATAATGACGCTTCATATTGCTTTTTGACAAGAATCTTAGAAAAGTTAATTAGTGGAGAGAAACAACGAGCCGTCAGACAAGCAAAGTATAGTACTTCCATCCATGCCATGTCACGCGTGCCGACTTGGTTGATTCGTTCGCCAGCACGTAACAGGTATCTCCGTTCAGTGCGCGTTTTAACAGTAGATGAAATTCGAGACGAAACAGGAATACGCACGTGGTTACTGTACGATAAGTTTGTTTGTAGACTTCTGTAATGACACCTCTGTAATTCTATAGCTAAGCTCATTTGCATGAAATATATCCTTTCGCTCTTTCACTGTATCACTCAATCTCCGATGATGTTGCGAGATGCAACGAAACAGTAATGAATAATATGTTTATAGATAGTTCAAATCGTAGATCAGCTGCCACCGTTTTGCCACAAAATAGCCGGACTTCTTTGGACAAGGTTAGTCTTGCATGAATGCCCGAAAACAGCATTGTTTTTCTCTTTCAGGCAGGAAGTCAGTGATTAGTAAGCATTTCTAGCCAGCCAATCACTGTTAAAAAGAGCCACAGGAGGTCAAATATGTGATTTGATAACTTCACTCTACATCTGTGGAAGTGCACAAACGTCCCTTCTTTTTGTCTGGACATGAATGAACTATATGATCGAAATTGTCCTCACATGTTAAACTGGTAAGTTCGAGATTGACTCTCAAGTATCGTCTTTCCAACGTTGCACCTTTAAGCTTAAACTGTTTGTGAAGATTGATCACCCAAGTTCTTGGGTAGTAGGAAATCGCAGGATCCCTACTTTGAAGGTGGTTTCATCTTCTTTGCTGATGACGACAACCACATTTTCGTCGAACGTTCTGCATAAAATACTACAGACAACTAAGTTGTCAGCTGCCAATTGAACTGAATACATCAGTTTACACACTACCTGTACCTGAACTGTCCAAAATGGCCAAACAGTAACGAATTCGCCATGTTCACACATGCGTGTACAACATCAAACATGGCTACTTGCTGACCTTTCGGATTATTTTGCAAGCATTGGAGATTTTATTTGACGTCATGTGACTGTAGGACTACGTAGACAACAGGAACGTTTATTTTAACGTAGATAAATTTTGCCTCATGATTGCGGCTGCCGTAATAAATATCGTAGTGGTTCATTTAGTCTCCTGTGGTCTACAGTTGAGGCGAGCAGACGCGTAATGCAATAGTTAGAAGTCAAAACCGAAACTGTTGGGTGTGAAACGGCATCAACGCTAGAACAGGAACTCGATTAAACAACAATTTGCTTTTGTAGAACTCCTATTTGGGATACATTCATTTGGAGAAGAAACTTGATTTGGAACGATAAGCAGTAAACGGTAAAGTTACGCTTGGGTTGAAGAATAACGAGCATGTGAAATACACTTCTTATGAAACGTAATATCGTGATAGCGTCAAAAGCTTGACCGTCCAAAAGTAAACAAATGGCCAACTATATTGAGTCGAATGAAGTAGCCAGGCCGTATCGAAAAACCAAGAGACGTGGCAAGCAACCAGACAAGCTCTGTGTTGTACCGTTCCTCATTGAAGAGGAGAATACTACGAGGATCAATAAAAACATGTGTTCAAAGTCCGAAATTGAGAGGTTGAAGAGTAATGGATTTGGTCCGCCACCTGACGGTAAGGAATTTCTCAACTGTTGAAACAAAAGCATCGTGTGTTTGTTTTTGAATTTAGTTTTGAGTTGGATGCAGTCTTGGTTGTAGTTTTGCAATGTTTACATTTGCATTGTTGCTTTGATTAACACAACACAGCACGTATTAGATATCTTCTCCAACTTCTGCTTACAATCTCTCTTCTTTTCTCCTTTCATTGCATGCACCGTTCTAATTCTTCTTCGTCGCTGGATTTTTATCTTAGTTCCTTCTTTTCCTCTTTATCTCTCTCTCCTCGCCTCCCTCTGTTCGATTCCTTCCTCTTGCCCAAGGTGGGCTTTCTCTCCTCTACAAATGCGTTAACTCTTATACCAATTCCATATTTGCCCCGATAATTAACTGCAGACACGGCTGAACAAAAGTGATGATTATAATGATAATAATTATAATAATCTTGGCTATTGATTTTCCGGGCGGAAAGCGCAATCGCAATATAAAGATCAGAGCCCAGCTCAGAATTCTAAAATGTATCGCCATAGTAAAAGAGGCAACTCGAAAAGTTTTAAAACATGTTTATTGACGTTTCGTTGCGACGTGCAACATCTTCAGAGTATAGATTTACAAAAGTGAGGAAAAACCATATATGTATGGATATATATATATATAATTGTAATCATAATCATATTATTATTATTATTATTATTATTCCATCATATATACAGTAAGAAAAATTTACATAATAGTTACCATAATTGTCAAATAACACTATCTATCATAATCATGATAGTCGTAATAATATCATAATAATACTAATAATAAATATCATAAGCCTAATCATAATGATCTTAATAACAGTTATATGATAATAGTCGTAGTAATAATAATTGTAATTATAATCATAACAAAAGTAATGTGATGATAATATGATATTAATGATAGTCGTAATATGAGTAAGAATTGTAGAAGTAATTAGAATAATAATAATAATAACTGATAGTGATTTTGGAGCCACGGGCGACTTGAAGATTTACCAATGATAGCTGAAGCACTTAGAGCGACTGGAAAGAATCTTCAACGGCTTGAGCTGATCGACATAGACTGTCGTACACACCATTTGCTGAAAATGTGTTTATTAAACCTGGTTCACTCTTTCGACATTATGGTAGTAACGATGACAACGACGGTGAAAGAGATGATGGTGATAGTGATGACAATGATGATAGCAATAAAAATAATTCCCATCGCTTCTTCAGTACGTTAATTCTCTTACATTTTCAATGAGTACAAATTTCTTTTTATTACATTAGATTTTATAAACGCGGATGGAAAAGTCGAATTTCAGTTCTCATTGTCGGTTGAACAATTTAAAGATAAGCTTGTGGAAATCTATCCAAAGCTTCGCGATGCGCCCTTTTTATTAATGAAAGCAAATAAGAGCAATGTTCTTGAACGCCTTAACATCGCACCTTCCTACTACAACCCAGAAGAAGTCTACTACAGCAATCTTGGCCAAGGGAAACTTTACATTCGCCGTGCAAATGACGTCGAGGTAAGAACTAGGAAATTAAGAATAGCGATGGGTTTTGAGTTACTTTTGTTGAAATATATGCGTGATAAACGTTTCAGAGTAAAACCTGATCAACAGCTCATTAAAAGGTGGTAAATCTAAAGTGAAATAACGAAACAAATTAAGAACAAAGCTTCGATAAAACGAAGTTTTTTTCGTAGAAAGCAAGATATAAATTGAATTAGCCCTTCCCAAATGATAAAGATACTGTGCATATCGTAGGTTCTACGTACATGTCGTGCTTATTAACATAAGGAGGCTCCTTGGACGAATTTTCAGAGTTACTCGACATGTATGGGTAGATTGTAGTCTAGTCTTGTCATTTTATGACAAAAATAACCAAGTCAATTCAAAAATTCCATTATTGGACGTTTGTGTCGGTGACTTACTTCAAAACTTTCTAAGTAAAGAAAACAGAATAAGTTTAACGGAATTATACACTCAAAATTTTTCATAAGTCAGACTTTTTTCCTTTTTCTAGAGGATCGACAAGCTTATTGCAAAGTCCGCATATAAAGTCCGATAGCTCTATTACAAAACGGGAGGCAACCTATATATAGGCAACCTTCCTTAACTCTTTTCCAATGGGAGCTCTCGTGTTGACAATAAAATTATTAGGCATTAGCCAAAATAAAATCACACAAGTCTTGTCCCGCAGGGGGAAAGTTAATTTTGGTGGAAATAGCAAAAAAAACAGAAGATAATGTGTCTTAATTGCGTTAATATATGACAAAATTTCAACGATGTTTCTAGTTTTGCTTTAACTTCGTGCAGTTACATAGTTTTGGTTTTTTAGCCAGTCCTTTTATTTTAAAAATGCTCTGGACGAATCGAAAGCTATAATGCGGGAAGGCAATAATAAACACTAAGTTAGTGATTGTTCTAATTTCCAGGATCTGGAAGAACCTACTTCATCCCCGGCCCAGAAAAAATCCAGAGACGAAGAACCTAAAAACCAATCATCTGTCTCAAGCGAATCACGTACTTTTTCAAACAGAAACGTGACAATACCAGTTTATCGATCTATTCGCCCTAAACCAGCCGCACAACCATCTTGGAGCAGTATTTCTGGAGCCGTTCAGGTGTCTACTGCTCCAGATCCAAGTGCATCCGTTAATACCGTCACAATAAATCTTTCTAACACTGCGGTGACTTCTGCAGAAAGTTCTTCTGCAAACCGTGTTGACCAGGTTATGTCCACTGGCCTTTCATCTGTCGCTCCATCAGCGAAGTTGCCTGAAAATGTTTCTGGAATGGAAGTCCATGAAGGTGCAACTGGTGTTATGCCGTCGGTGTCTGAACTTAATAATAGGGTTCTATTAAACGGCGCAGACAGAAGTTTGCCACAAGTTCACTCCAATGTTGAAACAGAAGCAAGACAACAACAACAGCAGCAACAACTACAACAACAACAACAGCAGCAGCAACAACAACAGCAGCAACAACAACAGCAACAACATCATCAGCTTCAGCAGCAGCAGCAACAGCAACAAAAACAACAACAGCAAAATCAACAAAAACAACAACAGCAACATCAACTAAAACAACAACAGCAACATCAACTACAGCAGCAGCAACTCCAACAGCAGCAGCAACAACATCAGTTACTACAACAACAACAGCAGCTCCAACAACAGCAATTACTTCAGCAACAACTAATGCTGCTGTCACCACAAATTGCTCAGTGTTTAAGAAACCTCTCCCCTGTTGTACAAATCTCTGCAAGCGAGCGAGCGGCTCAACAAAACAGAATCATTCAAGCGCTATTTTCTTCAAGTTCAGCAGTGACACACCCTCGGCCAACTTTTCCGAATAACGATCTCTTGAACACTCAGCCTCGCAGCTTGGTTCGAAACTCGTTTCAACCATCCCATCCTGTGATTCCCTGTTCGACTGAAATCTCTGCTCAGTTGCAGTATAATGCTCAGGCTGTATCAACTACGGCCAGTCAGTCTTCATTTCCGCTCTCTTCATACCAGGGCATCCTGAACAGAACTGCTCCATCATTTACTTTATCTAACACCTTTCCATCAGAAACAAATCGTGAAATTCCTTCACCTTTAAATACCTTGGCGGACGCCACTGTTGGGCGTGGACCAATAAATGAGGAAGGACAGCAGTTTGACCAAGGTGATCTTGGAGAAACTAATATACAGATGGGAAGAAACCAGCAGGTAAAGTAATCCAGGTAGTAATTCTTCTTCTTCTTCTTCTTCTTCTTCTTCTTCTTCTTCGTCTTCGTCTTCGTCTTCGTCTTCGTCTTCGTCTTCTTCTTCTTCGTCTTCTTCTTCTTCGTCTTCTTCTTCGTCTTCTTCTTCTTCGTCTTCTTCTTCTTCGTCTTCTTCTTCTTCGTCTTCTTCTTCTTCTTCTTCTTCCTCTTCTTCTTCCTCTTCTTCTTCCTCTTCTTCTTCCTCTTCTTCTTCCTCTTCTTCTTCGTCTTCTTCTTCTTCTTCTTCGTCTTCTTCTTCTTCTTCTTCGTCTTCTTCTTCTTCGTCTTCTTCTTCCTCTTCTTGTTCTTGATCTTCTTCATGCCCTTCTTGCTCTTCTTTCTCTTCTTCATCCTCTTTATCTCCTTCCTATTCTTCGTCTTCCCGTTCTTCCTCTTCTTCTTCCTCTTCATCTTCTTCTTCCTCGTTATCTTCTTCTTCCCCTCATTTTTCTTTCTCTTCATCTTCTTCTTCTTCTTCCCTTCATTTTTCTTTATCTTCCTGCCAGTCTTTTTCTTCTCCATCTTCTTCCTCTCATTCTTCTTCTCAATTTTTATTTTTTGTAATTTTGCAGTCTTCTTATTCATCTTCCTTCTTGTTCATCTTACCCGTCCTTTCTTTTTCACCCCAACCTATGACCCCTACTAAATCTACCTCAATGTTTTGCATTTTTAATACAACAAAACATTTTATGATAAACATGAAAATATTTTATATGATAAGCAAAATAGTGTTGTGTAATAAATAATACAAGGTTTTTGCATATTCAGCTCTTACATTAAATCGGGTGTGAAAATTTAAAATATTTGATTGCAGTTTATGTTTCTCACAGGAGCCCAGGTCGGTTTTATCTTTGGCGAAATCGCACTCCTTTTCTGAGATATGTAAGTTTTTATTGCATACATATGTAATCTAAATTTGTTTGCTGAAGTTCTTAAGTATATACAAAACTCGAGTTTTCTGTTTCTTCTAGCGGATGTCGATACTTTTATTGAGGATTGCAAACAAACTGGTTGTCTTAAAATCTCCCAGAAGACTATTCAGAACAAAAATGTTCTGCAACGTCTACAGGAAGAAAACATGACTATTCATTCCTTGACAATAGATCCGCCATGTCAAGTGGAGGAAATACTCAAAGTGTACGTACCTTCTCCTTTTCTAAAGTCCTTTTCCATAAAGAGAAACCATCTGGACGATAACGATATTCAGAGCTTATTAATCAACGCTATTTTTAAGCTCAATAGTTTAGAAAAGCTCGACTTCTTGGGTACAAAGTTTTTAAGTGATAAACACTATATTCTTCTCTCAGGATTAGCCGTGTTGAAAAATCTTAAGCGATTATGTTTAGATAACAATAGTTTAGGTCATCGCGGTGCTGAGGCTTTGGCAGTTGCACTAACATCTCTTAGCAATCTCGAAGTTTTGAATTTGAGTGAGAATGACTTACTGGATGACGGCGTCAATGCAATAAGCAGCAAGTTAGGAGATCTCAAAAATCTGAGAACTGTAGAGTTGTCGGCTAATGGCATCACGGAAACCGGGGCATCGTTGTTTATTGAACGAATTTCAGGTCTCTTCTTTCTAGAAAAACTCGATCTTTCTCGTAATGCTGTCGGTGATGTCTTGTTCGAGAAAGTCGCTATAGAGCAGATAAAATTTCTCCCTCATCTAAAAGAGCTGTTGTTGAAATCTAACGACATGACTCCCCTTGGCATTAGCCTTCTCTGTTCGATGCTGCATTTATGTAGGTCGCTCCAAAGACTTGATCTTGGTTCGAATCATGTGGGTAATTCAATATGGGCATTAGCTGGAACAGGAAGGTCACTCCAGAATTTAAAGACGCTGCGTTTGGCTGGCACTAACATCAACGGAGTAGCAGCTGATGGTCTTAAAGCTTTATTAAGAAATTTCAGACATCTTGAAGAATTAGATTTAAGTTCTAACAACCTGTCGGACAATGATATTCTCTCCCTCGAACCCTCTTTGTCGAATTTCAATCATTTGAAGGTATTAAATTTTGCAGAAAATCCCAATTGTACTCCGGTTCATTCAGTTTTGCAACGTGTCCTTCCCAAGTTAACATCCTTGGAAGATCTAAATTTGCGAAACACCAGCCAGGATACGGGACAGTTTGCGATGATGTGTCCAGCGTTAGGTTTGTTAAGAAACATCAAGAAACTCGAGTTGCAATCGACTAAAATAGGTCTAAGTGGGATATCAGCTTTAGTGGATGTTTTACCGTCACTTTCACTGTTGGAAGAATTGAGTCTTTGTGGAAATGGAATTGATGACAGTGTCACTAAACTTTCTCATGCGATAAGTTCTTTGAAGTGTCTGAGGAAACTAGAATTCAGCAAAGGTACGATTGGTTTTTCGGGTGCAGAAACTTTGGCTAAAGTCTTAGAATCATTGCAGATCTTGGAAGAGCTCGACTTAAGTAATAATTTAGTCCATGAAGACAGTACTAAAATATTGTATCCTGCAGTAAAGTCTTTGAAGTATCTGAGGAAACTTGATTTTGAAGGCAATCGTTTTGGCCCTAAGGGCTCAGAAGCTCTACGCAGTGTGTTACCATCATTGTCGCAGTTGGAAGAGCTGGATTTGGGTTACAATGAAATTGGTGACGACGGTATTAAGATACTGTGTCCTGCGGTAAGTTGCTTAAAATCTATGAAGAAACTTGATCTTAAAGGTAATCTCTTCGGTGCTACGGGTTCAGAAGCATTAGCTAGAGTGCTGCCATCACTGGTACTGCTAGAAGAGTTGAATTTGGGTGAGAATGAAATAGGTAAAGATGGAATTAAAACACTGTGTTTTGCGATAAGCTCTTTGAAGTATCTGCGGAAACTTTATTTATACCGCAGTGAGATAGGTTCTATGGGTGCAGAGGGTTTGGCTCGTGCGTTACCATCACTACAGCTGTTGGAAAAGCTTGATTTGAGTCACAATAGTATTGATGATAATTGTATAAGAACGTTAAGTCTGGCGATACGTTCTATGACGTATATGAGGGAACTCGTTTTAAGCTATAATTTGATAAACTTTGCTGGTGCAGAAGACTTAGCTAGGGTATTACTCGCACTGCCGCGGTTACAAACTGTTTTTCTGACAAATATTGATCTTAGTGATTGGGAAAAACGTAGCATTTGCTCTAAACTAGGTTCGAAGGTGAAATTAGAGTGATAGACTTTGAATAAAAAGGCTCTCTTTAAACGATAGCCAGAACCCAGTCAACGTCAAAACTTTAGAATCTGCCAATTTTTTAAAGTTCTTCTGTTACATAACGTTTTTAGCATCATTGAAAAGATATCTTATCATAGACATGTCATCACAAAAGGCCAAGCTCTATTCTAGTGCAACGTTTGGACGATAACAATACGCCATTTAAAAGAAAATAAAAAATAAAGTTCAAAAGTTTGAAATGCTTGTTTATATATAAAAATGTACGGAGTAATATATTTTCGTGTATGTTTATTTTGCTTTGTTTTTATTTAAAATGAAAATAAATTAGTATCTTTGTTTTGATTTTGATTTTATATTTACTCTAGGATTATAATTTTATCTTTATTTTTTAAATATTTTCTATATTTATATTTATATCTACCTTTATATTTTTAATTCTTATCTTTATTCTTAATTCTTATTTTAATTCAATAATAAAACAGATATAAAATTAGAATATTTTAATTGATTTTATTGTAGTTTAGTTCAACTGTTTAAAAAATAAACAATGAGTACAAATAAATTTACTTGAATTAGGCATGCATGGCGTATTATCCCTGTCGAAACGTTTTGATAAAATGATTTTAATCTCTGATTTTTGTATTAAAACTTCTAAAAAAAGACGCTTATTAAGATTTTATGTAGAAGACTACTAAAAGAACTGTTTTGTTCAATAATTACAAAAGTTTAAAGTTCTAGGAATGGTAAAAATGAACAAAGTAGACATATCTGTAACTAATACCCCAGTTTACACCAACGAAGCCTGTTTAGCTTAACTACTTTTTTCCCTAAACATTTGAAGTTTCTGCCGCTATTTTAAATTAAAGCTGAAGACTGCCTTTAAGTTAGAGATGAATTTTCAAGACGTTCTACAGAAACGACTAATGTATCCATCGTAAAAACAGTAATCGTCAGTGAATATATGAGATCGCTCGCGCAAGATATTTTGAACGAAAATTCTCCATACTCACGAAGCTTTGGTCTGCATTTCTCAGTCTTGACAGAATTAGAGAAGCATGACCATTAACTAATCAATCCTTTCTCTTTATTTTTTAAGCATGTGCAAGTAAGGTTTAAGTTTATATCGATTTTGAGTTACAAACAAGCTTTTGTCCGTTGTTGTAAAACCGAACAGTATCATATCGTCAGTAGAATTTACGTGATGAAACTGTTTTGTTCATTTAACTTCGTGTATAAGGTTTTCAAATTATAATTATTGTAATACATTCAGTGGTTGGTTAGTTTGATTGTGTAAAGGCAAAGTCACCAAATGAACAATACTACATCAGTCTACAAAGGAAAACAAAGAGATTTCTTTTCCTTCCGTTTGCTCGATGTTGACTATATACGCGAGTTACTTGATGCTTTCTCTGGGTTTCCTTGTGATCTTCATCACTCAGCAGAAGCTTGCTTACGATTGACGTCTGCTTAAATTAACTTTTCGAGACAAACTCTGCAGTTTAAAGCAAAACGTTTAACCCCAACGAAACTTGTGTAATTAATCTGGTTTTCTGGGCAAAATTTGTTTACAATTTTACGCCGCCACATGCAGTTCATGTGTTAATCTTTCTAATCATCCGGAAGCTCAATATAAGATACCAAATTAAATACTTTAAAATATCTTTTGAACGTTTACAAAAAGAGGACAATCATTTGCAGGAATCGTGCCATAAAAGTGATATTCAAAGTGCTTCGAGAAGATTTGGATTTTTCTTATATTCATGCATTTGCCGCCTTTACATAAACCAAACCAAAAAGAGTATATTATTAATAAAGAACTGTCTCTAGTTTTATAGTATTTCGTCGAATTTTTAATAAAAATTCTGAAGTGACGTCGAAACGACTTTTGTCAGTCAGTGAATGTGCCCGTTGATGTATACTTTTTAATATTGAGATGCGTTCCAGTCAAAGTCTGGATATGTTAGACACTGGCCGTTAACAACCATGAACAAGTTGTGGGTTTATAGGCCAGTTGTCCACGCAAGTGTAGCAAGCACAAGAATGAAACGAAAGAGGAGACAAAGCAGGTATTTGTATGACGGTAAGCGCAATCACGAGGACATGAAGTAAGTGGGGAAAAAAGCCCAAGAATAAGACAAAAGAACAAACAAGGGTTTTCTTTCATGTTTTAGCGTGTTCTTGTTTTACCTTTGTTCACTCGTAAATTCGCTTTGCTTGTATTTTCACTTGCGTTGTTTGTGCATGTGAACCAGGTTTATGATAGGAAAATGGGAAAAATGGGTTATTTAACACAAACACTTCTGGATACCTTTGTAATTATACAGCAGTTGCTAAAAAGGTAAGTCGAATCTTAATGTATTTCCAATTCCGAACATTTTAATTTAGTCCAGGAACTGGAGATTGTGGGTTACACCATGAGTAATTTTTAATCTGAAATATCAGCCTGTGAACTCGTGCCGTCAAACTACATGAAGCATTTTATGATGATTTAACAACGTAAATTAGCTTAATTTTAGGAAAGGAAAGTTCATTTTTTTTTTCTTTCATTCTTTTCTTCATTTTTTTTTTTCACCTATGGCGCTACAGTGCATCTGGTATCTCTAGAATGATTAAAGAAAAGGAATTGGACCTGTTAGTGACCATTAACTTTTAACTGCTTGAATAAGACTTTTATTATTTTAGTCCAGCTATCGCCAGATTATTTTACTCCGGCCGATGCCAAGGAAGAAGCCTCGACGGCCAAACTGTTCTTGAATATTATTTAATATAAAGCGATTGTGTAAAGGATGCATAGATGCAGCAATCCCAACAAGGAATAGAAACGACGCTTGCTGTATACAAGTCCTAACGGGCAGCCCTTTCGTCCGTTTACCAGAGATGGGTGAAAGTTCGAATCCTTGGTAACTTTGAATGTTTCATCTACTTTGAAGGTTGGGGGTGGGCCATTATAACTCTTGAGACGAAGGGCGAAAATTTTTTAAATCATGAATGTGTTTTTTTTTCTCTAAATGCCTTGCTTGATTTCGTTCAGGATATTTTTTTCGAGACTTTTCGTTTGGGTCTTTTTTCCTCGGTTTGCTCCAGTTTGCTTGCACGAATTTTCAATTTTTCTTCTAATCTACTCTTGCAGGATTTCTCTTCCTAATTTTTCCCTGTGCAATTTTTTTGAGGAAATCTTCATAGCCGCACAAGACTTCTAGCGCACGGGCTAAGAAACATTTCTAAGATTTTGGCTGGAAGAATGTTCGCTCGTTGTCTTCGAATGGGGAAGGAAAATTAAATAATTACCGTCGTGTTCAGTTGCACGTCGGGTTTCCCTTCCGGGCCAGACATTTTCTTGCTCTGACAGGAACGTCACGATGAGCCGTGCGACTAAAGTTCGATGTTGACATGTCCACACACGAAGCCTAGGGTATCAATGATGATAGTAGTTAACAGCAGTAGTTACTAGTGTTTGGTAGTTAGTAGCTGGCAGTTAGTTGGTGGTTAGTAAATGGTATTATCAGTTAGCAGTAGTAGTTAGTATTCTGTAGTTGTAGTTTGTTGTAGTAGTTTTAAAAGTGTTGGTATTAGTTATTATAATAATAATGATAATGGTTCTAATATATTTAGGCCTACAGATTACGAAAAAATGGAAGAAGCGTAGCCAGGATTATACATCATGAAGGGGAATGACAACACGTTCTCTTACCAAAGACTTTATTTATGCGAGCTTTCGGTTGCCAGACTGCAACCTTCGACGGGTAAACAGAAAATGAAAGATCAATTGACAGGTCTAATATATGGAGGATGACGATGATGTATTTCAAGCTTGTCAGTGTTATTTTCCAGAGATCTTGTTAACTTCAGGGCATTCTGCCCGGCCTATTGGCGAATATACGAAAAAATTGAAGAAGCGTGGTCAGGATTATACATCACGAAGGAGAATTACAATACGTTCTCTGACCAAAGAATTTATTTATTCGAGCTTTTAGCCTCTTTCCCAGGCCGGGCAGAATCCCCTGAAATACACAAGATATGTGGAAAAGAACGCTTACAAGCTTGAAGCATATCATCGTCATCCTCCCCATATATTAGACCTGTCAATTGATCTTCTTTCATTATCCCTGAAGATATCATAATGTAGACAACTGAATGTAAGATTAAACTTTATTTTGCCTTTATTTTGCCTTATTTTTCCTTCTCAAGTGGTCAGAGATTGGTATGTATAGGTGGGACTTCAGTCACAAAATTGGAAATAAAGATTTCCAATTTTGTGACTGAAGTCTCACCTACACATACGAATCTCTGACCACTTGGGAATCTCAGCCCTTACTGTCAAAACGCTGTTTAATCCACCACCAGTGCTATTTATCCTTTGTAAAACTCTTGGCGGGTTTATCCCTTGCTTAAACAAAACTGCTTTCTAATTCCCAAAAACACTTTTCAGTTTTTTTGCGAAATAATGAATTATTGTGTTACGTTTGACCTTGTACAGGAAGTTTGTTTGCTGAAGTCAGGCAGATATCGGCTTTGTCGTGTGATAGACCGAATTTCACCTGATGCGATTGAAATTTCAGTTGTAACCTGGTTTCGTTTATGGGAGAACGTGTAGTTTGTTCTTTTCAAATTAAGATCTAAATACGAAACCTTGTTGATTTTACCGTTCGGTAAACTATCAGCACTTCCTTGCGCCAAAGTCAAGAATTTAGCACTTGCTAGAAGTCTAGTACTTCAGCACTTGCCAGAGCTAATGTCAAATTCTTCTCCTTTGTCTGCTTATGAAAGGGAAGTTTATCGACGTGCCATCTCTTTACAAATTAAAGAAGTATAAAACTTGTCCTTATCCCACGCACTATCCAAATGCACCAAGGTCACACTGTATTGGCGCATGCTAATTCAGTCACTCAGCAGTGGCCATCTAAATATGCATGGTTCAGTACCAACTACCAACGTTGTGAATCGTTGAATTCGGGTCTTCTTTTCGTGAAATTGCCAGTTGTATAGCGTCTTAATCAATAAGGCCCAGTTCAAACGTTGAACTTTTCATGTGCCAAATCTAATGGTAATGAGCAAAATTCTTTGTTCAAACTAATTTGTATTTGATTTGGCACATGAAAAGTTCGACGTATGAACTGGGCCTAAGGAACGTTCGCTTTGAAATATTCTCGAGTCCCACGACAGATGAAATGCGTTTGGATAAAAAACGAAGACATTTTCTTAAAGCAACACAAGCTCCACCACAAGTTTCACGAAGGATAAATAACGTTGACCGCCCGCTCGCCCAGTGGTTTTGCATCCCCTGCAAGATGGTGGAAAAAACCTTGAGTCCATCCATTCACCGTGTCTTTGTTTGACGCATTCATTCTCTGATGATCTTGCGAGAGGCAACGAAACGTTAGAACTTTATTAAAATTTCATCCTACGATGCCTATGTTGCGCGTTTTATGCTGGGCTTTCATATTTCTACGATTACATTTTTCGCCCGGTTTGTCAATCGCATCAATGCCAGTTCCTATGATGAGCATTAGCGAACCACAGCAGTAATAGTAACGTCACTTCAAGATGCAAGGTTTCAAAAAACTAAAACTAAGCGTTAGTTTCTGTCCCAACACTCATCCTAATGTCGCCATCCTGGTGAATACAACGCGACTGGAAGCTTTTTCACACTCACGAGACGATTCCTCCTACTCAGAGAATTTTAGTTCTGTACGTCCCACGTACACGGAGTAATAAGGAACAAACGGATTAAGTCGGCATTAGAACTTCATCCTAATCAATCAAAATTGTTTGTATTTTAAGGCCCAAACCAGGTGCTTATCAAACAGACCGCCTATTTTCTCGACATTTTTGAAGTCCCTTTAGAGGAATTTGTGCTCCTGTATTCTGGATAAGCAGAACTACTGCTTTTAGTGCTTATGCCGTTGTCTGGTCATCTTCAAACCTCTAGCATTTGTGGTTTCAGTTTTTATCAATTTCACCACCTTTTTTATCGTAACTGCATTGCACCAACTTTCCTTCTGGCAGGAAACAGATGAACCTGGCGTAAACTCACGATTTTCGGCAGAGCTGACGCGCACTTCTTGCATGTGACCAAATACCCCAGACTTTCGCTGGCGCAGTCGGATTCGAATACTTGATGTGTGATACAACTGTCACTTTGACGTTTGAACAACGAACCCTCTTGGTCTTACCTCTAGAATATTAAAGTCAGTCTTACCTCACAAGTATACCTTGTTTGAGTATATCGATGGCTCTATAAACTCGGAATGTTAAGACGTCTTCACTGGTCTCACACCGAATGATAATGAAGCCACCTAGGCGACGTTCTGTTATACCAGACGTCAGACCGACACCCCCCCCCCCTCTCAACGCAACATAATTTTGGTGCGGAAGGATTAACCAAGTTTGATAGGACTTTTTAGCGAGCTGAGTTATCACTGCTCTGTCCGCGTTGAATGTTCACCTTGTGGTTTAAACATAGCAACGGAAGTCTTAAACCCAAGCGAGAAATTCTTCTTAATGACAACGGCATGGCTTTCTTCGGCAAATAAAAGTTGTTTGCTCGATTAATTTATGCGACTAACGCAGCCTGCCCAATATAATCACAGTTGGGAAACATTGACACTGTCTTTTCTTTGTTGTCTTTGCGCACTTGAGCCTCTCGGCACTTGAGCCTTTCAAATTGAAAGGACAATGTTTTTTTTAGTTTGTGGTCATTAAAAATAGGGTAATTTGAACGTAGGAAACTTACTGTTAACATTTGCTTTAGGATATAGTTCTTGAAAATGTCTACGAGTGATTGTCCAGGCGGAAATCGCAACTTTAATATAAATAACAATGCCCAGCAGATTGTGCGAAGTATCGCCATATGTAAATATTAACAATTGGTTGAACGAAGAAAGCTCGAAGAGCTAGACGTAATCCACACGGTAGGTTTGTTGGATTCTCAGCTGGAAGGCTTAGAGTTGCATTCTTCGCAACTGGTTAATGGTAAAAGATACCATTTGTAAAATATACAAAAAAAAGTAAAATATACCATTGATAAAATATCTCATTAGTAAAGTATATCATTGTAAATTATACACACCATTATATACAAAACCTCAAACTCATTAATAATTCATGTGCAAAACACAAAGGAAATCAGTACCGAGACATAGTTTCGGTATCTGATGTTAATTAGCACAGAATTTCGTCAAATTTAAACCGGATATTCTCTTTAAATAAGGATTCGTTTGAGATGCAATATCATACACTCGAAAGTCGTGTTTCATCAGATACCCAAACTCCTCGAAGTTGGTTGGCAAACTCAACTATCACCTCGCTTTCCAACGCACTTCTCGGTGTTTGGATATCTGTTGAAACTCTGCTCATGTGTGATATATTACATGAAAAAGAACCCGATTCCTCGGTGAATATACTATATATAATGTCCAACTAACGTGTATAGTATCTAAGCCCCCGTGGGGGTGGATAAACGCTTTGAACTAATGAACGCCTGATCTCCCTACGGGTAAATGTTTTGTTTTTTTGTAGTTAAGTATTCAATATAATTGTTAGTTAAGGCTATAAGCCACACCAGATATCAGGTTTCACTTAGTTTTAGCTACGAAGAACAAGCGGAGAATGCGTATAGGACAAATTGTGAAACACTTTGAGTTATTTTTTGTAAATGAGGACACCCGTTACAGAAGTACGCAAGAAATTGCTATATTGAAAGACTGTCTGACTATTTACACCGGAATAGCATATCGTTTGAAGTTTACATTTGTATTTAATTTTAGATCGAATAATAACAGGAATTAGCGTTATTACAAACGCATATTATACTATTTGTGGGAGTTCTGGTTGAACTGAAATATGGTCACTCTCTTGGGATCCAGTAAGTTTTTCTCTGCTGCTACTATTATTACCACTTCCATCATCACGGATACTGCCACTGTCACAGCCACTCTACCACAGAAAGACAAAAATTCACCAAGCTCATACCTCACAAAAACGGTTTCTGAACCAAACTTGGGTCGAAGAAAGTCGAACTTGTAGCTTAGCTCGTCATCAGCGTCTCGATGACTCAATGGTCAGAGCGTCTCTCTGGTCCTCAGAAGGTTGCGGGTTCGATCCTCGTGTGGGGCTCAGAAATTATCATTCTGAGGATTCAGCTTGGCAATTGTCTAATGACCATCCGTGATTATCTTCAAACTCACACATACAGAGCGTCCGTGTCATTGAACATTTTTATCATATTGTGCTTGGCGCATAGAACATATCTGAAAATTTTTGCGTTTGCTCCCATTTGCGCGCGTCTCCTTGGCTCAACGCTTAGTTAGAGCGTCTCACCGGTCAGAAGGTTGCCGGTTCGATCCCCATCTGAAGGAGAAAATTAAAATCGTTTTCCTGAAGACTGAGCTCAGGCAAACGTTCATATACCATCCGTGGTATCTTCAAGATAACACATCTCACCAAAGTAGTTTTAAAGATTTCTATCATTTCTTTTGACTTTTGCTTTCAGGAAGCTAAGACAGAAGACAAGGCGAATCTAACTGTTTCCTCCAGTTTTTGACATTTTGTTAACTCTTTAAACCTTGACATGTGTGTCATGATTCTGGCATGTGTGTCAGAATGATTTTGACATACATGTGTGAGAATTTATATTACATGAGTCATACACTTGTAATGTTTATCAGGTCGCATATAAATATCGCTTGTAAATAGCCTATTATCATTTGCACTGAAGATGGCATGAGTTTTGCCGAAACATGTACGCAATAAAGAAATTTGTCGTTTACTTGAAGTCTTTATTAGCACTTGTGCTTCTACAATCTTAAGGGTTAGTCCTAGGTCAAAAGCGTGATAAAAGAATTAAGAGTGCGAGTGAACGTTAATAGCCGTGAAAGACGGTACACTTCCAGTGGATGTTCAAGCTTCACGATCGATGTGAACATTGATTGACCACTTCAGAGTTTATCGCCGACGAAACGTTGCTCATTAGAAATTAAGATGAGTACTCACTTAATAGTTATAAGTAATTATTAAAAGTGAAAAGCATGGTCATAAGTTGTTATTAAGAATGAAAGACAGGGTGTTAAGGACTCAGTCCACTCTTTTATCAAATACTAATGCGATTCGATATAACATTTAATGCTTCCGTTAAAACAATCATTCGTGGGCGTTTCATGTAATAAAAGATTTCAACCGTTCTCATGAAGCTCCACTTGAACCCATTCCCTTAAGCAATTTTGATACTGGGTGAAGAGCGAAATTGCTTGAAGTTCTCGAAAGAGGGATAGGATGCTTCCTAATGAGTATAACGTCCTGTTCAGGCTCGGTGCCCAGACACGAGCGTCAACTGTAACAATGTTCAGACTGCGTTTCACCAGCTTTAGCGGTCTCAGGTTTGAGGTTGTCACCGTGCTGACATCGTACACTCGCCTAAAGCGTATGCTTATTACAACGCTAATGTGGCGATATAAAGCTTTACCAACATGAGGAAACTATCATAGTTGTTTCTGCGGTATAATGATATTATGTGTTAATTCTGTGCATAGCTATTTGTTATCAATAGTCGAGATATCCTCCATTATATTATTTCGATTTACAGTCCGTATTTCATTTTGTTACCGAAACGCGCAAGAATAATTGGGAAATGTGCGGGTAAACATGTGTAAAACACGTACATTGGCAAAATCGTGTTCACACTGGAGCCATAGGACCCAAGTTCAAGATCTGAAGCAGTCCCCGTGCTAAATCACGGATCACCACGAAAAAGCTGCGCTCACAGTGGCGTCCGTGCTGGTACTGATGGGACAATACACGAAGAAATGGGTGCGTGAAAACAATATTAACAGTTTTGTTCCACGATATGATGCTCATACAGTTATGTACCACAATTTGAAGCTTAAACGGGCGCTAAACGTTCTAACATTGTTATACAACATTGGCTTACGTTTTTTTAGTCCAGCTATGATAGTTGGATGACAATTCGATTTTGGACGAGCGTCTTGACCAGGAAATGGTAAGTTGCAACGAATGTTCGATCATCGCGCCATTTTCACAGCATTACGACCCGACAATGTTGGCTATTGTTCAGTTGAACAACAATGTTCAAATGATTAGCCACGATTTTAGCCGACACATTTATAGGTCAACGATCAGATCAATCCATTGGATTTTCGTGAATAGTCAAGTTTCTTTTATAAACATTCTCCAGAAGTATTTTCAATTGACTTTTAACCGAGATTGTATTTATGATTCCGTCACGCTTTATTTTTGAACCCATTTTTTCTTTTCAATGTGGGTATTTGCAAATTCGTTTTAACGCAGTTAGTTGAGTAAATTCCGCAAATTTATGATTCATATTTTTAATCAGAAGTTCACTCAACTAATTTTATCAAAAATAGCATGTATTACTCCTTTCGTTTCCAAAAATTATTTTCAAACCATTCTCTCTCGACATCTCTATCATGTTTTTATTAAGTGTATTAATACAGTTTGTAAACAAACGTATTTTGGAATATAAAAAAATACTCTGTTTTGATGATATTTTCTGACATTCATGAAGAACCTTCAGGTATCAGTAGTAAGATTTGTTGAGCAGAGTCTTAAGATTAATATAAGAAACTTTGACGTAATTTTGCTGAGCGGTTACAAAATCCTCTGCTTTTCATTTTCGAGTGAAAAGGGCTGTTATTAAGATATTTTTGAAGGAAATAAGTAGTTTTTCAAGCAGATTTTAACACGCTTCTCAGTAAGAACCTTTCGTTATCAGAAGGAACATTTGTAGAGCAGAGTCTTAAGATTAATGTAAGAAGCTTTGACGTAATTATGTTGTGCTCTTACAAAGCCAATTATATTTAATTTTCGAGGGAAAAGGAATGCGATCGAGTAAATTTCCAATAAAATAACTCATTTTCAAACGATATTTTCTCACGTTTTTCATGAAGAACCTTTCGTTATCACTAGTAAGATTTGCAGAAGAGAGTCTGGATATTACTTGCGGCTAAAGAAGCGGGTGGAGGACTGCAGAGTTAGAATGGGTACTTGGAATGTAGGTTCACTGACAGGAAGAGGAAGAGAAATCGCAGAGGTGATGGAAAGATGGGGGATTGATATACTGTGTGTACAGGAAACGAGATGGACAGGAAACAGTACAAGAGACCTTGGAGGAGACTGCAAGATCTTGTATAATGGGACCCATACTAGAAGGAATGGTGTAGGAATAATTGTTAAGGAACATTGGAGGGATAAAGTATTAGAAGTAAAAAGAGTTAATGAGAGACTGAGGAGTATAAAATTGTTACTGAAGACAGTGACACAAACTGTGATCAGTGGGTACGCACCTCAGGTTGGCTGCTCATCGGAAGAGAAAGAAGAATTCAGGAACAATCTAGAAGAAGCAACTAGGGAGGTCCTGGAGTCAGAGGCATTGTGGTGGGAGCTGATCTAAACGGTAGAGTGGGAGAAACAGCAGAAAGATACGAGAAAACACATGGTGGAAAAGGGTTTGGAACAAGAAGTGAGGAAGGTGAGATGATGCTGGAGATGGCAGAGAATCTAGATCTTGTTTTTCTGAATACTTGCTTCACAAAGTAAGAGAGGCCAAAGAGGTGGCAAGTAGAGATTAGTATGAAACTCTGAACACTAGGAAGGAGAAAAGAAAATCTTCAAGATAGCAAAAGCAAGACAAAAGAAAAGGCAAGATAGAGGACAAATTGGAGTTGTGAAAAACGAAAATGGGCAAGTTCTACAGAATGAAAGTGATATAAAGATGAGGTGGAAACAATATTTCGAGCAATTGTTGAATGTGGAGAATGATAGGGAGGAGTTAGAGGAAATATCTTACACAGAAGGGCCTTTGAATACAATCAGCAGAGGAGAAATGCAAAGTGCACTAAAGAAGATGAAGATCTGACACGGCCCCAGGACCATCTGAGGTGGCAATAGAACTAATAAATGCAATGGAAGACTGTGGGAAAGAATGGTTCTTGAAGCTTTTGCAACAAGTGGTGAAAGATGGGCAAATACCGGAAGATTGGAGGAGGAGCAGGATTTGTACTGTGTTTAAGAACAAAGGAGATATTTTGGAGTGTGGGAATTATAGAGGATTGAAAGTGACAGAACACCTATTAAAAGTGATGGAAAGGATTGTGGATGGGAGATTGAGGCAAATAGTACAAATAAGGAGTACTCAGTTCGGATTTTTGAAAGGAAGAGGAAGTATGGATGCGATCTTCATTGTGAGACAGCTACAAGAGAAGGCTCTGGAGGGAAATGGGAAAATATACTATGGATTTTGTCGACTTGGAGAAAGCATATGATAGAGTACCAAGGGAGGTGGTGTTTTGGTGTTTGAGACGGATGGGAGTCTCCTAGAAATTGATTGATGATGTGAAGGATATGTATAGATGGTCAAAAACAAAGGTGAACACAATATATGGTGACACAGAGGAGTTCGAAGTTGAGGTCGGGTTACATCAAGGATCAGCGTTGAGCCCGCTCTTGTTCGTGGTGGTGATGGACGTGCTGAGTGAGACAATCGCAAATGATGACATTTGGGAGCTACTGTATGCTGATGATTTGGTGGTAATGGCACACTCGGAAGAAGACCTTCAATGTAGAATCTTAGAATGGCAAGAGAGCTTGGAAACAAGAGGCCTGAGAGTTAATGCGAGTAAGACTGTGGTGATGGTCAGTAGTAAGAGAGGTGAAGACTAAGTCTCAATAGAGGATAGCAACGGAAGGCAGTTAAGCCAGGAAGACAGTTTTAAATACGTTGGATCAATGGTGGACAGTAAGGGAGGGACGGAACTGGATGTGAGAAGCCGGATAAGAGCAGGATGGGCAAAGTGGAGAGACGTAAGCAGTGTAATTTATGATAAAAAGATGACATTAAAGCTGAGAGCCAAAATCTATACGGCAGTTGTAAGACCAGTCCTGCTATATGGTGTAGAAGCTTGGCCACTGAGAAAGAAAGAACAGTCACAATTGGAGAGGACGGAGTTGAGAACGCTGCGATGATTGATGGGAGTGTCACTGAGGGAGATAAGGAGGAGCGAGGACATCAGAGCTGAGGCGGGGGTTGTGCCAATTGTGGAAAAGGTAAGAGAGACAAACCTGAGATGGTTCGGCCATATGATCAGGATGGAGGAAGATGATCCTGTGAAAATGGCGTGGAGGAGCCAGGTAGAGGGAAGAAGATCATCAGGAGAGAGACAACTGAAACTGCTGGGATTGCAGGAACAACATGCGAAGAAGTCTGGAGATTACCATAAGAAACTTTGACGTCATTATATTTGGCGGTTACAAATCCATTTGTATTTTATTTTCTAGAGAAAAAGACTGTTATCAAGTAATTTTCGAGGGAAATAATTTGTTTCTAAGGATATTTTCACACGTTTCTCGTGAAGAACCTCTCGTTATCAGTAGTAATATTTGTAGGGCAGAGCCCTAAGATTAATATAAGAAACTCGACGTTATTATATGAAGCAGTTTCAAAGCCATTTATATTTAATTTTTGAGGGAGAGGGCTGTTATGAAGTGATTTTTAAAGGAAATAACTCGTTTTCTAAGGATATTTTCTTACGTTTTAATGAAAAACCTTAAATAGTCAGTAGTTAGAGTTGTGGAGAGGAACCTCGAGATTAATTTTAAAAACTTTGACGTAATTATATCCAGTGGTTACAAAGCCATTTATAATTTATTTTCGGGGGAAAAGGACTGTTATGAAGTAATTTTTGAAGAGAGATGAACGATCGTCAAGCTCTATACTCAGAAAACGATTTCTGAGCCCCAGACGGGGATCGAACCCGCAACCTTCTGATGATCGGTGAGACTCTCTTTCATCCCTCTTAAGTTATATCCAAGCTCACACATTTCTAAAATCATAAATTACATCCATCGTTATTAATATATAGTGGCCTCCGCTTAAGTTGCACATATACGCCGAACTTGCACCTAGCTTGCCATCTGAGTCTTGGTAGCTCAATAGTTAGTGCGTCTCATCGGTCATCAGACGGTTGCGGGTTCGATCCCTGTCTGGGACTCAGAAATCATTTTCTGTATATAGAGCTTGACGATCTTTCATCTCTCTCAATTTCCAATTTTCGAAATAAGGTCAAAATTTGAACGTTTATTGCATAGAAGCTAGTTTTGCAGTGACTTGAGTGGTTTTCCGGGGAAGTTACGTTGAATATTTTAGATCGAAAAATTTGACCAAAAAGTAAAAGGGTTAAACTTTGGTTTTTGGCTTTTTGTCGACCAATTGCAACTTTCGAAATAAGGTCCAAATATGAAAGTTTATTGCATAGAAGCTAGTTTTGCAGTGATTTGAGTGGCTTTTCGGTGAAATTACGTTGAATATTTAGGTCGAAAATTTTAACCAAAAAGTAAAGGGGTTAACCTTTGGTTTTTGACGATTTTTCGACCCATTACCAATTTTCGAAATACGGTCAAAATATAAAAGTTTATTGAATGGAAGATAGTTTTGTAGTGATTTGAGCGGCTTTTCGGTGAAATTACGTTGAATATTTTAGGTCGAAAATACTTGACCAAAAAGTAAAAGGGTTAACCTGGCCTTTTCTCGACCAATAGCAACTTTCGAAATAAGGTCCAAATATGAAAGTTTATTGCATAGAAGCTAGTTTTGCAGTGATTTGAGTGGCTTTTCGGTGAAATTACGTTGAATATTTAGGTCGAAAATTTTAACCAAAAAGTAAAGGGGTTAACCTTTGGTTTTTGACGATTTTTCGACCCATTACCAACTTTCGAAATACGGTCAAAATATAAAAGTTTATTGAATGGAAGATAGTTTTGCAGTGATTTGAGTGGCTTTTCGGTGAAATTACGTTGAATATTTTAGGTCGAAAAATTTGACCAAAAAGTAAAAGGTTAACCTTTGGTTTTTGACGATTTTTCGACCCGTTTCCAACTTTCGAAATAAGGTCAAAATATAAAAGTTTATTGCATGGAAGATAGTTTTGTAGTGATTTGAGTGGTTTTTCGGTGAAATTACGTTGGATATTTTAGGTCGAAAATATTTGACCAAAAAGTAAAGGGGTTAACGTTTGGTTTTTGACGATTTTTCGATCCATTTCTAACTTCCGAAATAAGGTGAAGATATGAAAGTTTATTGCATAGAAGTTAGTTTTGCAATGATTTGAGTGGTTCTTCCATAAAATTACGTTGAATATTTCATGTGGAAAACTTTGACCAAAAAGTAAGGGGGTTAACCTTTGGTTCTTGACCATTTTCGACCCGTTTCCAACTTTCGAAATAATGTCAAAATATGAAAGTTTATTGCATAGAAGCTAGTTCTGCAATTATTTGAGTGGTTTTTCCTTAAAATTACGTTGAATATTTTATGTGGAAAACTTTGACCAAAAACTAAAGGGGTTAACCTTTGGTTTTCGACGGTTTTTCGATCCATTTCCAACTTTCGAAATAAGGTCAAAATATGAAACTTTATTGCATAGAAGCTAGTTTTGCAGTGATTTGAGTGGTTTTTCGGTGAAGTTACGTTGAATATTTTAGGTCGAAAAATGTGAACAAAAAGTAAAGGGGTTAACTCTTGGTTTTTGACAATTTTTCGACCCATTTCCAACTTTTAAAATACGGTCAAAATATGAAATTTTATTGCATAGAAGCTAGTTTTGTAGTGATTTGAGTGGTTTTTCGGTGAAATTACGATGAATATTTTAGGTCGAAAATACTTAACCGAAAAGTAAAGGGGTTAACCTTTGGTTTTTGACGATTTTCGACCAATTATCAACTTTCGAAATAAGGTCAAAATATAAAAGTTTATTACATGGAAATTAGTTTTGTAGTGATTTGAGTGGTTTTTCGGTGAAATTACGTTGAATATTTGAGGTCGAAAAATTTGACGAAAGAGTAAAGGGGCTAACCTTTGGTTTTTGACGATTTTTCGACCAATTTCAAACATTCGAAATAATGTCAAAATATGAAAGTTTATTACATAGAAGCTAGTTTTGCAATGATTTGAGTGGTTTTTCGGTGAAATTTCGTTGAATATTTTAGGTATAAAATACTTGACCAAAAAGTAAAGGGGTTAACCTTTGGATTTTGACGATTTTTCGACCGATTTGCAACTTTCGAAACAAGATTAATAAAGAACCTTCCATTATCAGTAGTAAAAGTTGTAGAGCTGAGTCTCTGGACTAATATGAGAACGTTTGACGTATTTATATTGTGGTGGTTAAAAAACCGTTCATATTTGAGGTTGGAGGTAAAAAGGACTGTTATCTAGCAATTTTTCAACAAAATATCTTGTTTTTAAAGGATCTTTTCTCACGTTTTGAATGAAAAACCTTTGATTATCAACGATAAGATTTGTCGAGAACAATCTCCAGGTTAATATAAAAAACTTTTACGTAATTATGTATAGCCGTTACAAAGCTACGTGTATTTGATTTTCAAGAGAAAAGGAAAGGAAAAGGATGGTTATCAAGTAATGTTTGAAGGAAACAATTCTTTTTTTTTTATAGATTTTTTTCTCACATTTTTCATGAAAAACCATCCCGTTATCAGGTATACGATTTGTAGACCAGAGGCTCGAAATTATTATAAGAAAGTTTGATATAATTTTTTGACCAGTTACAGAGCCATTTGTGTTTAATTTTGGAAGAAAAAGAACTGCTATGAAGTCATGATTGTAAGAAATAACTCTTTTTTTAAGGACATTTTCTCACGTTTTACGTGAAAAGCGTTCCGTCAACAGAAGTGCGGTTTGTAGACGATAGAGTTCAGATTAATATAAGAAACTTTCGTGTAATTATATTGAGCAATTATAAAGCCATTTGTAATTCATTTTCAAGGGAAAAATTCATTCGTTAACTTTGAGTTATCTGTGATGAACTTTTTTGTGAAAATTAATCAGTTTGACATGCAGTGCTTTTCGATTAACCCAGTAAGTTTTCAGTTAATTCTATTCAGTAGTTTTGGAAGATGTTTCAGTTGAATTTTCTCAAAAATGTTAGATTTTGGAATTTTTTTAGGGGCGAGTTGACAGTGGCGGACTTTTTTGTGAAGATTCACCAAATTGTAAGATGATGTTTCTAGATTAATCCTGTTGATAAATGATGAAATTCATTCAGAAGTTTTATAAAGAAGGAATACCTCAAAACCTGTAAATTTAATTTATTTTTTACCTTTACAGAATCTTTTTATAGATATAAATGAGATTGTAAGCGGATGCTTCAAGGATAATTCTGTGCATTTATCATAAATTCACTATCATTCACAATTCATTTATCATTCACTAGTTTTGTAAAATACTATCGTTGAATTGAACTAAAAAATGTAAGACTCTGGAATGTTTTTTCCCTCAATTAATTGCAATAAAACTTCTCTGTGCAAATTTAGCAGTATCTGAGCGAAGGTTTATAGATTAATCCGATATGTTTATGTTGGACTTCATTCAGTGGCGTGCAATGTATTTTTATTGTTGAATTTCCTTAGAAATTTTAAAATTTGGAATATTTTTCCAGTTGATGTTAATAAAAATTTACCAGTTTGTGAACAAATTTTTCATACTTAAATGCCCGTGAATTCATGATCAATAGCAATCTATGGTTTTGTTAAAGATATTGGTTGAATTTTCTCATGTATATTGAATTTTTGTAAACACGCGTTGCCATTAATTCTCTGAATTTGCACTAAGGTTCATTCAATTTTTTGTTGGTTTTCCTCAGAAATGTGAGGTTTTGGAAGAATTTCGTTGCCGGCGAACGTACGTGATTGCTTACGCGTCCCACAATTTTATAACTTGATTCTGATGTTTAAAAAGGCAAAGCAATGTTTTTACCAAGGTTTGTCAAAATCAAAAAAGAACACCCTTTATCAACCCAGAAGGGAAATAGTTCGCAGATTTTAGAATCTCCAGACACATAAGTTCAACTCATAGACTTAAAGTGAACCATTTCATCGGCAGAACTATTTATTTGATAATAAATTTTTTTTGCTTAAATTTATTCAAAACCTGGTGTCTATATACAAATAGCAAGAATTACATTTATTACATGTGGGAGTCGAACGTCCTCGAACGTCCGTTTTCATTGTTTACAGCAGTCCCACATTTTTTAACTAGCCAGAGCTTCATAAATTTACAAGGATTTCTGTGCTTCGTAATCTTGACTTTCCGCGATAAGTCTTCTGCTTCTCTTTGGGCGAGGCCTGAAGTTGAGTGCGGGAGTGCGAATCGCCTGGATAAGTCAAGCTCCGGCCGCTCCTTCTTGTAAGGAGTCCGCTTACGGTGGGCTCCTCTCAGGAAGGTTGTGGCTGGTCCGGCGCGGAGCCCTGTTGGGTTAAATCCCAACAAGGGTACTGAGTTGGGCAAGGTCCGTCTAACCAGACGACAAACCCTGAAACGACAAAGAAACAAAATATACTTATACATATATAACAGATAATATATATATATATATATTATGAATTTTTAATTTTTTTTTTTTGAATAATTTGGTTTTGGAATATTCAGTTATGCAAAATATGCCAACGTCACTAATCTACGATAATTACCAAAACCATCTACCTAGTGCACGCTAATTACTTTTATGCAACTTTATGCAAATTTATTATAATTAGGTATAAATTATGTTAATCAGCTCATTAAAGGTCAATGACGTACTTAAATTTAGCACTATATATACTGAAGTTAGTTACTTTGCACGTGTGGGAGTGAAACTGAGTTGCGCGCACGCGCAATAACATTTTATTCAAATACGGCATACATGTTGAGAATTACAACGTACCGCATGTGGGACTAAATTTGAGTTTAGGCATGCGCAAAAAATGTTAACTAAATATTGATATTCCATTTTATTACGTTATCACCAAGTACCTCTGAATTTGCCAAGGATTTTTCGCACGTTTCTAAAGAACTTTACCAATATTACAAGGTTAATCGCTCAAATCACCAGCCCGTTCGTGTCTAATTTAACTTAAACAACAAATATTTTAGTTCAGAAACACCTAAGTACCCAATCAATACCAACGAACTGAAAGATAAAGACCTATATTTCGACAGAAATCGCTGCATCATAGTAGGCTTCGAGTAAACAACCGTGCATAGAAACAACTCTTAACTTCTTTCCCGGCTAGAGCTCCCCATCTGACGAGTGTAATCGTCTGGAGATAGCCACCGTAAAATAAGGGAAGTCTTACCCCTCCGCGAAAGAGTTAATCTTGCTTTAACCAGAAGGGTTTGGGAAGACGATCATCTCAAAAAACGTTTCGTCATCCACGCTAATCTCACTATCTTCTTACTAATGATAAATAAACGTTTGTCAAGGTCAATTAATTCACTTTGTGTTCAGTGAGGTGAACAGTTCTTGTCATTCCGGTGTAGTTTACTCGAAGAAACATTGGTTATGTTCATCCTACTAGTTCTACTGGCTAATTTGGACAAGTTAGCTTACAACATTATCTCTAGCAAACGTGATAAAAACCTTTTTCGACAACGTAAGGAACAGGAACACGAATTTTTAATGTTTTAATGTTGGCTATTGATTTTCCGGGCGGAAAGGGCAATCGCAATATAAAGATCAGAGCCCAGCTCAGAATTCTTAAATGTATCGCCATAGTAAAAGAGGCAACTCGAAAAGTTTTAAAACATGATTATTAACGTTTCGTTGCGGCGTGCAACATCTTCGACGTCTTCATGCTTTTGCTGATAGCAGTGGCTAAACATAGCAACCGATCATGCTATGCAAATTTAACATTACTCAAGCATAGCAACAGGTTATGCCACACAAATTTGAAATGATCTATGATATTCAGATATAAACCATATACGCCCACCAACGCAGTGGTTGCTATATTAAATTGTAACAAATTAGTGTTCAAGCTAGTGGCATGCTAAGCATGGTTAGAAATTCCTATCGAAATGCCTGTTGAAGGATACGTTTTACTTCGTGTCTAAATATTGTACATAATTTTACATTTCCATAGGATAACCTGTTGCCATGCAGGAGAATTTTAAATTTGCATATCATGACCAGTTGCTATGCTTGTTTTGCCACCTGCTGATAGTATTTGCTCCTGTCGTCTGCTTGTTTAAAGTGCAGTTTGCACCGAGTAGCGCTCGAAACTAAGGACTCCAAATCACAGGCCAAATTAAACATACGAATCTGATTTTGTCCATGGCAAGTAGCTTTAGTAAAAACGCAACCGGTACATTGCGGGACGAAGATAGATAATATACTTCATCAAGGTTGTGAAAATTTTTTGCTCAATCCTGTAGAGCTAGATTTATTTTAATTTTATCACTATGTTTATACGGGAAAACCAGGTTTTAATGGCACTAAAACAGTTGAGTATAATTTCATAGTTGACTATCAAAAATCCCGCTTGGTGACTGGTCAAAAGTCACGTCGTACTTCCCTGTAATCACCAACAAGTGAATTTGCGCAAAATGGTGGCTACATTTTAGCTTGTAAATGTCACCGAAGAACTTTTAAAACAACTCGTTCTCTATTCAACATCGCAACAGCCGGGTTGAACACCATCACCTGAGTACGTAAAAAATTTGTCCTTTAAAGTTTGTGTTTCCATTCACTAAGTTGTCGCTAAGAGTTTTTATTACGTTTGGTTGGGATTATTCTCAAGTTCTTGCAGCAAAAGACAATATTTTAAGGTCATTATCAAATTAGAAAGTAGAAATACTGGAACTAAGTGTACTAGTATTTCTTTTGTTAAACGAAACCAGCATGACAAATAACTTTTATTTCTCCAAACAAAAAGCAAATTAACTTATGACAAATCCTTGGCAATCTTACATTAACACTTGGGTACAACTTAAAAATTTATTGCTCCTGCGTAACTTCATTTTAATCTCATTTGTGCAATGTACTCACTCTCAGAATATATATTACTTGATTTAATTACAATATATTGAAAATTTGAGCTAATTTTCATAATTTATGCATAAATATAATCGGTTTGCACAGTAGCAACTATTTGTTTTTCGAAGTATTGAAGGTTTTGGGTTCTTAACGTTTTTTAATGACGTCAACAATTTAGCATAATTGAATTCTACAAAACCAAATTATTCGGGTGTCAAATAATAAGCCATTTCGCATGCTGAAAAACCTCTTGAAACGGCAACTAAGATGTAACGAAATTTCTTACAAAAATACTGAAATTTTTCTGTTTGCATACTGACCATTTAAAGATCCATCAATTCTGTTTTGACCACGTAAATTACATAAAATGAACGTGTGGTACAATACCTTTGAATATGTTACATTTTGATGTCTGAACTCCCATCAATTCTGTTGTTGAATTTGCAATCAGTTAAATCTTCCATCTAAAATGTGTAAAGAAATATTATCATGAGTCTCCAAGGCATAAAAAGAACCACAGCAAACCACGATCCAGAATAAACTTCAAGATGAAACAAATTAAACAGAAAAGTAATGTCACAATGAAAATCCAAGATTTGAGTTAATTACAAGACGAGACTAAAACAGCAAAAGAACTAAAATATTGCCACATTATTTGTTGTATCTACTCACTGATTCAAATGTTAAATTTTGAAAATATAGTTATTACTCAGGTAATGTTTAATTGAACTTCAGCCTAGAGTACAATTTAAAAAGGGGGCAGAGTAACGTACACTGCTCCTAATTTTTTTCTCAAACTCTCATTTTCCACAAAATTTTGACCCTTATTCCCACATTCTTATTTCCTTCAAATTCTGACACACCCCAATTTCCTCAAATTTAGACACCCTCTAATTTTTCTCAACACAATTTGACAAACCAACATTTTTCCCAATAAAATTTTGACACTCGAATTCTTCCCCAAAATTTTGATAATCTCTAATTTTCATCCCACATTGCAACATTCTTAAATTTCATAGCAAATTTTGACACCCTGTAATCTTTTAAGTAGTTATCCTTCCAAATTTTGGCAGTTTCTAATTTTGGCTTAAATTAAGGTCACTATCAGATTTTTTCTCCTTGATATATGACTCCCTCTACTTTCTTGTTGCCCAATTTTATTACCCTATAACTTTTGCCTTCAAATATTCAACACTGCTTAACTTTCACTTCAACATTTTTTATAAAATTATGAATTTTAATCAATAATTTATTGTAAAATAGATATTCATTTTAAAATAACAAAGACTGCATGTAAAATTTGGTTATAAACAATCCACTACATTTGTTTAAATACACATTAGCGTGGCAGCACTGCCTTATAATATTATAACTATCAAACGCAGGAAGATGAAAGTGGCATGGTTTGGTGTAAATAGGGATACACATGATTTCTCCAGAAACCTTAAATGTTTATTATGTTGTATTTGTAATCCTATCACAACAGCTCCTTCTGGGCAAGTATGAAAGTTAAATTTTTGGACATTTGCTTGAGTGAATTTCATTACAACTTGGTAAACAAAGCAAACTTAATAAGTGTAACAACGAAACTAAGTTTCAGAGTTTTTAATAGAACAGAACTTTTCAAAATCTACTAACTTTCCAGCCTAATTTAAAAATCTGTCTCAGCAACCTCATCAGACATTTTGTTATGTTATTCTTTAATGAAATATCCAAACTTATACTAATTTTCAGAAAACTTTACAAAAGAAAACAAAAGATGACCTTCTTTAATCATAATGACTGTGATGTCACATCAAAATTCAAATGAAACTGTTACAATGGTAACAATTGTAAATTGCACAATTTGACAAATGTCTTATGTGTATAACACTCCTTCAAAAGTTATAATAGGACAGAAATGCCCATAAATGTTAGAAAAGAAACTTAAAAGAAAGCCATCATAAATCTCATTGGTATCAAAACAGCAATCAAAATATTTAACAGTTATTCACTAAAGGCAAAGTGAATATTGTTGAATAATCCCCGAGACAAAGTCGAGGATATAATTCAACACTATTCACTTTGCCTGAGACAAATACTGTAACTGTTGAAGTATAATTACACAGGAGGTTATTTGAAAGAAAACAGCAAACAAGTTGTTACAAAGGTAGTCACCACTTTGCATTAATGCTTACACTGTTATATTCACCTGTAGGTAATTATCAAGAAGTACGATGAAATTTTGGGCCAATCACCATGCAGGATTTTTGATAATCACCTGTGTAATTATACTAATAATAATTGGATAAGATTGACCTGTGATTCAAAGAGATCAACCTAGGGATTTACAATTGATTAGTAAATATTATATTAGAAAATTTTAATGGGAAAATTCTAAGCAAAAGCAGACAATTAGACCTAACCATGACCAGTTTTGAAATATGTAACTTCAAGGTGTTTTCACAAGATGGAAACCTTCAACTTTGGAAATCTAATCCTAAAACCGGTCTAAAAACGCCCCATTGGAATTGAGTTAAATTTTTGGCTAGGCTATTCTTTCATCGATGAAACTTCAGCACCAAAAACCGCTCTCAACAATTGCTAAAGCGCTATTACCATTTTTATTTATTCAAACAGCATTGGAACCGGATTGGTCTAATTACGCTATGTAAACAAACTAATCAGATAACTACGTACAGGACATCAAATATTTTAAATTTACAAATAACTGCTGACAGTTATAGTACAGTAAACCTTTTTCTACATACCTTATGAACTGCTGAAACATCCCTGGAGTCCAGAATTGACCAGAAAATCCTCATTTAGCGATAAAAACTCTTCAAAATACCGTAAAGAAATACTAATTATTGAATTCCTTATGCACTTCCGGATAAACAAGCAGGTTGCCAAAGTCTCCGGTAAAAGTTCGTACGTTGTCGTGGTTTGCCGAAATGACCGTCCCAGGACAGCGCGACCCGGCAATCTTAATTTACTGAGCCAATACTTCACTACAAGAATCAAATTAACCACTGAATTTTTGAAAATAGCATTCGGTTTCATGTTTTGGACAAACCAAAATAAGTACCATTGGGTAAACCAAAATAAATACCATCGCCTACCCACAATTTAAAGAAATAAGGTAGAAAATAAATCCTGAAAATAACCATTTCGTTAACATATTCCACGATTACTGGAATCTGATTGACCTTATATCCAACCTCTCTGCATTCAAACACAATAGTATGGCCGTCGAAGAACATAGAGCTGAATCCTGAAACTCATTGGTACTTCATGCATATTCAAAACCTCTATCACGCCTGAGGCCACGTCCACAATTAACTGGATAAATTTGAAAACAGCGTTTTCGCCCTTAACTCATCAAATGTTCTCTGTCCACTATATCGTTTTCGTATCCTTTTTGCCGTCCACACTAACACTCTTCCACCGCCTCAGAAACTCTAAATACACTGTGAGGCATGCGCAAATGACCGTTGTGACATCTGCGTTTTGAAAAAACTCCGTTTTCTACGTCCACACCAAAACACATAACTGGCGTTCTCAAATTTATCAAACCCAGGAGAGCGTTTTGAAAAAGCTCCATTTTCGGCAGTCAAAAAGCCATTTTAGGGGGTGTTTATATGGAGGTGGGTCAGCCTTCTTGGTAGGGCAAGTCCTAGTGAGCGGGCTGAATTTCACCTCGCTTTTACATGAGAATTTTCTGGCCCTTCTAGCAGGGATGGATCTAACACACATGCTTAATAGGAGGGTCAGCCTTTCTAAGTGTGTTTACAGAGAAAATTGTAGCCCTCCAAGGCGAGATCTCGCCTAGTCAATAGTGAGATCTCGCTTAGGAAGGGTGGCTTTCCGCTCATGTAAATGAAAACAAATTTTACGAGGAAATTCACAAGGAGGTGAGATCTCGGCAAAAAGGACCAGCCAAACTAGGAGGGCTGGTTCGCTTCCATTTAAACACCACCTTAGTGCGATCAGAAGGCGAAACCGGAGAAAGAAAAAAAATGCGTTCTCCAATTCATCCAAAGCATGGAAGTAGTGTTGTGAAAAGTAATTGTAAAATTGATGCGATTCCGAGTTTAAATAAATATTTTTCTCTCTCTCTAACTCTCTCTCTCTCTATCTCTCTCTCTCTCTAACTCTCTCTCTCTCTCTCTCTCTCTCTCTCTCTCTCTCTCTCTCTCGCTCTCTCTCTCTCTCCCTCTCTCCCTAGGATTATAACATCTGATCCTATGAGATTGGAGAGGAACTGAGTCGGAAAACGCTAAATAAAACGAGAAATCAACACAAAGTTATTCTTGTATATAAAGCGCTTAACGGCTTGGCTCCTCCATATTTACTAGATTACTGCAATTTTTGTAATTATTCAGAAAGGTACAATCTTAGAGATCGAGATAATAACATTGGCTTACCAAGGCCTAAAACAAAATATTTGAAAAATAGCTTTGTATATAGTGCTGGAAAATTATGGAATAGCCTACCTAAAGAAGCCAGACTAGCAACAGACTTAAAGTTTTTCATAGATCAAGTTTCCTCCTTCAATTTCACACAACAGTAATTATGCATTAAATTTGTAAATATGATAATATTATTTATGTAATTCTTTACTTTATATAGATTTCGGCTCACGTGAAAAGCAATTGTAAAACTGATGTGATTCCGAGTTTAAATAAATATTTCTCTCTGTCTCTGTCTCTGTCTCTGTCTCTGTCTCTGTCTCTGTCTCTGTCTCTGTCTCTCTCAATCTGTTTCTTTTATCTCTCAATCCCTCTCTCCCTGTCTCTCCATCATCCGTCTGTCAGTGAATTTGCCTGTCTCTTTGTCTCCTCTCTGGTTGCCTCTCTCTCCCTCTCTCTCATTACTGCTTCTCTCCCACCCTGTAGAAAAGTTTACTCTGTACAACTCTCCCACCCGTACGACAGTTTATCGAGTTTATTTGGCAATCAAGGCTCGGTATTTCTCGTCGTAAAACTAAGCTAACACGAGATGGTGCAAAGAGGAATATTATTTCGTCTTGCGTCTCCACAACTAACATTTGCAATGGGCATTGTGACAGTTAAAATCAACAGAGAACGTTTCAAACAAACCTGTATACACAATGGCACGTGTGGTTGTCTTTGGTGATCCTTTCGAAAACAATATAATTACGTGCCGACTTAAATACTGAACACCCAACTTGACAAACTGTGCTTTACTCTATAGAGCAAATAATGCCCTCCCAATGCTTGCCCAAAGATTCTTTGTCAACATAGTTGAAGAGCTACATTATAATTTATATTCTAGACATTACAGACATCGAATGACTTGTCCTCGGGCTTCATTTCAAGTAGAAGACAAGAAAAAAAATCACAGTCGTTTTTATCTTTCTACATTCAGCTTGTTATGCGGGAAAACCGTAAAATTGAACTACCGTATACGTAGGAACAGACAGTGACAAATCAGTTCATTCAATTGAAAAACCAATGTTATTCCCTTCTTTCTGGCAATTTATATCCACTTTTCAAACGAGATTTTGGTTTAACACACTGTCAACTCAAATCACATTTGTGATATCAATCTTAAACTGGAAAATATACGAAAATGAACTACGTGAAACTACCTAGCAGTAGGTTAAGTTTCTTTTAACCCTTGTCCATGAAAACTCAACAACATTTAATACTGCCATGGTTGCTGTGCACGACAGGTGGATTTTATCGCAAAAGTAGGACTCCTGCGGTTGATGAAACTCTGCGCGTTTATTGGCTGAGCGTCCGTCAATGATTAATCACAATCGTGTTCGCTTGTTAAGTGATTAAGCGACTGTGATTAAGTCGCCGTCTCATATCCACGAGACTCATTTCCACCCGTTATTTTCACCTCCACAAACAGGATGCAAGGCATTGTGTCTTTGTGTATTTATCTAACTTTGAGGATGAACTGGACCGCGCGAATAGAGTTTCGAATGAAAACGTCCAAGGGCTCATATTCCAACAGCTCACGTTGCTCCGAACTGCCAAGAATTCTAATGAGCTCAAGGCCAAGGTCCATCCCTAGAGTGGTTGACCTCATAAAATACATTATAAGTTATATTCGGTGGTAATCTATGAATATCGCAGAAGAATGTAACCTTGAAATATCGATGTATTCAGAATAACTTTAAATGAGAGCGACTTTGTCTTTTTTGGTTTTTTTATTTTACTAAATCCTCAGGGGTTTTAAAACCAAGAAAACATTTCTTGTATTAGATTTAAGAGTTCCGTCAGGTAGCCGAGCGAAATAGTTTGATCCAAAATGGGTTGATCCCTGTCAGATTATGACAATCCTTGAACAATATTTTGGTGAAACACTCTTAATGAATAAATGCGAGTAATATTTGCGTAAATTTACAGCAATTCATTTTGGCGTAACTTCAAATCTTTCAGGAAGATCTGTTTGTTAAACTTTTCTATTTGAAAAGCGTCAAAGACTCGCTTTTCATGAACGTCCTAAGTTCTAAGTTAGTGATATCAACAACGATATTAATATTTCGAAGAAAGAAAAAAGACTGACAAATTGAACTTCCTTGCATGTCAGACAAGCATAAAAGGGTCGCTTCTCAAACACACGCAGAGTTCTACGTCAGAAAGATGAATAACTTCGTGGCAAATTTTAAAGAAAGACAATCAGCGATCTTCGGGCAGTTTTGTTTACTTGTTTCAAGGCGTAAAGGGTCACAGATTTCGGGCCAAGATTAATGGCCAAACAATCAAACTTACTCAAGAAAACGAAAGACCCCAGCGGGTCCCTATTGATGAGTATTTGGTCAAATCAAAGCAGAATATTGATAATAATCTTAGCCAGTTGGAATCCAACGAACCATTCGTCTTTGTCTTCATGTGGTGCTTTGTTTTAAGCAATACTAATAATTTACTCGACAAGCCAAGGTTTCGAGAAAGTATTCATTAGCGAAGAACAGTCGCACTAAAACCACAAAAAAAATTAAAATCTCAGTGAAGACGATCTGTTCGATCTTAACTTACTGAAGAAAGTTCAGATGGTTTCCATTATGATGAGCTCTATTTTAATTCTGAGTTGATTTTCGCTGGTGAGAGAAGCCTGAAGTAATTTGATGTTTTCTAACGCCAGTGGTTGGCCCAATAAGACAATGCTCTCGTTACGTCATGGATCCATTTAGTATATAATTACTCTGAAAATAAGTATGTTTCCATTGGCTGGAGAACTACACTGCAAATCGATCGACAAACATGCCCGAAGAAGTCGAAGTAAAGCAAGAAGATTTGAGCAGCGTGGTTCCTTCGGAATTCGAAACCAAATCTTCATTGGACAACACAATGGACTCAAAAAAGAAAGAAGCTGGGATAAATCCACCTGTCCTTGTTCCAAGTCGTCGAAGGCGTTCCAATTCCACTCGGACAACCGTTAAGCAAAAAGAACCGGAGGTGGTAGCTCGGAGAAACGCAAGGGAACGGAGAAGGGTAAAGCTTGTCAACGACGGCTTCTTGAGACTTAGGAAACACGTCCCAACTGACCCAAAGAATAAGAAATTAAGCAAAGTAAAAACTTTGCGAAGTGCAATTGAGTACATTAGGCACCTGCAACAACTGCTAAACCAAGCCAGCAAGAATCCAAATCTCCAGTTGACGGATGTTAGTAAATTGGAAGTTCTACAAAGTGCGACAGTAAACGGTTCGGCAGCGTGGTTTCCAAGTTTGGATTTGGTAAGTTAATGCATTCATCTCAAACACCACAAATAGCGTAGAAATTTAAAGAAAACCTGCTCCTTGTGACACAAACTAAAGACGGGTATCCCAATAAGAGGAGATTATCTAAATCTTCCCAAGTTCGCCTCTACACGTATATCAATTTTCGCGAATTGAAAGGTGAATTCATAGGAAATCTGGCGCGGTAACTTCTCCAAGTACTTCCCAAACATTACAAGTTCAAAAGCTGCGTTGTCTATCTAGAGTTATTAGAATAATACAGAGCTGTTACTCAAAAGATCCATCGTCAATTTTGCTTTGAGAAACTTATTCTCGAGAAATACGAAATTCGAGCCTTGTAAAGTGATGTACCAGAAACTATTCAATCTATTGCGTTTTGGTTATGAATAAAAAGGAAGTTTTTGTCCATATATGATTATTCGCAAAATATTCTGAAGTTCGTGATCAATAATAAATGAAGTGTTATTACTTCTACGTTCTTCCACTTGTATTTTATTCCTATAAGAAAACACAAGATTTAATTTTTCGGGAATTTTTAATCCCTACTCGTGATTCTCTACTTTATTCACTGATGAATCGAGGAGAAATGTGGAGGACAAAAGAGATCATATTCATATGAGGTTGAAACATTTCCATAATTACTAATCATTAATGAATTTTAGGCTCAAAATTTTATCCTGTGTTTCCTTTAATGTTTCACTACAATTCTCAAGATAATTATTTCAACGAAGCCAACTTCCAATCCAGCAGGCTTAGTCGGGAAACTTCCTATAAGTTTTCTTAAGACCACAAAAAGCATTTCTATACGAAACTCCATGCAAGTGACCGCACTAAGGAGAGCGAGAAAATTTTTAATGAATACACGGTTTACTTTAGGACTCTTTCAAACGGTCAGTTGTTAATGAAATGTAAACCAGTTGCTTTTCAGCAAGCAGACTAATCCTTCGTCTATCCAATCTATGCCGAGATGTACTCACAATTCAATAATTTATGTATAAAGGATACATTTTTCATGGTCCTTTCTTTGAGTCGTGAGAAATTTAATTTGCTCGGAAGGCCAGTGTAAATGGGATCCACAGATATTACACATGCAGCTGTCATCAGAAGAAGGCCTTAAATGTTATGATTAAAGAGCCAGCCGTCCATTTTCCATAACGCTTCTTAATGTAGTTTTCGTTTGGCCTCGATTATGAAAAGCTTCATTGTACAGTTGATCCCACAGTTTATAGATAAATTCATAAGTAACACAGGATTGAGATATCAAACATCCTACGTCTTATTGGATTCTAAAACAAAGTTGAACCAATTCATAAACCCTAAACGCAGTGCACGCATAAATGTAGTTTTAAATTACCACATGCATTTGCCCGCTCTTTTATTCCAGCACAAGAAGGACGCGCACGATTACAAAGAATTCGAAGATGCGTTCTTCGCTCCGTCGAGAATTCTACCAAGAGCGCCATTACAACTTTGAGACAGGGAGGCGAATCGAATATAAGTCTTCAGATAAGAAGATTTATCGACAATCGTGGAAAACTCTCAACACAAGATTTGATCGAGGAAAGATACGAAGCCTTTTTATATGTATGAGTGCCGTCATGAATATACAATAAGTCGTCCCAATTTTATCCCTTTAAATTCACGAAAAACTGGAAAGAATGAAAATGGAGCTACCTGTTAAGTGGAATAAACACAAGTTGTTTGAAATTGAAAGACAGATGTGACCAATCGCAAGAATTGCAATGAAACTCGGCTCGGAAACTACGTTTCAATTTAGCATACATCAGCTATAGTCTTCACGGCATCCTCGTTTATGGCAAACTTCAGTGAAAAATCAAAGACGACTTATGACCCAAAGAAGAAAGACTGGTGAAAGCACCTTCTAATATTCAATGTAAATCAACTGTTACGCAAAAAGTTTTCGTGAAAGTTAAGCTCTCGGGTTTCACGAGTGAATGCTAATTGACATGGTCGTGTTTAATTAATGAAGACAATGCGATGAAAGTGCCGTGAGCTTCGACGCAGATGACAGCGAAAAATTCTGAAGACAAATTAAGCCAAGGAAATTAGTATTAAATTTTATCAACTAACATGCTGTCACGGTTTTTGCTATTGCGAGTTTAGACACAACTTAGATGTAGTCAAACTACTTTCAATTTCCTAAAACAAGTCCACCGTGTTCCTTTTCTATAACCGTTTCAAAGTAAAGAATGGTTTCACTAATGGAGACCTTGTAATGTGAGGACATTTATGTCATTGTCTTTGTCGATATTGGTCGGTGAAGAACCAATGCAGACTCGGTGTTATTTCAGTAAAGCATTTTTTTTTGTTCGGAAGCCAAAATTGGCTGACATTTCTCATGCCTATTTAGTAAGCATTAGCAAAAGTTGAGTCATCAGTCCTTCGAAGAAACTTCCAAGCTGTAACACAAAATTGGTAACTGCGTTGCAATTGTTTTTTACAATGAAGCAAAAGTTTAAATGTTCTGCAATACCAAACATACGACTTCACGGAAATGTGAAGGGAAAACCTACCAAAAGCGTTTTCTACATCAAACTCTCAAGCACTTACGCAGACTGCTAGAATCCCACGTTTTTTCGGCATAAACTGTGGTAACTTATTTTCACGAATGCGTCTGACAGAGCAAGTGTTAACGGCGTTTTGTAGCATTACATATTTCAATACGATATCTGTCGATATCTTTTTGTACTGCATTGGGAAGAGGTTGTAACTTACAGGTTCAATATCGACCATGACGTTGGCTATGAAGCTCTTTACACTACAAGACAATGAGAATAATTGCAAGATACTTTCCAATCCGAGAAACCATATTGGATACTAAAATATCCATTCACGAGTTTATTTTTCAAGCTCAGTGATGAAAAATATCACACCTCAAGTGGTTGTTTCCACGAGAAAACTGCAGCATCGTCGGAAGAGTAAACAAAAAAAATTATGTTTTTAAAATCCGATGCATAGCTGTGGTTTCCAACTGTCATATGCGACATCCTCAAGTAAATACCAAGTTTTACTAGTCAATCACTAGTCTTGGCATGTTCAAGTACCTTGAGCCTGTTCTTCATGCGTTGCGACTCATTAGCTATTCTCATTTTAAAAACGAAGCATCGCTTTGCGCACCAGTTTTTGAGCGGTAGAGATTTTCTTTTCTTTTTTTTAATTCTATTACCGTTTTCTCTGGTTCTTTCTTTTATCATGCAATTGAGTGAGAGTTTGTGTTTGAGATGTTCCAACCAATGTTGTACATCCATTTTCATGGTAGAGTAAAAGTTACCAGTTCAACTGGTTCACAACAGTGGTGTCAAATGTACTCCACACATGCCTTAAACTTTGACGGGGCGAAAAATGCAATATACTTCGAAATATATACAATATTCTATTATTTTCCCACCTGACCACTTCTACAATTTTAGAAAGAAAAACTACTTGCTGCCATCACAAACTTAACCATCACAGTCTTAACCATAAGGACCTACCAAAGTACCAAGCAGTTCAATCTAATGTAAAAAGCCTACGGAATTCGACGGACCTGCCCAACTGGCTAAAAACATCCTGTTGTACAGTTTTGAGTAAGGTTTCAGCTGCACTAAACACTGTGCATACTGTAGTGTTGTGGGTAAAGGTTTGGGTAAGGGCTTGTGTCAGGATTAGCTTTTAGTTGTAAACTGTCAACGCACATTTTACACTGCGTCTGAAGTTATTATGCAAGAGTGATAATTCGAAATATATTTGTATGGGCTTTGCATAGCCCCGTAGCAGTCATGCATATAACAAAGCAATGTACAAGCAAGTAATAGCAGTTCATCTTCTTTCGCATTACAAAGATTGGTCCAATTTATTCCCAAAACAATCATCTAATTAGAAAAGCAGTGTCTGAATTTATTATGCAAGTGTGCTAGCACTACTATATAAATCCTGTACTGTAGCCGATCTCTTGGTTAAAAGTCAACATGGGCAGAAAGAAGGACTCATCAGCAACAGAGAAAAAGGAATTGTGCAGTTATTAGCCAGAGGGAAAACAACATTAGAAATTTCAAAGATACTACGACGAGACCATCGAACAGTTAAGAATGCAATGGAAGACGTAAACAAAAAGAGAGTGAGAAGCAAAGAAAAGGGATTTAAGAACATTAGTGACAGAGAAAACCGTAAATTGAAGCAAATTGTTACAAAGCATCCACTACTCAGTAGTGCAGAAGTGTTTGACAAGGCAGGAATATCAGGAGTGAAAGTGATAAAAGGTGTAGAATCCTTCAAACAATGAGCACGGTCAAGAAATCAGTTGGCAGACCTCCTCTAAATAAAACACACAAGCAAAAGCGTTTGGATTGGGCCAGAGAAAACTTGAAGACTGATTTTAGCAAGGTAGTTTTTACAGATGAATCACGGGTGACTCTTGATGGTCCAGATGGTTGGTCTAAAGGCTGGGTTCTCTGTGATAAGGAAGCTCCTCCAAGGCTAAGGAGACAACAAGGAGGTGGTGGAATCATGATATGGGCAGGGATTGTCGATGACAAAGTAATTGGTCCCTTTAAAGTGGATGAGGGAGTTAAGTTAAACAGCGACAACTATTGTGCATTATTGGAAGGCACATTCTTCAAATGGTACAAGTCTCAAAGTCGAAAACTTAAAAAGGACTGTGTGTTCATGCAAGACAATGCCCCCTCTCATGCGTCACGGAGTACTTCTGACTTTTTGGCGAGAAAAGGGTTAACAGGAAGTAAATTAATGAAATGGCCATCTTCCTCCCCTGATCTAAATCCAATTGAAAACATGTGGGCACTGGTAAAGAGAGAGCTATATAGTGGTGGTAAACAATACAGTAACAAATCAGACTTGTGGGAGGCAATTAAAAAAGCAACTCAATCAATCAAGCCTGAAACAGTGAAGTCACTCACAAATTCAATGGATGATCGATTATTTAAAATAATAGATAAGAAAGGAGGATACATTAACATGTAAAATGAATCCGCTATTTGGTGTTTAAAATAAATAGAATGATAAATTGGTTTCTGCATGGTCGTGAAGAATGAATTAACTTCAGTTAGTTTGATCAGCCAAACCATTTGCATAATACCTTCAGACACCGAAATTTAAATTTTTTCTAAGAAATACTTTAGCAAGGCCCGAAACAACTAAACACACAAGTAAATATAGTTTCTTGTATATCAATTTATTTTATATGTGACTGCTATGAGGTTTTAAAAAATGCATAAAAATATATTTCGAATTATTACTCTTGCATAATAACTTCAGACGCAGTGTAGTTGTTTCAGGAAGAACTAGGGATGAACTTTGTGTCTGGGTTTCGTGCAGTAAGAAAATACCTTGAGTGATATCAGAAAATGTCCAGGAATATGACATTTTTGTGACTTAAGCCTGAACATATATACTACATTTAGCCAATTGTAAAAACTATAATGCAAAAAGCTTTACGCTGCACACAGCCCTACAAGACACCGTATTTTGAACTCTTTCTGACTCTAGTCTAACCTCTCCACGAATCCTAACCTTAACTCTAACACGAATCGTAATCCTTAGACAAAACGTACTTTGACTATATATTGAGTACTTCATCAGTGTCTTTCTGGATGATGTGAGTGGTAATCGCTGAAGCTAGACTCTAGAAGGCTGAGAGACTCAAGACTAAGCTACACTCAGATATTCATCATTATCTTTTACAATGGTTTGTGAAATTTGTGGTTGAGTAAACTCAGCACATTAAAGAATGTTACCAGCGAAGTCATATAAGTATTACTGACCTTGTCTTTACAGTGGTTCTCTCGTATTTGGGAGAAATGAGTTCAGGAGTCGAATCTCGATAGGACACAACAAAGTTTCCCGCGCTTATCTGATCTGAAGAGTCTGGAGCCCACGTATCAGTATCAAGTTTACCAGCGGTGTTGCTAAGTGCAACCACACGGTCAATCGCTTTACGCATGCCCAGGCACCAGACTGTGATCAGAAAGATTACGCGAAATTTGCAATCAATAGAAAGCGAGTGGAAATACCTTTTATTTAAGTCGCAGCTCGTGTGGCCAAATATCGTAAACGATTGGTAAAGATCTTAAACTGACTCTGTCATTCAAGACTAATATAGTCATGATTCTGTAACAACAATAGCAAACAGTTTGAGATGACTTGGCCGCAAACCATACGAAAGTCAGTCTTCGGAAAGACAAAAATACGTCATCTCTACACAGCAGCTTGATCACCGACCATGGAAAGTAACACTTAGAGTTTTAGAAATAGTTCTATTTTCAGTGCTGTTGTTTAAGGTGAGTTGGGTTTTGAAAGGGATTTTTCTGACGCTCAAAAATTACCATACTTAATCAGTATACATTTCCTTTTGTTTGATCGAAAGTAACTGCCTAGTATTCCTTACGTATGACAAGGAAGTTGCCCCAGTTTGACTTCACCAAACACAACTGGTATTCTCAGAGTAATCCGATTTCCTCTTATAATAACACTGAACCCATGTGGAGTGGCCCTTAACGGACTTCAATGAGGAAGACTAGTCATGTGTGCCAGCCAGTGCAAAAACAAAATACTTACAGCTATCGTAAAACGTGCTCAAAACGCGGTATTTCTGATGGTTTATGGTGACCTTACAATAATATGAAAAGCAGTAGTGAATGACAACTATTTGAAACAACCTTTTGGTTATATATTGCATAACCTAAACTAAATGAAAACTACAATCACGGATTTCTTGTCCCTAAAAAGACTTCACAAGATCCCGACAGTGTTTTAAGATATGCTTGTTATGTCGACATAAAAACATTTCAGTGTGTTAATATTTTAGCTAAAACGATAGTGTTTTTAGATATACTTGTAAAGCCTAAAAACATTTTCGTCTTACAAAAAGCTTTTATTAAAGGGAATCCCTACTCGCTGCAGTACATTTTCGACTCACACTCCCAAGTTATATTTAGGACAATTAACGAAATCAACCTTTGACACCTTTAATTGCTTCAGTGATAATCTTTACAGAAACAGATGCAAACAAAGCTAGCTATGACAGACTCTTCATTTGTTAACATAAATTTCTTTCAAACCACGACACGTTTCACATGTTTAAGAAGACAGTTGCGTCAAAGAAAGTAACTTTTTTATATGTGTCTTCAATTAAAAGAATCCTCAGCATTAAGACAACATAAATTATATTTAATCCCATAGAATAGTAGTGTTGATTGAACACGTGCAACGGTGACTAGATGAATAGTTGTCTAGATCAAACGAAGTGCCTTTCTCTTAATTTCTCGTTATTCATGACAATTTGTGAAGCGTGTTGGTGAATTGTTTTTGTCATGTACTTCTACCTCTCATTGTTTAGTAATCAAAACGATTAGCGAAGACACACAAGGTTAGATGTCAGATAAGATCACTTGTCGTCAACGTTATGCAGGCAAGTGATAATTATGAAATGAAAAGGTCTTTGTTTTGCGTGGGCTCGTGTCGTTCGAGTGCGTGTTTCCGACCGATGTTTTAATGTGTATAATTAATTAAACAAAAGGTAAGATTGCTATGGTTAAGTCACGCCGAGGAAAAACAGCAATGACTTTCAGAACCTTCACATGCTGCACTCCAAAGCGCTTATGTACAACACTACCTTAAATTTTCGGGCATGAAACTTTTGCTTCAAACTTTCTAGTAGTCTACAGCGAGTTATTGTACGACAAATAAGTACAAAATTACCAACGATTTTCGTGTGAATTCTACCCTGAGGTTAAGTTTAGTGGAAATCCAACGAGCTACAAGCACAATTTCTGCAGTCAACCCATCATATGGACGAGAAGAAAAAAGCAAAGAACGCCATATAGTTTAATCTAGTGATGAGAAGAGTAGAATTTCTCTTTTCTGCTTGCTCACAGAATTCATATTCCTATACCCGCTGAATACTAGCGCGATTGAATTCTAATAACCAGCAGATCAGGACGAAATATTTCTTCGCTAGTTAGCGTATTAAGGGATTCGTTTTCGAAGTCATTTAAAAAGACCTCACTACGTCCTTTATCAGATCCAAAACACTCGACTATCGCCTCGTGTTTTGAATCCGATAAAGCAGTCCAGCTCGTTTAAATATTATGCAAAATCTAGACCAGATATGTCACTAAAACGACTGTCTTGTTTACTCAGTCTAACTCTAACAAGAAGTGTAACTCTCAGATTACTAAAGCAATACAATTTGCATCGTAGAGTTTCTGGTTCACCGCTGTAACTCTGTACATAAGGATTCTTGGAAAACAACTTGTTTCAGAGAGATTTATTCGAAATATTCGACATAAACGGCCGTGGTGGAAGATTAATTTGTGCGGCAATTGACAGTGAAAGCGCAGAGGTCAAACTAAGAGCTCCGGGACTTGGTCTTCAACCATGTAAGTCGTGTTCTTGGTTTTTTCACTCCAATCGGAAAGGCGATCTTTCATATTTGAAATCTAAGAAAAGGCCATAAAGATATTTTACCGGACGGAGAGAAGTACGCAAAGTTTTGTTGTAATATACTGTTGAATTGTACCGAGTCGAAGACGTAATTTAGGCTAAACTGGCTTAAAAAGCAGTAATTCAGGTCAGACTGGCATATGAAAGAGGTAACTAAAGCTAGACTGTCATGAAAAAACCGGTAATTCCGGCTAAACTAGCAAGAAAAAGCGGTAATTCAGGCTAGACTGGAATGAAAAAACCGGTAATTCCGGCTAAACTGGCATGAAAAAGCGGTAATTCAAGCTAGACTGGCAAAAAAAAAGGGGTAATTCAGGCTAGACTGGAATAAAAAGGTGGTAATTCAGGCTAGACTGGCTTAAGTGACGTAATTCAGGCTAGAATAACACCTAATATCAACCTTGACGACACATCGGAGTGTTGTAGATATGTCATCTTACTAAATCTTATCTCAACATACTCAGTCAAAGTATTATATACATCCACAATTACAGCTAATATCAACCCAGACTATACATCGGATATATATATATATATATATATGTATGTATGTATGTATGTATGTATGTATGTATGTATGTATGTATGTATATCATAGAACTTGTTACCTGTTTTAGATCCAAGACACGTGGCTGTACCCACGATACTTGAACTACTTGATTCACCTCATCAATTGATCCTGGTTGAAATAATATCAGAATAAAAAGCGCTGAGAGGTTGTTCAGCAAACACTGAGACTGACGATATTTCAAATAAAGCACCCTTCCTGTTTCCTTTGCTCAGCCGAGACTTCCGACCAGTAACGGTAATCTAGTACGTGATCTTTTGATCACAAACATGCCCAACTCCATTGCCTTAAGCTTGCAGGGGTAAGCGCCACCTTAACCAGGCCCACACAACTAGACCCTACATAGCTTAACGATGTAGAACGTTTCTCTGGTCACTAGATTCGGGCTGTAAACAGCCCGTATATTATGGGTTACGAGATAAATCGTTTTGGCTCGAGCTGCTGTGACTCAGGAAAGGACTGTTTACGGTGTAATGAGGACGTATTACCTTTTATTAATCCAATAGACAGTGCTTTCATAACTAATAACTCGACCTTTCAAAAAGAACCGAAAATAAAGTTATTGCAGGGACAGTTCAAAGAGGCTATGCAATACGAGGAGTAGGGAAGGATTGGAAGAAGCCAATGGAGGTGGGATGGAGAGCAGGAAAGGAGCAAGGGAGAGAGGACGTAAAAGAGGGGAGGAGGCATGAGGGAATAAAGGGAAAGATGGAAGGAAGGAAGGAAGGCAGGAAGGAAGGAAAGAAAGAAAGAAGGGAGGGAGGGAGGGAGGGAGGGAGGGAGGGAGGGAGGGAGGGAGGGAGGGAGGGAGGAAGGAAGGAAGGAAGGAAGGAAGGAAGGGAGGAAGGGAGGAAGGGAGGAAGGAAGGAAGGAATGAAGGAAGTAAGGAAGGAAGGAAGGAAGGAAGGAAGGAAGGGAGGGAGGAAGGAAGGAAGGAAGTAAGTGGAGGAAGGGGAGGAAGGGAATGAAGGAAGGAAGGAAGGAAGGAAGGAAGGGAGGAAGGAAGGAAGGAAGGAAGGAAGGAAAGGAAAGTTGGAAGGAAGGAAGGAAGGAAGGAAGGAAGGAAGGAAGGAAAGAAGGAAAGAAGGAAAGAAGGAAGGAAGAAGCGAGAAGTTGACAATGATATAACAACTACAGGATGAATTATCCATGTCTTTTGATTCAACCATCCATGCTTCTACTGTTAATCAAAATCGTGTGCGCTAAGTTACCTCATATAATGGTATCTTCGCCTCTGCAGCTATCTCTTGGAACGACAGGGATCGATCGTTAGCTGGCCGATTAAAGGACATCTTCATGGGAGAACAAAGAGCATGTATGATAAGAAAACCAACTTCATTTAAAACTGTACGACATTTATAAATCCAGATTTGTTTTCAAACTACTGCTCATGATTTAAAGCAGTGGGATAGCGAAGGATAGGTTTTACGTGTTCAACCCCCATGACAACCACAAATGTCAAAAAAATACACTCGAAAACTATCAAAAGAGTAAAATAAAGGTCATATCTGACACTATACACCATGGACTCATATTAGTGATACTCGAAACTAACTCTCCAAGTGACATTTCTGCCTGCACGTGTAATTCACGATGTTTTAGCTAAAGCAATAAAAGATGGTGAGCTCGACCCTCTTTTTCAGCTGTTGTCTCTCACTTTCTAAAGCCATTATTTTAGTTATATTTTAACATACAAACTCAGAGACAAACACACAAACTCAGAGACAGAATTATGCTTACATCAGTTACATGAAGACACGAAGACACACACTCACACATAAACGCAAATACACATGGACACACGCACGCACGCACGTACACGTACATCAATAAACGTACATACTCACGCACGCACATACATACTAACAAACGAGCGCACGCACGCACGCACACATTAAAAAATTAGTATGCACGCACGCACACATATTAAAAGATTAGTATGCACGCACGCACACATATTAAAACGTACGTATGCACGCCCGCACGCACTATGAACAACCGGCTACAGGTCTTTACCAACTACAAAATGAACTTCACCTCCATCAAACAAAGTAAAGTAATCTTCTGTCGTAATAATATCTCGTTGCTTGCTAAGTCAGGCTAAAGAAACGACACACAAGTGCGTTAGCAATAATATGTAATTACTAATACATGTACAACTACTTCTAAATATCTGTATTACACAAAACAAAGAAATTTACAAAATCTCCTCAGCTCAAATCTCATGTCATCTACCACGGAACCAATAATGAGAATATTCAATCTTGTTATTTGCTTTGGCGACATTTATTCCGCACTTCAAAATGCTCGACATGCCCAGTAAACCCATAATTTCGGCCCTGACAAGGTTTCATTTCATCGAAAGCAATATATGTATTGTCTTTCGACAATATATCCATACTTGTTTTGTCCACATCGGTTTGGCCGATTCGTATTTGGCAATGTCACCTAAAAAGGAAACAAATGAAGTAGTAAACCTTGGAAGCGAACCCATAATCTCTTTAATTTTAACCTCGTCGCGTTCGAACTAACCCCGAGTGCAAGAGTGATAACCTCGATCGAGTTGGAAAATACCCCGTCGCAAAATGCATTCAGCTCTGCGTTTACCATTATTCTGGTATGCGCACGTTTCAAGAGAGCTTACTGAATATTTATAATAAAAAAAAGCCATACAAAATAACCTGAATGTAAAAATCAATGCTCAACAAAACAAGCGTAATAAAGCCATGAGTACAAGCTTTGAGTTTAAAATGTTTTAAGGCTTACGTTTCTTTGCATCTCTTAACATCGTCAGAGCATCCTTAAATAATTTGTCACTTCAGCTCTGACGATGTTGCGAGATGCAACGAAACATAAGTATTAAAATACTTTCAACTCAAAGTTTGTGGTCATGGTTTGATTCTGCTTGTTTTGCTGGGCATTGATTTTTATATTCAGATTACTGTTCCCGCCTGGTTCATCAATTGCCACCAAACAAAATAACCTTTGGAAAGTGGTTAGTTTCTAATTTCTCAAACCCTTGGGATTCAAGTCCGAGAAGCTGAGTTATCCATCTTCAAATACACTACATCTCTTTTTTCTCTGAGATCTACCGACTTCCTCCCTTCTGACTTTCGTTAACATTACTGATAAAAATTTGAAAAGTGCCCAAAAAGCAAGTGTTTGGAAGCTCGGCTTCCACAATTTGACGTCAGGTTGGTCCAGGCAATGTAGGGTAAGCTTCTCCTGTTTTGTCGTACAAGAAGACTGAAACCTGCAACTGCTAAGTCATTTTTTCTGAAGGTACAGGTTGTGTAAAGAATGCTGTCGCAAATGGACAATTCCTACTTTTGATTGGCTCACTGAAGTAGCAATAGGTCCGGAAGACTCTAGTGAGTTAACCGGATACGTCGGGACGAACAATCGTATTGGACAATTGTATCATGTAAAAAGACCCTAAGAAACACTACTTACCACTGTTGAAAGCGTAAAGTAAGTTCACCACCCACTGGTGTTCTGATCGTTTTATTGAATTCAGAATAGGGTGCGCAAGCTACAAAGTGAGAAAGAAGGAAACACAACATCGATAAAAGCACTTTTACCACAGATAATACTTACTAGTCACTGACCAAGCGTGAGGTCTGTACTAGTGGAATATCGGACCGTTGTTTTCAAGTAGGGACTGAGACAAGCACAGCAAATTCTGATTTTTCAATAGAACAAACCGAACAAGCGAGGTCAATAAATAGTTTATTTTATGGTTTTACCGAAATATAGTTGATAAGTGCAAAGATACAGAATGTCAAAAACCTGCAATTCTGTCGTTTATTTCATATAGATTTTCTTCACCAACTTCACTCTGCACGACAATACATTTTCACAGCGTATATTTTCAAAACTCTTAACTTTTAATCGGCCCAAGCAAGGCTTTTTTAAACCTCGTTGAGCGGGCAATATCGGCAATATCCGACCGCTTATGAACCAATCAAATTGCAGGATTTCCATATTCGGACCACTCGCTGCCACAGCCAGATAATAAACTTACATGTACTTAACCATTTAACGCCTGAATTTTTTCATTTGTTTATTGTTATGTCTTTGTTATTGTTTTGTCCATTCCATTGTTCCTTTTGTTCTAGAGGTGTCCCGTAAATAGGATACTGGACGTTATAGTTTTATAAGATTATTGGAAGAATATTACAAACGATCACATGAAATGAAGTCTATATTAAAGGAAAGTACGTTTTCGAGTGTGAAAACCATACATTTTACGACCCGAATACACGGACCGAACCAGTAGCTAAAAATGCGAATCTTATTCCAAGTGCTGCATTTTCGCAATTGGTTCTGGTTGGGTCCCAAAATGTACAATCCTGACATGCAAAAACTTACCCAAAGGCCAACCATGACAAACTGTGATTCATACACCAAACACTCACACACCAGGACTCGCATACAAACACACACACGGCAACACACCAACACCCGCTCATCAACCCCCAAACGCCAGCACCAACACACCAGCACTCGCTCACTAACACACCAACACTTTCTTACCAACGCCAGCACACCAACACCCACTCAACAACTCACACCAACACGCATGCTCCAGCACATGCACGGTGATCATGATATTGACCCCTGCAGTGCCATACTGACACCGCTACCAGAAATCTCATCCAGGTACTAGCTAAGTAGCATATTCTCATCATATTATACAATGGGAGTAACCAGTTTTAGCATACCAATTCCCCGAAGTTATAGACATCGCCACCTAAAAGTGCAGCTAGTGCCAAGTTGAATGCTCTTTCTTGCTGCTCTTTGGCTACAACAGACAAAGACAATACAAGTTTCATTTGCATACATAAGGTAGAGGTAAAGCACCTTTATTTATACTGGATAACCATATCAGCTACCTGAGCTGTTCTCCCTAGAGGTCCAGTAAGGGCCACCCCTCATGAATCCAGTGTTACTACAGGAGGAAACCGGAGTACCGGGATAAAACCTGCAATGCTTGGTTGAGTCAAACTGGACAACACTCTTCTCACATGTGACCAAGGTAACCTTTTTTAGATAACAGCACAGAGCTGGAATCAAACCCTAGTCACAGTAGTGAGAGACACGTGCACTATCATTGTACTACCAGCACCCCACACGGACTGATTCAGTTAGAAACTTTCAAGTTACAATTATACACGGAAATACTCAAATCGAAACTTCGACGGTATCTTCTAACATTCAGGCATTTACTAAGTCCATTAATTGCAAGTGCAGCATCTAGCTGGCATTAATTTTGAGTCAAACATATTTTTTCACCGATTAAAATTGACTTCTTCTGTTGATAATAAGTATATTTATTTTGAAATGCACATTATATATCAACATGTCAAAAACATCAACTCTGCATAGCCAAGAGTCGCATAGCTGTTACTTGATGAACTTATAAAACCTTTACTAAAAGTTTTGAGCAGTTTAACAATGGACTTTGTAAATGAACACTATCTCTAAGCAATGCTGGCTTTCCTTGGGTTATTTAGTGAAGTTACCAGGAAACGTTAATTTGCCTTCCTTTGCTGAGATAACTGATGGTTACAAGTAAGTTTTCCACACCTGGCAACTCAGCCACATCAACACAGCCAAGGAACCTGAGAGCATTTCGATAGTATTCGTTAAACGAACCAACTGCCTAATGAAGCAATAACAGTGTTTCATAAGCAGGTGAACAGTGTACATTTGGGACATTAGAAGAAAGAAGAAATAAACAACAAAAATTTCATTGATTTGCATGTAGAAAGTTGTATATTTTTAGTGCTTTGGTATTTTGCACATCTATGATGCTCCTTTTACTCCACAAGTTTTGGCTTGGGTAAAAATTGTCAGCATACTATGAAAATCTAGAATAAATGACTCATTCCCACTTCATTCTTTCCATGCTAGCTTGTGGAAGTAATATTTTTGTATGGATACCAGGTTAAACATTTTAATTAAAGCTATGTTTTTTCCATGTTTTTTTCAAACAACAGAAGGTTCACTTTCCTTGGGTATGTTTGCTGAACACACATTTCATCTGGCTTACAATGCAACCGATAAAATGTGAGGGAAATTTACTGCTGTCATAGTTGCACACGAATGCTATAGTGGGCTGGTGTAAAATTCACAAGACAGAGAAAAGAACTTAACAACTTAAAAAGAATCCAGGACATGAAGCTACTGTGCTACCTTGCACGTGATGCTAGCTTGCATACTAGGCTATCTCACCTTCGTGGGATGACCAAACTAGCTGACCATTAGTGATCTGTTTTTGAGCCTTACTGTTTTCTTCTCACCTGGTCATAACTTGATGATAAATTATAGAACCTTGAATGAACAGTTGTTATGCCTTCAATGTCTTCCAAAAGACCATTTACTTCTTCAATAATAGCCTATGTAAAATAAGTTATTCATTACTTCAGGTTTTCACTTACTGTCCAAATAAAGCATTTATATTTTGACTGGCATCTACAAGTTAAAAAAAAGTGTTTCAAATGAAACCTCACTTTCGTTTCTTCAAGCTTCTTCTGCGCTAGTTTTAAATTCCCAATTGCTGTTAGACACAACACTTGGGCATCAGTACTTTCTTTCACCTGAAAATTAAGAGAAAAGTAGATATATTTATTGTACGACATATAGCAATACTACAACTGGGTCTACTTATATGCTACAGTATATAAATAATCTGTTTCTTTGTTTAAACAGGAAAGCTGGTTGAGTACAGTATTTATCATCATTTAGTATAATTACACAGGTGATTATCAAAATTCATGCATGGTGTTTGGCTAAAAATAACACCACACTTCTCAATAGCCACCAACAAGTAAATGTAACAGTGAAGGCATTTATGTACAATGAAGGGTACCATTCTAAATGTTGCCATAAAATATTTAAAACAACTTATTCATTATCTCCCTTCATATAATCACCTGTGTAATTATACTGCAACAGTTATTTACCTCAGGTTTAGTGAATATTGTTGAATAATCCCCTTGACTTCAGCTTGTGGATCACCAAACAATATTCACTTTGCTTTCAGTTAATTGTGAAATATTAACATAGATACCTTTTCTTTCTGTTTGGTCAGGAATTCAATAGCTTTTTCTGGATCTGTGAGCGGAATTACATAAAACAATTAACAGCAACAATTCTGGTCATAAGCTTTTAAATTATAGACCAACACATGTATGCTAATTCCACACCTCGCCATTTGTACACAACAGTAATAAAAGTATAAACCAGAGTACAAATGGATGAATGCTGTAACATGGCAGTCATGGTTGAACAAAACCATCAATATTGTCCACAAGGTGCAACACAACACTGCTTACACCAGTAAAGAACCACCAACAAGTGGATCATTTTTGCAAGGGTAAAGCAAGGACCACAGAGATAGACAGGCAGGGGATTGATTGCACCCCTCCCCCCACATACACACACCTTTTGGTGATGTTGTTTCCATTTAGTGAATGAATATCAAACTGGTGAAACAAACTCTTCATTGAGCCAAGCTGAATTTGACATATGTCCCCATATTTGACATGAATTTTTCTCCTGAGAGTTTTATCCCGTACTTTAAAAAATGTTCTGCATTCCCTGTAGAGTTGTACGTTGGACTAAAATGGTAACCTGAAATATGAGATGGATTTGCCTAAAACCTCAATCTGAATCCATGTAAGACCCAAACCTTTAATTTCATAGTTCAACCCAGTTTGAACATTGCTCCACAAGACCAGTGAACAACTATATGAAATAGAGCCCAAAACATACAACAACAAATGCCACCTTGTAAACTCAACGTTTGAGTTATTAGACATGACAAAACTGATCACAGTAATATTTCCGCTTTATTTCAAAGTCATTGTTAAACCTGTAGTCCAAATATTACAGTTGGTCAGATTATGTTCCTTGCTCTATTTCCAGACAATTTTAATTGCCAAATGGTGACCACTGGACAAGAAAGAGATAAAAGTAAGTTTTAGACCATGAATCTAACAGCACAATGTCATGTTATTTTACCTTGAATTTCCTTAACAATACACAATACTATCTCCATTAATGATAATGGGTTAATTCTGGATAAAAGAAAAGAAAGTTATTAGAAAAATTCTTCCAGAACTAATTGTGTCAATTGGAATAAAAGAGAATAAAAATAAAACAGAATGCCACCATGTACTTCTATGATTTCATGTAATTGGTTGAGGACACTTTTATTGCAGTATTGCAGGTAAAGGCACAACAACTGGTTTAGCTATCTAGACAAAAAATTTGATTGGCTCCTCACATTAACTAATAACAACATAGGATTTAGTATTCCACTGATAGTATGATAATGACAAGGAAAACAAAAGGCCAAAAGGAAAAATATCACAAGGCACTCTGTCTCAGCAAAACAAATGAGTGCTCGTGAATGTGAAAAGTTTATAAGCAATTACAATTAGGCCTAGTCAGAACATGGTGGTTGGTAATGAAATAAATAAATGAAGGCTAACAAAGCCAGGGGCAGCAATGCATTGCAAGAAAGATTTAACGAGTACAGCACGGTCAATGACTTACTTGTTTTCAAAGTCGGAAATAAAACTTTCATACATCTGCAAATGAACCATGATATATTAAACTAAATTTAAGCCTCTTACTCCCAGCCGTCTTCCCTGCTGGATAAAATCGTCAAGAATCAGAAAGCAGATTTACTCGAACTTACATCCAACAGCCCTCCTCTGGTGGAAAAATATTCGTTTTTGACAAAGTCTAGCAGTTTCAATGTCAACTGATGCCACAATCTGAGTTCAAAGCAGAAATAAAGAAATAGTTATACGAAGTAATCATCTGGTAAATGATTGCTATGAATAGTGAATCAGATTTGACTCTAAAAACTACTTATCTCACGTCCAAACACGATAATTTAACATTCTGTTAACCCAAAATGACAAAGTAATAGTTCTTTCTCAGCTTCAGGGATTCCTACAGTTGAGCAGCTTATTTTACTAACCTTTTATCGTAGAATTCCGCCATTGTCGCCCAGTCATCACAGATTGGTTCATTCTCGCTACGTTTTCGAGTTATGTATCCTTTCACGTCTGTCATTTTGCCTTTAAAAACCAATTCTTTGAAGTTACTTTTTCGAGTTTGTTTCTTTTCAAGATGGCGACTACTGTCAGCGCCCACTGTTTACTTGACCAGCACTTGATCCACTAGTATCAGTCTCTCACGCGGCTGAAAATTTTTCCCGCCTTTTGCCATCCATATTTGAAAAGCTAAAAACTTTTACAGAAACCTACTGAACTTTCAAAAAGGTAACGTATCCCAGAATAAACTGTAAATACAATACAAAATTAGCCTATAGGAAAAGTATAAAGTAGGCTTTGTTACATGAAGAACATAAATCGTATAGAAAAAAAATGAAATTCTTAGTTTTAAACGTGACCAGTTAATTTATCATCTGTGCACTTGCAGTCTTGCAAAGAATATAAGCGTACTAGATTTAAGATTCACTCCAGTCTAGCATGACGACGTGATGTTAAAACTCCTCCAATATTCTTTTCAGGAAATATGTTTGATAGGAGTAGTAGTTGAAGACTCAAAGGGGCACAATTATGCTTTAGTAGTGAAAATTTATTTTATTTTAATTCATTAATGAGCTGTTACACAATCGAATTATCCTGATAATAGAACATATATTATTGCCATTAGTTTAATCCCTGAAGCAAATTAGTGCCATACACAATTCATCATAGCAAAGCAACCATTTTCGAGGACCACTTCCGGTCATGTGGTGTCGAGACATAGATTGCCATCATGCTACAAACATGCAATATTTAAATATTACCCAACCATGAATACTCCTATGGATAAGTTGATGAGCAAGGGCACAGCTAAGGGAGACTGAGAAAAGAAATTGCTCTATATAGATGGGAAATATATTGCATGGAAAAAAACAATATTTTGTTAGAGTTTGTAATGCTTTAAAATAATAATGAATCGCGAAAAATCACTCCCTAACTCAAGGAAGATGGAAATCTTTCCTATTTTTCGGGTCTCACTGAAATCCTGATTGTGTAAACGGTACTGAACGGTTAATTTAATATCCGAACCATCGTGGAAAAGCCTTGAATCTGATTTGTTTTCGACTAATCAAAGACCTTGACTCAAAGTGGTGTTTGACGTTTTCTGCAGTTTTTCAAATTTCGTTCTTTATTTTTAACTATTTATAGTGAGGAGTAAGAATTGGCGACAAGAAAAATGACACAAGCTGGTGCACGATTTAGTCGACAACCAGGTCAGTAGAAACACACCTATCCATCCATCTATCCATCCATCCATCCATCCATCCATCCATCCATCCATCCATCCATCCATCCATCCATCCATCCATCCATCCATCCATCCATCCATCCATCCATCCACCCATCTATCTATCTATCTATATATGTATATATATATAGTACGACGAATGGACAAACTTGAATTATTCTATTTAAAATTTTAATCAATATATATAGATTAATGTCTTATATTAATATATATAGTGATTAATATCTAATATAATATATATAGTGATTAGTATCTTATATATATATATATATATATATATATATATATATATATCTTATCCGCAGACACCAGTGGCATTGCTAGGGTTAATTCATTGGGGGAGGGAAAAATTGTGGCATACCCTGAGGTTCTGCAGATTTTTAATGATGAAAATTATCCAGTGCGCATTTCAACACAAAAGGCGTTGATCAAAGTGGCAATTTACGAAATTTATGCTATAAAATGGAGGGCCAGCGACCCGCCGAAATTTACGTTTGGAGGGACATGGCTCCCTTGTCCCCCACCTCGATGCCTATGCCAGACACATTTATGCACACACACACGTGTACACTCATTCATATACACACCATCTACGTATAGGGAACTCACACACAAATAGAAATGCGCGCGCACACTCAAGACCACGCTCACGCACTCACAGCTACATATCTTGAATTAATATATAACCTCTTCCCCCACTGACTTTTTCTCATCCTAGCACATGTTTTGATGGTGGACGTAACCAAGCCGTTCAACCATGATGTATTGGTCAACGTTTGTGAAAGTCTGGTAGAATTTTTTGCTCTGGTTACCCATATCAACGGACCATGCCGAGTGCCGTTTTTTGGTTTGACAGCCTTTGGAAAATATCCAGAGGTAAATTTCATCTAAATATTTTTCATGGGTAATGTTTTGAAGTAAACCTGTACAATTTCTTCTCTAGACCAGATGTTACAATTGCCGATCAACCGTCATAAAAGAGGCAACAATTTAAGAGATGTACCATAAAATCAGTAAATGTCATTTCTGCGTTCTTGCTCATCTAAATGGCATGAATACTCCTTCTGCTATCAATGCTCTCGTAATAGTCACCCACTCTTTCAATTCCATGATACCCCTTTAACCTTTTCCTTTTAACAAGGTTACCACGTTCTATAAAATCTTTGAAACTACTTGAATTTGAAAATAAAAAAAACCCGCCTGGAAACTCCTTTAAAGTTAACAGAAGTTCTTGAAAGTTCTTCAATTTTATGCCTGCACAATCACCAATAATTTGACATTCCTAAAACTGCAGATTTTCAAAAACGGATGTACATGCGTCGATAAGAAGGCGATGTAGTGTTTGCACGTTTTAGTTATTCAGTCGATATTTGTACTGAAATTGTCGGGGTTAATCTTGTTTGCCATTTCAATAAGGGAAATATGCACTATTTTCAAGAAATATCAGCTGTAGGTTCTTGAATTCACTCCAAGAAAAGTCCTTAAATTTCGTTTTCATTTTACTATAGAAAGCTGGTTTAAAGCACTGATGATTACATCTATTTAATCAAAACAGTTTTGTTGAGCCTAAATTATTATTTTGGAGTAAATTGCAGACATCTGTCCTGTCTACCTCGCCAAATTCAACCCTTACGACATACTGGATGACATGAACAAGCTTTTTTGAATGCTTTTGTTCCTGTAGACAATTTTTCCACTTCAACCTGTTAAAGGCAACTTTTCCCGACTTCACTCAGTGATGACGGAATTCAAACGATCAACAATGGATGCCATTGTGCCAGAATTTGAACCAGGTACAGGTCGAGAAAGGAATGATGTATTTGTTTGATTTTTTTTTTCATTTTTTTCAAGACAAAACAAAAATTGTCAAGCTAATTGAAAACTTAGAGCACGAGGATCAACGTTTCAAATTGAAAGTATTCAAATGTTATAAGTTCTAAAATTGTATGAGTTTGTAATATTTAAATAGCTTGACTCCTTATCTAATTTGTAATAACTGATGACACGATTTACAATCAGAACTTTGGGAAATCCTTGATGCCAATACAAAAAGAATACAAATAAAAGAAGTTTTCACATAAGAGAATTCAATTCTTTTCTGAAATTTCTAACTAGCTTATGTTTGTATGTTTGTTCTTCTTCTCAAACTTCATAAACATATTGTTGTTGTTGTTGTTGTTGTTGTTTTTGTTCTTCTTTTTCATCCTTTTTTCCTCTTGTTTTCTCACTTTTTCTTCTTCTTCGTCTTCTTCTTCTTCTTCTTCTAGATCTTCTCCTTCTTCTCTCCTTTGTTTTCTTCTTTTCCTTGAATTTTTTTCCTTATTTGATTTACTTTTGGCAATCAAGTTGCTTATGACTGTTATGAGCAATAGTTATTTTATATCAATCAAGTTAAATGAGACGTAGTGAATATTTAAGTAATCAATTGATTTAATCATATTTAATAATTTAATTAACTCAATGTCATCAACTAAATTAATAAGTTCAATTTAATTCAACCCAATTTGTGCAGCATCCTTCATCCACAGTTTTAAAGAAGTTATGTCACAGTATCAAAGACAACAACAAACGTTCAGGCAGGTCAGATAAATGATTTTAACCTTGTCTTGATATAAAATGTCAAGTTGTAGATCAATCACCGAGAATTATGCGGAAAAACGAGGTAAAGCCAAGTCTTTTTAACGATCATTCAAGTGTCTGTATTCCGGTTCAAAAACTCTTTAAAATGTACCACACTTTTCCTAGGTGAGTCATTCTCCTTGCCAACTGGAAATTTCTATACTGTCATGCCAACCAGCATATTTTATTAGTGAGCAAATTAGTAAGTTAGCAGAAACACTGGATTTGGATAGCCTGAAGGTAAGAGATTTGGAGTTTTACGACCAGTTTAAATTGTTTGGTTGCGTTATATGACTCTAATCTTTATGCAACATTTCAGAAAATTCAGGTTCTAAATGTACCTGTTGCAAATGACCAAAACGAAATGAATAGCCAAAGTCCACCTTCAGGTAATAGAATCGATGATTGTTATTCATAGAAAAATAATAATAATATTTGATAGGGTACCTATATCACCCGTAAAGGTGTTATTCAATAGGGTCCTAAAAATAATAAACAATACAAAAGCAAACTAAAGAACAGAATAAAAATAGATTTATATGTACAAGATTGAAGAAATAGATTTAAGTTTGTACTTAAAAGATGAGAGAGAATCCGAATTTCTGAATGATATTCTTGTCCATGACCACAAACTAGTAACGAGGATTATGTTTTTTAACAACAATAACAAGGGGTTTTACCATGGCTATGACTATATGAATAGGACAGTTGCTGTGATCATGATTATTTCTATTGAACATAACAATGACTATTACGGTAACCAACATTGTTAATATGATCACGACCATGACCAACTCCATGGTTCTCAACTTGACTACCCAAGACTATAAATAATAGTATGATCGTAAGAATGAACAACTTGTTTACAGCTGTAAATCTGAAAATGTTAGGTTGCGGCCCTAATACGATCTTGTCAAGAATTGTGTTTCACCACAACACTGGTGTTACCGCATTGCTTAAGCCGCAATGCTGTAAGTAATTACTCGTTAACAAGGCCGAGAAGTGTATATAGAGGTGAGCATCGTCGTTTCGTCAACGCTCTTTCTGCATACGTTTGACAGTCGTGAACCACCGTTGTTGCTTAGTCATTATTGCAAAATATAATTCAAATAGTGAGGAACAATGCAGTAAGCCGTTCATCAATTTTGTCCATCCATGGTAGCAATGTTTTTACAACATTAACTGGACAACACAGCTGTATTAAATGCTGATACTTTTACCCATGTACTGTTGTACACATTATACACCTCCATAATAGTATTTAATTTTATCCAACTCTAGACAATGGATCTGATCATTCAGGCAACTCCTTGCTGTCTGGTATCGTTGACATCCTTCCAGTCGAAAATGGTAGAGTTGATGATATCTAATTCTGTTCGTCTTTTATGATTTTTCATTTGTTATTTTTGATTCTCTGCTGTTTTTTGGCTCGTCTTTTCTTGTTCCCCTTTCTTTTAACTTTTTTGATTTATTTTTTCTGCTGCTATGTTTTGGCTTGCCCTTTTTTGCCACATCTTACAGTTGTTTACTAATTTTTTGGGCTGTTTCAGTTTTGTTGGGTTTTCTTTTTTTTATCATTTATCTCTTTGGTTTTTCATATTAATTCGGCATGTTATATTTTGCACGTTTGAAAAATCTTAAAGGATGACAGAACTCTTTTTTAATTTCTTAGACGTTCTTTGTTTCACGAATTTTCTTAAAACCTGGTTAAAAGATTGTGAGGAGGATCGAGAAAGAATCCACATAATCATGCCATCAAAACTAAATAACTCGCCAGGTCGGCAATTAAAAATATCAGTAATGTGTCTAATAATATCATGAATGATATATATAATGTTAACTGTCATGGTATTTAATGTAAATTTATTCTAGAGTTAATTGAAGTAGATTCCACGGAAAGCAATGCCCAAGTTGTACTCAAATGCGATCTGCACGAGGCTCTGATCGACCCGTCAAGTCTTTTGCGTTCCGAATACTTTGTAAGTGTCAGATATGTTTCTAATTGACAACTGAATCAAAGGTATATTCAGACATGCATTGTTAATCTGTACAGAGAGTTTGATTGCTGTGAACGAAGGGCTGGATTGGCACAGTCAAGATCTAAATCTTCGAGTCCGAAAACCATGTAAGTTATCTTAGCAAGGATTAGCCAAGTAATGAGAACCCGCCACGAAGCAAGACCACGAAAGAAAACGTTGAAATTCAGTTTGTAAATAACTTGGGCCAAAACTGCAAGATAAAAAAAGCATTTGATCTTTGATTGTCATCTACTCGTTATGCTTATACGCAGTGCTAAAATCCTTCTTAAAACATTCGTTAAAGAACTTGACAGGTGGCTTCGCTTTTTCCAAGACTTATTCTCAATCAAACAAGACAGTGAATGCTTCTCATTGCAACGACAAAGTTCTCAGACTAAAGGCATTTTGTTTGGTGAAAACGCAGGGTATCTGTGAGTCTGTGGTAAGTAAATTAGGTCATAGTTCGTCAGCAAATCTTCAGATGTAGTTCCCAGTAGTGAACCGAAAGATTACCTGACAAAAATTTCCAGATCGATTTCATAGAAATACAATTTCATTATTATAAATATAGTAAATATTTTTGGTTGTACACTTTTGCTGAATGTTCTGTTTTTTGGGGTTTTTTCCAAGAAATAGTGATTGAGTTCTAGTGACTAAACTGAGAAAATGTAACTTCTTTATTAAGATTGAGATGTTCCTATAGATGTTAACCCATATTTGACCCATAAAAAAAAAGCAAATGGATTTAAATAATCAGTCCATCTTGATTTTACGTGGACATTTCGTTCTCTTAAGCACATTGTTATACAAAGTTATATAAATCCTTAAGTTTCTGGAAGAAAAATAACATGGTAGTTCACCTGTTACCATTGATCTCACGTTTGCCCACCAAGGTTTACGCACAGGTCAAAGTACATTCTCAATGGTAACTTCACAATTAACCTACACTGCTGAAGTCGACTGAAAAATGTTGACTAGAGCGGGATTTGAACTCGCACCTTCGGGATACCGGTCCGCCGCTCTACCTGTTGAGCTATCGAGTCCACAGGGATTCGAGGCGAGTTTTTATCCAATTTAAGTGCACGAAATATTCTCGCGACAACACAACAGTGTTTCAATTCTATTTCAGAATGATTCTGAAATAGAATTGAAACACTGCACATCCATCCTCATGGATAGCGTTAAGTTGTCGCGAGAATATTTCGTGCACTTAAACTGGATAAAAACTCGCCTCCAATCCCTGTGGACTAAATAGCTCAACAGGTAGAGTGGCGGACCGGTGTCCCGAAGGTGCGAGTTCAAATCCCGCTCGAGTCAACATTTTTCAGTTGACTTCAGCAGTGTAGGTTAATTGTGAAGTTTTCGTTTCATAATACCCTGAGGATAATTCTGAAATATTCTCTTAGGATTAAGTATTTTTACATAATTGTCACGTATGAACTTTTTTATTTGCATTCCGTCACTTTTTTATCATGCAAATTATTACAGTTTCATTAAGATATCTAAAGTACCAAGTCAACGTATTAACATAAGTTTCTTTCCTTTATGTTCTTCTCAACTGTGTTTTGGTCGTTTTGCCAATGGAAGGTTTATGGAATGGTAAGTATAGATTTCTGAATTTTTGCTTTAAAACATCCACACCAAACTAAGGCTTATACCCTAGTTTTTTTTCCAAACAGTTGAGAATTCTCAACAATTCTCAACTGTTTAAATCTCAAAGCCTTAAATCATTTTCCATTGATTATTTTTCGAAAAACTTTCGTTCATTAAGACCCCTTTCAAAGGATATTTAAAATTAAGTTAGTACGAAATGGTTCCTGTAAAATTCCAACAAACTTGGACCAAAACCCATAGTTCGATCAGATAATATTTACGCCGGTTAAAGAAGTGTTATATTTCGCATTACTTTCCTTCAGCCAGTATATGTTCGTCCAACTTGCTGTTGGAAGCTCGACTGGGAAGAGCTGGAATCAAACCAACAAGATTTTAATGCACTCTGTAAGGTTTTACACGAAAAGGTAACAACAAATCATTCTATTTTAATAGTTTCTGGTTGAGAAATGTCATGTCGTCTCGTGTTCTAACACCCCATCTCATCTCATCTCATCTCGTCCCATTTCATTTCATCCCGTCCCATCCGATCCCTTCCTATTCCAACTCATCTCGTCTCGTTTGAAGCTAATTTATCTCATTTCACCTCGCTTTTATCTTATTTAATCCCATACCATCTCATCTCATCTCATCTCATCTCATCTCATCTCATCTCATCTCATCTCATCTCATCTTCTGCTAAAAGTAATGATAACTTTAATTATGCATCTTAAGTAAAAAAATACAATGAATTTACACTATAAAATATAAAATATAAATATATGCAATATGTTTATCCATTCTATTCCATCCCTTCTCATCTTATGCATGGTCGTTCTATTTCTTCTTTGTTTTCATCGCAGGATTCATCGCTGATAGTAAAATCTGATCCGGAAGAGACTTCCCAAACTGTCCCACGTCCATTCTATCTGATCATGCCTTCATCGAACTCTACGTTACTGATGAAGTCTATAGCAGTTGAAGAACTTATTCTTCCGTCAGATTTCCCTTCCCTTGCAGAGAAAACATCTCAAGAATCGACGGAAATCATCCAAAGTAGTTTAGATCTGGTACGCGTGGGAGAAATGTAACAGCCATTATGTAGTCTTCAAAACTCCACTCCTATATAAAATCATCAATCTGTAGAGTCTCTTATACAAATTTTTCCATTTTTATCTAGTCGGCTCTGTTCAGTTCATTGAACTGAAGAGTTTCTTCGTCCTTTCTTTAGTTACCTACCCAAAACGTTTACAACCCGTTTTTCTTTAAGTCGAACCTTTTCAGGTTCTTCATATCAAAAACTCTCAAAAACAACCCATTGTCGAGAGGTAACAAGAGAAGATTCCAAGCGCCTCAGGTACGAACGAAAGTTGTACTTCTGATATCATAAGATTTTATGTAAAACGACATGTAGGTGAAACAAATGTAAAGTCTCGATTTCAAATTAAACGGCTTTTCTTTATTTTTTAGAAGACTCAAGAACCCTCAGAAACGTTTGCGAGATCTTCTGCAGGTCGAGGTCGTGGGCAAAGTGTGGGTCGGCACTCAGTCAAAAAGATGGCATTTCAATCACCTCGTGGTGGAACCACCTCATTGAGTGGAATCGCAAGAGGGAGAACTGAATCGAATCCAAGACGAGGCAAAACGTTACCAGCGGTGGCGGTGTTGGAACCAAACCCTATATTTTAGGAATAGTGCTATATCTCAGGGGATCCCAATTGATTTGTCGAGATCCCATCTTCAAGTCATAAAGAAAGCGGTCTTACATAATAAGAAAGAGTGACTTACTGTGTTAAAAGTGTACAATGTGTTAACTAACAGAGATCACTAACTATGAACCTGTCCTTGTCAACATAAGGTTTGGCTGTAGATTGTCGCATGTGGACAAATTGTTGTACTTTCTAGCTCAGGTGAACATTTCTGTCACGGAAAATCTTTGCTCTTGTGCGAGAGCTATATGAAGATCGAGAGATGGGCAGATCAAAGACGTTGGAAGCCCCTGATTTAATATAGCACTTAAAATCTACTCAGTCATCTGGATGTTTTTACCTGATCAACGTGTCATGAAATTCCGGGACAATGAGCTGCGGCTCGGAATCTGGCTTTTTTTTTCCGATCACTTTCGAATTTACTTCAGGTTTGATGGTCTGAGAAAACTCAATCGTGCGTGTTTTTTTTTTCCAAATTGCACTCGATGTCATGCGAATACCAAAACGTGCTTGAGGAAATAACCTTATTTCCTTAGTATTCGAAAGCATTCTTCGCCTAACAGGTGGCTCAAGGTGACGCATGGCGTCATAAACAGCTTCACAACTCGTCAAAAAAAACCATTGCCTGAAAGTTTCATCATTAACCAATCAACATGACCATAAAGGCTTAAGAACACTTGTGTCACTTGGCAACATTTGGACCTTCGAGTGAACATCTTGGTTATCTCTCATACCAATCACGAAGAATCCTTAGTAGCACTGAAAAGAAGCTTAAACATCCGTGGGATTGCGGATGTCTTTTAACAAACGATGCGTAACATTGGGAAGGATTTTCATTTTTATCGTGGACACCAATCTTAGAAAAATTACAAAGTACGTTGCAATGAAAGCCAAACGAGTTTCCAACAAATACAGAGATTATTCGCCACTTTGAAGTTCATGAATCTACGTCCTGCTTAAAGATGTTGCTGTTTCGCAGTGATATTCAAAGGATAGTTACGCTTCTCCTGCAACGCTTTCCGAAGGACGGACAAGCAAAGTTGCATCGTTTGAAGGGGTACACGCTTTTCAATTTTGTTTATGAAACAATTCCTATTGTATTGATCGGAAGCTTCATGCGCGTTACAAAGCGGGAAAATATCGTGTTTTTGAACCATGAGAGGCCCGACTGGTTTGCAATTATTGTGGTGTGTAACAGATATCCTAACGAGAAAGAGATTTTGGTGCCTATCTCATCTTTCTTTAGGTTCATTCCTGTAGCATAACTTAAAATTTTTATATGGGGGCAAATTTTCTGCATTTCGACGAATGTGCGTGTCTAAAGGGGCGTTCCTGAATGGAACTTGTCTACATGGTGAAATGGGCGTATCCATATCGGGTGCGTTTTAGTGGGCGTGACAAAATAGGTATGTCCAAAAGGGTGTGTTCACAATAGCATGCCTGGTCATATCCCAATTGTCATACCCTGTGCCTTCTTATTTCCTCTTTCTAACCTCTTTCTAAATGCCTTGTGAGAACTCACGACGATGTGAAATTTTTATTAGGATAGCAATCAAAACTAACTCACAACTCTTTAGTTTACTGTTAGGATTAGCATTAACAATCTGCTTGCTTTCTTCTATTTCATGGCTGCTGTTAAATTCACCAAAACTATGACCATAAACAACATAAACTTTGAATAAATAAACTAGCCTCGTCATTCAACTCACACTCAGTCTATGTCAGACTAGCACATTTGTGTATTTGACTTTCGTGATATGATATGATATGATATTTTAATAGATTTCTCCCTAGAAGGGCTTTTCAGAAACTATTTACAAGATCATAAAAAAATGAAAATATATTTACACGTAAAATTTACAAAAATTAAGTATTAAAGTTAACCAACACAATATACAAGGTTTTGTGATTAATTTAACTATGAGGCCTTAAATATTTTCTTCGGATATCAAACGTTCTTTAAGAGCTGTCTTAAACGTTTTAAGCGACACGCTATATTTAATGTCCGTATCTAGATTGTTCCATATTTAACAGCCCTATAAGCAAATGACCGTTGGCCAGTTGCTGATTTAAAAAAGGGTATTTGCAAAGAGTCATATTTGCGAGTTCTACGATTATGGGCGGAAGATCGTTTTCTTAATTTGTCACAGAGGTAGTCAGGTGCAAGATTATTTATACATTTGTACGTCATGACCGCATCTCCAAAATATAGCAGCTGTTCCACTGATAGCCAGTTGAGTTCACGTAGGAGTGGACTGACGTGATCATATTTCGTGGATTTTGTGACAATCTTGCATGCGAAGTTCTGGATGGATTGAACTTTCTTTATATTTGAAGATGTATTCGACCATACTGTGGAGCAATAAAGCATCTTGCTATTTACTAAAGATGTAATAATGTCTGATAGAGTTTTTGTATCAAAGCTATTTTTGACGCGATTAATCTGGCATAGTTTGTTCATGCATGATGATACAAGTTGCGAGGTATGGCTGTTATATTTTAGGTGACTATCTAGTAGAACACCTAAATCTTTAGCAGAATTTGCTGGTTTCAAAGACTTTCCCAGAAATGGGACAGATATGTCTTCAGGTAGACTGCTCATCATCTGTCTGCTTCCAATTATAAGATATTTTGTTTTGTCTGGATTAATTAGAACGTGGTTTTTACAGCACCAAGTTGCGACTCTATGTAGGTCTTGTTCCAATTTTTGTATTGATGTCTCCATTTTGCACAAGGGGAAAGACAGGAAAACCTTTGAGTCATCGAGGTACGATTCAAGATTACAGTGTTGAGATACGCAGGGCAGGTCATTCAAATAGACGCAAAAAAGTAGTGGTGAAAGTATTGCGCCTTGACGTACTCCACGGGTAATTGGTAGTGGGTCTGACAGGGTGGAATTGATTCGGGTCGACTGAAAGCGACCTGATAAGTAACTTTTAAACCAGGCCACTGTTCCTGGGGAAGCTCCTGCGTTAGACAGTTTATTTAATAAACTACTATGATTTATACTATTAAAAGCTTTCGAGAAATCTAGCAGAATTAAGGCGGTGAGTTTCTTCCTCTCCATAGCCTCTAGAATCATATCTGTGAGAACAATGTTCAGGGTCTCGGTGGAATGAAGTTTTTTATTTCTACTTTGATGGCGAGAGAGTATATTTTTATTCATAAGATAAGCACTGAATTGTTCAAGTACAAGCTTTTCACAAACTTTGGAAGCTTCGGCAAGAAGAGATATGGGGCGGTTGTTTGACGCTATTTCATGGTCTCTTTCATCAGATCTAATCAAGCAGATTTCAGATTTCAGAAAGTCTCATATACTGACCTGTTCAATAACACTTTGTGTTGAAGTATATAATAAAAAAAACTCTTTGTTTCAGTTCCCTTAATTTGGGTTTATCTTTGCCCTAGAAATCTTTAGTTAATGGTCAAATATAGTCCATTGAAATCAACGTAGTTTTGTCTGCACAGTAAATGAAAGAGTTACTCTCTAACATACCTCTGATAAACAAGAAGCCTGCATCAAACTTCTTCCCTAGTTTTACCACCAAGAACTTGTGCAAATGCTACGAGAAAATTACTACCGGGGATGTATACCAAGATAATTTTACCCGAGGCAAGAGATCCGTACATTACAAAATGGATAACCCATGCGGACTTCGAACTTCGTGCCACGTTGTGCCTGTATTATGGTTAATCTCGTGGGGTAATTTCATGGGAAAATGAACGTTCCTTTTGGCTTACGTCTGGCCGTATCTATTGTAATGCCACTGTTGATCGTGAACTACGGATACAAGAAGAAATCTTTGAGTTTAAGCGGTGCTTTTTCATCGCTTGTAGTTGGATTCCTTCTCACGTTTTCGAATCTCTGCTTCTTCTCTTCGTTGTTAGCGTTCTTCGTGTTGGCGTCATGTGTTACTAAACTTAAGGCTGACTTAAAACGGAAAATTGAAGATGACTTCAAGGAAGGTGGGTTGTAATTGTAACGTATCTAACCATCTCAGGAAGACAATCTTCTCCTAATGGAATGCCTCACGTAAACGAGTGGTCGAAATTTGTACTTTGTATGGTGTCTCGTTCGACAAAGTTAAATCCGCTGTTATGTTTTAAATACTTCCAGAAAATGATATAAAGACCAGCGAGAAAAACAATCATAGGAAATTAAGGTTAAGTTAAAGCCAAGCACGTCTCGTAGCAGCGTGTATTACCGTATACGCTTAAGTGACCGCAATTTGTATAAACAAACCTGTATCAGAGTTGTCACAAAGCAGTTCCAGCTTATTGTTTGAGCCGATGTCAACATGTGTTCGCGTTGCTTGCTTCCATTCGGCGACAAATCTGAAGAGGGTTCCTTGAGATCTGTAGAATTGGTTGACGACTGCGTTGGATGTGTTTGGTGTACCTACAAGTCTCGTCCTTCTACTTGTCTCTTTAACGTTACAAGTTGCCATGACGAGCTTGTAGCAATTTCATGAAATAACAAATGGGCGTTGTTCCAACTGGTTCACCGCTTAAGTAGCTGTGAGGTTTTACTTCTGCAATTGGAAACATTTAGAAATTTAGCTCAGGTCAAATGTGCTGCATAAAGAGGGAATCATTGAGAAGGAATGGGTTTTTGCAGGATGTTTTACCAATCCACAGCCACCTGGTGAATTTTTACAAGCAGTTGGTCATTGGTGTTCCCAGAAACATGTGGTGAGCCCTTGTGGTAGCATTATTGTAACTGATATAATAAATCCAGTCATTACAAAATACCAGACTTTATCCAGAAACAAACAAGCCAACCATTTTAGCTGGTAGTTGCACCAGGGGTTCAAGTGTGACAGGTTATGTTGATGGGTTGACTTCTATAAAGGAACTGGTCAAGATTTTCCTTGACATATCATATTTTGACATTTTGCCTCCATAATTTAGGTATTTTTAACATAAATGTGTTCCATGCAATCTCTGGGGTTCATGGGCAAACATTGCATTCAAGGTATTATTAAGGTTACAATATGAATTCATTTCTTGATATATATAAACATTTGAAATGCAACTTGCATTCACATTAGATCAGCCAGAAAAGAAAAACAAGACATCCTAATAGTTTGCAGTCACATTCTGATCAAAATTTTAGTTTGAAAATTCATTCAAGTAATAAATTTTTAGCGTTGACACTTCACACATTTCTTGTCATTGGCTTATCAAGTAGAGTTTAGATGTAATATTTGTTTATTGACCTGTCAAATCTAACCTGACACACTAGAGCTGTATGTATGTGAGAGGTGAAGGCTGGACTGCAAGAGCTTTGACATTTTTCAAGACAAGGAAATCAGAGACTGAGGGTTATTTTTTGTGAAGTTTAGGTCATGGTTCCAGCTATTTCCACATCAAAACTAAATTTGCATTTAATCAATATTTTTTGCATCTTTATCTGTTGTTTGGTTCAAAAGAATCACATGTCCATGCAAACACAATTTGACAGCTATAAACTATGCCCTAAAACATTTGTACTGCCAATTTTGTTTGATTCTTTCACTGCTGCTGATTAATTAATTATCCAAAATAACTGAAGCCTTTCTCTGTTTATTGCACTGCTGGTTAAACACTTTTTTAGGTACTGATCAAATGATTGTTGTAAGTCCTAGCATTGAATACAGTATTTGTGATGAGGTGTTAAAGAGTATTAAACTAATTATAGTCAAAACCTGTCCTTTAAAGGCATTTGAAAAGATGGCACACCTTTAACTATGGTAACCACTGTAAAAGCTTCACTAGTGTGCAATCATTGCCATCTTTGCAATCAGTCTACAGTCAGAAAATTTTCTCTTCCCGATAACTGGATGATTATTCTGAAATGCAATTGAAGTGGATAGGACAATTTATGAATGTTGGGTTGTGATATTCACGAGGGCTGGCAAATTAGAGAGTATACCTCTATGACAAAGTAGACATCTTTTCCCTGAGATTATGGATATGCCATCCATACAAGTGTGAAACTTGCAGAACTGACTTCACATACCCTACATCTAAAAGCTCCTAAACAATGCATGACCATTCACTGTCTTGGCTTCGTCTGTTTATCTTATTCTTTTGTTTTTCTTCTTTCTCTTCCTTCCTTCCTTCCTTCCTTCCTTCCTTCCTTCCTTCCTTCCTTCCTTCCTTCCATCCTTCCTTCCTTCCATCCTTCCTTCCATCCTTCCTTCCTTCCATCCTTCCTTCCTTCCTTCCTTCCTTCCTTCCTTCCTTCCTTCCTTCCATCCTTCCTTCCTTCCATCCTTCCTTCCTTCCATCCTTCCTTCCTCCCTCCCTTCCTTCCTTCCTTCCTTCCTTCCTTCCTTCCTTCCTTGTTTTTCCTTGTTCCATTGTTGTCCTTTTTTGTTTTTCATGATTTTTCTTTCTCGTCTACTTCCTTTTCTCCCTTCTTCCTTTCCTTTTTTTCCCTTTCTCTTCTTACTTTCATTCTCCTTTTTTTCTATCTTTCTCTTGTTTCTTTCTGTTGTTCCCTGTAGTTCTTTCCTTTTTTCCCTCGCTTATTCTTTCTCCTTTCTTGTGGCTCCATTTATAACCCTTACAGTTCATAACCATCCTTTCTTCAAACCCTATAACCTCAAACTAAATACCTTCCTTTTTAATTTTTCCTCGTGACCACTAGGAGGCCAACGCAACTGGATCCAAGTGATCTGCAATGGTGGTGTTGCCGCTGTCGCATCCGTGTTTTATCTCATAGAGGTTGGCTCTGGTGAACGAGCCGTAGACTTTGCACACGACTTCAACGCTTCGGTATTTTCAATGGCTTTACTCGGTTCACTGGCGTGTAGCAGTGGAGATACTTGGGCTTCGGAAATTGGTTCTGTGTTTTCCAATCAGCCTCGCTTGGTGACGACGTGGAGGAAAGTACCAGTAGGTACCAATGGAGGGGTGACCCTGATTGGTACTCTGGCCAGCGTACTAGGTGGAGGTGTTGTAGGAATCGCATACTATGTGACCATATCAGTGATCATGACTTACGTGATGAACGGTAATTTTCCGCCTCAGTGGCCAATAGTGGTAACCGGGTTCCTCGGGGGTTTTTTGGGATCTCTCATTGACTCGTTTATAGGTGCGCAGTGGCAGTACTCCGGTTACTGTGAGGTTAAGAGGAAAGTAGTTCATGAACCGTCAACTACTTCCAAGCATATTTGCGGAAAAGCAATGTTAAGTAATCATGGTGTGAACTTTGTTTCCTCGTTGGCGACAGCCGTTGTAATGCCTGTCATAGCTTATGCTTTGTGGGAATATATCTAAAGTAGATATCTGAGTAAGTAAATATCTAGCGAATACTTTGTGGTAACACCAATAGTTACACCCTATACAATTATTAGTTGCTAAGCTTTTGGTCTACTGGTTCAGACCTTCATTGAAGCAAGATGCCGAGATGACCGGTACACTCAAAAACGTTGTTTTTGTCTTTTGTCAGCGTTTTTCCTGCTTGCAAGAAGCCCAACATCTTCCAGTTAAATCTCATATAGAATTTTGCTGTATACCGGGTTCTTGATCCGGCATATCCGTTGAACTTGTATGTATGCCAATTTACTGGAAATCCAATCTTACTTTAAGCCCACGATTATTACCCCAAATCCGTCTTCCTCTTTCAGTTCTTCCGGGAGCATGAAAATGTTCTGTGTTCGTACTTGAGAAAAAAAAAAAACTCCGAAGAAGGGCAGTCCAGCGGACGATCTGACGGTCAGAAATTCCGTAGGCGAATGACGTTTAAGGGCTGATTTTCTCTTGGTGTAAAAAGTCACGCTGTTGACAATTCCATTCTGAAAAAGTTGACCTGGAGTCAACTTTTCCGCTAGGCATTTTGCGTCAGTCAGTATTAGCCAATCACCTCAAAGAATGACATCGCTCGCATGAGAAATATGAAAAGTAAAGAGGAGAGAGACAGCTGGCACTGATATAACCACTGAATAATTAACTCCGCGTGGTCTTTTTTTTGTCCGCAGTTTGTTTGTTTTTTTTCGCTACCACTTTTTTCTCCTTACGAGCACCTTCGTTTCATGAGTTTTGCGTTGCACTCGACTTCTCAAAGCTGTTTGAGTCACTTACCAAAGTCGTCAAATGTACTGTTATTTCTAGCATTCACGTCAGAGCTTGAACATTTGTCTAAGATGCTGGCCAAGGAGATGGTCGCGGTTAGAAATATGAGGACTTAAACGTTGAGAGTACCGTCGCAGCACGATACATCGATGACTTAGGACGGGAGCAGAAAGTGATAATTTAAGTAAACGATCTGAATGTTACACAAAAATGTTCTGCTTGTGGACCTTGGTTGGATGAAGGATGGTCTGTGGAGGTTCGTAAAGCTTGTTTATGCAGAAAACCCATTTCGGAGCCCAAAAGGGTAACGACACCCGCAACCTACTGATGACCGGTAATACGCTCTAACCATTAAGCTACCGAGACTCAGATGGAGAGTGAAGGCTACAAATGTGTACATCCTTTAACCTGATGACCCGTGAGACACAATAATCATTGAGCTACCTACACTCAGATGGAGAGTGAAGGTTACAAAGGTGTACAATTTGCGACCTTTTGATGAACAGTGAAACACTCTGACCACTTAGCTATCGAGACTTGGACGGCGAGCTCTGGTACGAGTGTGACATATTTGCTGCCTATGCGGCAGCCTCGATATTTTGATCGTGATGTCGGATAAAAATGTTGCATCCAGTAGGCTTGGACCGGCCATTGTGCCATCTCACCACCGAACAATGACGAACTGTTGTTCCACGGTACGATGGCGCAATGACCAGTCCCAGCCTGACATGCAAACTGCATGTGGGAGAGCTTTGTGATGTCATGTGACGATATGTGGACGTTCGTCAAGCTCATACCTCGGAAAAACGATTTCTTAATCCCAGACGGGGATCGAACCCGCAACTTCTTGACGACCGGTGAGACGCTCTAATCATAGAGCTACCAAGACTCAGATGGTGAGCTAAGGTGAAGTTCGACATATGTGCTACCTAAACGGAAGCCAATATATGTTGATAATGATATTGATGAGATATATTGTGGAAGTGTGGGAGTTTAGAAATATCTGAAGATGACAGATGAACGTTCGTCAAGCTCACACCTCAGAGAAAACGATTTCGGAATCCCAGATGGGGCTTGAACCCGCAACCTTTTAATGACCGGTAAGACGCTCTAACCACTGAGCTACAGAGACGCAGCGAGTTAAGGTGTTTGTTCGACATATGTGTTGCCTGTCGGTAAATCGTGACAGTTTTTCTCGCAATATCAGTATTTATAGTTTGGAACGATGCATTTAAATACTGATTATTATATGTGAATCAACAAAGATAGGAAGTAGTCTACAGTTCAGTAATGCTGACTAAAAACGATAATTCGTGACAAAGTAACGAGAAGAAATAATGCTGAAACTAATAGAAGTAGTATTTGTAACTCTATTTAATTGCGGTTATCTCTTCAAGCAGATGTTGTTATTCACAAGCCTATTCTTGTATCCATTACTTTACAAATGATGGGAGTAAAAATAACGTACAACTTTATCCATTGTCATTGCAGTGGCGTAGCGAGGGGAAGACAGGTAGGGACATATTCCTGGACGCGGTTATCGGGTAGCACCAAATTTTGGCCGGGGAAAAATGGTACCGTAATAAAATGTACGTTACCACGAACGCGCAGAATGTGGACTGATCGGCTCATAATCCTTCAAACATTCTAAACGATTCAGTTGCTCGGCCAGAAACACGTAAAGTGTGCAGTTTTGTTTCTTACATTCTCGAAATTTTGGGGGGCGGGCTTCCCTACCTTAAACTCCGTGAGGATGGAGGCCGGAGAGGCGCCAGCGTAGACCTTATCTCCGGGCGCCAGAAACTCGCAAAGCCACTGTCACAGTGTGAAAAATAGCTATTTTGCAAAATATATGGATTACTTTATTATTGATTCTGGAAACCTATTCCAGGCCTGAACGTCCGAGTGGCTAAAATTTCGTTTTGCATTATTTTGATTACGTTTAGGTGACAGCAGTAATTTGCTGTTCTTTCTTTAGTAGTGGTTCTCACATTCAAGATGGCAGACACCATAAACGCAGGCTTGTGTCTTCTCTGTAGAGATCATATTTTAACTAGAGGGGACATTGAAGTTAAACGTCACTCAACCGCAGAGGAGAAATTGATTGCCGCCATATTGGACAAATTTGGGGAGGGGGCAAAATAAACATGCCCGGATGAAAAGTTCAAGGTCGTAGTAAAAGACAACTTCACCATTGTCTCTTGTTTTTGTTTTGTTCTGTTTTTTGTGGGGGGTTGGGTTTTTTCCTTTCTTTTATAAAAGAATGTAAAATAATCAAAGCAATAATAAATATAATAGCTGACTGAGTCTTAATAAGTTAAACACGAGGGAGAGGGAGAGTTTCATCCGATGGCCGAACCCCCAAAAATCGAGAAATGTGTTGAACAAACTAGGCGAAGGAGATTTTTTTTTTACATATTTTGAGATGACTTTTTCTGTGTTGTTGTTGGGGTCTTTTTATTTTATTTTTTTTTATCCAGTTTCTTCAATATATTAATCGATCTTAATGCTTCGCACAATTTGGCCATGGCGACCTCATCAAATGTACTATTGTAAAATTTCAGCTCTACTAACAAGTGAGGTGAAGATGAAACCTTAGCTAAAGCTGCTGCACCACTCGCACCAATCTTGTTGCGACCTAAGTCAAGATTTTTAACTTCTCAAGTGAATTTAATGCCTGGCACAATTCTGTCATGGTGCTCTTATCTAGACTAGTATTATATAACACAAGTGTCTCCAGTGACTGAAGTGATGGTAACACCTTATCTAAAGCTGTTGCACCATTAACACCAATCTCGTTGTCAGCTAAATTAAGATGTTTTAACTTCTTAAGTGAATTTAATACCCAGCACAATTCTGTCGTGGTGCTCTCATCTAGACCAGTATTATATAACACAAGTGTCTCCAGTGACTGAAGTGATGGTAACACCTTATCTAAAGCTGTTGCACCACTAACACCAATCTTGTTGTCAGCTAAATCAAGATGTTTTAACTTCTTGAGTGAATTTAATGTCCGGCACAATTCTGTCATGGCGCTCTCATCTAGACCAGTATTATATAACACAAGTGTCTCCAGTGACTGAAGTGATGGTAACACCTTATCTAAAGCTGTTGCACCACTAACACCAATCTTGTTGTCACCTAAATTAAGATGTTTTAAGTTCTTAAGTGAATTTAATGCCTGGCACAATTCTGTCATGGTGCTCTTATCTAGACTAGTATTATATAACACAAGTGTCTCCAGTGACTGAAGTGATGGTAACACCTTATCTAAAGCTGTTGCACCACTAACACCAATCTTGTTCTCACCTAAATTAAGATGTTTTAAGTTCTTAAGTGAATTTAATGCCTGGCACAATTCTGTCATGGTGCTCTCGTCTAGACCAGTATTATATAACACAAGTGTCTCCAGTGACTGAAGTGATGGTAACACCTCATCTAAAGCTGTTGCACCACTAACACCAATTTTGTTGTCAGCTAAATTAAGATGTTTTAAGTTCTTAAGTGAATTTAATGCCTGGCACAATTCTGTCATGGTGCTCTCATGTAGACCAGTATTATATAACACAAGTGTCTCCAGTGACTGAAGTGATGGTAACACTTTATCTAAAGCCGTTGCACCACTAACACCAATTTTGTTGTCAGCTAAATTAAGATGTTTTAAGTTCTTAAGTGAATTTAATACCCGGCACAATTCTGCCATGGTGCTCTTATCTAGACCATTATTAGATAACCAAACTGTCTCCAGTGACTGAAGTGATGGTAACACTTTATCTAAAGCTGTTGCACCACTAACACCAATCTCGTTGTCTGCTAAATTAAGATGTTTTAACTTCTTAAGTGAATTTAATGCCTCGCACAATTCTGTCATGGTGCTCTCATCTAGACCAGTATTATATAACCCAAGTGTCTCCAGTGACTGAAGTGATGGTAACACCTCATCTAAAGCTGCTGCACCTCTAGCACCAATCTCGTTGTCACCTAAATCAAGATGTTTTAACTTCTTAAGTGAATTTAATGCCGGGCATAATTCTGCCATGGCGAGCCCATCTAGACCAGTACTACATAACCGAAGTTCCTCCAGCCTCGAAAGTGATGGTAATACCTTCGCTAACTCGGTTGCTCCATTAAAACCGATGCCATTACCAGAAAGGCTAATTTCCTTTAACATCTTAAATGAACGTAATGCTGCGTAAAATTTGGTCAAGGTTACGTCATCAAAATCAGTATTGTCGCACTCCAGCACTTCTAACAACTGAAGTGATGGTAAGTTTTTAGCTAAAGTTACCGTACGTCGTGAATACACCACTTTGAACTGGAAAGCAAGTCCTTTCAACTTAATACCATTCACTGGACTTATCTCTTCCATAGTTTTTAAGACGGCTGTCTGAACTCTTGTGGATACTCCGCTGCACATGTTCAAGAACTATAGTAAACAATGAAATAAGCTCAAGACGCGTGTCATAAAATGAATGGAACAGATGTAGTTAATGTAACACAAGAACTGATAATTTGTTTTCTTAATTATGTTATTTTGTTACCTTAAATGACGTAACCTGGAAAAATGGCGTATGTGGTTTAACTCCTGACCTGCTCTTTGACGTAATATTTAAAGGCCGACAATGAGGACTAGACCTGGCTTTCTCAAACTCATTAATAATTCACGTAGAAAAAACAAAAGAAATACATAATTAATCAGTATTTAGAAATCGGAGGAAGACTACAGCTGAATTTTTCCAACTTTCGGCTGGATTTTCGCCTAAAATACTAGTTCGTTTAAGAAGTAATTTCAAACACTCGTTTAGTGTTCTTCCTCCGATTTCTAGATACCTCGAAACTCGTTAAAAAAAACTCGGCTTCTCGTTTTTCAACTCGTTTCTCCGAATCTAAAATCGGAGAAAGAACACCAACTCGTACTTGAAATATTACTTCGAGTTCGCTCACGTGGTGCCATTCAGCACGTCCGATTACATGATAAACTCATGAATTATTAATGAGTTATTAATGATGGTATCAAAAACGAGAAAGCAAAATGAATCGCGAAGAGCACAGCCACGAGAGATTTATCGCTTTCAAGTGTTTTATGAACGAGATCAAACACGCAGAAAGAACTGTTGAAATGGCTTCTCGGATGAAATAAAGAATAATGAACGTTTTTTGTGTCAAGTCTATTAGGAACTTTAGATTAAGATAAATTGTTCACTAGTGCTTGAAAAAGCGCCCAACTCTAGAGTTTGATCACTTAGCAAACACTCGTGCTTAACTGGTGCATTAAAGCGCAAACTCGTGATGCAAAACAGGGCCCGGATTGGATAAATATCTCAGTAGTTATTTGTAAGTTTGAGAAGTAACATATCAAGCAGAAGTGACAGGGTTTTATCCGGATATCCAACACCGACAAGGACTTTTGCCTGAGTCTTAAGCCCCTGCAAGAAATTCATAGTAACCGCTGCCCACAAGATGATTGTTCTGACAGTTCATGTATCTTGGTGGTGTGGATAGCTTGTTCCACTTGAGCTCCAGTGACGAGACATGATTTGCTGTGAGTAGATCCGGAAGACTACGCTGTTGCCAAAGAATTAACGTTTAGGCTCAAAGTCGCACTGATTTGAAAATAAAGGGTGCAAAAGTAAATAGGGATCCTACTATTATGACAATTCCAGAAAAAATGAACACGGAATGAACGGTAAATGTGTCTTCTTGGAAGCCAATCTAGATAAAGTACCAGTGACATGTTTTCCCTATTTTGCTTTGAAGTACACAATTTCGCAAAACGAATTGGTAGGCTTAACTAACCAGAATGGTTTAGAGTAACAAATTGTTCTAAAGCTTATGTTCTATTTTTTGCGCCTTTATTTTTTCGTATTTTTCAAGATTCCAAAGAAAAAGAAGGTCAACGAGGCATTCGTTTTTCATGATCGACACACACAGAAAGAATGACCTGGGCACACGTTGCCCTCCCCCCTCAACTTTTTTGAATCGCATCACTAAACTGCGCTTTTGCAATGAATCGCTGGATTAAACTGACCTCTCTGATTCCTTATCTTCATCTCAGATTCGTCTTATGAAACGTATTAAACGCCAAAGCTTAAAACCTAACTTAGTGTTGGTTACAGTTACACCATTACGGTCAGTTGGGGAACGAAAAGTCGTACTGCCAGTCCTTTTTCCCCAGTGAAATTAAGCGTTTGTACGTTTACCACCCAACTAACGATTACTGGAAAGCAAAATAGGTTACCCTTTGTTGCCTGAACTTAAGAGCTTTTATCCCATGGAGTTCTGCATACGATCTTTGTGTTTACAATGAGGAACAACAGATAGCTTCATTAGGTGTACCTTTTGTAGCTCACATCCAGGATATATAGTAATAGAAGTGATTGGAAAATTCGCACTTTTAACCAACTTCAAAAAATCATCACTGTCCAGCAGCTCAGGCAAAACATCCAGATGCCCAGTATCTCGACATTCCTTCATCACTGTTTGAATGTTGACTATAAAAGCAAAAACACGTCGGCTTGGAAGTTGTACTAAGGCTACATTTACACGACAGCAAAAGTCTTCGGATTCAAGCAGTATTCGGGACCACAAAAAAAATTATACTCGGATTCGTTTACTGTTTACACAGCAAAAATATCTGGATTAATTGCATGCTTGCATTAAAGCAAACAGCGCTTTCTCGTCTATGCTTGGACATAAATCGTCACAAATTTTATTGAAAGTAACGCCGGACAACCGAAAAATTTCTTTCCATTCTTTGTTTATTACAAACTCTAATAAAAAATTGTCCCACCACTGGCTACTTCAGCTGTCATTCACAAAAACGAGAAAGATTTCTCCAGAGTCTTAGCTGTCCGGATTCAAAGTATCCAGATTCTTTTCCGGATTCGTATTTATCCGGATTCGTGAGCAACCCGAAGACTTTCTGTACCCGATTCGTCGCTTAAGTGTAAACGGATACTTTGAATTCGAATAAAAAGTCTCCCGATTGCCTACGAATCCGGAGAAATTTAGTCTAGTGTAAACTTAGCCTAAATTATCATCGTCTTTTAAGGTGATGTTACACGGGAGGATTTTTAACGACGATTTTTAACGCAACAATGTTGGGCAGAAATCGTGGCGTGGCAAACGAGAAAATTTTTTGTGCGTCATGTTGCACAACGGGAATGTTACACTGAATGATTTTGCGAAATTGAAATTACGCTCTTAGAATCCTCCATAAGGCAAAGAATTTGGTAGCTGTGTATTGCTCGTCAAAACACCTCGACCAAACGACATGTTGCTTTGCTCTTTGCTGTTTTCCCTACTTTTTCACTTTTATTATCCCGTAAAACAGGATTTGCTTCAAAAAATTTTATCAACTTAACTCTTTAAAAGTCATAAAAGCCGCTATCAACCAGTGAGCTTTCATGAGGAAATATGGTCTCTCTTCCTGTTTCATTGCTAGAGGAAACTACTGAAAAAAACTCCTTGGTCTCTTTCAACTTCCGCCATTCTGTTTGCATCCCTGCACTTACTATTGAACTGTAAAATGACTTGAACGATATGTCATTGTTCTAGGCCTCACGATTGAATGAAGCCGACACGGCGGTGATGTTTTCTGATGGAACTTTCCGTAGAGACTCTTTCCTTTATATCTTTCTGTATGGTGTTGTTGAAGCAGTTGTTTCTCTTTTTCTTCTCCAAGCAATTCCTCATTCCGTACAGCAACGAGCAGCTCCTCTTCACATTGGTCTAGGTAGTTTTTCAAGCTACAAACTTTTACACTCACACAGTCTTCAACACTAATAAGCCCTCTTCCTCTCCAACTTCTTTTTACATATAACCTGTGAATATCACCATTTCCATGGGTGATATTGGGTGATTAATCTGGGTGATTTCTATCACTATTTCTATTTCTTCAGGCCAATAGTACCTATGGTGCGCCTGAGAAAATGAGCTCAAATCCAGCACCGAGATTTGAAATCTTAGCGACAAATCATTCATGTATCATGTATGGAATTCATTCTTTTTCGGTATCCTCTTCTATCTGGTTCAGTTTTCAAATAACACTTCATTGCAAGTTAGTTCAATTCCATTGTCCAGTTCATCCTAACATTAGCAGTAGCCTGATTATGACCTGGGGCTGGCTGCTGTGTCCCAGCACCCCTTGCCGAACGCAACACCGTCACCTTTACTGTTTCCAGTCCCCTTTACTTCGTTATTTATGTTTATTGTAGAAGACATTATTACATCATACACCATATGAACTGCATTTCTTAAGTTACTGCTGACTAATGTTTTTATTCGAGACATTAACTCTAAGAAAGTTGCCAACCAAGGCTGATGAGAATTTTCTCCCCAGAAACCAGATGAGTTGCCTTCACTAAGGTTAAATCCATCGACCCCAAATTATTGCAACACCAACACGGACGGATTGGGGGGCTACCAGCACTTGCCGAAGGTGCCACCCCAGACTCTGGAGGGCGGAGGCGTCCATATCCCCGTGGTAGGCTAAAGCTCCACCTTGTCCTACCCCAGTTCCCAAATTATTACTATTATTATTATTATTATTATTATTATTGTCATTATCATTCTCATCATCATTATTGTTATTGCTATTGTTATTGTTATTGCTATTGCTATTGTTATTGTTATTGTTATTGTTATTGCTGTTGTTATTGTTATTGTTGTTGTTGTTGTTGTTGTTATTGTTAATGTTATTATAGATTTATCTTGTTTTGTACCTTCTTTCTATTTCCACACCAATTGAAGTCATACCTTATGCCGGTGGGTTTTTCCATTTTCGAAGGCGAGCTTGGATCCCTTACATTTGATTTTATTGCAAGTGATTTTTACCATAGACTCAATAAAAAGTTCTTTTTCTTTTGACACTACGCGTATAAGGATGATCAGAGTGTATTCTATTACCTTGGTTTGCGCCCAGTTCTTTATTGTGCGACGGTGATCTAGATGGCATATCCTGTTCAATGAAAAGAATCATGATGAGAAGTTTTGAAAAAAATACAACATAAAACATGTTCCGAATAGGAACATCTTGAAAACTCAGAACACGAGTCAAAATGAGGACGAAAGTTGAATTAGTAATATTTCGGTTTTATTTCAAAATCATCATCAGACCAATTGAAATTACATAGTGTACGCAGAGTTTATATATACATAGACGAATAACATCATTCTGAATAACCTTAGTTAACATAACAATAAACCGGCATGGGTAAAGCAATAGAGTGAAACGGAAATGGGTGACAAAGTGGCGAAAATGGCATGTGGCTGTTAAAGGTACAGAAGAGGCAGTGAGAATTAGGAAAATAGTATAAGTTCTTTACTTGCCTTAAGACCAACGTTAATGTAAAGAGCTTCTAGAAATAAGAGCACGTTAGGTGAATAATATTTGCATGAATGAATGATTTTGATATTGTTAAAGATAAGGTTTCTAATATTAGAAGAAATGTTGCTAAGCAAAGAAGTGTCATGTAAGCGGTCAAAAATTTGATTTAAATTAATAAGGTGCTGTGCATGTTCACAGTGGAGAAAATGTGCTACGGAGCTACATTTGAGTTGAGGTGAATGATCGGTTGGACGTTTATTGAGACAACGGTCAGTTTTGCCGATATACTTAGAGCCGTAACCAGGACAAGAAATTTCATAAACAAGATTACTTTGAGAGAGATCCGGAACTTTATCTTTGTTAGAAAGGAAGCAGGAAACTTTTTCGTTAGAATAAACCACGATACAATTAACGGGCTCTTTCAGATGTCGTTGGACTTTCTTTACGCAATGTTTCACGAGATTTTCACCTTTTCTCCCGATATAAGAAATTCGGAACCAGATTTTGGGGCGAGTGTCATCAACTGATGAGGCAGGTTTATTCATATTACTAAAATACTTTTTCATTAACCTTTTAACCCATGAGTGTTTTTGATCGAATTTGGAAAGCTATTCCAGGACATAAAAGATTTAAGTATCTTGTTGCTACCAATCATCAATGCTCTATGGAAAATAGATTTAATCCAAGCCACTTTGCGTGAAAAAGGCTCAAAGCTCGAGAAATGTGTATATTGACCAGCGTGAATATCTTTACGATACACATCTGTTTCGAAATCACATATCTTGATATCCGAAACGTGTATTACATTGTTAGAGAAGGTATCAACGGTGAACTGGAAATTTTTACTAGAAGAGTGGAATTTGGCTAATACAGTAGGAATATCGCAATGTTTTGTAAGTGCGAGCGTATCGTCAACATAACGTCTATAAAATTTAATGATTCCGGAGTGAATTAAATTGGGAATGACAAGTTTCTGAAATTCAGTAAGGATAATGTTTGTTAAAACTGGGCCTAGAAAGGATCTCATTGAGACACCGTCAACTTGTTGAAAAAGTTGGTTGTTAAACGAAAAGGCGGTTTTGGTACAACAATCCAAAATTAGCTTTTTTAAAGTTCGCTTGCTCAAATTAAAGTTCGTTTCTTTACGTTATAAAATCGATGGAGAATAACGTTGACGGTTTGTTATGTTAATTAGGGTTATTCAGAATGATGTCATCCGTCTATTTATGTATAAACTCTACATACTTGCTGTAATTTTAATTGGTCTGAAGGTGGTTTTGAAATAAAAACAAAATATTACTAATTCAACTTTCGTCTTGAGTTTGACTCGTATTGAGTTTTCAAGATGTTCCTCTTCGGAATATGTTTTATCTTATAAGAAGTTTTATATCAACATTTATTATGTTGGTACTCTGTTTAACAATTTTAATATACTTTAACACTTTTGTTATTATTTGCATTTGTTGGTTTTCTTTGCCAATGTTTTTTGGTATGGGAAGATACTTAATTTCTCGTTCCAAACTTGGGGTTTCATTGTTCCTGTTCTCTCTCGTTACTCGCTTTTCCTTTAGTCGATTGAATTGACAAAACTTGCTTGGACTGCTGTTTGTGTAAGAAAGATCTGCTTGGGAGGACTATTAAAGAGTGAAGTGTTCACTGGCAAAACTACAGCCCACGTGAAGCCCACGTGGTCATGGCCAAAAGGCATTAATTACGGGTCCCGAATATTTTGTGACGTCATTATTATTTTCATGTCATGACATTATGAATTTGATCGGATAAAGTTTCAAACTATTTTCAATTTGCCGTAAGATTGAACTGTCATACTAAGACAAAAGTTTGATCCAGCGCCTCTTTAATTAATCGATCTATTTATGTGTGACAGATTTACCAAAGAATGAAAATGAACGAGCGTAAGAATTTTTATTATTTGGTATGCCATGGTATTGGCCTACACATTTTCCTGTTTGCCATATAAATTATGAATGCTCCAGAATTAACTTCTTTGAAAAATTTGGCTTACTACCAATTTCTAAGCCAAGTAGTTGATTGGGCTACGTAATTCCAAGTCAAATATGCTGCAACATTTTAAGTGCATGATATGGTTGTTACCTGGATTAAAGCTAATCTTTTAAGGTTGTTCATCCATAAAAGCTTACCAGCAAGGTTTCAGCAATCTCATTCAGTGAATTGTTACCTTCTAGCCCAGGTTGTAATTCTTGAGCCATTGGTTCTGCTTGATGTTGAACATCAAGTATCGCAGTCGAAAGATCGTCTATGATCAGTTGTTGTAACTCAGTTGTTGGAGACAAATTTCGCTGCATATTAATGTTGCCAGATGCTGGCGAAGTAGGCATGGCGAAAGGCAATCCAGGAAGGTTACATTGCGATGAAACGGAATTCTGAACAGGCCAAGCAGCTTGTTGATATGAGGTAGAAAAGAACGGAACATCTTGGCCAGACGCTTTGTTAAACTGCTGGCTACAGGATACAGTTGAACTGAATGAAGATGTCTGAGGACCTTCTTGTTGGACAAGTGATCCTGGCGAGCCAGGAGTTATTAAATTTGCGGAGGTTGTACAAACGCCGTTTGAATTAAAGCCAGAAGCTTGTTGCAAACCTTGAAAAACTGTCTGTGCTAGTTGTGGGTCTTGAATAATGAGTTTGGTAATTTCTGTACCTACGTCCAATGAAGGATTACTAGCGACGTCCAAAGAAGTCGTCACTGTATTACTGCTCACACTTTCAGGAACGCGTTCCAGCATAAGACGAGAACTCTCGATTGGTGGTGGTACTAGCACTTGCGTTGGTCGAGGATTAACAGACAATCCTGCGTTTGGGACGAATGAATTAGAAATGCTGTTTGACGATAGCAGTGACATCGGTTTCGGCTGTATATCTCGATAAACTGTCATGCTTTTTGGCTTCTTAGGTGCAGAAGGCATTATGTTGACTTTAGTGGTCTACATATAAGATAACATATTACATGGTTTTAGTTCCTACATGATATAAATGAGTTCTACTCAGTCACACAAGCAAAACACAATCTCAGTTTAAACATAGGATATTAATCTTTTTCTGTCCAAGAGGTCTCCCTTTGACGAGTAAAATCGGCTGGCGTAAGCCAGAATAAAATACCAAAGTCGGGTATGGACCTGGAAGGGCTAAACTTCCAAGGGTTAAATGCTTAAAACGCCATTAAATTTCTTAGAATAGCTTTCTTAATTTTATGTTATTTAATTTTAGGCTTAGTGATGGGGTTGTATTTTTGTCTTGAATGGATCGCTCATCTTTTATGTTCTTTCTCAGCATAAGAGTTTTAGCTTTTCTGGGAGTATTGATGGTTAAGTTTCTTCACTTAAAAAGGAAAAAAAAGGGCACGTCATTTTTTCACGTTTATTTTCGAGTAATTGTAAAGACAGCCCTTTTTACAACCTTTGCCAAAAAAAGTAGGTCAGAAAACTGTAATGTGGATTTTCTAGGTATATTTAACTGAGTAACTACGCTAATCTCTTGAACTAAAGAAACGATCACTTTTCTTCGCTTTTTCTCGTCAGTTTTTAGCTTTTCAATTGCATTATCCAAGTACATTACCTCTTCTTCAGTTGAAAAGCGAATGTAAAGTTTCCCTTGTCCCAGGTTGCTGTAGTAAATCTCTTCTGGATTATAATAAGAAGGTGCGATGTTTAAATATTGTAGAATATTGCTTTTGTCAGCTTTCATCAACAAATAACACTCGTTTCGAAGCTTGGGATAGATTTCCACAAGTTTATTCCTAAATTCCTTGACTCCCATTGCGAAAGGAAATTCAACCTTGCCTTTCTCGTCGAGAAACCCTAATGACAAGGTAAAAATCAACTGTTAGCGTTTAAGCTATTATAAAATTGTGTTAAACACATCCTTTGTTATATATTTATAACCAGTATAGCTATTCATTGGACACTGATATTTGTTTGTTCTTGCCCCAAGTATGAGTAAATTTTTACATGTGTTTTCTCGATTATTTTATTGTACTGGATTGGGTGGATGCCTTTCGTGGGATATGCAGTTTGGTTCGTATCCAGCCATTTTTAATAAAAGAAAAAGGTAAAGAAAGAGCTTAAAATAAAGACTTCAAAAACTTTCATTAACCAGGTAACTTTGCTCTTTTTAACTTAAATCTTTCAAAGTAAATGGTTTGAACCTGGGAGAATCGTGACATGTTTGAGGAAGTTGATCGTCCAGGTTAGTGTAGTCTTGAGAAAGACTGTTTGTTGAAGTGACTGACGTTTCGACAGCCTTAGCGGCGGTCATCTTCAGAGTCAAAAGGAGAGTAAAGGTCAGGTTCGCCTGTATTTGTATCTGGCTCGTCCGTGATAAGTGGGCGGTCGTATTAGTCATGGAGGTGTGATATTTGGCGAGAAGCAATGGGTGTGGTTGTGTAGGCGTTAATTATCAGTTTGTCGAAGTGTAAGTCTATTGGCTGCTCGCACGTTTGACTTTGTGAATTAGTCGTTTGTAAGGTCCCGGTAATTGTTGTGATCGGTTTAATGGATTTTGTTCTAAGTTCGTATACCAGCTTTCTAGTGTGAGTCGCTGTTTGTAGTTGGTGCTGTACGTAATGCATTTTGCCGAATCCCAGTCAATGTTGTGTTTGGTTTGTCGGTGGTGTTCGGCAATGTGGTTGGTTTTGTCTCCGTTTTTTGTCGCTCGTTTGTGTTCTGTTAGTCGTATATTTAAGTTATATTATGTTAAGTTATATTTAAGTTATATTAAGTTATATTATGTTAGTCGTATATTTAAGTATATTTAAGTTACAGAACACTAACAGAACACAAACGAGCGACAAAAAACGGAGACAAAACCAACCACATTGCCGAACACCACCGACAAACCAAACACAACATTGACTGGGATTCGGCAAAATGCATTACGTACAGCACCAACTACAAACAGCGACTCACACTAGAAAGCTGGTATACGAACTTAGAACAAAATCCATTAAACCGATCACAACAATTACCGGGACCTTACAAACGACTAATTCACAAAGTCAAACGTGCGAGCAGCCAATAGACTTACACTTCGACAAACTGATAATTAACGCCTACACAACCACACCCATTGCTTCTCGCCAAATATCACACCTCCATGACTAATACGACCGCCCACCTATCACGGACGAGCCAGATACAAATACAGGCGAACCTGACCTTTACTCTCCTTTTGACTCTGAAGATGACCGCCGCTAAGGCTGTCGAAACGTCAGTCACTTCAACCAACAGTCTTTCTCAAGACTACACTAACCTGGACGATCAACTTAAATCTTTCATCAAAATTTTTTTACCATCCCCCTGCGAGTGATCACAATCGCTGATTCCTAAATAATATGGAGAAAGGTGGGGAAGACCATTGTCTCTTCTCCGTTACAAAACGAAAATTTTCCCCTCTCACTTCGTTCAGCAACCTCTTTGACTTTAGAGTATTGGGTTAAAGAAGCGAAACCAATTTGTAAAAAATAACTACTCTGGATCCTTTTAGTCAATAAATACGTGATAATCTATGAGCCAGACAAAATCTGAAATTAATTGGAAAGAGTGATCTCCTTACATCGTTTGAGTAATCACTTTAATTGAGGCAGGTTTAGGACCTAATCCTTTTCTGTTGGAGACATCTCCCTTGCCTAGTACAATCGTCTGGAGTAAAGCCTGGTTTTCATATAATCGTCCCGATGGCCTCGATCGCCCTAAAAATGTGAAGGCGATGGGGGCGATTTGTACGATTCGCTATTTTCATTAAATCACCTCGATTGTCTGCAAGCTTTAGAACGAGCCGTCATTGCTGGATCATATAGCGAAACCTTTTGGTGCCAAACCTCGAGAACTGGCGGCATTCACTCGAAGAGCACGGCTCGTGCCTTGTCACCTGTTAGTCCATACACCCACACAATGCAGAAGAGCTAGGTAAGATAAAATACGCAAGCAAAGATTTGGGGCTCACGAAATATACCAGAAGACTAGAGAAAGGAGTTAGGCGTTTATCACACACTCGTTCAAGAGCTTCGATTCCACTGTAGAGGGTACTTCTCCTCACAAATTGCCTGCTTAAAATCTTGCTCATTGCTGCGATTATTATTGCCAGTTATCGTCTAGCGAGTTGTTAAGTACCGTATAATGCAAGTATTTAATTTTATAAATAACGCTTAGTTGAACTGATCAGATTAGGACGCCATGTTGAAAGTGTTTGGGACTCAAATAAGAGCCTTGTGAGAATGATTCCGATTGCCTCGATTGCTTCAAAATGGTTTCCATATGATTGAGCGAAATTTTTCTCAATTACCCCGATCGCCTCGATCCAGCAGTTTCACTCGTTCTAATACGCTTATAGCGTCAATTCTAAACTTCAGAATAACGCTTTGAAGCTTTAAAATGCTTCCTTCAGTTCTAAATTTTAGAATAACGCTTTGAAGTGTTCCCAGATCACAATCTGGCCAACCTAACCCTAATCCTAACCCTAATCCTAACCCTAATCCTAACCCTAATCCTAACCCAATCCTAACCCTAATCCTAAACCTAATCCTAACCCTAATCCTAAACCTAACCAATCCTAACCCTAGCTCTAATCCTAACCCTAACCCTTAACCCTAACCCCAACCTTAATCCTTACCTAACACTTTGACCAACTGCTCCCAATTTTCAGAGAAAAACTTTCTACTGGCCAGATTACTTAAGTTACGATTTGACTACGCTTCAAAGCGTCATTCTAAAATTTAGAACTGACGAAAGCGTTTTAGAACAGTTCGAACGGGTGCTTGATCGTCTGCGGTCTCACCACATTTATTTTCATATAATTGCTCCGATCGCCCGAACAAATTTTGAGGCGACTGAGACGATCAGGGCGATTGGGACGATTATATGGAAAGCAGGCTTCCGTCGCAGACCGTCTAACACAGGCTAGGTAAGTCGGAACGAGAAGATTTAAATCAGTGGAATAATCACGTAATATATGGCGAATAGACTATGTAGGTGACATATCCTACTAAATTTACGGAGCTTTTTTACGTTATAGGAAACGTAAAATCGCTTTAAATTGGACATCTTTGGGGTTTTTCCCGCAATAATTCAAACAGGGATCAAGCTACTCCTGTACTATGTTCATCACGATTGTTCAGACAGCTCATGCCCTGTGGTTCCTGTAAAATACAAGTGAAATTAGTCCCAGGTTTGACCCTTAACTTCCAGATTTAAAGACTTGACGTGTGGACACTACGTTAATAACGTCTTACTATCAGGTGGTGGACCTAATCCCTCTCTTTTCAGTCTATCAATTTCAGCTTTTGAGCACATATCTTTATTGATCCTGTCCACATCGCGGTAAGGAAGTAGGAAGAGTTGTGCACGTAATTTATCAGGTTGCTTTCCACGTCTTTTGGACTTCCTTTTTGGTCTGGCGACTTCATTGGAAACCCAGTGGTCGGCCATTTCATGGTCTTCAGTCACTGCATCAGAGTTAATTTTCGGGGTTTCGATGCAACGTTGCTGTCTTGAAGTATTCTGTCTAAACAACGAAACGACGTGAAGGTCACAAACATTCGAAAGCATTTATTTGATATATCTTCAGAAATACTCAAACCGAAGTACCTAGATAACCATAGCACTATACATTTTAGCTAGTACAAATTAGTAACCTTCGCTCATTTTCGGAGTGAGTCATTGTCTTGTAAGTGTACGGTAAGAGCGTCTAGGCGTGTTCATCTCCGAAAGCGCCATGATATTGAAGGTTCCCAAATCACCATTCATATCTGCGATTTACGAACCCTTTCTTTCGAAAATATTTCAAATATGTGAGACAGTTTTTGATGCAATATACCAAATTTGAAGGAAGGCATTTGACGTTTAGATCAAACACCGAGTAGTGCGTTTGAAAAACGAAGCAAAGGCGAGCTTTTTCAAAAGCTTTTAGTGTTGTCGCGTATATCTTTTCAAAAGTAATGATATTTTAGAAGAAAATTGATGTAAAAGTTTGCTTAAATTATGCAAGTGTTCGATCATGGTCTCAAAACAGGTGCCCTGTAATACTGGGCGGAACAATGAACAGTAATCGCGGTCCACATGGGTGGATTTATTTGGGGGCGCACCAAGGCGCGCGCGCCCCTTCTTGGTTTGTTGTCATTTAATTTTTTTTAATTGGTTACAAAACACTAACATTAAACACGACGGCCTGCAAGAAGATTGATGATTATTTTCAAACAGAATCGGGTCAACCTGCAAAGAAAACATAGGGTGAGTAGAAGACATTCAAATTCTAAAAACAACGGAAATGACAGCAGCATAAAAATTTTTCCACTGAAACTCCAAATTGTGGCATCAATTTGAAAAAAAATTTCTGCGTCCCCCCTTTCTCAAAATTCTGGACCCGCCCCTGTTGGAGGTCTTTCAATGTCACCGTAATCTCATGACTTTTTTCCTTCATACAACCAAGAATAGTGTAGATGTAATGATATTATTGGATCTTTAGACAAATCGGAGTTGATAATTTAGACATATGGTGATTGAAGTTTACACAGTGAGTTGGGTTAACCTTGCTGGTTTAGCTCCAATGTATTTGCAAGAAAAGTGATGAAAGCTTATCATTTAGCAATGTTAATATCCTCAGAAACTGTAGCAGTGGTCTTATGATATTTTTTGAGCATTCATGAAGAATTCGTGTGAGCTGTACAAAGATTTCAATTACACTACTGGCGAATTTACTCAAGTTCGACCGTCTGATCCGCGCATACTAGGTTAAACTTTTGTCTACAGCATGTAATTTTGTGATCAGATAGTTGGGATGATTTTTTTAGGTTTTACTAATAAAAGGCAAGTACGAGTTGATGGTGTCTTGATTTTTAACTGAACAGATGACCCATCAACCAATGCAAAAATGTACAGTGTCAATGCAACCGCCATTTCATCGACTTCAAATTTGAATTTAAATAACAACTGCCGGCTATAAAGTGTGTTTAGACTTTTTGGACTTTTTAAATACATTCGCCTGGTCTATGGATGGTGGAATGCGGTGGGACATTTTTCCCAAATATACTTTTTAAACAAATACGTTTTAGAAAACTTGTTCTAAAATTTTCCGGGGAAGCATGCAATATGATGTATTTCTTATTCCAAGGCCTCCCCCTCGAAATTCTGCTGCGTCATCTCTTTTGTACGCCGCATTTGTTCAAATCGAAAGTTGTTTAGTTTTAAGTTGATGAAACTTTCATTTTCTCTCAATTTCCACACCATGAGAGATAATGAACCAACCTGCGTAACCCATGAAAACCCTGGGAGCGAGATTATGAGTCAATTTGGCCGGCGATTTGACTCGGAACCCGGCGTCAGATCGGTTCGGATCGTGCTCGGATTGGGGTTCAGGTTTGCCGTAAGTCCTCACCTGAAGTGGCAAAGGTTCAAAGGTACAGTGAAACCCCGTTAATACGGTCACCAACGGGCCATAAAAATCTGGCCGTATTAAAGGGGGTGACCGTATTAACGGGGTGAGATCAAATTTCACAGCCGACCTCTTACGTCATCAAAACCTTGTTGGAGACGTCATGAAAGCCTCGTCTAAACAAAAACTTAATTGAACGTAGCTATAGCACAATTTAATATACTGCATCTATTAAGAAATAAATATTAATTTGTTAAGGTATTATAATCTTTAAAAATAATGTTAGGATTTAGTAAAAAAGTCAATGACTTTTAATTGGCTCTTCTTTCTCTCTAGTTAGTCACTCTGGGTCCGTAAAATGACTTTCGAAAGTTCTTTTGCCGTGATAATATTTCCCCACGACTGCAAAAACTGCAAAACGTCTTCAAGGTTTGCTATTGCTTCCGAATAAGAAGTTACTTTCAAAGCCGCTACTGAAGCTCCTGCTTCTTCATCATTTGCGTCGTCGTCATCGTCGCTGTCATAGATGTGAACAGTTTCCTGGTTCGCCCCCAACTTGTTAAAAAAATTGGCTCTGCCAATTGTTAATAACATTTGTATGTACGCCCACTAATAGTATCTCAAATTATATTTCCATCTGTCGACACTTTTAGAGTGACCGTATTAACGGGGTTATTTCTTAACTTTGGAACATTACAATGTGGCCGTTGGCCGTATTAACGAGGTGACCGTATTAACGAGGTATCTCTATTGGGAAATGTATTGACGTTTTGCCTGAACAAAAAAAAGTGACCGTAATATCGAGGTGGCCGTATTAACGAGGTGGCCGTAAGACGGGTTTCACTGTATATGTTAATTTTCGGGCTGCAAGCAGGCTAGTGTTCATTTGGACAACAGTTTTGAAAGGTGGTCTTTGTTCGAGCTGCTTGAACTTGAACAACAGTTTCGACGGTGGATGTGTGATATCTGTTCTAGCTTCAGTTCTTAACTTCGTCTCAGTTTCTGTCAACGACAAAAACTCTCTCAGTTTGAAGAAACTCACTTTGACTGTTAGTCTTGTTGGTGATAAAGAGATGGTAACAGTCTAGTGTTAAATACTTTTTCAAATACTCTTACATTCTGTGCTCTCAAGATGACTTGTTCATGCCAAACAAGTCTCATGAATAGTTCTCAATCTCAGGGAGAGTGAAAGTGTGGATTTTGAAATGAAAAGCCGCCGAAAGACGCCAACCTTGTTAGAAGTTAAAGCTTTGAGAGGGAGAGAGTCAACTTGGGAAGTTCTAAGGAGAAGCTGCCAGCAAATTTCTCTTCACTACTTGCTTTGCTTGAACAGCTTCTTTCTAATTTATAACTTAAGAATTAACACTTCAAGAAAGAGTATTCCGCGCTTATGAATTTCGAAGCTGCCTTCTTTCTCGAATCTCTATCGTGAGGCAGATTTGAAAAATCCTGTACGGCGTAGTTGTTTGTGGTAATACGAAATCCGTCCGCAAATGTAATATCCCCCTTCGCTTAACATTTCAGGCTACGCATTTTACAGTCTATTTTGCTCACTTACAAAGCTTCTACACAAATAGTAATCGCTGATATTACTTGAGAAACATTCACATGTCATGTACGTTTGATTGTAGTAAGAAATGGGTTCATAATGTACAGCCTGAACATACGAACATCTCATAATGTACAGCCTGAACAACGATTGTCGCATTCGATTCTACATCCTGCAGTATGCGATTATCTCTCAACAGCTCAATTCTTCCCTACGATTCGTTCGCGAATTTTGGAACACAACCCCAAGACATTTGTAAATGAATCGTATACGTGAGGATAAACAATCGTATCAACAGTCGTATCGTGCTCATCATCATCAGTTTTTACGAAATCGTTGCAATCGAATAACCAGTCGGGAATGTCATACGTAAAATAAAAAGTGCCCAAGTTATTCTCTCAGTGTATTTTGTTAATTTCGTTTAACTTTCACAGCAACTTACCAGTTTTACTTTCCACACGGATATTCCGCCCAGTTCGTATTCTGTATTTTTGCCAACGGCACCAAAAAGTATCAAAATCAACGATATATCAACATAATTACCTGAAAATTGAATCGCAATGAGAATTCGGGGGGAAAAGACTTCACATCATATGACGTCTAACCCTTCAGCAAAAATCAGCCAATCATTTTACTTTACTATAAGGCACTACCAAAGACAAAACAAATAAAAGTTATTGATAGCTCTCAACATCCATCACCAGGAATATTGACGTCAGGCCCTTTAAGCAAAATCAGCCAATCGCCAGACTTTGCTAAAAGGTAATAAGGATCCTTACCTACCACTGTATATGTATGAAACACAGGCAGATAAAATCCACGACAGAATCTGAGTGGGACTAGTTGGCGGCAACACTGCAGATGGGATGGATGTAACAGAACCTGAAATTTTAATTATACTTATCACAATAAGGTAAGACATTAAGGTGACGTATCGTTAAGGGTTGGAATTATTTCACGAAGTTGCAGCAAGTTCAGAATTTTTATGCTAATTTAAAGGTAACGTCTTTTATTTTAGGACGGAAATGTCGAGCTTATTCATATTGTTGGTTCATTTTGTTGCATATTTGATTTTTGACGTAGTTGATAAAACTAACTAAATTTTATACTCATCTGAGCTGGTTTGTTGGACAACAGAATAAGCTCTGAGATGCGTGCATTCGGTTACAAGATAAGTTACGAGGCAGAAGCGCTCGTTAACAATTTTGGTAAATAACATTTTTTCAAACGTGGTTGTATCTGTATCGAAACACTAAGATGCACTGAATGAAGCGGTGGAAAATGTGTTCTAAAGTCTTTAATGCTTGTTGTCCTTCTCAAATTACCGGCGTTGGGTTTCCCCGATTTTGGGTTACATAAACAGTATTCCGGGGATAATAATGCCGAGGGTAACGAAGCGCGGTGATAGTTAGTCACCAGACCAAAAAGTGTGTATCAAAATAACACAACCCTACCGGTAATTAATTCGTATACTTTACAAATCACCCATTGCAGTAATTTGAAAGCTTCTCAAAGTCGTGACCCACAAAAGCCTGGCAAAATCAATTTTTCGATAGACCAGGGGAAAATGAACGCCTGATGACATGGTGAATTTCGCCACGGACTGAAAGTCTAAAATCTCAGCGCAGGCTCAAAAAGATGTCTCAAAAACTTATTTTGCAATAATATAGCAAAACCTTCAGCCCGGCCCCTGAGCATGGATAAGCTAATGGCTTAATTAATATAACGCTCGGTGATAAAACCACCCAACATACTACATTGTGATTGACACCAAAAGTTTATTCTTCTTTTGATATATTTCACTCCTAATGTTCAAGCTTCACAATCATCACATTACTTGCCACGGCAATTGAACTTCCGCTTTCCCTTTGTGTACTTCTGTTCTAGTCACTTTGTCCTTCTCTTGGTTGGTCCGTTGATTGTTGATATAAAAGCTGGCACAGTGATAGAGATTATTGGATAGTAGGAGGAAGAAACTATCCCTTGTGCATTGCATCTAAGTTAATATGTATTAGGTTCGGCACATGATAAGTTGGACGTTTAGAACAGGCCTAAACTGTAGAATTCATATCTACTCATTCACCCCCGACCTGCAGTTTTTCCGAATACATAAGGAGGGAATAATTTGATTAACAAGGTTCGACTAAAATAGAATAATAACAGAGTAAGATACGATATCTTACTCTGTTATTATTAACACTGTTATTATTATTAACAGTAAACTAAATATGAAACGCATCACATAACTGCAAAACAGTAACACTTCACCACGCCAAAGTGACGCGATACTGATGAATTAATATCAAAAATAGTAAGGCCGAGATTGAATCCTAGAAAGATCTTTGGTAAGCGTCAGAGAGCCTGTCCTTCTAGGAAGGCTGCCCCACCGAACTAAATGCATCCGGAATGTAAACATGTCAAACCATACTTAACTCTGTGGTTTTCACGTTACCATAGTACTTGATCCTCAACATGACAATGCCTTAAGCAAAACAGCCAATCACATCCACTTGGTGAAAGTGCTTCAATCAATTTACCTACTTGCTTAAAGAAAAGGTTGTAAGATAATGTGACAACCACGACAGTCAGGTAAAGTCAGTTCGTGGCCAACAGTCTAAGCATAATAAACGCCGATGACTCTGGACTCGTAATGGATGCAACAAATTCTCAAATTGAACTTCAGATAATATTTATAAGAATGAGGTGAGTTGTTCAAATGAAATAAATGTAGGAAAACAGTCAGTTGAATATGTGAACATACGAAAACTCAAATTTTATCACGATATCGTTACATACTTACCCCAGCATTAACATGATTTTCGAAATTTTGGTGAGCTGAGCTGATCGGTTAACACAGGTTGTTGACCGTACGTTTATAACGATTTAAATGTATTGAGACGATTTTGGGTTTATTTTTATCGAACTTTTGCTATCATTCTGTTTTAAATTTTACCTTTGAAGTAATTGGAGCGGGGAAATAATTAACATGAACATACTCAGGGGGAATTTTCTAAATTTAGAATTAAAGTACTCCAAATATTGATCAAAGGCGACAATCGTTCCCCTCAAACTCTTGCCCTATTAAGTTGAACATTTGATCAAACTTGTGTCCAATCTCTTTCGGAACACAAATCGCGCGGCCCAGTAACAACAATGGCGTCTAGACCGAGGCGAACTTTGCGACAACCTCAACGTTTTGACGATGAATTCGCTGCTCCCGAGTTAGTTCCTTCTTTGACTAGGCCTAAACGACCGAAGAAGGACAACAACCTTTATGAGATAGAGGTAACCGAGGTTGATCGGGAGAAGAAGCTGATGCGCATTCACTATAAAAGATATGAGTCACGGTTTGACGAGTGGCGACCCTATGACAGAGATGGAGAATATTTTCCTTTCATTCGACAAGAAAAGCCACATGTTTTGACGGCCTTTTAACTGAGTTCCCTCCTGATTTTGATGCACGTTTGAGAGCCGAATAAAGGGAATATATCTTCTTAAACACATTTAATATCCGACTGCCAATGATAACACCACGTATTCCTGACTTTAGCAGTATGTCGTCAACAACAGCAGCTAACCACGATTCGTAGGTCTCCCCGTCATCTCGCTTGCTCTTTTTGGATAGTGTATAAATCAATAAACTACAGCATAGAGATATGAAGTAAGAAATTGTTAGTATTAATTTGATATATGCTATACAATTTGCAAGCTATGTATCTGAACGAAGTCAAACAAGTAAAAAATATAAATATGAAGAAATATTTTACAATTTCCTTACTTGTTTATGTCGTGAGTAAACGAAGGAGCTGAGCCAAAGAAAATTCTTTGTTCGCAATCATCGCCAACTGCCGTGACTGAATGAATTAATGAGGTAAACAATACCAAAATGGAAAGAAAAATCCCCAAATGATGAAGATACAGACCCATTAGTCCGAGCTTAATTCTCGATGAATATGTATTTGGTACGAATTCGTATGAATTTGGTACGAATATGTACGAATTCGGGCTGAAAAAGGTTATATCGGAAAATCATAAAGGTAAACATGGAACCATAAGCGTCGAGGGAACAGAAATTAGGCTTCAGTTGTCATGAACTTTGCAAAAAGTGGAGGGATAATTATATATGTATCCCCCTCTGTCCAAAAAGTGGAGGGATATGTCCCCCGATCCCCCCCAGGATTTACGTCCTTGGAAATGATACAGTGTAGGCATGAGCCATGAATATTTATTGTAAAATTATTGACGTAAATCTAGTCGTAAATTCTTGGTGGTATTCATGTGCGCCTTCTTAATCTGTCAACACGCTATTTCTATTTTCGCTAACTCCATCCATACCTTTTTCATACTCCTGCCTGCCCTGTGTTCTCATCATTCTTGTTCACAAATCCACCAGTTGGTGGTTAGTTGTATTTTGAGCAATGGGTGCCAATGTAGGCAGTCGAGGATAACAAGATGCGATAACTTTGGGTGAAGCAACTACCTGAAATATACGAAAAGAAACTTCGACGTTTCGAGCGAAGGCCCTTTGTCGGGCCTTCGTATATTTCAGGTAGTTGCTTCACCCAAAGTTATCGCATCTGGTTAGTTGTATTGCATGACGACGACTTGTGACGGCGGCTTCAACTGTAAGTTGTGCTGTGCGTGGTGGTGGTCTAACGTGACAAATTTGACACAGACAAACACTTCAAAGGCCACATTTTTCAAAAAAAAATTATAAAATTATACATATTAATTCAAAGTTCTTTCGAAAACCTTTTCAATTCCGTCTATGAATCTAATTTGCAAATAATTACATCGTACAGAAATGTATGGTTGGGAACTAAAAGGTCAAGGCCGTTTACACGAGGACAATTAGAAGCGGCTTTATGTAAGGCGAGGAAATGTTCTTGCGTCTTAAGCAATCTACAATTAACACGACGTAGAGCTTCGTATTCACGTACAATGTAATTGGACCAGTTGAGGTTTTATGAAAGCCGAGTCTTGTTTCTCTCTTATAAATCCCTCAAGTATATTATCTTTCCTTATCGAGTATATTTACATACTTGCCGCAACATTAACCTGATTATCGAAATTTTGGTGAGCTGAGCTGATCGGTTAACACAGATTGTTGACTATAAGTTTATAACGAGTTAAATGTAGTGAGACAATTTCTGTTTCAAATTTTACCTTTGAAATATGATACAGTGTGGGCATGAGCCATGGATATTTATTGTAAAATTATTGACGTGAATCTAGTCGTAAATTCTTGGTGGCATTCATATGCGCCTTCCTACTCTGTCAACACGCTATTTCAGGCTAAACAAAAAGTGTACATACCCCGTATTCCTACTTCTGCCTACCCTATGTTCTCATCATCCTTGTTCAAAAATCCCTCAATTATTGCCGAGTTGTATTGCTTGACGATTAATTTTTGCGGGGGCTTTTGTGGCGTTGCGGCTTTATTCGTTGCGGTGTTTTTGCTGTCAGATTTGTCTACGAATCCAATTTGCAAATATTACATCGTACTACGGATATGTATAATTGGGAACTAAAGGGTTAAAAGGCCGTTTACACAAGGACAATTAGACGTGGCTTTATGTAAGGCGGGAAAATGTCCTTGCATCTTAAGCAATCTACAATCAACGCGACGTAGAGCTTCGTATTCACATAATTGGACCAGTTCAGGTTTTACGAAAGCCGAGTCTTCTTTTTCTCACGAATAACCGTAATGAGTTATTTTTTACGCATAAGTCACTCGACTCTTTTGGCTTTCAAAAATTTAAGAATTAACAAACATTTTACTTTCACATTTGACAGCTTCTTATTTTGCTACCCACTTGAATTTTTATGACCTGCCATAAACTGTAGGAGTCAGTTTTGAAACACGTGATTAAACCATCCATTTAAAAATACGGCTTGATTGACAAACTCTTCTTTCATATTGAAGTAATTCAACAAGCTGTAGTTCCAGTGCTTCTTCCTCTACTTATCTTTGAACAACCTGAGTCTTAGAAAAAGTAATAGTTTTGGCAAAACAGCAGCCATAATGAACAGAGAGTGATACCCATGCAAGCTTCTCCATTTCTTCACATTCTACTGTTGTTTAATTCACATGTATCGAGTTACTTGGATTACAAAAACTGGTTGGGGATGTTAAACTACACAAATGGATCCTTAGGTCATTTCGAGGGTAACTTTCCAGCTCTAACAAGGCCTCATACAGGAAGTCATTTATGAAAATGTATTCGTTGTAAACATTTTGACTCCGAAAGGATGTACTTGAAGAGATATCGTTGAAAGATGGCCAATATGCTATTGCTCGTCCACATGTTACACGCTGTTGTCGTTATCTTGGTTCCAATGATAAATGACTAAAATAAATATCGATAATTAGCGTGTCTGGAACAACTTGTTCATGATTACCACATATTGCTTTATAGATGAAATAAATTTTTACATATAATTATAAAACTATACCACATATTTATACTTCATTACTCTCAACAGGTTTCCCAACCAACAGCTATTGAACTTTATTTCTTTTTCATCTTGGGGTATTCCTGGCTTTGTTCTCGTTATTGTTGTCATTGAATGGAGATGGTCGGATGAGAATACTGGAAGTCCCAGCGAAAATGACGGTAATGTTTGTGCCCTTTTCATTCAAACGAGAAAATCACAACGAAGTTATTTTAACACCCTTGTTTTGTGTTGGCGGGGGTCTTAAACAGGGGATTCTCCCAAACATAAAACGTCATAGTGACGTAATCTTCACTAACGATCCCTGTCTCAAGATCTGGCCGAGAATTGCTTTATTTATATCTTCTTTCCGAGCAAGGTATTTTAAGTGTGAGGTCCAAAAGTCAGAGTGAACGGTTAAAATTGTCTTAACGTCTTGGTCCTTATAGGAAGAAACCTGATTGTAATTAATTCACAATCACCAAAGATTTCATATCATAATCTTATGATGCAAACTCAAGTATTTTCATCGTGTTATGACTAATTTAAAGAACAATAAGGAGCTTTTCCCCAGGCGAAAACGAGCCACAGCTTCTATGAATAGTGATTATAATAAGCCGAGGACACCCGTCGTCACTCATTGTGAAGTTGTTTGCGACCAGTACAAAGGAAGAACCTTTCGCAAAGTGATGAAGGGTAGGGGAAATACACGAAAATAGAAAAATCAGAACAAAGCACATTGTACTTGAGGACAAAGTAAGTTAGGACATTGTGCGACAGGAAAGATTAAAGAATAACTATTACTGAAACGGCAATAATCAATGATAGCAATGTTTATAAATTGAGCTGATATCCAACTGCTGAAAAAACTTTATGGGTTTCTGTTCTGTCCTCGATGTCATGATCACAGTCGATGGTCGTGTTCCCTTTTCTCGCATTTTTGGAAATATTCTTCTATTTTTCGTTTTAATTAAAGATATTTTTCTACCATGTGGTTAGTGAGATATGTTGAGTTTGATAAAAATTCATTGACCTTTTCGTAATTGTATCACAGTGACGTAACTACAATCAGTACCAAATTTGACCGGGACACTACAAAATCACTACTTTCTCTCCAAAATGTAACGAATTTAACATCTGAGCCGCCTTCCGCTCTTCATTGTGTTGTTTGGTAGCAAGGAATTTAGTCAGTCTCAGTGCGCGAAAATATACAAAAACGACGTTTGTTGAAGACTCAACATTCACAAGGAAGACGAGAAAGCCAGCAGTTTTAGGGGGATTGGTGTCCCGCTAAATATGTCATTGATTTTAGTAGATTTCGTGCACGGGAACCTTCGTGGGACCTCAATAAATTTTAGTGCAGATTTGAAGGAATGAATCTCAAATATTTAAATATTTCATCCAATGCACCTGCCGTTGTGGAACTGTTTAATTTCATAGAGGATGATGATTATAATACTAAAAAATTTGAAGTGACTTTGGGGTGGCTCAAGATTTTTAAGGGGACCGGGATCTCCCCAGGCCATCTCAGACACTGTCCACAAAAGAGGGGGAATGTAATGTTCGGAAAGCAATGAACTTAATGACAATTCATTATTTTGTCACTGCATTGTTTACTAGAAGACCCAAATGAATCGGAGAGTTCGGGATCCCTTGGAGAGACACCAGATGAATTGTGATCGCGTTTGCATCATGGAAGTGAACCTTCTTCAGCTGTAATCAATTGCGAAACGTCTACCATCATATCAAGTTCTGAATTTGGCTTTTATCTTACTTTGTTTTTTTAGTAGGCATTAAATGCCTTCAGTATTTGTAGGCACATTATGTGACTATGTAAAATTGAAGATAGTTATTAATAATATTAATTGTTGGAGGAAACGCAATATAATATCTTTACTACGAATTACCAATTAGATACTAAGCTATCACAGTATCACTATATTTTAATGAAGCTGCTTTTTCTTACATATACTTCAGGAATTAACTGTAAAAGAAAATAATTTAAATTACGTGTAATATCTCGCAATAATCTTTAATCGTAATGATTTCTTACAGTTACACGCTTGTTTCCTCATAGATATATGTAATGAAGATCATAAATTTCAAAGTGCGATTGAAATGGCTTTCAGGGTGACATTGAATTAAAACAAATATCCTGTCTACTAATATGACATTAATTAAATTGACAGAAATGGCCTGTGCGATTACCGTGCGGTAAAATGTAATAGTAATTGAAGATATAACGGTAGTTGAAATAATTAGTATAGCACATAGGCGTAGGAAGCGGAGAGGCTACGGGCGCTTCAGTCCCCTCATCCATCTAAATCGGGAGGCTGAGGCTCCCCAAAATAGGCCAAGCATAACGAAAGTAGCTTCTTATCTTTACTGGTTCGAAAGCAGCTCATGCAAAGTTGAGCCATGTTTCTGGACTGACACTCGACCTACCTCTATGAGATTTTGAACATTTCACGACAGGCATGTAGTCAATGTAGCTAAACCGCTACAGAGGAGGACAGATTTTACCAAGAACGTTTGAAGCTGCTGCTGGAAATTGAAAGACTTTAAATCAATGCATGCAATGGAAATACAACTGTAGAAGAACTACAGCAGTCGGACATGAAGTTTCAGTGTTTATGAGCGCTGCGTCTCAGAAAAAAAAACAAAAAACAAACAAACAAAAACAATATTTTTGGGTATGTCGAAAACAATATTTTTCAGTGGAATGGGGACTTATTAATCGTGAACAATTAATAGTAATTTGAGTGCACAGATGACTTTGGCAGCATTTTAAGAGGCTTTAAAAATCTATTATTCTTCCACGGGTGTATATTTATATGATGACTTCAGCCCCCCCCCCCCCTACATCAAATTCGTTTCTAACCCACTGGACTTGCACAACCAATTTTTGTTGACACACAGAAAATTATGAAGTATATGAGCGAATGTGGCATTAGTGTCAAAAAGCTCAGTGAAAAGCATATAGCAACACTTTCAAAAGCAATCTTCTTGTCCACTTAAGTGCTCGGTAAGGTGTTTGATAATCTGAGGAAACAGTCCTCACCTCGGTAATGCATAGCAACCTCAACTGAGAAAGATTATTTTATCGGGGAAGAATCTTTGGAAAAGATCTTACTTCACTTGTACTGTGAAAGATTTTAGTCAAGTCTATCATATACACGCCCAATACGACCGTTTATTGACTTAAATTTCAAAATTTTCCACACCTTTGTCGCTTAGCACTCTGTCGGGGACATTCCTCCATGGGTTTGGAAATCTCTATCGCCAGCCCTAATTCTCATTTTGCTTTAAGAGGTACTGTCTTACCATTTGGAGTTGATTAGACAAATTTGTCGACTTTTTACGTACAGGTTCCGACAGACATTTAATGACATCAGCCTAGTTCCTAGGGATATGCGAAGTAGGTGGCCGCTTGACCACAAAGTGTGTGTTAAAAACATGCAAACGATTTGGCTTTCAAGCCGTATTACAATATACCTTTTTACTTTGCAAACGACCGTTTTCCAAACGTATGATTTCCACGAAATCGGAGAATCAAGGCATAATGTTATTGTACATATTTTATACACGGTATTTATATAACCTTTCACAGCCTTTAAATTTGTTACAAAAGTAGGTCATCTTCCAAGAGTTCACTTCCGTTTATTGACACTCTTTTAATACGGCAAGTTACCACCAACCAAAGTAGAACAATCGCGCCATTTTTCATAACGTGAACCTAATTAACGTCGGGTCATCCTGGAGTCGCAATGGAAGTAACAGATTATAAAATTCAATTTCAAATTATATTAATTAGTGCATATTAAGAATTTCAAATGAAGTGGTAGGAAGAGCAGTAAATTGCTTCTGTTGGAATTGCAGAACTCGAAATTGAATAAAGCGTATCGTGAATAGCGGGATACTTAAATTGTATTATGCTATAGGGACAAAAGTGTTTGAGAAACTCTTTCCATATAACAAATCCTAGATTGATCATTTTTTCTCTCTGACGAAGGGTCTTCGCTCGAAACGTTAGATAACTACTCTCACAGTTCGGCAGTACTCAAACCTTTCTGATTATTTGGCTTCGAGTTGATAGAAAGTTTTTTAAGAGGTACTTGAACCTTTGTTTCGAACTTTAGTCGAGTTTAGGTCAAGCGTGTAAACATAAATTCAGTTCAACTCATAACCTACCACCCACTGGGACAGAAGTATATAGGTCATTGGTTGCACGGTCGACATAGCAAACGTTCGTGATCGTAGAACAGTGATGGAATCAACAGATTCACAAATTCAAATTGAAATCATGATTTTAATCGTAAGGTAAGATGTTCAAATGAAATTGTAGAATAATCTGTCCATTGTTTCCATACGTATGGGAAAACTCAAAATTAGATAAGCGTACTATGAAGTTCTGAATTCATTGGTGCTACCTTGGCTAATGTGATATGTGTATGTGAATTACGCGTTGATAAATGTTTCGAGTGTATTATCTCTAATTTTCGGGTGTTGTTACATGGCTTGTGTAGCATCATCTTCATAATTTTCTAAATTTTGGTTTGCTGAGCTGGTCTATTAGCACAAACAGTGCACCGAGACAAATATCAGAAAACAATTGAAAAGTATTCAGACGCGTTTTCCTTTAATTTTTGTCGAACCTTCGCTAACATTCAAATTGTACCTGAAGGAGATGTAGGATGATATAACGTAACCATGTGGCAAGAATTATTTCCCAATTCTGACCTTAATTATCAAGATCATTCCCCAGTTGGTGGAAATATACCTGTGAACAAAAGTATTTCTATTATCGTCTCCGTCCAAGTCGTCCTCCGACATGGCCTCTTTGTCGTCAAGTCGAAACCCAGACTACTCAATGTCAAAAATTGGGGGTGGTCAGGTGCACATAAATATCCTTATTAGACATGCAACAAATCCTTCCTACTCAAACATAAACAAATGTCCATTTCACAAATGAAACGAACATCATACTTGATACGTCGACAGCAATCTGAAATTTAAAGTGGGTATACCTTAGCAACGAAAACACATGCTTCGGGAACTACCTCAAAAAGAAAAATAGATTGTAGGTGCACAAATTTTAGCATTGAATAAACACTCTAAAAACCTCTTAGCAACTGAGTGGTCATGTTTTCGCTCGAGCCTTTTTTATATTGAACCAGTGAATCATGGCTACACGCCTTTCTGCAGTTTAATGTATGAAGAGTTGTTTAAGAGGTACTTGACCCTTTGTTACCGGAAACTTAGGTCATGTCATGTCATAAGTATCAAATGCAAATCAGTTTGAGAAGAATTTCGCTCGTTAACATTAGAATTGGCACATGAAAATTTTGACGTTTCAGCTTAGCCTTAGTCGTGTTTCAAATTAGTTCCATTCCGCATTTCACATCTCAGTGAGTCAAACGGTCAACACAATAAATGTGTGGGTATTCCTGGCTGGAGTTGTAATGGAAGCAACACATTCTCAAATTCAAATTGAAATAATTATTGTAAGCGTAAGGTAAGATGTTCAAATGAAATTGTTGGAAGAGTTGTCCATTTTATTCATACGTATGGGAAATTTCAGTATTTGATAAACGTACGGTAATTGAATTTCTGGATTCTTGTACTTCCTTGCCTGGTGTAAAGTGAGTGAGTCACGCGCTGATCAATGCTTTCGAGTATATTATCTCTACTTTTCAGGTGTTGTTACATAGCTTGTGCTGCATCAGTTTCATAATTTTCTAAATTTTGGTCTGCATGGTGACCCGGTCTATTACCGCAGGTAGTTGAATGGCAGGTAAACATCAGTAACAACTGAAAAGTATTCAAACGAGTTTTTCTTTCTTTTTATCGAACTTTCGCTAACATAGAAATTGTACCAGTAGGAGGAATGATAGTATATAGCTATTTGGTATGAATACTTAGTGTACATATAATTACTGCCGTGGATCTTCTCGTAAATTGTTGGTGGTGCATAACATACAAACCCTCATCAGACATGCAATAAAACCCAATATTTATAATACATATTAAACATGCCAGAAAAAACAATACAGTTAACAGCGCAAACTCAGTAAATGTATGGTTTCAAGGATACATGTTTTCTGAACACAAGCGCGTCCGTAGTTGGTCGACACTACTTCAGAGTTTAGGGTAAATGGAACGTCCACCTAACTTGTATTCCTCGGTAAATATCATATCATACATGAGCTGCACATCATATAATAATTACCTCAACAAATACATGTTAGAGATATGACATGTATCTCAAGATACACGTACATGCATGTCTATCGTCACCACCTTGATAACAGTGGTGGCGTAACTACAAGGGAGGATGCATAAGGCAAAAAAAATGTTTCTAGGAACAGCACAAAAATTATGCTTACGCCTTTTGTAATCCCCATCTTCACACAACGCTTGGCTTCGTATTGATATAATTGGGGGCCACTTTACGTTTTATGTTAGACGCGTCTTAATTATCTCATTTAGAAGTTATTTTCACCGATAACTAACCCCTCACTTTGGCATGGGCTTTCACAAATTGAAACAAAATTAACAAGGATTCTACTTTCACATTTACCCCTTCAGGAGACTTTGAGCGACAACTTCTTGTTCTACATCTGGAACAATCGCGTGATTCTATTCACTGCCATATTATTAGCATGCGCACGTTTTTATGTTCTTTGTTCTCTCTTAGTTCTAGTTTTGTTTCTCACATTACCTCTTGTGTTCTTGGTCTCCGATATATTGAAACATGTGAACCCAGCCTTTAAAAATTTCTGGTGCAACAAATTTTCGTTATTATTTTTTATGTTCTTTGTTCTCTCTTTGTTCGAATGTTGTTCAAGGATTCTACTACTTATTATTCTACTGTTTATAGGATTCTACTGTTTATAGAGTTATTATAAGGATTATTAGGATTATGTTATTATTGTACTGTTTTTAGGATTCTACTGTTTATTATACTCTCCTGCTTATTATTGTTGCTGTTTTGTCGGGACTAGCACGTCCTCTAAGCCAGTACGTTCACACGAAAGGGAAACTCTTCGAATTCAAAAAGTATTCGGATTCACACAAAAAGTCGCATGATTCTATTCCCTGCCATATTATTAACTAGAGTACTTTTTTATGTTCTTTGTTCTCTCTTAGTTCTAGTTTCGTTTGCCACATTACCTCTTGTGTTCTTGGTCTCCGATTTATTGAAACATGTGAACCCAGCCTTTAAAAAGTTCTTGTGCAACAAATCTTCGTTCATATACTTTACAAATCACCCATTGTAGTAATTTGAAAGCTTCTTAAAGTCACGAGCCACAGAAACCTGGCAAAATCAATTTTTCGATAGACCAGGGGGAAATCAAAGCTTGATGACATGGTGAATTTCGCCACAGACTGAAAGTCTAAAATCTCAGCGCAAGCTCAAACAGATGTCTCAAAAACTTATCTTGCAATAATATAGCAAAACCTTCAGCCCGGCCCCTGAGCATGGATAAGCTAATGGCTTAATTAATATAACGCTCGGTGATAAAACCACCCAACATTCTACTTTGTGATTAACACCCAAAGTTTATTCTTCTTTGGATATATTTCACTCCTAATGTTCAAGCTTCCCAATGATCACATTACTTGCCACGGCAATTGAACTTCCGCTTTCCCTTCGTGTACCTCGGTTATAGTCAGTTTGACCTTCTCTTGGTTGGTCTGTTGATTGTTGATATAAAAGCTGGCATAGTGATAGAAATTGTTGGATAGTAGGAGGAAGAAACTATCCCTTGTGCATTGCATCTAAGTTAATATGTATTAGGTTCGGCACATGATAAGTTGGACGTTTAGAACAGGCCTAAACTGTAGAATTCATATCTACTTATTCACCCCCGACGTACAGTTTTTCCGAAAACATAAGGAGGGAATAATTTGATTAATAAGGTTCGACTAAAGTAGAATAATAACAGAGTAAGATACGATATCTTACTCTATTATTATTAACACTGTTATTATTATTATTATTAACAGTCAACTAACGAATTCAAATATGAAACGCATCACATAACTTCAAAACAGTAACACTTCACCACGCCAAAGTGACGCGATACTGATGAATTAATAACAAAAATAGTAAGGCCGAGATTGAATCCTGGAAAGATCTTTGGTAAGCGAGCTAGTCCTTCTAGGAAGGCTTCCCCACCGAACTAAATGCTTCCGTGAATGTAAGCATGTCAAACCTTACTTAACTCTGTAGTGACACGTTCCCATCGTACTTGATCCTCACCATGATGCGGTAAGGAAAACAGCCAATCACATCCACTCGGTGAAAGTGCTATCAATCAATTGACTTCCTTGCTTAAAAAAGGAAAGGTAAACCAAAACCCCAAACAGTCTTGTAAAGTTTTTATGATATTCGTGGCCAACAGTCTAAGCGTAATAAACGCTGATGACTCTGGACTCGTAATGGATGCAACAAATCCTCAAGTTGAACTTCAGATAATATTTATAAGAATGAGGTGAGTTGTTCTAATGAAATAATTGTAGGAAAGCAGTCAGATGAATATGTGCACATAGGAAAACTCAAATTTTATCGTGGTATCGTTACATACTTGCCACAGCATTAACATGATTTTCGAAATTTTGATGAGCTGAGCTGATCGGTTAACACAGGTTGTTGACTATAAGTTTATAACGATTTAAATGTATTGAGATGATTTTGGGTTTATTTTTATCGAACCTTTACTAACATTCTGTTTCAAATTTTACCTTTGAAATATGATACAGTGTAGGCATGAGCCATGGATATTTATTGTAAAATTATTGACTTGAATCTAGTTGTAAATTCTTGGTGATATTCATATGCGGTTTCTTAATCTGTCAATACGCTATTTCAAGCTAAACAAAAAGTCTATCTACCCCGTATTCCTACTTCTGCCTACCCTGTGTTCTCATCATCCTTGTTCAAAAATCCCTCAATTATTACCGAGTTGTATTGCTTGACGATTAATTTTTGCGGGGGCGTTTTGCGTTTTGTGGCGTTTTGTGGCGCTTTTGTATTGGTGTTTTGTGGAGTTTTGGCATTCGCGTTGCGGCGTTTTGTTGTCAGATTTGTCTATGAATCTAATTTGCAAATATTACATCGTACCACGGATATGTATGATTGGGAACTAAAGGGTTAAGAGGCCGTTTACACGAGGACAATTAGACGCGGCTTTATGTAAGGCGGGAAAATGTCATTGCATCTTAAGCAATCAACAATTAACACGACGTAGAGCTTCATATTCATATAATTGGACCAGTTCAGGTTTTATGAAAACCGTCTCTTGTTTCTCTCACGAATAACCGTAATAAGTTATTTTTGACGCATAACTCACTCGACTCTTTTAGCCTTCAAAAATTTAAGAAGAATTCACAAACATTTTACTTTCACATTTTACAGCTTCTTATTTTGCTACCCACTTGAACGTTTATGACCTGCCATAAACTGTAGGAGTCAGTTTTGAAACACGTGATTAAACCATCCATTTAAAAATACGGCTTGATCGACCGACTCTTCTTTCATATTGAAAGAATTCAACAAGCTGTAGTTTCAGTGCTTCTTCCTCTACTTATCTTTGAACAACCCGAGCCTTAGAAAAAGTAATAGTTTTGGCAAAACAGCAGCCATTTCCTCACATTTTACTGTTGGTTAATTCACATGTATCAAGTTACTTGGATTACAAAAACTGGTTGGGGATGTTAAACTACTCAAATGGATCCTTAGGTCATTTCGAGGGCAACCTCCCAGCTCTAACAAGGCCTTCATACAGCAAGTAACTTATGAAAATGTATTCGTTGTAAACATTTTGGCTCTGAAAGGATGTACTTGAAGAGATATCGTTAAAAGATGTCCAATATGCTATTGCTCGTCCACATCTTACACGATGTTGTCGTTATCTTGGTTCCAATGATAAATGACTCAATTAAATATCGATAATTAGCATGTCTGGAACAACTTGTTCATGATTACCACATATTGCTTTATAGATGAAATAAATTTTTACATATAATTATAAAACTATACCACATATTTATACTTCATTACTCTCAACAGGTTTCCCAACCAACAGCTATTGAACTTTATTTCTTTTTCATCTTGGGGTATTCCTGGTTTTCTTCTCGTTATTGTTGTCATTGAATGGAGATGGTCGGATGAGAATACTGGAAGTCCCTGCGAAAATGACGGTAATGTTTGTGCCCTCTTCATTCAAACGAGAAAATCACAACGAAGTTAGTTAAACACCCTTGTTTTGTGTTGGCGGGGGGTCTTAAACAGGGGATTCCCCCAAACATAAAACGTCATAGTGACGCAATCTTCACTAAGGATCCCTGTCTCAAGATCTGGCCGAGAATTGCTTTATATATCTGTTCTTTCCGAGCAAGGTATTTCAAGTGTGAAGTCCAAAAGTCACAGAGTGAACGGTTAAAGTTGTCTTAATTTCTTGGTCCTTATAGGAAGAAACCTGACTGTACTTAATTCACAATCACCAAAAATTTCATATCATAACCCTATGGTGTTAACTCAAGTACTTTTCATCGTGTTATGACTAATTTAAAGAACAATAAGGAGCTTTCCCCCAGGCGAAAACGAGCCACAGCTTATATAAATAGTGAGTATAATAAGCCGAGGACGCCCGTTACTCATTGTGAAGCTGTTTGCGACCAATACAAAGGAAGAACCTTTCGGAAAGTGATGAAGGGTAGGGAAAATACGCGAAAATAGAAAAATCCGAACAAAGCACACTGTACTTGAGGACAAAGTAAGTTAGGACATTGTGCGACTGAAAAGATTAAAGAATAACTATTACTGAAACGGTAATAATCAATGATAGCAATGTTTATAAATTGAACTGATATCCAACTGCTGAAAAAACTTTATGGGTTTCTGTTCTGTCCTCGATGTCATGATCACAGTCGATGGTCGTGTTCCCTTTTCTCGCATTTTTTGAAAATATTCTTCTATTTTTCGTTTTAATTAAAGAAATTTTTCTACCTTGTGGTAAGTGAGATATGTTGAGTTTGATATAAATTCATTGACCTTCTCGTAATTGTATCACAGTGACGTAACTACAATCAATATACCAAATTTGACCGGGACACCTTACAAAATCACTACTTTCTCTCCAAAATGTAATGAATTTAACATCTCAGCCGCATTCCGCTCTTCATTGTGTTGTTTGGTAGCAAGGAATTTAGTCAGTCTCAGTGTGCGAAAATATACAAAAACGACGTTTGTGGAAGACTCAACATTCACAAGGAAGACAAGAAAGCCGGCAGTTTTAGGGGGATTCGTGTCCTGCTAAATATGTCATTGATTGTAGTAGATTTCGTGTACGGGAACCTTCGTGGGACCTCAATAAATTTTAGTGCAGATTTGAAGGAATGAATCTCAAACACTTAAATATTTCATCCAACACACCTGCCGTTGTGGAACTGTTTAATTTCATAGAGGATGATGATTATAATAGTCAAAAATTTGAAGTGACCTAGGGGTGGCTCAAGATTTTTAAGGGAGCCGGGATCGCCCCAGGCCATCCCTGACACTGTCCACAAAAGAGGGGGAATGTTGTGTTCGGAAAGCAATGAACTTAATGACAATTCATTATTTTGTCACTGCATTTTTTACTAGAAGAGCCAAATGAATCGGAGAGTTTGGGATCCCTGGGAGAGACACCAGATGAATTGTGACCGTGTTTGCATCATGGAAGTGAACCTTGTTCAGCTGTAATCAATTGTCAAACATCTACGATAATATGAAGTGATGAATTTGGCTTTTATCTTACTTTGATTTTTTATTAGGCATTAAATGTCTTCCGTGTTTGTTGGCACGTTATGTGACTATGTACAATTGAAGATAGTTACTAATGATATTAGTTGTTGGAGGAAACGCAATATAGTATCTTTATTACGAATTACGAATTAGAGACTAAGCTATCACAGTATCACTATATTTTAATGAAGCTGCTTTTTCTTACATATTCTTCGGGAATTAACTGTAAAAGAAAATAATTTAAGTTACGTGTAATATCTTACAATAATCTTTAATCGTGGTGATTTATTACAGTTGGACATTTGTTTCCTCATAGATATATGTAATGAAGATAATAAATTTCAAAGTGTTTAAGGCATCAGCCTATTTCCCAGAGATATGCGAAGTAGGCGGCCGCTTGAGCATAAAGTGTGTGTTAAAAACATGCAAACGACTTGGCTTTCAAGTCGTATTACAATGTACCTTTTTACTTTGCAAACAACCTTTTCCCAAACTTATGGTTTCCACAAAATCGGAGAATCAAGTCATAATGTTATTGTATGTATATTATACACGGTATTTATATAACCTTTCCCAGTCTTCAAATTTGTTACGAAATTAAGTCATGTTTCAAAAGTGCTTTTCCGTTTATTGACACTCTTGTACACTGCCAGCCACCACGAACCAGTGTGGGATAACAAGACTATTTAATACTAGTCATAGTTTGTGACGTCGCTTCCGTTTATTAACACTTGCACACGGCTAGTTACCACCAACCAAAGTAGAATAATAGCGACATTTTTCATAAGGTGAACCTAGTCAACGTTGGGTCATCCTGGAGTCGCAATGGAAGTAACAGATTATAAAATTCCATTTCAAATTATATTAATTAGCGCATGTTAAGAATTTCAAATGAAGTAGTAGGAAGAGGAGTAAATTGCTTCTGTTGGAATTGCAAAACTCGAAATTGAATGAAGCGTATCGTGAATAGCAGGATACTTAAATTGTATTATGCTATAGGGACAAAACTGTTTGAGCAACTCTTTCCATATAACAAATCCTAGATAGATAATTTTTTCTGTTGAATAAACTTTAAGAAGTTGAGTGGATAGAAAGTTTTTTAAGAGGTACTTGAGCCTTTGTTTCGAACTTTAGTTGTGTTTCAATCAAGCCAGTATAAAATACACTCATTACAAATCATAGACTACCACCCACTGGGACAGAATTATACCGGTCGTGGGTCACACAGTCTGAAAAGCAAACGTCGGGGTGATCGTAGAACAGTGATGGAACAAATAGATTCACAAATTCAAATTGAAATAATGTTTATAATCTTAAGATAAGATGTTCAAATGAAATTGTAGAATCATCTGTCTATTGAATCTATACGTACGAGAAAACTCAAAATTAGATAAGCGTCCTATAAAGTTCTGAATTCATTGTGCTACCTTGGCTGACGTGATGTGTGTGTGTGAATTACGCGTTGATAAATGTTTCGAGTGTATTATCTCTAATTTCCGGGTGTTGTTACATAGCTTGTGTAGCATCGTTTTCATAACTTTCTAAATTTTGGTTTGCTGAGCTGGTCTATTAGCGCAAATAGTGCACCGTGGAGATAAATATCGGAAAACAATTGAAAAGTATTCAGACGAGTTTTCCTTTAATTTTTGTCGAACCTTCGCTAACATTCAAATTGTACCTGAAGGAGATGTAGGATGATATAACGTAACCATGTGGCAAGAATTATTTTCCAATTCTGACCTTAATTATCAAAATCATTCCCTAGTTGGTGGAATAATACTTGTGAACAAAAGTATTTCTATTGATTATCGTTTCCGTCGAAGTTGTCCTCCGACATGGCCTCTTTGTCGTCAAGTCGAAACCCAGACTACTCAATGTCGAAAATTGGTGGTGGTCAGGTGGACATAAATATCCTTTTTATACATGCAACAAAATATTCTTTTTACCAGCATCCTTCCTACTCAAACATAAAACAAATGTCAATTTCACAAATGAGACGAACATTATACTTGATACGTCAGCAATCTGAAATTTAAAATGGGTATACCCGAACAACGAAAACCCATAATTCTGAAACTACTTCAAAAAGAAAAAAAGATATTAAAAGATATAAAATATGCACAAATTTTAACATTGAACAAACACTCTAAAAACCTCTTAGCAACTGAGTGGTCATGTTTTCGCTCGGGCCTTTTTTATATTGACCTTGTCCACAAACCTTTGTGGACAATATGGGACTTGTCCATCAATGCTCACAAACCTTCCAACAGTTGAATGTATGAAGAGTTGTTTAAGAGGTGCTTGAGCCTTTGTTACGAAACTTGGTCGTGTTTCAAATTAGTTCCATTCCGCATTTCACATCTCAGTGAATCAACACAACGGTCAACACAACAAATGTGGGCATACCTGGCTGGAGTTGTAATGGAAGCAACACATTCTCAAATTCAAATTGAAGTGATTATTATAAGCGTAAGGTAAGATGTTCAAATGAAATTGTTGCAAGAGCAGTCCATTGTATTCATACATATGGGAAATTTCAGTATTTGATAAACGTACGGTGATTGACTTTCTGGATTCTTGTACTTCGTTGGTTGGTGTAAAGCGAGTAAGTTACGCGCTGATCAATGCTTCGAGTATATTATCTCTACTTTTCAGGTGTTGTTACATAGCTTGTGCAGCATCATTTTTATAATTTTCTAAATTTTGGTCTGCATGGTGAGCCGGTCTATTAGCCCAGGTAGCTGAATGTGGAGATAAACATCAATAACAACTGAAAAGTATTCAAACGAGTTTTCCTTTATTTTTATCGAATTTTCGCTAACATAGAAATTGTACCAGAGGGAAGAATGATAGCATATAGCTATTTGGTAGGAATGCTTAGTGTACATATAATTACTGCCGTGGATCTTCTCGTAAATTGTTGGTGGTGCATAACATACAAACCCTCATCAGACATGCAATATAACCCAATATTTATAATACATATTGAACATGTTAGAAAAAACAATACACTTAACAAATCAAACTCAGTAAATGTATGGTTTCAAGGATACAAGTTTTCTGAACACAAGAGAGTTCGTAGTTGGTCGACACTACTTCAGAGTTTAGGGTAAATGGAACGTCCACCTAACTTGTATTCCTCGGTAAATACCATACCCTACATGAGTTGCACATCATATAATAATTACCTCAACAAATACATTTTAGAGATATGACATTTAGCTCAAGATACATGTACATGCATGTCTATCGTCACTACCTTGATAACAGTGGTGGCGTAACTACAAGGGAGGAATAGGAGATGTTGCAACTTACAGTTACAAATCGTGTTGTGATCACGACTGATATAAATTGGACGTTCATTATGGCCATTTATACCTGGATAAAAAGATGTGACTTTAGTAAGATACGTTTTGCATAAGGCAGAAAAATGTTTCTAGGAACAGCACAAAAATTATGCTTACGCCTTTTGTAATCCCCATCTTCACACAACACTTGGCTTCGAATTCATATAATTGGGCCTGTTTACGTTTTATGTCGGACGCGTCTTAATTCTCTCATTTAGAAGTTATTTTCACCGATAACTAACCCGACACTTTGGCATGGGCTTTCACAAATTGAAGCAAAATTAACAAGGATTCTACTTTCACATTTACCCCTTCAGGCGACTATTTCTCATCTTCTGAGCGACAACTTCTTGTTCTACTTCTCGAAAAGTCGCACGATTATATTCCCTGCCATATTATTAGCTAGAGCACTTTTTTATGTTCTTTGTTTTCTCTCAGTACTAGTTTTGTTTCTCACATTACCTCTTGTGTTCTTGGTCTCCGATATATTGAAACATGTGAACCCAGCCTTTAAAAATTTCTGGTCCAACAACTCTCTGTTCATATTTTTTTATGTTCTTTGTTCTCTCTTTGTTCGAACGTTGTTTAAGGATTCTACTGCTTATTATTCTACTCGATAAAAAGATGTGACTTTAGTAAGATACGTTTTGCATAAGGCAGAAAAATGTTTCTAGGAACAGCACAAAAATTATGCTTACGCCTTTTGTAATCCCCATCTTCACACAACACTTGGCTTCGAATTCATATAATTGGGCCTGTTTACGTTTTATGTCGGACGCGTCTTAATTCTCTCATTTAGAAGTTATTTTCACCGATAACTAACCCGACACTTTGGCATGGGCTTTCACAAATTGAAACAAAATTAACAAGGATTCTACTGCTTATTATTCTACTGTTTATTATACTCTCCTGTTTATTATTGTGGCTGTTTTGTCGAGACTAGCACGTCCTCTAAGCCAGTACGTTCACACGACAGGGAAAGTCTTCGGATTCAAAAACTATTCGGATTCACACAAAAAGTCGCATGGTTTTATTCCCTGCCATATTATTAACTAGAGCACTTTTTTATGTTCTTTGTTCTCTCTTTGTTCGGACGTTGTTCAAGGATTCTACTTTCACATTTACCCCTTCAGGCGACGCTGAGCGATGACTTCTTGTTATACCTCACGAACAGTGGAGTGATTATATTCCCTGCCATATTATTAACTAGAGTACTTTTTATGTTCTTTATTCTCTTTTAGTTACAGTTTTGTTTTGTGTGAACGTAGTTGTTTAGAGGACGTGCAATTCCCGACAAAACAGCAACAATAATAAACAGGAGAGTGAAACCCTCGCATATTTCTCAATGTCCTTGCATTTGTATTCTGTTGAGCTCATATGTATCGAGCTACTCGCATAAGAAAACCTCTTTTAAGATGTTAAGTTACTCAATGGGTCCTTTGGACCTTTTGGAGCGAAACCTATCTCCTCTACCAAACAGTAGAGGTAGTAATTCATGAAAATGGATTCGTTGGAAACATTTTGAATCCAAAAGAAAGCATGTGAGGATGTCCAATGTTATCGCAAAAAAACGACCAGTGTGCCATCGCTTTTGTCTCGCGCGTTTGTGGTTCTTCTTGATTGCACGGGTGACTCATGTCTGTAGGTACACCTTTGGCCCATCATTAAAGCGAAATATATGTTCATTAGAGCAAATCTCATCTTCGATAACGTGTTTCGAACTTCAATAACGTCAATCGAAAATCATTAACATTTATGGAACACCACTGATTAGCGTCGATCAAAATTCAATAAGAAGAATTGAATAATCAACAAAGCAAAATAATTAGTCAGTTAACGATAACGTATATGGAAAAATGTCGCACTAGCAAATTGACAAAAAAACGTCTACCGGGAATTGTAGCAGAAGATACAGCCTTTTGTACGAAAAGTTGTTTTCAGATGTGCGCAGTAGCATAAGGGCTACAAAGGCTGAACAAAGAAGGAGATAGAGAATATCGCAAGAAGACGGGGAAAGAGTTAATACGAGCATTTGAAGAGACTTTAGCTTAGACCACAATGTCAAGTTATTTTATTAAATGATACTTAAAAGATCATGCCACATCCAGCAGCATTTCTTGCTTTGCGTTTGTTTATGTCTCAGAACACGATATCCTTGGACGCCATATGTAAATCTTAATCTCATCTAAGCCTAGACGGAGAAGGTAAAAATATATCCGGTGCCAGTGTGAAACAGTAATGTGAACAATATCTATTAGTAAACTAAGCTTAAAACTGAGCTAGGTTCTCTCTCGCTGTTCCATCCAAAACAACAACAATACCACCCCTTTTGTCACGAGGTAGCCCAAATATAGACTGTGCGGTGTTACACCGGCAGACGATTTTATGAAATAAAGTAAAAAAACAAATTCCGAAAAACAATGACATCTTGAAAACCCAAGATATGAGTTAAATAAAAATCGTAATATAATGTTACTCTTAGAAGCTCTGTTCATAAAGTTTAACAGACCAGAGTTAAATAATGGCCTGAAGGCATCCAAAGAACTAACATTAGTGGTAGCTTTGTAATCATTTACGTGTGTCCTCTGCGTACCAGCTGATGATGTTATCGTTGTAACTATGGAAATAGCTTTGCTTGCTCGTAATTCATTTCGATTTGACAATGACTTTGCAATAAAGTCGAAATATCATCGCAATCATTCATCGTCTTGTTTTTAACTCATATCTTGGGTTGTCAAGACGTCATTGTTTTTCGGAATTTGTTTCTTACTTTATTTCGTAAAAATATTTGTTTGACACACCATTCCCATCCTTGTGAAAAAAACCGTGGGAAAACGCCCACAGTGGTCACCACCCACCTCCTTGCATTGTACAATTTGTTTAGCGTTTGTTGCGAATTGTGGGTTGTTAAAATTTGTTGAAAATTTGAATTTTGAGGAAAACCAGTCTTTACATGCCGACAAATTTTAAAAGAGGTTGATCTTAAAGTTGCAATGGATACATTAGATTCTCAAATTCAAATTGGAATTATATTTATCAGCACAAGGTGAGATATTCAAACGTAATTGTATTAAAGGCGGTCCATTATATCTGTATGTATAAGAAAACCTTAAATTCCAGCTTATCGCAAAACCGCGGGATTCCTGCACTGCCGAGGCTCAGATAAGGCTTTGTGAATTGTGTGGTTATAAATGTCTCTAGAGCATGATCTCTCCTTTTCGAGCATTGTCATATACTCGCCAAAACATCATCTTCATAATTTTCTGGATTTGCTTTGCTGTGCTGGTTTGCCTCGGGTTAGCACAGAAAATAATAATAAGCACCAGAAAATAATAGAGAAACTGGGAGACGAGCTTTGGTTTATTTTTATTGAGCCTTTGCTAACATTCAAACTGTATTTGTGGGATATGATACAATGTGGCCTTTAGACATGGATACTTGTATAATTATCGCCGTGGACCTGACCTCAAAAGCGTGACTCATAAATATCCTCAATCGACAAACAATTACTGGCCAATAGATTGATGGTCTAAAGGATGAAAAAATTGGTACTAGTTCATATAAATACTCTCATCAGACGTGCAATTTGCAGTTAATGGTTCCTGGTCCGTTAGATCAATGAAGACTTTCTTTTCCCTTTGTACCTTAATTTCTACAGGTGAACGGCACGATATTCCGTCAACAAGCTATTTGAGATTAAGAGGACAGCGCCATATCCGCCTAATGACAACTGAAGTTTCTGATAAAATATAGAATTCTTTAAGAATAATATTGGCAAGGACGGGACCTAATGACGACCCCGTAGACACGCCGTCAACTTGTTCGTATAGTTGTTTATTGAAAGAAAAGGTGGTTTGGACTCTTGCACTATAACTACCTCATCTTTCAATAAACAACTATACGAATAAAGAATTCTTTACATACTGCCCCAGCAGGGAATCTGCGTACTGAATTGGCCACCATTCTCGATTCCCTAACCGGAAGATATCTCATCTTTACAACGTAGAGTGGAGCCTCTTTCAGGCGACTTCCTCAAGTAGCAGAGTGATACACGACTCTTGTATACAGGAGGCTTTTAAACAACATTTACACATGAAGAGAGGGTTTGATACGACCATAATTATATATACGAAAACTCTGACTGCCCCAGCCGGGAATCGAACCCAAGGTCTCCAAATCTACTAATTCCTGGCTGGGGCAGTCAGATTTTTCGTATATATAATTATGATCGTATCAAATCCTCTCTTCATTTATATATTACTATTACTATTTAATGTTATTTAAAAACATGGTAGCCTTTCAGAATGCCTGATTTTCAAAGGGCCGTGTGCAACTTACACTTACAAACATTAAATTACTCTATTACATACATATGTTATTAACTTTATATAACTATTTAAAAATAAAATAAATGAACTGTTCACTAGTTTAATAACTGATTTTGGAATGGTTTCAAAGACTTGATATTAATATTGTTGACGATATTTCCATCTAACCTGTTCCAACACACAGCTCCTCTATAGGAAAAACTTCTCTTTAGGAAATTTGTTTTTGGCTTTTTTAATGTAAGGTTTGTGTTGTTACTCCGTAAGTTATAATACTGATTAGCACATATGTTGAACAATTGTGTCAAATAAATTGGTGCTAAACCTTTAAGTATTTTGTACATCATTATCGACTCACGTTGATTCAAAGTATTGATGACGGGAGACCATTTTAAGTTATTAAAGATTTCAACTGACCGGATTTCAAATGTAGATCCAGTAATAATCCTAGCTGCTCGTTTCAGCAGTTTGAATAGTTTATCTATATTAGAATTGTTGCCATCATCCCATACAGTAGAACAATAGTTGAAATGGGGCAACACCAGAGCATTATAGATAGTAATTAAAGTGTCTTGTGGTACAAATTGTTTAGCTGTTCTTAACAAGCTAATATTTCTAGGTATAGTTTTGCATTGTCTTTCATTGTGTTTGTCCCATTTTAGCTGTTCATCGATGATTACACCTAACACTTTTTTATTTGATACTCGTTTAATAGTCTGCCCCTCAATTGTTAAGACAGGGTCATTATTTGAGAATGTTTGTAATCTTTGTCGTGATCCGATAATCATGTACTCAGTCTTTTCTTTATTCAATGTTAATTTGTTTGACAACAACCATTTATGGACATTTTCAAGATCTGAATTAAGTTTTCCTTCGATTTGTAAAAAATTACTTCCCTCGCAGGATATGTTAGTGTCATCGGCGAATAACGCTGCATTTGTTTTTTTAATACAGTTTGGCAAGTCGTTGATGTATAATAAAAACAGTAGCGGTCCAAGGTTAGACCCTTGCGGTACACCACAACTTATTGTCTTCGTTCCCGTCACCGCTTGATTTACTTTACAAATTTGTTTACGGTTGTGAATATATGACTGAAACCACCGGAGAGCAGTTCCATGCACACCATACATTTTGAGTTTGGATATAAGTATGCTATGGTCAACGGTGTCGAAAGCCTTTTTTAAATCAAGAAATAAAACACCGTTGACAAGACCATTATCCATATTGACAAACCATTGGTTTGTAGTTTGAAGAAGTGCAGTCTCTGTCGAGTGCTTTTTCCGAAAGCCTGATTACTCAGATATAATGATTTCGTTACTTTCTAGAAAGGAGGATAATTGATCATAAACGATTTTTTCAATGAGTTTTGCAACTACGGAAACAACAGATATAGGTCGATAATTACCGCAATCAGATCTAGATCCGGCTTTGTGAATAGGTGAAACACGAGCTACTTTCAAATCTTCTGGAAAAGTCCCCGTTTCTAACGATAAGTTGAAGATATAAACCAATGACTCAACTATTGAGTCACTTGCCTCTTTTAGTATAATTTAGCTGAAATCTTATCAGGTCCAGCTGACTTACTAGTTTTCATTAGGTTCAGTGCACTTTTCAAATCCTCTTGAGTTATTGTTCCAAAGTGGAATAAGTTTGGTTTCGGGGTCATATAGATCAGGGGATCAAGACCTCTACTTGGTATGTTGTTCGCTCGGTTTGGGCCAATAGTGGAGAAGTATTGGTTAAAAGTTTCGGCGATGTTTATGTTGCGGGTTATATTGTAGATTATTAATCATAGTGGTTTTAGATTGTCAATTTGATATTTCATTAATAATTTTCCAGCTTTCCTTACTGCTCTTCGCATTAAGCAGTTTTGAGTTGTAATAATTAGACTTAGTTGTTTTTATCAAACGATTTACATAATTTCTGTATTTTTTATAAGCTTTTATATATATATATATATATATATATATATAAGATTTCTTTATAATAAATTCGGCATTTTTTATAAGCTTATTTTTATAATAAATTCGATAGTCTACAAACCTTTTAACTTTTTGTGCTGTTTAATACTGCCCACGCAGCATTCCATTTTTTATATCACTGTCTGGACATACGAGAGAGCCTGATTCACTTTTGCCGGTTCACCCCGCTACAACTAGGAGCGGATGCTTCGCAGGCCAGATGGATGGATGAGCACAGGATGTTACTTACCGGAAGTTAACCTACAACAACTTATTTCTGTTTGCACTCCACAAATCCGGCCTCATTGTGTTATTTTAATGCTGCATTAAATGTTTGGCACAGTTCTTTAGGATGACAGTTGACTCGACTGACATAAAGTCTTCATTAGCGCCGTTTATACGAGACAAATATTACGCTGCTCGCGTAACGCGCTTAGCATAAACAGTTTGTTGCTATGCACAAAGCGACAGCTTTTCGTGTTGTCACTGGAATGCCCCCAGTAGCATGTCTATGCCTGCCATATTGACTGGAGCATATAACTTACGTGACAGTTTTGAAACATGCGATTAAACCAGGTCTTTAAAAATACCTTATTCGACCGATTCTTCTTTCATATTGACCAAGATGTGGTTTCAGGGCTTCTTGCTCGGGTCCTTATCGTTAACAACCTAAGTCTTAGACTAATTAAATATCTGTATCAAGTTACTTGGCTGGGAAAACTACTTTGGGATCTGAATTGTTGAGATTGTTGCGAGTGAAACGCTAAGTTCCGACAAACAGTGCAGGAAATAACATCGTTAATAGATGATCAATATTCCCTTCTCGTTCACCACGTCTCAAGTGTTTGTCGTTATCCTTGTCGTTTTCCTTATTAGTGTCTCCATGTATATAAATAAATAGCAAATCTGGAGTTACGTTTGCATGAATGCCACATATTGCTATATAGACTCAGTGGTTCGAAAGCAGCTCATAACAAGTTCAGCCATGTTTCTGGACTGACACTCGACCTACCTCTACGAGATTTTGAAGATTTTGCTAACGGACGGGTAGTCAGTGTCGCTAGACTGCTATAGAGGAGCACAGATTTCACCAACTGCGTCTCAAAAACAAACAAAAAACAAACAAAAACAACATTTTTGTGTATGTCAAAAACAATATTTTTCAGTGTAATGTGGACTTATCAATCGTGAACAATTAACAGTAATTTGAGTGCACAGATGACTTTTGCAGCATTTTAAGAGGTCTTAAAAATCTATTATTCTTTCACGGGTGTATATTTATATGATGACTTCAGCCCCCCCCCGACATCAAATTCGTTTCTAACCCACTGGACTTGCACAACCAATTTTTGTTGACATACAGAAAATTATGAAGTATATGAGCAAATGTGGCATTAGTGTCAAAAAGCTCAGTGAAAAGCATATAGCAACACTTTCAAAAGCAATCTTCTTGTCCACTTAAGTGCTCGATAAGGTGTTTGATAATCCAAGTAAAAAGTCCTCACCTCGGTAACGCATAGCAACCTCACCGGAGAAAGATTAGTTTGTCGGGAAGAATCTTTGGAAAAGATCTTACTTTGCTTGTACGGTGACGTAAATATCCTCATTAGACATGCAACAAAATATTCGTTTTACCAGCATCCTTATTACTCAAACATAAACAAATGCCCATTTCACAAATGTAACGAACATTATAGTTGATACGTCAGCAGTCTGAAATTTAAAATGGGTATACCTGAGCAACGAAACAGTAACAACTGAAAAGTATTCAGACTAGTTTTCCTATATTTCTATCAAACCTACGCTGACATAGAAGTTGTCCCCGAGGGACTGACGATAGACCTGGGATGATAATATATACTAGCACCATGCAGAGAAATTTATAAAGCACAATGGGGTACTTACCCTTTAATATCTTTAACCAAATATTTTAACTTGAAATTGAGTGGGAGGATCAACAAACGCTACTTCTTAAAGACCAAACTTTCCAGACGAAGGGCCTTTGCTCGAAACGTCGAGGATAGAATATTTTTATCTGTTTCAGATTGTGGCAAGCGAGAATCCCTCCCTTGGTGTTGTGTTTTGTTACGCCGCTGCCTACGCTGGACCAGCCTTGTCAGTGTTTTTATGCAGATTATGTTCGAACCGTGGTTGATTTTATAGTCTCAATGGATTCAACAGATTCTCAAATTCAAATTCAAATTATCTCTATCAGCATAAGATGAGATGTTCAAATGTAATTGTATTAAAAGCAGACCATCAAATCTGTATGTATAAGAAAACCATAAATTTTAGCTTATCGCAAACTGCGAGATTCCTGACTTACACTGCTTTGGCTCAGATAAAGCTTTGTGAATTATGTGGTTATAAATGCCTCTAGAACCTGATCCCTCCTTTTCGAGCATTGTCATGTACTTACCAGAGCATCAACTTCATAATATTCTGGATTTTGCTTTGTTGTGCTGGTCTGCCTCCGGCTAGTGCAGGTGGTTTGCCGCCAGTGCCAGAAAATAGTGGAAAGGTATTAAGACGAGCTTTGGTTTATTTTTGTCGAGCTTTTGCTAACATTCAAACTGTACTTTTGGGCCGGGATATGATACAATGTAGCCCTTGAGACATTTCCTTTATTAAGACTTAATGTACACAAGAAATGCGAAACGAGTTAAAATTGTTGTCATTGCACAGCAGACGACGTTTTTTAAGATTTGTAACTATTTTTAAATCATTACATAACTTAAACAGTCCTGAGCAACTAAGGGATAATTTCAAATTTAGACGAAATAGTCATGGTAGGGAATTGCGAGATAAAACGTTGCTAGATCTTCCAAAGGTTAAAAGTGCTATCGGTCAATCTACGTTCAAGTATTTCGGTGCGAAAGACTGAAACTCTTTACCCTCTATTTTTAGAGAGATGACTTCTGTTACTAGTTTTAAAAGTTCTATTTATATGTATCTCTTAGAAAGTGACAAAGATTCTCATATTTGTAATTAATAGATTAATTTAGCTTATTTATTCAATTTAGTTAATTTATGTTTTATTCACTGTTCTCCCGTTAATACCAGCTTTGCTGATGGGATTTTTTTAACAGTATAAATAAAGAATTTATTATTATTATTATTATTAAGTAAACGACAAATTTCTTTATTGCATACATGTTTCGGTTATTGCATACATGTTTCGGTTATTGCATACATGTTCCGGTTATGATAATAGGTTATTTATAAGCGATATTTGTATGTGACCTTCTACGACATTATGGAAATATTTCCTTAATTATGCGCACAATTATCACCATCCGTCGACAAGCAATTAGTGGCATGGCCAATAGATTGGTGGTCTAAAGGATGAAAACATTGGTAGTCGTATGGATAAATATTCTCATCAGACGTGCATTTTATAGTTAATGATTTCGTGGTCGGTTAGATCATTGACTTTCTAATGACTTAAATTTTAAAATTTTCCACAGCCTTTCTCGTTTAGCACTCTGTCGAGGACATTCCTATAAGGGTTAGGAAATCTCTATCGCCAAACAGGTTCCGACAGACAATTAATGACATCAGCCTAATTCCAGGGATATGCGAGGTAGACGGCCGCTTGAGCATAAAGTGTGTCTTAAAAACATGCAAACGACTTGGCTTTCAAGTCGTACTACAATATACCTTTTTACTTTGCAAACGACCGTTTTCCAAACGTATGATTACCACGAAACCGGAGAATCAAGGCATAATGTTATTGTACATATTTTATACACGGTATTTATATAACTTTTCCGATCCTTTAAATTTGTTACAAAAGTAGGTCATCTTCCAACAGTACACTTCCGTTTATTGACACTCTTTTAATACGGCAAGTTACCACCAACCAAAGTAGAATAATCGCGCCATTTTTCATAAGGTGAATCTAATTAACGTCGGGTCATCCTGGAGTCGAAATGGAAGCAACAGATTATAAAATTCAATTTCAAATGATATTAATTAGTGCATATTAAGAATTTCAAATGAAGTGGTAGGAAGAGGAGTAAATTGCTTCTGTTGGAATAGCAAAACTCAAAATTGAATGAAGCGTATCGTGAATAGCGGGATACTTAAATTGTATTATGCTATAGGGACAAAACTGTTTGAGGAACTCTTTCCATATAACAAATCCTAGATAGATAATTTTTTCTGTTGAATAAACTTTAAGAAGTTGAGTGGATAGAAAGTTTTTTAAGAGGTACTTGAGCCATTGTTTCGAACTTTAGTCGTGTTTCAATCAAGCCAGTATAAAATACCCTCATTACAAATCATAGACTACCACCCACTGGGACAGAATTATACCGGTCGTGGGTCACACTGTCTGAAAAGCAAACGTCAGGGTGATCGTAGAACAGTGATGGAACAAATAGATTCACAAATTCAAATTGAAATAATGTTTATAATCGTAAGGTAAGATGTTCAAATGAAATTGTAGAATGATCTGTCCATTGTATCTATACGTATGGGAAAACTCAAAATCAGATAAACGTACTGTTAAGCTCTTAGTTCATTGTGCTGCATTGGCTGACGTGATGTGTGTGTGTGTGTGAATTACGCGTTGATAAATGTTTCCAGTGTATTACCTCTAATTTCCGGGTGTTGTTACATAGTTTGTGTAGCATCATTTTCATAATTTTCTAAATTTTGGTTTGCCGAGCTGGTCTATTAATACAAATAGTGCACCGTAGAGATAAATACCACTAGAAAACAATTGAAAAGTATTCAGAGAAGTTTTCCTTTAATTTTTGTCGTAACCTTCGCTAACCTTCAAATTCTACCTGAAGGAGATGAAGGATGAACAAAATATTCTTTTTACCAGCATCCTTCCTACTCAAATATAAACAGATGTCCATTTCACAAATGAAACGAACATTATACTTGATACGTCAGCAATCTGAAATTTAAAATGGCTATACCTGAGCAAGAAAAAACACTCTAATATGGTCAACTGAGTGGTCATCTTTTTGCTCGGGTCTTTTCTTATATTGAACTTGTGACTCATGACCACAACCCTTTCAGCAGTTGAATGTATGAAGAATTGTTTAAGAGGTACTTGAGCCTTAGTTACGAAACTTGGTCGTGTTTCAAATTAGTTCCATTCCACATTTCACATGTCATTGAGTCAAACGGTCAACACAATAAATGTGGGTATTCCTGTCTGGAGTTGTAATGGAAGCAACACATTCTCAAATTCAAATTGAAATAATTATTATAAGCGCAAGGTAAGATGTTCAAATGAAATTGTTGCAAGAGCTGTCCATTGTATTCATACGTATGGGAAATTTCAGTATTTGATAAACGTACGGTAATTGAATTTCTGGATTCTTGTACTTCCTTGCCTGGTGTAAAGCGAGTAAGTTACGCGCTGATCAATGCTTCGAGTATATTATCTCTACTTTTCAGGTGTTGTTACATAGCTTGTGCTGCTTCATTTTCATAATATTCTAAATTTTTGGTCTGAATGGTGAGCCGTTCTATTAGCGCAGGTGGTTGAATGGTAGGTAAACATCAGTAACAACTGAAAAGTATTCAGACGAGTTTTCCTTTATTTTTATCGAACTTTCGCAAACATAGAAATTGTACCAGAGGGAAGAATGATAGCATATAGCTATTTGGCATGAATACTTAGTGTACATATAATTACTGCCGTGGATCTTCTCGTAAATTGTTGGTGGTGCATAACATACAACCCTCATCAGACATGCAATAAAACCCAATATTTATAATACATATTAAATATGCCAGAAAAACAATACAGTTAACAACGCAAACTCTGTAAATGAATGGCTTCAAGGATACAAGTTTCTGAACACAAGCGAGTTCGTAGTTGGTCGACACTCTACTTCAGAGTTTAGGGTAAATGGAACGTCCACCTAACTTGTATTCCTCGTTAAATACCATACCATACATGAGTTGTACATCATATAATAATTACCTCAACAAATACATGTTAGAGATATGACATGTATCTCAAGATACACGTACATGCATGTCTATCGTCACCACCTTGATAACAGTGGTGGCGTAACTACAAGGGAGGAATGGGAGATGTTACAACTTGCAGTTACAAATCGTGTAGTGATCACGACTGATATAAATTGGATGTTCATTATGGCCGTTTATACCGGGATAAAAAGATATGGCTTTAGTAAGACACGTTTTGCATAAGGCAAAAAAGTTTCTAGGAACAGCACAAAAATTATGCTTACGCCTTTTGTAATCCCCATCTTCATACAACGCTTGGCTTCGAATTTATATAATTGGGGGCCAGTTTAAGTTTTATGTTAGACGCGTTTTAATTCTCTCATTTAGAAGTTATTTTCACCGATAACTAACCCGTCACTTTGGCATGGGCTTTCACAAATTGAAACAAAATTAACAAGGATTCTACTTTCACATTTACCCCTTCAGGCGACTTTGAGCGACAACTTCTTGTTCTACATCTGGAACAATCGCGTGATTCTATTCACTGCCATATTACTAGCTAGAGTACTTTTTTATGTTCTTTGTTCTCGGTTAGTTCTAGTTTTGTTTCTCACATTACGGTACCTCTTGTGTTCTTGGTCTCCGATATATTGAAACATGTGAACCCAGCCTTTAAAAATTTCCGGTGTAACGAATTTCGGTTATTATTTTTTATGTTCTTTGTTCTCTGTTTGTTCGAACGTTGTTCAAGGATTCTTCTGCTTATTATTCTAATGTTTATAGGATTCTACTGTTTATAGGATTATTATAAGGATTATTAGGATTATGTTATTATTGTACTGTTTATAAGATTCTACAGTTTGTTGCTGTTTTGTTGGGACTAGCACGTCCTCTAAGCCAGTACGTTCACACGACAGGGAATGTCTTCGAATTCAAAAAGTATTCGGATTTACACAAAAAGTCGCATAATTATATTCCCTGCTATATTATTAACTAGAGCATTTTTTTATGTTCTGTGTCCTCTCTTAGTTCTAGTTTTGTTTCTCACATTACCTCTTGTGTTCTTGGTCTCCGATATATTGAAACATGTCAACCCAGCCTTTAAAAAGTGCTTGTGCAACAAATCTCCGTTCATATTGAATTTTCCGTCGTTCATGGGCTTTTTCCTCTATTTCTTATCTTCAACAACTTGTGACTTAGACTACGTCTACACTTGACCAAATTTCTCCGGATTTGTAGGCAATCTGAAGACTTTTTCTTCGAATTAAAAGTAGCCATTTACACTGAAGTAACGAATCCGGTGTGCAAAGTCTTCGGAATGCACATGAATAAGGATGAATATGAGACCGGAAAAGAATCTGGATACTTTGAACTCGAAGAGCTAAGACTCTGGAGAAATCCGTCTGGTCTTTGTTTATAACAGCAAAAGCTGACAGTGTCTAGGACAATTTTTTATTTCGGAGGCAGTAATAAACAAAGGCTGGAAAGATTTTTTGTTTGTCCGAGGCAACTTTCGATGAAATTTGTGTCAATTTACATCGTTCTTAGATCAGAAAACACTGTTTGCGTCAACACGAACGACTGACTAACGCAGATACTTTTCCCTGTGTAAACGGTCAACGAATATGAATACATTTTTGTGTGAATCCGAATACTTTTTGGATTGTGAACGTACTGTGAACGTCGTGTGAACGTACTGGCTTAGAGGACGTGCAAGTCCCGACAAAACAGCAAATAATAAACAGGACTCAGGAGAATGATACCCTCGCACGCTTCTCAATGTCCTTGCATTTGTATTCTGTTGAACTCATATGTATCGAGCTACTCGCATAAGAAAACTTTTGAGATGTTAAGCTACTCAATGGGTCTTTTGGCCCATTTCGAGCTAAACCTATCGGCTCTACCAAACAGTAGAGGTAGTAATTCATGAAAATGGATTCGTTGGAAACATTTTGAATCCAAAAGAAAGCATGTAAGGATGTCCAATGTTATCGCAAAAAAACGATCAGTATGCCATTGCTTATGTGTCGCGCGTTTGTCGTTCTTCTTTGTTGTACGGGTGACTCATTTCTGTTGGTACACCTTTTGCCCATCATTAAAGCGAAATCAATGTTCATTAAAGCGAATCGCATCTTCGATAGCGGGTTTCGAACTTCAATAACGTCAATCGAAAATCATTAATATTTATGGCCACCATTGATTAGCGTCGATCGAAATTCAATAAGAATGATCGAATAATCAACAAAGCAAGATAATCAGTCAATTAACAATAACGCATACGGAAAAATGTCGCACGAGCAAAATTGTTAAAAAAAATGTTTACTGGGAATTGTAGCACAAGATGCAGCCTTTTGTACGAAAAGTTGTTTTAAGATGTGCGCAGTAGCATAAGGGCTACAATAGCTGAACAAGGAAGGAGACTGAGAAAATCGCAAGAAGACAGAGAAAGGGTTAATATGAGCATTTGAAGAGACTTTAGCTTAATCCACAATGTCAAGTTATGTTATCAAATGATACTTAAAAGATCATGCCACACTCCAGCAGTATCTCTAGTTTTGCGTTTATTTATATATGTCTTAGAACACAATATCCTTGGAAGTCATATTTAAATCTTAATCTCATCTAAACCCAGATGGAGAAGGTAGAAACACATGTTTGACCCCATGTCTAAAATGGCGACTGCTTCCTTTACGCTCCACTGTTTCCAACTTGTGCGATTTACCATTAGAATTCATCAGAACGCAATCGAAAATTCAATTTAAGACTTTAATTCCCAACGTCAGTATATTTGGGATTAATATTCGTTCTTAAGGGCCTTTTCATTCGTCGCTCAGCTGTCGCATTTAATTCAGGCGAATTCGCATTAACTTCGTCAATTAGCCGACGTAAATGCGTCTTCGTTTAATACGAAGATTTTATTTATGACGATTTTAATCATTTTCCAACCCTTCATAAGAACAACCACTGCTCATGACACAAAACAAAATATTTGATGAAAGACTAAAAACAACGTATATTATCATAGTTTATGCATTTATTTCGTTGCGACGTTACGACGTCGTCTCAAACCAATATACGTTTCAGACATTGCATCCGTCCGATCATGACGGATATAACGTCTCTGACGAAGTTAATTCTTCCGACGAATTTAATTCATTTCATAAGTCGCATAACCGTCGCATTAAATCGTTCAAATTAAATGCGACGATTGTGTGACTTATGAAACGGTTCTAAGAAGTTCATTTAAGAAACCTTATTGAACGTATCAGTGTCTGACCGCCAATGCAATTTTGACCATCGCCGGTGGAACGAGGGTCTGCGGGGGCTAAAGTCCCGAAAAATTCGAGCACCCATTTGAGTGCCCAGGATTTAAACGTTGTTGCTTCTTTGTTTGAATAATGGTATATGAATTTCCTTTTATCATAATGGTATAAGAAATTCTGGACATTCTTTTTGCTATGTTTTCTAATAGAATTCAACCATGCCGGAAATGTTTCATTTGATTCTTTGAACATTTTCCAGGAGGTCGGCGAAATGCTTCCTACTTATCCTACTTTAAGAGCTGTTTATTTTATCAAATAAAGAACTTCAAGTGAACAATAACAAACATGCTAAAGTACCAAGTTTACTTAGTTGCTAAAGTTGCTAAAGAACTAAAGTTCATTGGCAATGGGCCACACCCTTAATACTCTAACAAAATTTGTTAGCTCAATATCAAATCATGATTAGGCGTATTGGCGTAAAAAGTGTCTTTATCCAGACTGCGTTCAAACCGTGGTTGACTTTATAGTTGCAATGGATACAACAGATTCTCAAATTCAAATTCAAATTATCTCTATCAGCATAAGGTGAGATGTTCAAATTTAATTGTATTAAAAGCAGTCCATTAAATCTGTATGTACATTGCCTCTTGTGTTCTTGGTCTTCGATATTATGAAACATGTGAATCCTGCCAAAATTTCTGGTGCGACAACTCTCCGTTCATATTTTTTATGTTCTTTGTTCTCTCTTTGTTCGAACGTTGTTCAAGGATTCTACTGCTTATTATTCTACTGTTTATAGGATTCTACTGTTTATTATACTCTCCTGTTTATTATTGTGGCTGTTTTGTCGAGACTAGCACGTCCTCTAAGCCAGTACGTTCACACGACAGGGAAAGTCTTCGGATTCAAAAAGTATTCGGATTCAAACAAAAAGTCGCATGATTCTATTCCCTGCCATATTATTAATTCTATTTCAGAATCATTCTCAGGGTATTATGAAACGATAACTTCACAATTAAACGTGGTTAATTGTGAAGTTATTGTTCCATATTATTAACTAGAGCACTTTTTTATGTTCATTGTTCTCTCTTTGTTTCGACGTTGTTCAAGGATTCTACTTTCACATTTACCCCTTCAGGCGACGCTGAGCGACAACTTCTTGTTATACCTCACGAACAGTCGAATGATTATATTTCCTGCCATATTATTAACTAGAGTACTTTTTATGTTCTTTGTTCTCTCTTAGTTCTAGTTTGGTTTGTCACATTACCTCTTGTGTTCTTGGTCTCCGATTTATTAAAACATGTGAATCCAGTCTTTAAAAAGTGCTTGTGCAACAAATCTCCGTTCATATTGAATTTTCTGTCGTTCCAGGACTTTTTCCTCTATTTCTTATCTTCAACAACCTATGCCTTTGGCTACGTCTACACTAGACCAAATTTCTCCGGAATCGTAGGCAATCTGGAGACTTTTTCTTCGAATTAAAAGTAGCCATTTGCACTGAAGTAACGAATCCGGTGTACGAAGTCTTCGGATTGCACGCGAACACGGATAAATACGAGTCCCCGGAAAAGAGTCCGGATACTTTGAATTCGAAGAGCTAAGACTCCAGAGAAGTCTACCTGGTCTTTGTTTATAACAGCAAAAGCTGGCAGTGGCTGGGACAATTTTTAATAACGGAGGCAATAATAAACAAAGGCTGGAAAGATTTTTTATTTGTCCAAGGTAACATTCGATAAAATTTGTGTCGATTTACATCCGTTCTTAGATAAGAAAACACTGTTTGCGTCAACACGAAAGAGTGACTAACCCAGATACTTTTTCCTATGTAAACGGTCAACGACTCCGAATACATTCTTGTGTGAATCCCCGAATACTTTTTGAACCTGAAGACTTTCCCTGTCGTGTGAACGTACTGGCTTAGAGGACTTGCAAGTCCCGACAAAACAGCAAATAATAAACAGGAGTGTAATACCCTCGCATTCTTCTCAGTGTCCTTGCATTTGTATTCTGTTGAACTCATATGTATCGAGCTACTCGCGTAAGAAAACCTCTTTTGAGATGTTAAGCTACTCAATTGGGTCCTTTGGGCCTTTTGGAGCGAAACCTATCGGCTCTACCAAGCAGCAGAGGTAGTAATTCATGAAATGGATTCGTTGGAAACATTTTTAATCCAAAAGAAAGCATGTGAGGATGTCCAATGTTACCGCAAAAAAACGACCAGCATGCCATTTGCTTATGTCTCGCGCGTTTGTCGTTCTTCTTTGTTGTACGGGTGACTCATTTCTGTTGGTACACCTCATTTAGAAGTTATTTTCACCGATAACTAACCCGTCACCTTGGCATGGGCTTTCACAAATTGAAACAAAATTAACAAGGATTCTACTTTAGCATTTACCCCTTCAGGCGACTATTTCTCATCTTCTGAGCGACAATTTCTTGTTCTACTTCTCGAAAAGTCGCATGATTATATTCCCTGCCATGTTATTAGCTAGAGCACTTTTTTATGTTCTTTGTTCTCGGTTAGTTCTAGTTTTGTTTCTCACATTACCTCTTGTGTTCTTGGTCTCCTATATATGGAAACATGTAAACCCAGCCTTTAAAAATTTCCGGTGCAACACCTCTCCGTTCATATTTTTTATGTTCTTTGTTCTCTCTTTGTTCGAACGTTGTTCAAGGATTCTACTGCTTATTATTCTACTGTTTATAGGATTTTACTGTTTATTATACTCTCCTGTTTATTATTGTGGCTGTTTTGTCGAGACTAGCACGACCTCTAAGCCAGTACGTTCACACGACAGGGAAAGTCTTCGGATTCAAAAAGTATTCGGATTCAAACAAAAAGTCGCATGATTCTATTCCCTGCCATATTATTAATTCTATTTCAGAATCATTCTCAGGGTATTATGAAACGATAACTTCACAATTAAACGTGGTTAATTGTGAAGTTATTGTTCCATATTATTAACTAGAGCACTTTTTTATGTTCATTGTTCTCTCTTTGTTTCGACGTTGTTCAAGGATTCTACTTTCACATTTACCCCTTCAGGCGACGCTGAGCGACAACTTCTTGTTATACCTCACGAACAGTCGAATGATTATATTTCCTGCCATATTATTAACTAGAGTACTTTTTATGTTCTTTGTTCTCTCTTAGTTCTAGTTTGGTTTGTCACATTACCTCTTGTGTTCTTGGTCTCCGATTTATTAAAACATGTGAATCCAGTCTTTAAAAAGTGCTTGTGCAACAAATCTCCGTTCATATTGAATTTTCTGTCGTTCCAGGACTTTTTCCTCTATTTCTTATCTTCAACAACCTATGCCTTTGGCTACGTCTACACTAGACCAAATTTCTCCGGAATCGTAGGCAATCTGGAGACTTTTTCTTCGAATTAAAAGTAGCCATTTGCACTGAAGTAACGAATCCGGTGTACGAAGTCTTCGGATTGCACGCGAACACGGATAAATACGAGTCCCCGGAAAAGAGTCCGGATACTTTGAATTCGAAGAGCTAAGACTTCGGAGAAATCTATTTGGTCTTTGTTTATAATAGCAAAAGCTGACAGCGGCTGGGACAATTTTTTATATCGGAGGCAGTAATAAACAAAGCCTGGAAAGATTTTTTGTTTGTCCAAGGTAACTTTCGATGAAATTTGTGTCGATTTACATCCGTTCTTAGATAAGAAAACACTGTTTGCGTCAACACGAAAGAGTGACTAACCCAGATACTTTTTCCTGTGTAAACGGTCAACGACTCCGAATACATAATTGTGTGAATCTCCGAATACTTTTTCAATCCGAAGACTTTCCCTGTCGTGTGAACGTACTGGCTTAGAGGACGTGCAAGTCACGACAAAACAGCAAATAATAAATAGGAGAGTGATACCCTCGCATTCTTCTCAATGCCCTTGCATTTGTATTCTGTTGAACTCATATGTATCGAGTTACTCGGTAAAGAAAACCTCTTTTGAGATGTTAAGCTACTCAATTGGGTCCTTTGAGCCATTTCAAGCGAAACCTATCGGCTCTACCAAGCAGTAGAGGTAGTAATTCATGTAAATGAATTCGTTGGAAACATTCTGAATCCAAAAGAAAGCATGTGAGGATGTCCAATGTTATCGCAAAAATACGACCAGTATGCCATTGCTTATGTCTCACGCGTTTGTCGTTCTTCTTTGTTGTACGGGTGACTCATTTCTGTTGGTTCACCTTTTGCGCATCATTAAAGCGAAATCGATGTTGATTAGAGCGAATCGCATCTTCGATAGCGGGTTTCGAACCTCGATAACGTCAATCGAAAATCATTAATATTTACGGCATCCTATTGATTAGCCTCGATCAAAATTCAATAAGAAAAATCGAATAATCAACAAAGCAAAATAATCAGTCAATTAACGATAACGCATACGGAAAAATATCGCACAAGCAAAATTGGTAAAAAAATGTTTACCGGGAATTGCAGCACAAGATACAGCCTTTTGTACGCAAAGTTGTTTTCAGATGTGCGCAGTGGCATAAGGGCTACAATGGCTGAACAAGGATGGAGACAGAGAATATCGCAAGAACACAGGAAATAGGTTAACACGGGCATTTGAAGAGACTTCAACTTAGATCACAATGTCAAGTTATTTTATTAAATGATACTTAAAACATCATGCCGCATCCAGCATAGGCGTACAGGCTGGGGGGCAGGGGGGTCACGTGCCCCCCCCCAAAAAAAAGAATTTGGAGAGGACTAGATTGGGGCACATAGCTCAGGTAGAATTGGAAAAAATAAATCTCTAAGTGTGATAAAAACAGAAAAATGATCAAAAATCGGTAGCGATCAACAAGAATTTGGATATTAGAGTGCATTCAGGTTGCCATATATATACCGTGTGCAGTATGTAATTCTTATTCCTAGGTTTTTTTCGAACTAAACATTCAAGCAGAGCGATTCGGGCAGATTGTCTCTGCCCCCCCCCCACCTCCCCCCAAATGATTAGGTCCCGTACGCCTATGACATCCAGCAACATCTCTAGCTTTGCGTTTATTTACATATTTCTCAAAACATAATATCCTTGGAAGTCATATGTAAATCTTTATCTCATCTAAACCTAGACGGAGAAGGTCAAAATATATGTTTGACACTTTGACCCCCTGTCTAAAATGGCGAGTGCTTCCTCTATGCCCCACCGTTCCCAACTTGTACTATTTACCATTAGAATTCATCATGGAAAATTCAAAGAAAAACTACAATCCTGGCCAAAACACTGGGACAACACTTTAAAATCAACACACTTTTGATCCTCCCCCACTTCCCGCATTCAATGTTGTGAGTTTTTTTGGCTCTATGCCAGAAATATGTGGGAACGTTAAGGGCGTTAAGTACTTTAAGTCTGTATGGCGATTATAAGTGACGATTATAAACAAAAGCAGTACTTACATGCTGACAAATTTTAAACGTGGTTGATCTTAAAGCTGCAATGGATACATTAGATTCTCAAATTCAAATTGGAATTATATTTATCAGCACAAGGTGAGACGTTCAAACGTAATTGTATTAAAGGCGGTCCATTATATCTGTATGTGTAAGAAAATCCTAAACTTCATCTTACCGACAACAGCCGAAGCTCAGATAAAGCTTGGTGAATTGTGTGCTTATAAATGCCTCTAGAACATGATCCCTCCTTTTCGAGCATTGTCATATACTCACCAGAGCATCACCTTCATAATTTTTTGGATTTGCTCTGCTGTGCAGGTCTGCCTCGGGTTTACCAGCAGCACCAGAAAATAATAGACAAGCAGTGAGACGAGCTTTGGTTTATTTTTATACAGCCTTCGCTAACATTCAAACTGTACTTGTGGGATATGATACAATGTAGCCTTGAGACATGGATGCTTGTATAATTATTGCCGTGGACCTGACCACAAAAGCGTGACTCCTAAATATCCTCCGTCGACAAGCAATTAGTGGCCGATAGATTGGTGGTCTAAAGGATGAAAAAATTGGTACTAATCCGTACACATACTCTCATCAGACTTGTAATTTATAGTTAATGGTTCCGTTCATGGTCCGTTAGATCAATGAAGACTTTCTTTTCCTTTTCCACCTTAATTTCTACGTGTAAACGGCACACTATATGAGATCAGAGGGACAGCACCATATCCGCTTGATTCACTTATGGCGGTTCACCCCCGCCTCGTCTGGAACCGGATACTTCGCAGGCTAGATGGATGGATGCGCAGGTTGTTACTTACACCGAAAGTTAACCTGCAAGAACTTATTTTTGTTCCCACCCCACACATTCGGCCTCATTTTGTTATTTTAATGTTGCATTAAATGTTTGGCACAGTTCTCTTGGATGACAGTTGACTTGACTGACATAAAGTGTTAATTAGTGCTGTTTATACGAGAAAAATATGACACTGCTTGGGTACGGCGCGCTCGGCACAAATAGTTTGTTGCCATGCAAAAAGCCACGGCATTTCGTGTTGTCACTGGAATCTCAGTAGCATGTCTATGCTTGCCATATTTACTGAAGCACCCACTACATATAACTTACGTGTCAGTTTTGAAACATGTGATTAAGCCAGGTCTTTAAAAATACCTTGTTCGACCGATTTTTCTTTCATATTGACCAAGATGTGATTTCAGGGCTTCTTGCTCGGGTTCTTATCGTCAACAGCCTAAGTCTTAGGCTAATTAAACATCTGTATCAAGTTACTTGGCTGAGAAAACTACTTTGGGATCTGAATTGTTGAGATTGTTGCGAGTGAAACGCCAAGTTCCGACAAGCAGTGCAGGAAATAACATCGTAATAGATGACCAATATTCCCGTCTCCTTCACCACGTCTCAAGTATTTGTCGTTATCCTTGTCGTTTTCCTTATAAGTGTCTCTATGTATATAAATAAATGGCAAATCTGGAGTTACGTTTGCATGAATGCCGCATGTTGCTATATAGACGAAATGAATCTGTACGCATAACTATAAAATTATTCCACATAGTCATACTGTTATTTCCCTGAATAGGTTACCGAACCAACGGCGCTTGAACATTCTTTCTTTTACATCATGGGATATTCGTGGCTTTATTCTCGTAACTGTGCTCATTGAATGGAATTGGTCAGATGAGAGCACGGGAAGTCCTGGTGAAAATGACGGTAATGTTTGTCCTTCCTTTCCTTGATAAAGAAAACCACAGTTCAACATCGATCTGTGATTTGTGTGGGTGGGCATTAGGGGATTTCCCTAATATTTGACGTCATCGTTAACATAGCCCTGACCAAGAGCCTGTGCCCGAGGGATACGGCTTCGAGTTGCCTGGCATATCTGTTCTTTCCTAACGAGATGTTTCGAGAGAATTTAAAACTGTCCCAGCTTCTTACTCCGTAAAGCATGAAACAAGACTATTTTAAGTTCACAACTAGATCAACGATTTGATAGAATATCTTCTGATGCGATAACTTTGGGTGAAGCAACTACCTGAAATATACGAAAAGGAACTTCGTATATTTCAGGTACTTGCTTCACCCAAAGTTATCGCATCTTGTTATCCTCGACTACCTACACTGGCACCCATTGCTCAATATCTTCTGATGTATACTCTAATACCTCTTACCGTATTACAGAATTGATTTAAAGAACAAGGCAGGGCCTTTTATTTTGGAGGAAATGAGCCGTGGCTGACATAAGCCCTAGTTTTAAAATATGCCACAAACACTCGTTGCTCTGTGAAACCGTTAGCCACCAAAAGAAGGGATGAATCATTAGAAAAGTGATGACAGGGGGGGGAAGTACGAAAAAATCCGTTACAAAATCATGCAGTAGATTTTGGTTGTGCCAACATCCAGTTCAAATTCGAGGAACTGTAACTGAAACGCTTAAATATGTGATTTATTACATCAGCTCATGTAGAAATGTTTGATTATTTGATAGAGGTTGATGATTACAACATTCATTTGGGGTGGCCTAGGATTTTTAGGGGTCTCGGGGACTCCCAAGGACATAGTCATGGTTACGCCACTGCCCATAAAAGGAGAAATAGTGAATGTTATGTTAAGAAAACTATCGATGTATTGATAATTCATAATTTGATTAATAAATCTTTTAAATAGAAGAGTCGAATGAATCGGAGAGTTCAGGATATCTAAGAGGGACACCTGAAGAATTATGACTTGTTCAGCTGCAATTGATAGCGAAGCATCTTTTACGATATGGGATGCTGAGTATACCTTAACTTTACTTTGTCTTTTTGTGGGCATTTAATATTTTTAGTGTTTGTAGGCACTTCATATGTGGATATAATATTGAAGATAGCCATATTGTATCAGCTGTTATTAATAATTACTAAAATATTGCCATTTTATTTAAAACCTCTTTTCTTTTATGTACTTTAGATTATATGTAAAAGAAAATAACTTAGGTGACATATGTCTTGTAATAACTTTATATCATCTTTTACTGTTGTGCCTGTAGTGACAGGTACCTCGTGTATATATATATATATATCGTATACTGTAAAATAAATAATATATTACGCTCTACACATGGTATTGAGCGCTCTTAAACCTTACGCCTTCTGTGTGACATTTGTGTTGCATACCCTTCTTGGTATATCGTACATATATATCGTATATATCGACCATTTAATCGAATATTCCCTGTTTTCATCCTTCAATTTCCAGATGTAGCTTGATAAGGCCGTCTCTTTTGAATACTTAGCGTTGCGGAATGATTTCCTATGGTTATTGAAGCGGGTTTGGAATGGGTTCGCGGTCATGCCAATGTATTTCTTTGTAGGCCCGTCATCTGTCGTTGATACGTCGGCTTGGTAGATAAGGTTTCCGTCGAGACAATTACCTTGTAGAGACTGCCTTATCAAGCTACATCTGGAAATTGAAGAATGAAAACCGGGAATATTCGATTAAATGGTCGATATTAAAGCACGCGAAAGCATATAGAAGCGGAAGCAGAAGATGTAATTTGTGACTGGATGAAAAAATGTTCATCATGAAGACGGACCCAAAAACTTTTCTGAACAAAAGATCGGAAATCTTTGCGAAGTGCCGCCACCGAAACAAACACTGCCTTTGAAACATTTATTGTACCGCAAACACACAATGACGTCAAAACATTGCAAGAAACTTACGTAATAACTTCTATATAAGAGCAATCCAACCGAATTTTTTCCAGTTGTCTGAAGATCGTCTACGAGCGTGAAACTAATAGTAACAACGAACATTCTTTAGTAACATTTTATCTATTTTGCTCTATCTTCCAGGATATTGAGCACTTTTAGAATCGTTGATAAATCATTCAACTATATATATAATGGAGTTAATAACAGATTACAAAAAGCGTAGGCGAAATGGTATTCAGGGTTACATTCAGGGGCAGATTAGCCCACCGGGGCTACCGGGCGATTGCCCGGTGGGCCCTTCCTCTGGGGGCCCCTTTGAGACACGGAAGCTTCAATAGTCAAAGCCTTTGTCTGATGATTTCGAAAGTTTTTAATGTGTGGAATGCTAGGACCCAGCAGATAGGGCGCCGCGGTACTCCGCAATAGCAGTCAAAAGACGCCAAAAGGCCACTATCACGATATGCCTCGCAAGGCGCAATTAAGCAGTGCTACAATATTACACCAAGTTGATTAAAACTTTGTGATGATGACGTCACAAAGAGGGAGCTCTTATGAACTATATCCCGGGCCCACTCCAGCATGCTAATCCGGCCCTGGTTACATTAACTAAACAGTCAGAAGTGATCTGTACAATTGTATTGATGTAAATTGTTTTCGTAACTTGACCGCGAAGTGCCAACTACACTTTCGTAAGTTGTTTTGTTTATGTTTATGTCTAAAGTGTGAACCACGCTTTAGAAGCATATGGAAACATGCCTGTCATTTCATATTCTTTGATAATCAAGAAAGGTTGAAAACGTAACGCCTGAGATTTTGTCTAATTAAGTTGATCGTCTAGGTTTCATGCAATATAGTAAAAGCGTGCTAATTTTTCTTGGGCAATATACAACATGCTTGTGCGTACGAAGAAACGTCGCAAGCTTTTGCGAGGAAAATCTTGTTAAAATGCCCACAGGCCAGTTTTTAACAGAGTACTTACCCGGAAAAACTTTGGTGGAAACTAGCTCATGTACGCGGAATTTCGGCGTTGTGATGTCGACAAAATATGAGGCAAAATAGAGATAACCAAAACTGGCGTTACATGTCTTGTTTTAACGTTTTACAATAAAGGATATTTTGTAATGAAATGAAGATGCTCTTTGTAATGTTTACGATATGAGCGGCCGCGTTGTACTGAATATACAATCACGAGCCAAAGACAAGTGGCTGTATATTGAATATACTATATTCAATACAACACTGACGCAAATGTTGTAAACAACTTATGAAACGAAAACATGAAAACATTCGTGTTCTTCAAAATGGTGAAGATTCCAACGATTTTAGTGGAGAAAATAGCATGAAAAGCTGTCTAATACAGTCACCAGTGGCTGTATCACATTCACAACTGACTAAACTTTAAATTCTTTAGTTTTGCCCTCATGAATTCTTAATAAGTTTTGTAATGTTGTTTTTGCTGATTTTTATCTACATTGAATGATTAATAAAAATTAGTCAATGAAGGATGGTCATCCACAGGATTTAGTGCCGCGGTCATTGGGTAGAAGCCCAATGAAGAGAAAGAAGAGGATGTAACCCAAATAGCTTTCTGTCTGTTACGGAGGGAAAAGAAATCTCACGAATAACGAGTGTTCTTTTTTCGTCTTAGATAACGGTTACGGCCATGACAGGATTTAAACTTCTAGTTCTTTTGTATCTTCTGAATTCTAGCGAAAAGTTTCCCGTTTTGTAAACAACCTTTACAGCGCTTATCTTTATCTCAAGAATTAATCTTTTTTATTAAAAGTGCAATGGCATTACTTTGTTAACAGATATTTTTCATGATAATCAACTGAAAAATCTTGACTCGAGCGGGATTTGAACCCGCACATTCAGGATACCTGTTAAGATACCGGATACCTGTTCTCGCGTTAAGTTGTCGCGAGTATATATCGTACAATCTCTCGTCCACTTAAGTTAGATAAAAACTGGCCTCCGATCCCTGTAGATTCGATATGTCAACAGGTAGTGCGGCGGACCGGTATCCCGAAGGTGCAAGTTCAAATCCACTCGAGACAACATTTTTCAGTTGACTTCAGCTGTCAGATTATGAAAAATTTCTGTTCATGTATCTCTCAGGATGACTCTGAAATTACTTCGTTAATCAATTGATTCCATGATCGTACTGTATGTTGAGTAGTATAAGTTTCTCCATCAGTTCAGACTAGAATAAGAGACGTTCTGTCTGAGCAACACCAGTCTTACCAGTTAAAATGGACACAATTTTCAGGCTATTCAACAGGTAAGAAACTAATTATATTTCTGTAAATACTTTACAAATCATTATTATTACCTCTCCCATTTTTAATGACCTTAAAGAAAAGTTTTTAAAAAAGTATGAGCGCTCAAGGACATTGACACGTGTTGACCAGTCAATTTACACTAGTCTTACTACTTAAATTAAATTCTTAATTCAAAAAAATAAAAAGGATGTACATTATAACCATTATTGAAATTATTAATTATTGTTGTGAATGAAAAAAAAAAAAAAACAAAAAAAAAAACCTTAAGACTACGCACTGGAGACATTTTATATGTTAAAACATTCATTGCTGAATAATTGTAGCTGCATAGATGGCAGTAAAAAGTCATTAGATTTATTTTTCAGTTGACCTTACGGCCCAAACAACACATACAATTCCAATAGCCAGCACTGTTACAACAGTTGACCAGCTTGGCTCATTTAGCCGAAAGTCTACAAGAAATCCCAGCTAAAAAAAACAAAGAAACAAAATACCAATCAGTGAAACTGATAATAGCTGTTCAATGCTATTTTTCAATGGAGATAATAGAGGAAAAGCTCACCTAAGACCATTTCTACCTGTGTGTCCTGGCCATTCACCACTTTTAGCTACTTGGCTCTGCTCTCTTAGTACTATTTTGAATTAGCATATACCTTGCTGAGTAGTGGTTTTTTTTGTTTTGTTTTGTTTTTTTCTTTTCTTGTACAGTCTGATTAATTCCTCTATCTTGGAATATCCTGCACTATTCACCTTCAAGCTAAACAAGATGCTGTCCTATTTCGTTCCAGTTATGGAAGAAAAAAATTATCTTGAATAAACAAAGCTGCCATGCCAATCAATAGCAAAAAGGCAACAAAATTTGCTGCTGAAGTATTCAAAGATATGTATTTCTTTTATATTTTAGTAATAAATGCCCTCAGGATGTGTTTCAAAATGATTTGAGAAATGACCAGCAGGCAACAAACTGAGTTTTGTAAAATTGTTTAAAAAATTTTAAAAAATATATATGTGAAAAAAATTATGCAAGATATATACTAAAACAGCTACTCATCTTATTGTAGGGGAATAGTTGTCAACTATTTACTGTAGGTAGTTTTGTTTGGTTCTCTTTTGCATGTGTCTGTAATTCTTTCATATCAACAACCTGAGTAAATTACCGGTAACTCTTTCCAGACAGTATGTTTCGAATAGACAAGTAAAACATTCCAGCATTAGCCAGAGTAAAATACTAAGGAGTTGACATCATCTGGAAAGAGCTAGTGAGACAGTTCTTAACTCTTTCCAGATATAGGGTCTCCCATTAATGACTAACATTGTCAGGCATTAGACAGATTAAAATACTCTGGTATTAACCATACTATAACACTCATAAGTCACCACCATCTAGAATGAGCTAAACATGATGTCTGATATCTGAAAACTCAAAAGAGTGAGGGAACTGCTGAAACTTAAGCCTTTGTGATCCATACCAGACTTTTTACTTTTACTCTGGCTAACACTAGATGGTTTTACTCATCAAAACGAGATATCTTGCCAGGGCTGCTGAGAGCCAAGATGGTTCCTGGGGAAGGTAGGGTAGCAGGGAGCCTAAATTTCTCTGATGTCAGAGGTGGTGGGTATTTGTGACAAATTTTTACACACATTCATATTGTATAAATGGTACTTATTAACTGTCCTAAAATAATTATTTTGAATATGTCTAAAATTAATTTATCCTTATATCATGTAAGAAAATTTGTGGATTAGCATGGCAGGGTGGGCAGTGGGCCTCTTGTGTAGCATGGGCCCCAGGGCAGTTGCTCTGGCTAACCCCTCTCATGGTGTTCCAACATCTCAGACAAAAGGTTAAAGGAGAAAATACTGACAATTTGAGCATAGGCCCTTCATGGTGATGTTTCACTCCGACAAAGAACCTGCACTCAAAATGTCAGTATTTTCTCTCTTAAGTTTTGGCAGTTGCTTCACCTTTCTGGCATTTCAAACACATCATACATGAATGCCTACACTATCTAGTTGACATACTGGTATAACTGTAAAAGTCATACTAACCTACCGACATTGGATTCAGTATTTATATCATTGATATATTGTCTTACTGACCATCCTTACCATGACTTGAGACAGGAACATCCTTTCCAGTACAGACTTCTCGCTACCCTAGGCCCCCTTTGGTGTACCATTACTCCAATAAAGTAAACATTTACTTACCCATCCTCCATTCTGTCTAATCCAAGCGGCGATTCTCTCGTGTACAATGAAATCGACGATAAACTGAAAGATTTTCCTCATGTAAGTCCCAGCAAGTCCATTTTTCAGAACATGTTTCGCTATCTCGTAGCCAAAACAAAGCAAGGCAACTATACGACTCCAGCTTATGCCGGGTCTAAACAGCCTTTGGGCAACTTCAGCGAACGAAGTGTATGCCGTTGACGAAGTTATATTTAACTGGCTTATCATATCCTGGAACTCATCGCGATATTTCAAGTTGATCTCGTCTCCAACTTCTCGTAGCTTTTTACTGACTCGTACAGCCGTGGAATTAGGGTCATTCTCTTCACGAATACTACGTAGTTCTTCCAGCGCATCCGCTCTGGCGGTCTCGCTTACCGGCACTTCGCTTTCATTTGTCTCGGTATCTTCTTCAAATCTATCGTAGACAAACTGTCGAACAATGCTTTCTGTTTCGTTCTTTAATGTGTTATCGGACTCAGAAGAAGAAGGATTAGTGTCCTTGTTCTCATTCCGTTCCTCACCCTCTCCGTAACTGGCCATCTCTCCTCGCCTTGAACTAATCAGGATATTAAGTGACTCAGCTGGAAAAAGGATAACAAGGTGATAATCATCTTTTACCCAACGTTATCCCCCAAAATTATGGCATTAATCTAGTGGGATTGATAGGGATAGTTTGATATAAGGTGTCATTTTTTTACATGAATCAAGAAAGGCTGCCATTTTTAATTTTGTGGAGAAAATGATTTGATAAAACATGATGAATAGCCAATAAATTTCGCAACTATACAAGTTTACCTTTCAGACAACATTATCAGATAAAAATTTCGTTCGTTGAGATAAATTTGAGTTTTGATTCTACGCCTATGATTTAATATTTATCGATCAGATCAAATGGTAATAACAAAGTTTTGTAATCACAGATTAGGCCAGCGGTTCAAACATCACAAAATATGCGCACACTCAGTTTTGCCACGTTTACTTTTCCCCATTCTCCCAAAAAACGTAGCCGAGTATTGATGGCGGATTTTGTTGTACAAGAATCCTCTGTGTGTGTGTAAATAAATTACGCTATTTTCTGGGTCCAAGCTCTATAGGCTCCGACGAGAAGGTAAGGAAAACGTCATGACTTAGTTGCTTTTCAAGATAATTTGTCCATGGTATGCAACGTGTTTTGTACTTTGTGTTATTTTGGCATGTTTCTTCTGATAGCATTGGAAACACCATTTATCAAGTATATCACTCTCAGTACTTAGTGTATCAGTTTAGACAGTTTTTGAAAGGAATGTTCGTGAGTCAATCCTTTTAGATGTACATGTTTTAGCACAGGAAACACCACAAGGGGTATAGGAAAGTAAGTTCATGTTAATGGTATCAAATGCTATACTGAAATATGTAGACCTGTTTCACACTAGCTGACAGATAAACCAGGGCACACATAAAAGATTGTCAGTCCAAAAAATGCAAGTGTATGGTCTATTATGATCTAGCAGATATTTCTGATGTTGTATGGAAAAGTACAGCTCAAAGAATTATGTCCACATAGTAAAAATAAAGTGGCAGCAACCAGTATGTAGATAATCTAATTGAATTCAAACATTATCGTAAATCATTAGAATGCTTGTCCTGGTGAAAAAAATAGTTTCATTGTTGATGTGGTTGTTGTTGTTGTTGGCATTATTGTAACCTGTTGTTATTGTTGTTGTTGTTTTTGTTGTTGTTAGTGTTGCCATCATTTCCTTCATTGCTGTCATTGTTTTTCTTATTGTTGCCATTTTAGGGGTTAGAATTGCATTGCTAAACTCTGTAATGAAACAAATTATTAATTTAATAAACTTGTTGAATATCTTGACCCAAACAATTGAAATATGGCTATCAAATTATTGAAATTAATATTCAATAAGTTATGGCATTGTGCTTTCCAAATATCCTATTGATGCTATGTTGAGCTAATTTCAATGAGTTCATTTCCTTTTTAATAAGTTAGACCCTTGTATACTCAACAAAGCAAGATGAAAGTGAAAGAAATAAAAAGAACAGCCAATGTTGCTTGGAGCCCAGCATCACACCATCCTATATATCTTGCTGCAGGAACTGCAGCTCAACAACTTGATGCAACTTTCAGGTAAAGTGGCTAGAACTCCAGTAACATTCAGTTGTAACTGTAAATAAAACAGATATTGTAGATGCCATTTAGCCTTGCAAGAAAAGCAGACAAATTTGGGGGTGCTAAATGGGACAAGAAAACATTGTTATTTAGTATGAAATATCATGCCACTTTACTTTCACATCAGCCAAAAATTTATTTGCCATTAGAGAAATTACAATGTGACCAAAGATTTAAGCATACTTGAAAGAATTGGCTAGTTATTGAAACAAATTGACCAAGTTATTCAGACAATTTGGCCAGCTATTCACAAGATTTGACCAGTTATCAAAAAGATTTGGCTGTGTATCATTTGACATTAAACCCAAAGGATTTCCACTTGTCAATAATGTTAAGCTAACTACTCACAACATTTGCAGCAATATTTTTAGTAACAATTTGGCAATAATTTTTCAACGTCTCAATTTTCAGAGTGGTAATTCAATAACATGGCTAACTACTATTACTCGTTTTGTTTTCTATGAAGTACTTCAGCAGCTTTGGAGATATTTGCCCTGGATTTGAAGAGTGGTGACAGGGAAATGCCTGTGAAAGGTGCTCTGTCTTCAGAACACAGGTGAGAGTTAGCAATCTGTTTTGTTCCATGCAAACTCTGCTGTCCAGCTGAAATATCCTAGCAAGAAAACTAATTGTTGATTTGCTTTTTCTCTTAAATAAATGCAGATTTCATAAGTTAGTATGGGGTACATATGGTATGGAGAAAGAAGAGACACCATCAGGAATACTTATCGGAGGCACTGACAGTGGAAGTATTATGATGTGGAACCCATTAAATATTATCAATGGAGAAACAGATGATGCTCTGATTGTCCAGACTGAAAAACACACTGGTAAACCTAGTTTTATTTTGTGTCATGAAATAACACGTGTCCTATGCATGCCCTTTTGGATGGGTCTCATTTTCTCTTAGAGTGGAGAGACATGCTGATGTCATTTTCATTTTGTATTAGAGTACAGAGACGTGGATGACGTCAAGGAAACTTGAAAAAATCCTTGATTATTTTATAGAACAAGTAGACATTTTTCCAGTTGAAATTACATCATTCATGTTTCTGTCACAGCACAGAGAGACTCTGAAAGCAATTTTCTGTTTGTTAAATAAAATTGTATCATTGCAAAACATTGAATGTAAGACATCTGGCATTCTGATCCATAGCATATTTTGTTGAGGGGAAATGGAGCATTAGGACAAATACAGCATCAGTGATATCGTAGCTATGATGCAAGGGGAGATGACATTCTTGGTCAATTTTGTCTGGACATTTTATCAACATGGAAGACTGTTTTTTAGTGGGGGGGGGTTTCAACTTTTTTCTGAAAGTGACTGATTTTCAATTGTAAAATGAAGATGGGTTCAAATGATCATAACTGTTGAAGATGTCCCAGTGGTTGGGTCTGGGAGGGTGATCAGTTCATTGGCAGATTTGCATACATTGCCTTCACTGTTGAAATGGCCCCATCTACTTGAATGTCAATGTTAAAAAGCAAATGTCAGTAACAAAGTTAAAATGCCCGGAAAGAGTCAGCTGTTGTCGCACAGCTCAATGATCAAACTTTAGCCGATTTTGTTGGCAACTATGTGTCTTACCCAAGCCACAAGATAGAAAAAAAAAACAATTTTGTTCTGTCCTCACAAGTTGACAGGTGAAATCAAGTTGAATGAAGAGAATCCCCTGTTGTCAAGCAATGTGTCGTGCATACCAATACCCACATGACATGTCGAGGAACACAAAGTATGAAAAAGAAAAGGAAGTCATTAAATGTGAAAGTATTAAGTATCATGTTGCATTTCTAGGTGCTGTTCAAGCACTGGACCTGAACCCTTTTCAACCAAACCTCTTGGCTTCTGGAGCAAGTGATTCTGAGATATATGTTTGGGATCTTAACAATCCTGACAATCCTCTCACCCCTGGTGCAAAATCACTCCCCCCTGATAACATCAGCTGTTTAGCTTGGAACAGACAAGTGCAACACATCCTGGCATCAACATCTCCATGTGGCAGATGTGTTGTCTGGGACCTGAGAAAGAATGAACCAATCATCAAAGTCAGTGACCAAGGGTCCATGGTATGTTCTGTCACATTTGTGAAACTAAAACTGCAAACTTCCTGCAGGGAGGTTCAACGTTGTGGTTGTGCTATACTTGCCCTTGATAATGCCTATATATGGCTGCGCTTTCAGGCAACCTCAGTGAAGTTTCATCAGCTCCTTTTTTCGCCTTGCTGACAGCTTTGCTATCAAAAAGGATTTACTCAGATCAGTGTATTAATACAAGAATTTTTTAACTGCCCGTCCTAAATTGAAAACAACTGTCCTTGTTTTATTTAAAACATTTTCTTGGAATGCTAATTTCAGTCAAGTTTACTGTTTTGTCTTTGAACTCGCGTTCTTTCATAGACTCGTTGTAAAGCCATTGAATGGCATCCTGAGGTGGCAACCCAAATGGTTCTTGCGTCGGAAGACGACAGATGTCCAGTAATTCAGGTTGGAGTGAAGATTTTTGATGTTCATATGATTTTTCATTTCCTTTCGGTATTATATTTCTATCGTTTCCTTGTTAGTTTTATCGCTTGGTTCATAAAGGGAATGATGGAAACTGCGTAGACTATAAACCATCCTTAAAATTCGTCAAAAATGTACTCGTTCAGACGTCCATACGCTTGTAGAATTCTTCTATTCGACCTGGACAAGTAGTTTGTATTGATTTCATTGTCTAATCGCGGATAATTTACGTAACGGTTGGACATTCTCATTAGTCTGAATTCTTATTCTTCAAACGTTTCCATTTCTTTCCCAGATGTGGGATCTGAGATACGCCACCTCACCAATGAAAGTTCTTGAAAAGCATCAGAGGTATTGAGAAGTTTTGTTCTTCAAATAGTTTTAATTCCTGTAATAGGTTTATGCAACCCGAAATATACTATTCCTGCGGAAAGCGTTATACACAAATGCAATTACGAACGTCAAGAAAAAAAACGCTCTTACCGTGTATGGAATGCTGGTGGCACAGTGATAGTGCACATGTCTCTCACCACTGTGACTTGGGTTCGATTCCGGCTCCGTGCAGTTATCTGATTAAAGTTATCTTGGTCACATGTGAGAAGAGTGTTGTTATTCAGTTTGACTTTACCAAACATCGCAGATTTTCTCCGGGTACTCCTGTTTCATCCTGTAGTAACAGTGGACCCATGAGGGGTGGCCCTTACTGGACCTCTAGGGAGAACAGCTCAGGTAGCTGACAGGATTATCCAGTATAAATAAAGGTACTTTACCTTTACTATAGGGATCTAATTTTGCTGTCTGTTTTTGGTACAAGTTTCGCACGGTTTTCGTAAAAACCTTAAGCAATCGCTAACATCCTCATAAAAGGGTGATCTGGGTCGATGTGAGTTTGTAAGACTTTAGTTTATTTATGTGGATTGTCTATTCGTCTTTTGAACAACCGTTATCAGGAATTTTTTTAACTATTTTTAGGGGGGTTCTCTTTTTATAACTTTTAAAAAAAGATTTTGTGGGGTCCCGTGAAATTTGTCTTGAATACCTTTGTCAGTCATACACGCAAAATTAAAAAGCTTTATGCAATTTCGAAAATGCTTCAGTTCGGTCCTTTAACTTCAAGAATTTTAATCTTTGTTTCGCTAGAGGTGTGTTGTCCATCGCTTGGTGCCCACAGGATCCCGAACTTCTGATGAGCTGTGGCAAGGTAGGTGTGCACGGAGAGCGTGAAAGGGGCAGGGATAGAGATGAGGTAGCACTTCTGTTTTCTTTTCTTGAAGTTACCTTTAAAACGATGCGAAAGAAGTTGGGTCTTTGTAGTTTACTGATAAAAAATCGCTTCTGACGGAGGTTCACACATGTTAACACATTTACTATACAAGGAAACTAAATGTAGGCTAAAGTCATAGATGAAAGACCAACGTAGCTTGTGGTTTTGTTGTCTAGGATAGCCGAATTCTTTGCTGGAACCCAAGTAGCAATGACCCAAGAGGAGAGGTATGTCTGCCAACGTCTGTTTAAGCAACTGCTTGAACCCAGGGAGATCTGAAACTTGTCCAACCGCTTTTATATTTAAGTGGCTCGCACCATTCCCACTCAGATCCAGTCTCCGAAGTGGTACAAATACCTGGCATTAGTAACACATGCGAACTGTTAACAACCAAATTATAACGCACAAAGGCATAATAAGAGTTGCGATGTAACTGAAAAAGACAAGTCTAGGTGTGCACGTGGAAAAGTGGTAAAAATCTCCTGTCAAGACTTAACCAGAAAAGGCTTAAAGGTAGTATTCTGCCAAAAAACGAGAGATCAGGGCGATAACGTTTTGAGTGAAAGCTGTTTCGCTCGAAAAATCAGTACCTCATTCCCTCGTTTTTTTGGGCTGAGTACTACGGTTAAACTTCTTCGTTTCAAACCGCCTACACTGCACTACATGTCTGACAAACCATACCTGCATGGCTAAACATCTCAATTTTTTGTATAAAATTTTGAGCTCGTGATTGGTTTGTGTTTCTAGGTGGTCTATGAGTTACCTTGTCCGGCCCAGTGGAGTTTTGATGTGCAATGGTGTCCTCGAAATCCAAATATGATCTGCACTCCGTCCTTTGATGGACACATCAGCATCTATTCCTTGATGGGTGGTGGCGCCGTGGAAAATAGCGCTCTTGATCAGAAGGTAGTTTGACATTCGCTATCAAGATGTCTGTAGTGGTAATAAGAGCGTTTTTGAGAATGTGATTATGGCAGTGACAGTGGTAGTGGTAGTGACAGTGGTAGTGGTAGTGGTAGTGACAGTGACAGTGACAGTGACAGTGACAATGTTTGTGACAATGACAGTGACAATGACAATGTTAGTGACAGTGACAGTGACAGTGACAATGTTGGTGACAATGACAGTGACAGTGACAATGTTGGTGACAATGACAGTGACAATGTTAGTGACAATGACAGTGACAGTGACAATGTTGGTGACAATGACAGTGACAGTGACAATGTTGGTGACAGTGACAGTGACAATGTTAGTGACAATGACAGTGACAGCGACAATGTTAGTGACAATGACGGTGACGGTGGCAGTGACAATGTTGGTGACAAAAGACAGTGACAGTGACAATGTTAGTGACAATGACAGTGACAGTGACAATGTTAGTGACAGTGACAGTGATAGTGACAATGTTTGTGACAATGACAGTGACAGTGACAATGACAATGACAATGTTAGTGACCGAGACAGTGGTAGTGGTAGTGACAGTGTCTGTGACAGTGGAAGTGATAGTGACAGTGACAGTGGAAGTGACAGTGTCAATGACAGTGGAAGTGACAGTGTCAGTGACAATGACAGTGACAGTGATATTCAATAGAACATTGTGGCATTTACACTCGACCGCTCACTGTTAAGTAGATCATTCTGAAGAAGGAAATTCTTCAGTGTCTACATACTTTAAGACCCAAACGGGGCCTGTTGCGAAAATGCAGCTTTAGGCCACCTGACTGGGAAGCGAACCCGCGACTTCGCGAATCTATTGCGATGCTTTGCCAGCTGAGCTACGGAGGCCATTGCCGAGATTCCCAGCCTGATGGCCCAAAGTTGCGTTTTCGCAAGTGGCCCCGTTTGGGTTTTAAAATATGCAGACACTCGAGAATTTCCTTCATCAGAATTATCTACCTAACAATGACAGTAATAGTTACGGTGGATAATTGCGCCAGTGACACGATGGTAGTAGTGGCAGCCACATAACAGTCACACTGACAGTGGTAGAGGCAACAAAATAACAATGGCAGCGAGAGTCATAGACACAGTGATGGTGATACTGGCAGTAACATGGCAATGACAGTGGCAGTGGCAGTAGAAGTGGCATTGATGGTGGTGCATTAGCAATGGCTGTGACATTGGAAACGACAGTGACAGCTCTGACAGCGTCAGTGGCAGTGACTGAGACAGTGGCAGTGACGGTAATGGTTATGATGATCGTGATATCGAAAACTCATTGCCTTTCATGACTTCCACCTTTAAATGCAGAGACGTCTAGAGAGATGAATCTATGTTTATTTTTCCCATTGAATTTAGAGTGTCAACGACGCCTTCAATATCAGTGATCCATTTACCAAGTCACTTCAACACCAAACTCCAGGACATATACCCGTGGCCGCCACGCCTCTTAAGAAACCACCCAAATGGCTTCGAAGGCCATGTGGTGCTTCGTTTGGAGTATGTGAAAAAGTGTTTTATTTTTGGATTTCCCATTATTTCGTATGGTTAGAAAAGAACGCCAACAAGCAATCTGACTCAACATAAACCAAATTAACTCAGGATAAGCAATTCCGTATTGAAACATATGACCCAAAGATAGGATAACCAATATTAAATCAGAACAAATAAAATCAATTTACCAATACTTTTCTTTTGATCAAATGTAAAAATATCTACATTTCTTCTTGAGAAATTCTTGAGTACGATTTTAGTGAGTAATTTTTCCAAAAATTGAGAAACAGCTGTTATTGAGGTGGTGGCGATGAAACTACTCCTCAAAAGATTCCTCAACCGATGACCTCAAATTGACAAGTTAATTTGATGAAGTCGTTGGACAGTTTGTGAGGTTCGTCAAATAGTTCATGAACTTTCAGTAAAGTTTGCATATATTGGTTTTGGTTCTTGTTACTACCTACTGCTTTTTAAGTGGGGAAAAATTGATATTCAATGACCGAACGTGGTCGTGAGAAAGAAAGAGTCGTGAGTAGGTACAACAACTATGTCAAGTGCTGGTCAGATTTATTTAATGATTGAATGTTTCTTCCAGTTCGGCGGCAAGTTGATAACCTTTGGAAAAACAGCCGAAGCCCCAGTGTCTCAGGTAGGAAAAGTGAACTGATAATGTATGAGAACAAAGCCTGAATGTCAGTATAAAAAGGACTTGTGATATCCTTGTGTTTAAAACTATACTCTTTAGTCCTTCAGTTTAAGAACGTCGTCTTTGTTTTTTGAATATACGGTAAAATACACGTGACCTCGCTGTTGTGCTTCAGCAGTTTTTGGAACATGAAATATTGTGAAGAAAATGGATAATGCGCAGCTAGGATTATGCATAATAAACAAAAAGACGTCGAAGGAAGTAAACTGGTAACCGAAAGCTTGTTAAATAAAAGTACTTCTGGTCAGAAAACGTCTTTCTACTTAATTTATTATGAATTATTGTATATCCTTTCAAATATTATCTGGTTGCTTGTTCCACGCTCTCCTGAACGACCGTAACGTATGTAAAATGAGGCATCAGTTGATAAGTACTAACAGTTCAAGCTGGGAAGTGGTAAGGACTTTGACCAGTAGTAGCAACTGTTGTTTCTGTGTATTTCTTTTCTCCATACTTTCAGATCAACATAAGTCAAGTTGTGACTGAAGCCGATTTGGTGAACAGGTCGAATTTGTTAGAAGGAGCTCTTGCGTCGGAAAGTTTGGCAGAGTTCTGTCGCACCAAGATCGAAAGCTGTTCTGGTGATCTTGACTCCACTCTGTGGAGTTTCCTCAAGGTAAATCATTTCCACTGCACTTGCATCTCTAAATTAACCATAATTTTCCTCTGTGTCAGTTAAATCCCGTGTTCCGTTATTTTTCAAACGCATTGTACATTTCCTTGGTTTCTAGGTTAACTTCGAAGGAGAACCGCGCAAACAGTTCCTTACATTATTGGGTTATGATCCAAACAATTTGGCGAAGAAAGTAAGTTTTCTTGAAGTTAAGGCACCTCGTGGCGAGGTATGATGGAGAAATAAAATGTCACACACAGCTGTTTACTACTGCTTTATTTTCAGGTAGCATCTAAGATCGGCGAAATAGTTCCTTGTATCCAGGCAGGAGTTAACGCATCAGAACTGGCCGAGAAAATACGCCGTTTGACTCTACATGTAAGCATGTGATTTCTAGGGGATTTAAAGTGGCTCTCTACAGTTTCTACTTTTATATGCTGTCACGAGCAAAGTCTTCATTTTTTGGAATTTTTACAAGTTTTATCAAAATTGGTTTGAGGTTAGGAATTTTACTGAAGAATAAGATTGCAAAATATTAGGGGGGAGATTGTCGAGACAGATTCTTTGATGAAAAAGTAGCGAACTTTTAAAGATCCAATCACATCAATAAGTTAAGTCATGCTGAAGGGGAAGTACAGAGTTTGTTGGATGAAAGGTCGGCAAAATTCAATAAACATGACGCTACCGCAAAAACGTCTATATTTTTATTGAAGTGGAGCCGACCAGAAAAACCATTGCACAAAAAATACTCCAACGAAAACAGCTGTTTACAATTACTGCTTTATTTTTAGCAAGCAGCTACGATCGTCGAAAGAGGTCCTACTACCCAGGCAGGAGTTAACGCATCAGAACTGGCCGAGAAAATACGTCTTTTGACTCTACCGGTAAGCATGTGATTTCTAGGGGGTTTAAGGTGGCTCTCTGCAGTTTCTGCTTCTGCATTCTGTCACGAGTGAAGTCTTCATTCGTGGGCAAATTTATAAGTTTTATAAAAATTGGTTTGAATTCAATCTCATCAATAAGTTAAGAAATTAAATATGCTGTTACACACGCTCTCTTTCTTTTATTCCGCAAAGTTTCAAAGAAATTCACCAAGGCAAACATTAAACAATTCGGTAGCTTCTTTGACGCCGACGGCGTTCTACTAATAGAGTAACGACTCCACTAGATCACCATTAGTCTACAAATCTTTTAAACTTAGGAAGCCTCTGGAAAGGAAGGAGATGGAGTATTTTCTGGTGGAGCCCTTACTCCTTGCCTTACAGATGATTCGAAGGTAAGAGGAGGACGAGTATATTTGCGAATAGTATGCTACAGTGATTTTTGGGAAAACGGTTTTTGTCGTAGAATTCTAACGTACTATTTACCAAATCGGATCAAATCTTTCTACAGTTAGTTTATGTCTTAGGCTTCGGGGTTTACTCTCTTATGGCGTTATATTCTTGTGACTACAGACTCTACTAGACAGCCAAGATGTAAGTTCAGTCTTTCATGCTATCTCAAGTGAAGCAGTAGCTACCTCAGGTAAGTTAGATTGCTTTATATATAAAATTGCATTAGATTTTAATTTACTGCTGAAGTGGACCAAGCTTATTCGAGTCAAAGAGACGGAACCGAGGTTCTTGGGCTGATCATAGTATACAGTAACTTACTGGGCAGAAACCCTGATGAATATCAGAGTCCGGGTCAAAATACGGATACGGAGAGACGTCTGATATAATGGACGAGACAAATATAATCAATACGTTTAAGTAATACTTAAAAACCGAGCAGGAGTATTTTATCAGATTTAAAATACCAGGTGACCCTGGAATGTTTTAAATCTGATAAAGCACCTACTGCGAGTTTTTTAAACGACGTCGAAAACGAACCCCTTAGTACGCTTATTCGTGAAGAAAGTTTGAAAATTAATGTCTTCTAAGCCGAAAAAGTTTGAGGAGAAAAGTTAGCGTGTCAAAGACTATGACATGGGTATGATTTTCCTACGTATTTTCCTAATGAAGTATTTAAAAGTTTTTGCATAAAGATTTATGTACATTACTGGCAGGAAAAT